>CM016615.1:68184848-68900820 GCA_005393395.2 Gossypium australe
TAATTTAGTTTATATATTAAATGTGTCTTAAGTTAACTAATATGTCTAAGTATTTTCGGCATTAAAAATGTCTTAGTTAATTAATTTGTATCAATTTGCACAGCCATTTAATTTGCCTGAAAACTATTTAATTTGTCTTAGCTCAAACAACCATTTTAAGTGTCTTAGACTTAGACAACTTAATTGAGCTAGTTAATGTGTCCTTATGAATTTTAATTGATGTGTTTAGGTGATCATTCAGCTTAATTCAGCTGGTGCATGGACGACATTAATAGCCACATGTGTTTGGAGCTAGAGCATTAAGCTAAATTAAAGTCTAGCAGTTGTTTCTCTTCTCCAAGGGACTGTTCATGAAGAGCAATGGACAAGGAGCTATTCACACAAGACCATTCAGCTCACAAAACATTTTCACACTATGGGAGCTATTCATTTTCATCCATTCACACTTGGAGGCTGTTGGAGATCAAGTGTTCACCCTAATTTGGCTGTTCATGCGTCACATTCCAATTAAAAATGGCTGCTGCATTTTTGGCTTCCCAAGAAAGGAATAAACACATTCACATTGCTGGAAAATTCCTTTCACCTTAGATGACCATTCAGGTTTGTGCATTCACATTTAAGAGGCTGCTCATATTCGATTTCACATCTAATGTCCATTGGAGCACTCAAGACATCATTTAACACCTTTAAAACCATTCAGCTGATCAAAGTAGCTCATTAAAAGGCTGTTCACACCATTGGACGTTTCTGGGAAGCTTGAAGGAAACTTCAACTTAACTAAGCTAATTTGAGCTATTCATTTAGTTTCTTTGATGGCCATTGGCGTCTCTCATGCTAGGAAACTTCAAGGAACCTTCAAGGAAGCTTCAAGGGACATTCTAGGAAGTTGTCAAGAAGTTTCAGCTCATCTAAGCTGAATATTTGCTGCCCATTCAGCTCCCTAAGTGCCTATTCGGCTAGCTAGATGTTTAGCTATAAATACTTAGCCAATTTTATGTTGTCAAGACTTTTTGCTCATTGTTGAATGTTTATAACATTTGTGACTTTTTCAACTCTCTTAATTCGTTTTAGACTCAGCTTGACTTATCTAGCTTGCTAGTGGCGTCATTCTGTTTCTTTGAACTTACCACTCCTAAACCAAGTGTGGCGTTCACCCCATTGATATCTTTGGTTCCTATCTTCCTAGACAGTAGGTCAAGATCCTATCTTCCATCTTCCATCCATCTTAAGCGTCGTATAAGGTTCGGGTTAATACTTTCTTTAGTATTGGTTCTTCCTTAGCATTAATCTCATTTTCCATCCATACTATCCATCTTAACTTTACCTTAATTTCTTTGTTTAGCCAATATACCATTAACCTATCTTAAACACTCTTTGAAATCTCTTTGTTTAAACCATCACTTAGCCGAATTTCATATAAACTCCAAATAGAATGGAACTTCTCATTTTAATGATCAAACATCTAAATGACTCAGATCACTTCACCGAGGCGAGATCGTATCACCAGTTATTAGAAAATCCAAGCAGGGATAGATTTAATGACCAAAGCTCAAAATTTACTCCAACAAAAAACTTATAAGTTTTGGATTGATGGAAGAAGAATATTGGCTTATGATAATGGAACTGGAAACACCCAGGAAGAAAGAGACAAAGAATCCGTGCAACTATTAAAAATGATAGCTGACATGGAGATTGATGATTTCCCATCACATATAATACAAGAAATCAAGAACACATGGGAGACTTGGAACTCACCAAGACTGTCAATAGATTCATTACATCTAGATGAAATAGAGTTAATGAATCTAGATAATATTCAAGAAAGATAAGGCTAAACAAGGAAGCCACGTGAAAAAATGACAACCAAGAAAGGAAATTGAATAACCATATATTCAAGTTTGGAGGCAACCTAAAGAAAGGGACATCTAGATATAAACAAAAAAAATTGCAACATGGAAGCAATTATGTCAAATTAATGATATGACAAGACAATAAAGAAAAGCAACGTGGAAGCAACCAAGATGAAGAAACTATGATGAGACGTGATCCTTATCAGAAACATTGTGCGGGATCCAAAGAAAATTAAATTGAGTTAAAAAATTCTCTTATAAAAAGGTGATGAAGAAAGCCAAAAGGGGTATCGAAAAATAGTTTAGAAATCTTTCTTTTTACTTTTTATTTGCCATCCTCTCCTTGTAAAACCTTTTCCTTTACAAAATATTATCTATTGTCTTCTGCATTCTCGTTTGTTGTAATTGGTATTAGAGCGTCAGTGTAACGATACTTGGAGAAATAATATCGTAGAATTCATTGTAAGTTCTTATCTTTTATTTACAATTCCATTTATTTCATGGTTATTTATCTTAAAACCCATATATATGTTATTCTGTCTTACTATTGCATGTTTATGTCTGTGTGAGACTTTAGGCCTTTGAGAGTAAAGACATAAAAAGGTAACGGAAGGTTTTAGGTACCAAATATAAATTTCATGGAAGAAACTGATTGTCTTTATAAAGATAAAATTTGCAATCATGCTATGCATATTGACTCTAAAAATGAAAATAATATTTCAGCTCTGAGTACATGTTTTAATAGTTTAATAGATATTACTTCTATATATTTTCATAAATTATATAATAAAGTAAGTAAAATAGAACAAGTAAATAATCTAGGAGAGGTTACAGAATTAGATTTGAATAACGAATCTAAAGAAATATTATCTGATGTTAATAGTAAATAAGAACAAGTTCTTATTAATAAAAATAAAGAACAAGAAATGGATTTGGGACCTTTATATTATGGAAATAGTAATATAATATTAACTTTATCTGAGGAAGAAGATACTTCTTCAGAAGAATCAACTTCTACAAACAAAAAACATAAAAAACATGAAAAAAGAAAATATACTCATCAAAAAGTATATGATTTCCAATCCTATAAACAACCCTCTTTGAGCAACATTTCTTTTATTTAAATCATCTATTCTATATAGAACTGGTTGAGTAGATGATTCTCTTGGATTTTTAGTTTTTATTTCATTTGTAGCTATATGTTCTGCTTTATTACCAAAAATTCTAGTTGTATTTTCAACATTTTCAAAATCTTTATTAAAAGATCTCAAATAATCATCATTTTGAAGATCTGACTTTATTTTTCTTTGTCCATAAGGATCTGTTTGATCAGTATCCATAGGTTTTAGTATTTTTATATTTTCGTCTTCATCTATTAAAGTATTTTCTTCATCAGATTTATAACTTGTAACCTTTAGGTCTTCTAGGTTTATAGAATTATCAAAATTACTAGAACTACTACTGTCTATAGTGTCATAGTTTAACATATAATGATAGTTAAATAAAGTAAATAAATCTTTATGTTTTCCATAAAGTTGTTCTATTAATTTTAAATATTCAACTCTTTCATTTTTATCATAACCCTTAGTGAATTTATACTTCTAATGTTCTATAAGTTGTTTATAGGATTGGAAATCATATTCTTGTTGATGAGCATATTTTCTTTTTTCATGTTTTTTTCATGTTTTTTGTTTGTAAAAGATGATACTTCTGAAGAAGTATATTCTTCCTCATATAAAGTTAATATTATATTACTATTTCCATAATATAAATGTCCTAAATCTATTTCTTGTTCTATATTTTTATTAATAAGAACTTGTTCTAATTTACTATTAACATCAGATAAGATTTCTTTAGATTTGTTGTTCAAATATAATTCTGTAACCTCTCCTAGATTATTTACTTGTTGTTCTATTTTACTTACTTTGTTATATAATTTATGAAAATATATAGAAGCAACATCAATTAAACTATTAAAACCTTTACTCAGAGCTGAAATATTATTTTCATTTTTAGAGTCAATATGCATAGCGTGATTGCAAATTTTATCTTTATATAGACAATCAGTTTCTTCCATGAAATTTATTTTTGGTACCTAAAACCTTCCGTTATCTTTTTATGTCTTTACTCTCAAAAGCCTAAAGTTTCATAAGACATAAACAGGCAATAGTATGACAGAATAACATATATGTGGGTTTTAAGATAAATAACCTGTAACGACATGAAATTGGGCCTAGTAGAATTGGGCCTATTGTACCTTGAGCGTATAAGCCTTTTAAAAATTTATGGGAATTTGATTAGGAAGGTGATTTTGGAATGTTACGGAGTTCTTTGGAGTTTCGAGTTCAAGTTGGGCCTTAGTGAAAGTTTGTGTTTAAGCCTATTAAGGAGAGATAGTAAGAGGCATCAAAGCTTATGGAAATAAGTGAGTAAATTGTTAACATAAATGAACTATTGGTAAATAGGTTATGGCATCAAGTGGAAAGCATGGAGGAAAAGGGTTCAAATCCCATCTTTTGCAAATTTTGGATTTATTTTTGTGTGCTCTTCCAAGTGTCAAACATGACATTATTAAAGGAAAGAAATAAAAAAAATGAAATGATAACTAAAAAGATAAGGTAAGTGGGAAAATAATAATGATGGAATTTGAAATAATGGAATAGGTGAAAACAAAATATAATGATGGGATTTGAAAGGTAATGGAGTAGGTGAGAAAAAAAAATGCATGGAGGGTGTAATAGTCCGATTTAGGGGATAGTCGAAACAGTGATCTCGGAATCACTAAACCGAGGATAGAGAAAATTATTTTCATGTTATTCTATGTGTTATAACGTGTTTATAAGGATGCATGAAAATTTTGGTGTCTCAATTTTAGCGATTGAGGGCTTAATTTCGAAAAAGGACTAAATCGCATAAAGTGCTAAAGTTTAATTTTATTTGCTAGAAGTGCCAAATAGCTATGGATTAGAAATTGGAGGCCCCAAATGTACAATTTGGCCGTGTCTAAATGAGTAGGCCGGCCACAAAAAAAATATAGGGACAAGAGCATTTATTTTGGTCAAAAGTTGGTGATGTTAGGTGTTTTAAATGAATAAAATAAGAGGAATAAAGATGTTATCATCTTTTCACTATTCCTCCACCTTCATCCACCGAAAATTCGTAACATGAGACTAATTTGTAACATGGTTGAGAGTCTAGGGACTTTCCATGAGAGATTTTATGCTGGTTCCAAGGTCTCGAAGTACTTTATCAAAGGTTTAATCGAAAACCTATCCCTCGTAATAGGTGATCCAGATTTTTGGTGTCGCGGAGAGCATCGCGTTACAGATTCCGAATAAGGTGTGTAATCTCATGCCCTTGCATATACATATCTGAAATGGTGTGTAATCTCACACTTCTCTGAAAGTTTGTATGAAATATGTTGTTAATCGGTCGAAATACCGAAGAAAACTAAAAACCGGTATCCGTGATCACTCGGGCGTGCGTATGATCGTAGTGGTAATCGTATTTTGTAATAAAATAGTTTCAGTTAGAAGCAGTGATGTGTTTTTGAAAAATCACGAAAAATAAGATAAATGGAATTAGAAAGTGAATGAGATATTAAATTAAAGCTTACTGCGTCTATTTTAATATGGAAGAAACGGAGAAGGAAAAGGAATTTTATATCCTGAGATATCTTAATTTTTGTGACACTGGTTCTGATTAACTTTGGGGTTCAATGATCTGTTTTTGCAAAATCATATAAAATTGTAAAAAGAGAATTATGGGTTATAATTTAAATGTATGGATTCCTTAGTGAGCCTATTTTCATTTGAAACAAGTGGGATCAATATATGAAAACCGTACAGCGAGATATTTGAAATTAAGATAAGAGAGGTCAGAATCGTTGGATAGTGAAACAAGGGAAAATTTAAGGAATAAATTGTACTAAATGGCTAGGCCAAAAATTCTGGAAAAATTCCAGTAAGAAGATATATGAGTCTAGTTTCAAGGAAATTTTACGGATCTAGATTTTGAGTTTTCTAACTTGATTTATGGTCAATTTAGTCAGATGGACAGTTTTAAATTGTTATGCCCAAATTAGTAGTTAAGTTTGGATTGCGAAATTACCGAATTACCCTTAGAGGGTAAATTATCGAATTACCCTTAGAGGGTAAATTACCGAATTACCCTTGGTGGGTAAAACAACTGAATTACCCTTAGAGGGCAAATTATCGAAATACCCTTGGAGGGTAAGTTACCGAAATACCCCTGGGTTGCAAAATTTACCGAAATACCCTTGGAGGGTAAATTACCGAAATACCCCTGGATTGCAAAATTATTGAAATACCCCTGGATTACAAAATTATCGAAATACCCTTGGTGGGTAAGTTACCGAAATACCCCTGGGTTGCGAAATTTACCAAAATACCCTTGGAGGGTAAATTACTAAAATGCCCATGGGTTGCAAAATTACCGAAATACCCTTGGAGGGTAAATTACCAAAATACCCCTAGATTGCACAATTATCGAAATACCCTTGGAGGGTAAATTACCGAAATACCCCTGGATTGCAAAATTATCGAAATACCCTTGGAGGGTAAGTTACCGAAATACCCCTGAGTTCGAAATTTACCAAAATACCCTTGGAGGGTAAATTACTGAAATACCCTTGGGTTACGAAATTACCGAAATACCCTTGGAAGGTAAATTACCAAAATACCCCTGGATTGTAAAATTATCAAAATACCCATGGAGCGTAAGTTATCGAAATACCCCTGGGTTGCAAAATTTACCGAAATACCCTTGGAAGGTAAATTACCAAAATACCCTTGGGTTACGAAATTACCGAATTACCCTTAGTGGGTAAAAGTACCACTATACCCCTATGGGTTGATTAGCACGACTGTGTGTGTATTCTGTTTATCTGGTTATGACGGTAATCTATTTCATTCATCATTATGAAATGTGCTTTGCATACATGACATACTGCATAGGTTGAGATATGTAATTGGAGGAAGTGACTGATTTGTTAGGGTCGCACGAGTCGCCCGAGACGACTGTGGACTCATCGATTTGATTTTTAGGGTCGCACGAGTCATCCAAGATGACTGTAGACTCACCAATTTGATTTTTAGGGTCACACGAGTCAGCTGAGATGACTGTGGAGTCACTGATTTGATTTTTAGGGTTGCACGAGTCACCCGAGATGACTGTGGACACACTGATTTGATTTTTAGGGTCGTACAAGTCACCCGAGATGACTGTGGACTCACTGATTTGATTTTTAAGGTCGCACGAGTCACCCGAGATGACTGTGGACACACCGATTTGATTTTTAGGGTGGCATGAGTCACCCGAGATGACTGTGGACTCACCGATTTGATTTTTAGGGTCGCACGAGTCACCTGAGATGACTGTGGACTCACCAATTTGATTTTTAGGGTCGTACGAGTCACCCGAGATGACTGTGGACTCACTGATTTGATTTTTAGGGTCGCACGAGTCACCCGAGATGACTGTGGACTCACTGATTTGATTTTCACTCACCGATTTGATTTCACTCATCGATTTGATTTGTTAGGGTTGCACGAGTCACCCGAGATGACTGTGGACACACCGATTTGATTTTTAGGGTGGCACGAGTCACCCGAGATGACTGTAGACTCACCGATTTGATTTTTAGGGTCGCACGAGTCACCTGAGATGACTGTGGACTCACCAATTTGATTTTTAGGGTCGCACGAGTCACCCGAGATGACTGTGGACTCACTGATTTGATTTTTAGGGTCGCACGAGTCACCCGAGATGACTGTGGACTCACTGATTTGATTTTTAGGGTCACACGAGTCACCTGAGATGACTGTGGACTCACCGGTTTGATTTTCACTCACCGATTTGATTTCCCTCATCGATTTGATTTGTTAGGGTCGCACGAGTCACCCGAGATGACTGTGGACTCACCGATTTGATTTTCACTCACCGATTTGATTTTTTGGGTCGCACGAGTCACCCAAGATGACTGTGGACCTACCGAAGGCTCTAAGCCACTTATAATCTGGCACTCGACTGTATTCTTGATGTGTTGGCGGGGTGGGTTGACTGATGATCACCCACAGGTGTGTTGGTTGGTACAAGTGGTGTGTAGCGGATGGATTATTAGGATTGGGTTGGAAATTGCATTACATTATCTGCATTGTCATGTTTATATGGGCTTCGGCCTAGTTAGTTTCTGTATGGGTCTCAGCCCAGTTAACGACCGATTAGGGGATTATACACTGAGTTCTCGTAACTCACCTCCCCCATTTCTCTTAACCTTTTCAGGTAGTGCTCAGTGACATGGACTTGGGCCATGGATGACTCGGTGGAGGTCATACTTCAGAAATGGTTTATTTGGACTTCAGACTTATTTCTTGTTTATTTTATTACTCTACTATTTTGGGTTAAATGTTGTAATAAGGCCTCGAATTTTCTTTCAAAATGCTTCTGCAACTCTATTCCCAAACGTCCCATTTTTGTAAATTGTTTATTTCAAATATGTTTTCACAACCAAAAAGGTTTTTAAAGATAATTACGTTTTCAAGTAAATAACAATTGCTTAAGTGTTTTTGGTTTTAACAAAGAGGCTGTAATTCTTAAACAAGTTTTTAACAATCTCAAAGATGGTTTGAAAAAAAAACTTCCATGTGACACACCAGATTCGGGCTTAACTTCTAGGCCGAGTTTGGGGTGTTACATTTAAGTGGTATCAGAGCCCAGTTTCAAAACTCGGCTGTGGTTTGGGTTCAAAAGCATTTTTGAAAAGTTATTTAAATTTTAAATACATGTTCTAAAGGAAATATGGCACCATGGGTATCCGGCACCAAGTCAAGTAAGTATTTGTTTTCATTTCATGATTATTGTGTTATTACTGTGGTAAGAAAATTCCACAAAACAGAATACTCTAGAACTGTTAGCTTTAGAAGTTGAAACTATAGAGACTAAAACTCTAGGATGCGGATTCGATTCTCGAGAACAACTTTTTTACTCACACTTCATAAAACACTGGTTGATAAACATTGAATAGTATGTTGATTCATAAGACTTATAATCAGATTAAATCGACATTAGTGAACATGAGTGCTAGGGGACGTGGACGTGATAGAGGCCGAAGTGCTAGGGCTAGACCTTCAGCACCGAGGTATGTGCCCAAAAGGGAGGCGCTGGCAGCGTCAGTGGCTGAGACGGGATCTCATGATCGAACTAAGGTTGATGAGCTAACTCAATTAGTTAAGGAGTTATTTGAAGAGGTTAAAGGAATTAGTGAAGCACTTCGAGTTGGGAGTGTGGACTGTAGGAAGGAAAGAGATCGTGATTCTTTTGGGGTCGCAGTGTCATTCCGTAATACGTGTTAAGGCACGTCCAAACTTTCCGGCTTGTGATTATTACAAAAGGCGTCATCCGAGAGAATGCTAGAGGAGGTTAGGAGCATGCTTCAGATGCGGGTCTAAGGAGCATAAGGCTCAGGACTGTTTTGTCACCATCAAGTCAGGTATGTTTTGGCTAGATGTGATGATTAAGTGTAGAAAAAAAATTTTAAGTATAAGTGGTAGATAACTACTTGCTTCTATGGTTAGATATTTGGTTGTGAGAGAGGATTCAAGATTTTGTTAAAAGTACATTAATGTTGTTAAGATCAGAGTGCGCAGCGATAGCATAGTTGTATGATTTAAGCGGTGCGGTTAGTAGTTGGTTGGAAAATTTCGAGGACGAAATTTCTTTAAGGAGGGTAGAATTGTAACGACCCAAAATTGGGCCTAGTAGAATTGGGCCCATTGTACCTTGAGCGTATAAGCGTTTTAAAAATTTATGGGAATTTGAGAATGGCATTATTTCAAGTGGTACTTATTAGGAAGGTGATTTTGGAATGTTACGGAGTTCTTTGAAGTTTCGAGTTCAAGTTGGGCCTTAGTGAACGTTTGTGTTTAAGCCTATTAAGGAGAGATAGTAAGAGGCATCAAAGCTTATGGAAATAATTGAGTAAATTGTTAACATAAATGAACTATTGGTAAAGAGGTTATGGCATCAAGTGGAAAGCATGGAGGGAAGGGGTTCAAATCCCATCTTTTGCAAATTTTGGATTTATTTTTGTGTGCTCTTCCAAGTGTCAAACATGACATTATTAAAGGAAAGAAATAAAAAAATGAAATGATGACTAAAAAGATAAGGTAAGTGGGAAAATAATAATGATGGAATTTGAAAAACTGGAATAGGTGAAAACAAAATATAATGATGGGATTTGAAAGGTAATGGAGTAGGTGAGAAAAAAAATGCATGGAGGGTGTAATAGCCCGATTTAGGGGATAATCGAAACAGTGATCTCGGAATCACTAAAACGAGGATAGAGAAAATTATTTTCATGTTATTCTATGTGTTATAACATGTTTATAAGGATGCATGAAAATTTTGGTGTCTCAATTTTAGCGATTGAGGGCTTAATTTCGAAAAAGGACTAAATCGCATAAAGTGCTAAAGTTTAATTTTATTTGCTAGAAGTGCCAAATAAGTATGGATTAGAAATTGGAGGCCCCAAATGTACAATTTGGCCTTGTCTAAATGAGTAGGCCGGCAACAAAAAAAATATAGGGACAAGAGCATTTATTTTGGTCAAAAGTTGGTGATGTTAGGTGTTTTAAATGAATAAAATAAGAGGAATAAAGATGTTATCATCTTTTCACTATTTGTAACATCCCCAAACCCGACCCATTCACTACGACCGAATCTGGTTATGTCACTGGGGAAAGTCGGATGAAAATCTTTTTGTGTTTTTTTTTTCTTGTAGAAATCTTGGGCATGATTGTTTGAAACCTCCTATTTCGTTTTTTTTTAAAACCCAGTAATCTTGAAAACTTCATTCAGACATGTGAGTAAAACATTTTTGACTTAATAAGAATTTAAATTAAATAAACCATAGTTAAAGTAATACCAAAATAATAAAATGGCCTTTATTACAACCCAATACTTAAAATAAAATGAGTGCATCAAAATCAAGCATAACATAATAAATCGTCATCTTCGGCATGGGCTACCTTGTCCTCTCCGATCCCGGTCCAGCGTTATGCTACACCTGAAAAAGTTAAAGGAAAAAGGTGAGTCACCAAGACTCAGTGTGCAACCCTTTTTCCCGGGTTAGCAAAATATCATATACAAACATAAACATGATCATTATGCATTCAGTTAATATGCACCCAACCTAGCCATCCGCAACACCTTTCTCTACCCCGTGTGGTACCAAACCACTGGTGGTGCCAAACCACTGGTGACCCAAAGTCACAAAATGTGTTACCAAAACATTGGTGTCCCAAAGACACGATATCCGTCAAAGTGGTGCCAAACCACTAGTGTCCCAAAGACACAAATGTGATACCAAATCACTGGTGACCGAAGTCACAAAACAATTGATGGGGCCAACCCATCATATGATACCAAATCATTGGCGTCAATCCCGTATCTCAACTGTGGGGCCAACCCACCGTGGTACGAAGCCACTGGGACGAGACGCTATGAGGTGCCAAACCTCTGGTGTCCCAAAGACACAAATGTGGTACCAAACCACTGGTGACCGTAGTCACAATAATCGAGTGATGGGGCCAACCCATCGTGTGATACCAAATCACTGGCTTCAATCCCTCAATACCGCCTTGTGGGGCCAACCCACTGTGGTGCGAAACCACGGGGACGAGACGCTGAGGTGCCAAACCTCTGGAGGTGCCAAACCTCTGGTGACCCAAAGTCACAAAGTTGTGTTACCAAAACACTGGTGCTCGTCAGCACAAAATATCACTGCCCCCTCCACTCGTACAACCCACATCAATCATGCACATGTATCAAAATATATCATCATGAATGTTTAGTAACGCACATAGGTTTAATCATCAACCAATCAATATATCACATGCCAGATACATCATGCTCACCAAGAGCATCATAATGAGAATTCATAACAGGGACTTACCTGACCCCTTGCCTCATACCTTAATGGTATCTAATCCACCTTCCATGGATCCAAACACACACAACATACATATATATACAATAACAGATAAGTGTGTAAATGTGCACACAATATAATAAGCACATAAATTACTAGAAGAGTGTGTGTGTGTGTGTACACACCTGCAAGCCTTAATCAAAGAATCGACTAAGACCTTTGATCCTCTTGCTCCTAAAACAATCAGCCAACCAAGCATTAGCACTCATACCATTCGGCTATCACCATCTTAAACCAAAAGGGGTTATCGATTAACCCTTACCTCACGATTGATTTGGTTTCTTACCAAATCCCGAACCAACCAATGGTTCCTCTGTCAATCGGCCTTCCCTTAGAACATAAACAATTAGTCTCAGCCTTAGGCTTAACAAAAACTAAAGAAAGAACCATCAACCAACTTCTTACCATCACTTACCCAAAGATTAACAGAGTAGGAAAACTCCTCTTGCTTGCTTCCAAAATCCAAAGGCCCTAACACCAATCGATTAGAACAAGAACCCCAACACTCTACTGATATTCGGCCAAGATGAACTACTAGGAGAGAATGCTAGAAAGGAATTTCGGCAATACCAGGGAGGGATTCTGCTAGGATTTTAAAAGTGAAGTAAACATAATATATGTTAATAGAGTACAGTTTCGGTAAGATGGTATTGAGAAAAGGAGATGAAGATTAGGGGAACAAAGTAAGATAATTTCGGCTTAAAGAAATGGTAAGAATGAAATGAAACATTCGGCTAAGAAGGCAATGTGGATTCGGCACAAAAGTTGTAAAAGAATGGAAATGTGAGAAAAAAGGATCACCATAATCAGCTTCAACAATTGGAAAAGAAAGAGAGAGATGACATTCGGTACAAATGGTTTAAGAGAAAAGAAATGGAAATATGAGAAGGGATAAGTAGCTAGATTCGGCAACAAAAGAAATAAAAGGAACAAACACAAAAAATCGGCTAGAAGTAAAAACTGCTTGAGGATTTCGGTTTCAAGAAAAACTCCAAAGAGAATTCGGCTTTTGGTACCAAAAGCAAGGCTGACCAAAACCTCAAAATGCTAAAGAGAATTTCGGCATTCTCCCCCCTTAACACATCAAAACCGGCCAAACAATCACTTGAAGACTCCACCAAACGGCCACCACCTAGAAACTCTCCAAGCCCTTAATTCAAATGCATTTGAATTAGTCAAATCCCACCATCCACTCTTTGCCGTCCATTTGAGCACTTGACTAAGTCCAAGGCAGAGTTTGAACTGCCTACAAACTCTCCCCTCCTTGGCGTAAAAAAAAAAAGCCAAAATAGGGGAACACCGCAGCTTGAACCCAAGACCCTTCCTTCCTGCAAATGACGCCACACACAAGCCCTTAGTGGCGTCTCACCTGCCACTCCACCAGCTCCTCTTTTGTGACAACCTTCACCAAATAAATCTCTTAAAACCCCCAAAAGCCAAGCTTCCCTTTTTACCCACTAAAAATCAAAAATTTCCAAGAGCCTTCCCTACCTTCCAGGGTTCTCCAAACCCCCTAAAACTTGCCTGAGCATAGAAGAAACCTACCAACACCTGAGATATGCACTAGATGCGTAACCCCTAAAACCGGGGTGTTACAATGCTACCCTCCTTAAAATAATTTCGTCCTCGAAATTACTTAGCTAGACTAACGGTCTACTTCCTAATTCCCCACGCTACGCTATCGCTGCGCACTCTGATCTCCAAGGGCTAACTCCTTCCTAGGCATACCTTCTAAGTCTATACTCAAGGCTCTAGATACTCACTAGCAATAACAAACAAACAACCACCAAAACCATAAAGAAGTTCCAACCGAGAAGAACTTACCCACTGACACATCCGGCACATCACTATCCTCTTTCCGACGAACCACAGCTTCACGACCTCGACCGAAACCATTTCCTCCACGGTTCGGACCACGACCTCTCGTTGCTTGCTGACCACCTCTGCCAGGCTGCACAAAACCTTGACCCACTATCCGAGTCCTTTTCGGATCCAGGGGACAATGCTTAACCAGATGCGACTTGGACTGCCATCTGAAACATTCTCGAACACGATTCCAACACTCACCAACATGGTACCTTCCGCACTGAGCACACGGACGATCTGGATTCCCAGCAGTTGGCTTAGAAACACGAGCAGATGCCTCGACTCTTGGTCTTTTCTAAGACCTCTCAAACGATTCCGACGATCCGAAGCTCCTCTTATTACGGTTCCTTCCTCTAACTCCATTCCGCCTCTCAGCCCTTTTGACTTCTTCAGCCATCGGAGCCTTTTCCACGAAGATAGCGATACCACTGACCACATTGGCTCCTGCCACTTGCTCGAGCACCCGCAGCATAGCCTGCGATACTGCGTTATCTCCTCCAGTCTGATCCTGCTGCTCAGCCTCGACAGCTGGTGACGGCGGCACATTGCTCTCTGACCCAACCGGTTCCGATACTGCCATCCTGCCTCTACCACGTCCTCGAGAAATGCGACCACGCCCCCTAGAACTCATATTTAGCGCCTCGATTTAATCTGATTAGAAATTTTATGCATTAGAAATTGGGTTCCACTGTTTAACCACGAGCAAATTTTATGCAAAGAAGTTTTTCAAGAGTAGTTCTTTCGGTCAATCAAAGTTTCCTTCCTACCCAGGGGTACTTTCGTCATTTTCCTATAGGGGTACTTCGGTAATAACTCAGGGTTGATTTTGTAAATAGTTTTCCAACTTAAAGATATTTCAAAATTTGCAAAATCTCAGGAGTCATCTTGAAAATTTTGTTTTCAACCCAGATGTGTTGCAAAAATTTCAGGAATCGGGGTTATTTCGGTAATTTTGGAAATCAGGGGCATTTTTGTAAATTCTCCAAATCGGAATATCACTGTATTTCATAAAATAGGGTTTTCTGATATTTGGTAAAATAGGAATATTTCAGTAAAAGTCAAGAGAAATCTAAAAAATTTTAGAAACCAGGGGCATTTTGGTAATTTTATCAACCAGGGGTATTTTCGTAAATTTTTACAGACCAGGGTATCTTAACATTTGAAATTACGAGATTTTGGTATTTTACAAAATAAAAATCATTTCATCAAAAATTTGTGGGTAGTACGGTAATTTTATAACACAGGGGCATTGGGTAGTACGGTAATTTTATAACACAGGGGCATTTTTGTAATTTTGCCACTAGGGCATTTTGGTAATTTTGTAAACCGAGAAAACATCTTTCAAAATCTGATTTAAGGTTTTACAAACCAAAGGGGTAAAGTTGAAAATTTTAGAACAGGGAATTTTAAAACAATCAGGCCAAATCCCTTTCGGGTTTTAATAATCGGTTTAGCCCATGAACAAGTCCTCTTGGTTAAGGTGAACCGTAGCTACGCACCAGGTAGGATTCCTGCGAAGAGGAGGTGAGTCGCTAGGACTGCTTAAATACCAAGCTCTTACTGAATACCATTCCTAAACATGCGTACCAGGGTTGCCACACCTTAACTCGGCGACTTACTTCACAGGTTTGTTTAAGAGATTTAAGTTTTATGCATGTGTTTGAGTAGTCTAATCCTAGGGTCCAATAGATCCTATTATTCTATTCTACGAGCCCAAACTAAGCCCAAATCAATTCATACAAACAAATCACTTCAAGAAAGTCTGAAGTACTTACCTGGTGGACTTCGGGTCGGAGGTACAGGTGCCATGCCAGAATAACCTGAAAACTTTTTATAAAAGCCCATTTTGAAAACTGTTTCGGGCCCAAAACCCTCAAAGCCGAGTTTTGAACTTGGCTCTGATACCAAACTGTAACGTCCCCAAACCCGGCCCATTCACTACGATCGAATCTGGTTATGTCACTGGGGAAAGTCGGATGAAAATCTTTTTGTGTTTTTTTTTCTTGTAGAAATCTTGGGCATGATTGTTTGAAACCTCCTATTTCGTTTTTTTTTAAAACCCAGTAATCTTGAAAACTTCATTCAGACATGTGAGTAAAACATTTTTGACTTAATAAGAATTTAAATTAAATAAACCATAGTTAAAGTAATACCAAAATAATAAAATGGCCTTTATTACAACCCAATACTTAAAATAAAATGAGTGCATCAAAATCAAGCATAACATAATAAATCGTCATCTTCGGCATGGGCCATCTTGTCCTCTCCGATCCCGGTCCAGCGTTATGCTACACCTGAAAAAGTTAAAGGAAAAAGGTGAGTCACCAAGACTCAGTGTGCAACCCTTTTTCCCGGGTTAGCAAAATATCATATACAAACATAAACATGATCATCATGCATTCAGTTAATATGCACCTAACCTAGCCATCCGCAACACCTTTCTCTACCCCGTGTGGTACCAAACCACTGGTGGTGCCAAACCACTGGTGACCCAAAGTCACAAAATGTGTTACCAAAACACTGGTGTCCCAAAGACACGATATCCGTCAAAGTGGTGCCAAACCACTGGTGTCCCAAAGACACAAATGTGATACCAAATCACTGGTGACCGAAGTCACAAAACAATTGATGGGGCCAACCCATCGTGTGATACCAAATCACTGGCGTCAATCCCGTATCTCAACTGTGGGGCCAACCCACCGTGGTACGAAGCCACTGGGACGAGACGCTATGAGGTGCCAAACCTCTGGTGTCCCAAAGACACAAATGTGGTACCAAACCACTGGTGACCGTAGTCATAATAATCGAGTGATGGGGCCAACCCATCGTGTGATACCAAATTACTGGCGTCAATCCCTCAATACCGCCTTGTGGGGCCAACCCACTGTGGTGCGAAACCACGGGGACGAGACGCTGAGGTGCCAAACCTCTGGAGGTGCCAAACCTCTGGTGACCCAAAGTCACAAAGTTGTGTTACCAAAACACTGGTGCTCGTCAGCACAAAATATCACTGCCCCCTCCACTCGTACAACCCACATCAATCATGCACATGTATCAAAATATGTCATCATGAATGTTTAGTAACGCACATAGGTTTAATCATCAACCAATCAATATATCACATGCCAGATACATCATGCTCACCAAGAGCATCATAATGAGAATTCATAACAGGGACTTACCTGACCCCTTGCCTCATACCTTAATGGTATCTAATCCACCTTCCATGGATCCAAACACACACAACATACATATATATACAATAACAGATAAGTGTGTAAATGTGCACACAATATAATAAGCACATAAATTACTAGAAGAGTGTGTGTGTGTGTGTACACACCTGCAAGCCTTAATCAAAGAATCGACTAAGACCCTCGATCATCTTGCTCCTAAAACAATCAGCCAACCAAGCATTAGCACTCATACCATTCGGCTATCACCATCTTAAACCAAAAGGGGTTATCGATTAACCCTTACCTCACGATTGATTTGGTTTCTTACCAAATCCCGAACCAACCAATGGTTCCTCTGTCAATCGGCCTTCCCTTAGAACATAAACAATTAGTCTCAGCCTTAGGCTTAACAAAAACTAAAGAAAGAACCATCAACCAACTTCTTACCATCACTTACCCAAAGATTAACAGAGTAGGAAAACTCCTCTTGCTTGCTTCCAAAATCCAAAGGCCCTAACACCAATCGATTAGAACAAGAACCCCAACACTCTACTGATATTTGGCCAAGATGAACTACTAGGAGAGAATGCTAGAAAGGAATTTCGGCAATACCAAGGAGGGATTCGGCTAGGATTTTAAAAGTGAAGTAAACATAATATATGTTAATAGAGTACAGTTTCGGTAAGATGGTATTGAGAAAAGGAGATGAAGATTAGGGGAACAAAGTAAGATAATTTCGGCTTAAAGAAATGGTAAGAATGAAATGAAACATTCGGCTAAGAAGGCAATGTGGATTCGGCACAAAAGTTGTAAAAGAATAGAAATGTGAGAAAAAAGGATCACCATAATCAGCTTCAACAATTGGAAAAGAAAGAGAGAGATGACATTCGGCACAAATAGTTTAAGAGAAAAGAAATGGAAATATGAGAAGGGATAAGTAGCTAGATTCGGCAACAAAAGAAATAAAAGGAACAAACACAAAAAATCGGCTAGAAGTAAAAACTGCTTGAGGATTTCGGTTTCAAGAAAAACTCCAAAGAGAATTCGGCTTTTGGCACCAAAAGCAAGGCTGACCGAAACCTCAAAATGCTAAAGAGAATTTCGGCATTCTCCCCCCCTTAACACATCAAAACCGGCCAAACAATCACTTGAAGACTCCACCAAACGGCCACCACCTAGAAACTCTCCAAGCCCCTAATTCAAATGCATTTGAATTAGTCAAATCCCACCATCCACTCCTTGCCGTCCATTTGAGCACTTGACTAAGTCCAAGGCAGAGTTTGAACTGCCTACAAACTCTCCCCTCCTTGGCGTAAAAAAGAAAGCCAAAATAGGGGAACACCGCAGCTTGAACCCAAGACCCTTCCTTCCTGCAAATGACGCCACACACAAGCCCTTAGTGGCGTCTCACCTGCCACTCCACCAGCTCCTCTTTTGTGACAACCTTCACCAAATAAATCTCTTAAAACCCCCAAAAGCCAAGCTTCCCTTTTTACCCACTAAAAATCAAAAATTTCCAAGAGCCTTCCCTACCTTCCAGGGTTCTCCAAACCCCCTAAAACTTGCCTGAGCATAGAAGAAACCTACCAACACCTGAGATATGCACTAGATGCATAACCCCTAAAACCGGGGTGTTACACTATTCCTCCACCTTCATCCACCGAAAATTGAAGAGAAATAAGGGCTATGGAGCTCGAAATTTTTAGCAAACATTTCTGCTCACAAGTAAGTGATTTTGATGATCTTGCTTGATAAAAAATTGTACTTTTGGAATCCCCAAAGCTTAAGCTAGCTAATGAGGGGACTAATTTGTAACGTGGTTGATAGTCTAGGGACTTTCCATTAGAGATTTTATGCTGGTTCCAAGGTCTCGAAGTACTTTATCAAAGGTTCAATCGAAAACCTATCCCTCGTAATAGGTGACCCAGATTTTTGGTGTCGCGGAGAGCATCGCGTTACGGATTCCGAATAAGGTGTGTAATCTCATACCCTTCCATATACATATCTGAAATGGTGTGTAATCTCATACTTCTCTGATATGCTATTAATCGGTCGAAATACCGAATAAAACTAAAAACCGGCATCCGTGATCACTCGGGCGTGCGTATGATCGTAGTGGTAATCGTATTTTGTAATAAAACAGTTTCAGTTAGAAGCAGTGATGTGTTTTTGAAAAATCACGAAAAATAAAGAAATGGAATTAGAAAGCGATGAGATATCAAATTAAAGCTTACTGTGTCTATTTTAATATGGAAGAAACGGAGAAGGAAAAGGAATTTTATATTCTGAGATATCTTAATTTTTGTGAGACTGGTTCTGATTAACTTCGGGGTTCAATGATCTGTTTTGGAAAAATCATATAAAATTTTACAAAGAGAATTATGGGTTATAATTCATATGTATGGATTCCTTAGTGAGCCTGTTTTCATTTGAAACAAGTGGGATCAATATATGAAAACCGTACAGCGAGATATTTGAAATTAAGATAAGAGAGGTCAGAATCGTTGGACAGTGAAACAAGGGAAAATTTAAGGAAGAAATTGTACTAAATGGCTAGGCCAAAAATTCTAGAAAACTTCCAGTAAGAAGATATATTAGTCTAGTTTCAAGGAAATTTTACGGATCTAGATTTCGAGTTTTCTAACTTGATTTATGGTCAATTTAGTCAGTATGACGCAGATGGACAGTTTTAAATTGTTATGCCCAAATTAGTAGTTAAGTTTGGATTGCGAAATTACCGAATTACCCTTGAGGGTAAATTATCGAATTACCCTTAAAGGGTAAATTACCAAATTACCCTTGGTGGGTAAAACTACTGAATTACCCTTAGAGGACAAATTATCGAAATACCCTTGGAGGGTAAGTTACCGAAATACCCCTGGGTTGCGAAATTTACCGAAATACCCTTGGAGGGTAAATTACTGAAATACCCTTAGGTTGCAAAATTATCGAAATACCCTTGGAGGGTAAATTACCAAAATACCCCTGGATTACAAAATTATCGAAATACCCTTAGAGGGTAAAGTACCGAAATACCCCTGGATTGCAAAATGAAATACCCTTGGAGGGTAAGTTACTGAAATACCCCTGGGTTGTGAAATTTACCAAAATACCCTTGGAGGGTAAATTACTGAAATACCCTTGGGTTGCGAAATTATCGAAATACCCTTGGAGGGTAAATTACCGAAATACCCCTGGATTGCAAAATTATCGGAATACCCTTGGAGGGTAAATTACCGAAATACCCCTAGATTGCAAAATTATCGAAATACCCTTGGAGGGTAAGTTACCGAAATACCCCTGGGTTCGAAATTTACCAAAATACCCTTGGAGGGTAAATTAC
Source organism: Gossypium australe (assembly GCA_005393395.2). Taxonomy (NCBI): domain Eukaryota; kingdom Viridiplantae; phylum Streptophyta; class Magnoliopsida; order Malvales; family Malvaceae; genus Gossypium; species Gossypium australe. The sequence continues at coordinate 68,205,093 of CM016615.1, forward strand.
TGAAATACCCTTGGGCTGCGAAATTATCGAAATACCCTTAGAGGGTAAATTACCGAAATACCCCTGGATTGTAAAATTATCAAAATACCCTTGGAGGGTAAGTTACCGAAATACCCCTGGGTTCTGAAATTTTTCGAAATACCCTTGAAAGGTAAATTACCAAAATACCCTTGGGTTACGAAATTACCGAATTACCTTTTGTAACACCTCCTACCCATATTCGTCGCCGGAATAGGGTGTGAAGCATTACCTAAGTTTAACGAGTTAATATTATTTTTATTATGAATTCAATATAGTCCCTTTATAAATATCCAATCTTCCCTGCAATTTTAAAACCAACCAATCCAATCCAATTCAATCCAATTTGATACCAAATCATACTTCTACTATAATTATATTATTTAGCATATTCATCACTATTTACTTTAATACATACTCATTAAACAAGTTTTAGTATTTATATAATCATCAAACATGTACATGCCATATAAATCAAAAAGGAAATTTACAAAAGCTACCGGAGATAATCTTGATAGTGTGATCCTCAATGTTGATCCGATCCTCCGTATATTTATACGTCAATCTACATGAGACATTGAATACACTCAAGTAAGTTTATAGAAACTTAGTAAGTTCGTAGGCATAAAATATAAATCTTACCAAACATTCATACACTTATACATTATGTACAATTACTAAGTTCACCTGTCAACCACAATTTGGTGAGTGCTCTTGTATAATCTCACTACCATTTATCCATTTACTTTAACTCTTTTGGGCCCCTTTTTTTTTATCACTTACCATCCTTAATCAAATTAGGGAAAGGTTACGGAAAATTGAGTACTTCACTTCCACTTTGCCATAGTATAACTATGGTCTTACGTATGATCACTTATCACTTTCCGAAGCCATAGCCCTACCACGGTCTTACACGGATCACATTTATCACTTGTCACTTATCACTGATCAGATAAGCGTAGCTAAAGCTACCACTTATCATGTCACTTGTCACTGATCAGATAAGTGTAACTAAAGTTACCACTTATCACTTGTCATTTGTCACTGATCAGATAAGTGTAGCTGAAGCTACTACTTATCACTTGTCACTGATCAGAAGTACTCAAATCCGACTTTTCGCTCAATTTGATCATTTAATCATTTTTCGCATTGCCATTTTATTCTCAATTCATCAACAATTATATCTCATCATACATGATATAATTCATAAAATTAACATTTAATCATTAAATTTCAGCCATATGAACTTACCTGAGTCGATTTGCAGAATTTGAGAAAATTCAGGGACTATTCAGCTACTTTTTCTTTTCCTCGACTTGCTTCGGGTTCTCGATCTATCATTATACAATCATTCACTTATCGGTATTGATTTCACCTTTACTCTATTTCATATCCTTAATGATTACAACCCACATATAAGTAACATTGTCTATAATTTAACTATTTACTTATATGGATATTCAAGCTGTCTATCCGTGTCACAGTCACTAAATTATTTTTATCTTGAGCTACAGAACTTCAATTTAAGATCTGCTAATTTTCCCTGAAACTAGACTCACATATCTTCTTACCATAAAATTTTCAGAATTTTTGGTTTAGCCAATAAGTACAGTTTATTCTTTAAAGTTACCCATGTTCTGCTGTTTGACAGTTCCGACCCTTTTTCACTAAAAATTAATTATCTCCTTGTACAGGATTCGGATGATGTTACCGTTTATTTCAATTGAAAATAGACTCATTCATGATTTTAAGAATATAAATTTAAGACCATAATTATTTTTATAAAAACAATTTTTTACGATTTTTCAAAGTCAGAACAGGGGAACCCGAAATCATTCTGACCTTGTCTCATAAAGCCTATTATATCTCATGATTTACAATTCCATTGCTTACACCGTTTCTTCTATAAGAAACTAGACTCAATAAGCTTTAATTTTATATTTTGTTCATCCTCTAATTCGATTTCTACAATTTTTAGTGATTTTTCAAAGTTAGACTACTGCTGCTGTCCAAAACTGTTTTAGTGCAAAGTGTTGATTTCCATTTTGCCCCAAACTTCACAGTTTATACAATTCAGTCCTTGATCAATTAACCCCTCAATTAAGATAATTTTTCTAAATTAATACTTTATCTAGTCATTATAAGTTATTTCAAATCTATTGGAATTCAGAATTTCCACATAAAAACCCTAACTTTAAATTCTTTTAAAATTAGGTCCCAAACATTCACTTTCTATTCAATTCTTTCAATAAAATCAGCATATAAACAACTTAAAGTTATAATTCCATGCTAAATCATCATATACTTCCAGAACATATTCATAGCAACTTCCAACTTCATTCATAAAATCTAAAACTAATGAATTCAACAAGTGGACCTAGTTGTAAAAGTCACAAAAACACATAAATTTCAAGAAATAATCAAGAATTGAACTTACTTGCAGTAAAAATATGAAAATCCAGCTTAGGGAAAACCCTTCTATGGTGTTTTGCTGATGAGAATGCAGAAAAATAAAGAGAAATCTAGATAATTCCACTTTAGTCCTAGCTTTATTAAGTAAATTTTGCAATATTCCAATTTTACCCTTAATTCTCCTTATTTTCTGTCTGATTTCATGCCCTTGCCGTCCAGTCCAAATAGACCTTGGGTCTATTTGCCTTGTAAGCCCTCTTTCTTTTATCATTTAAGCTATTTAATCATTTCTCATAACTTTGCATTTGTTACAACTTAGTCCTTTTTGTTCAATTAACTATCGGAAATTTAAAATTTCTTGACAAAACTTTAATACTAACCTATTAACACTCCATAAATATTTATAAAACATTTATGGCTAGATTAAAAATCTCTGAGGTCTCGATACCTCGTTTTCGATTCTAATTATTTTTTTCTAATACACTATTTACTATTTCAATTTTTTTTCTAACTTCACATTTAACTTATACTCACTAAATTAATAATATTTTCTACTCACTTGTCGGATTTAGTGACCTCGAATCACCGTTTCGACACCACTGAAAATTTAGGCTATTACACCCTTGGTGGGTAAAAGTACCGCTATACCCCTATGGGTTAATTAGCACGACTGTGTGTGTATTCTGTTTATCTGGTTATGACGGTAATCTATTTCATTCATCATTATGAAATGTGCTTTGCATACATGACATACTGCATGGGTTGGGATATGTAATTGGAGGAAATGACTGATTTGTTAGGGTCGCAGGAGTCGCCCGAGACGACTGTAGACTCATTGATTTGATTTTTAAGGTCGCACGAGTCGCCCGAGATGACTGTGGACTCACCAATTTGATTTTTAGGGTCGCACGAGTCACCCGAGATGACCGTGGACTCATTGATTTGATTTTTAGGGTCGCACGAGTCACCCGAGATGACTGTGGACTCACCGATTTGATTTTTAGGGTCACACGAGTCACTCGAGATGATTGTGGACTTACTGATTTAATTTTTAGGGTCGCACGAGTCACCCGAGATGACTGTGGACTCACCGATTTAATTTTTAGGGTCGCACGAGTCACCCCAGATGACTGTGGACTCACCGATTTGATTTTTAGGGTCGCACGAGTCACCCAAGATGACTGTGGACTCATTGATTTGATTTTTAGGGTCGCACGAGTCATCCGAGATGACTGTGGACTCACCGATTTGATTTTTAGGGTCGCACGAGTCACCCAAGATGACTGTGGACTCACCGATTTGATTTTCACTCACCAATTTGATTTCACTCATCGATTTGATTTGTTAGGGTCGCAGGAGTCACCCGAGATGACTGTGGACTCACCGATTTGATTTTTAGGGTCGCACGAGTCACCCAAGATGATTGTGGACTCAACGATTTGATTTTTAAGGTCGTACGGGTCGCCCAAGACGACTGTGGACCTACCGAAGGCTCTAAGCCACTTATAATCTGGCAGCTCGGCTGCATTCTTGGTGTGTTGGCGGGGTGGGTTGACTGATGATCACCCACAAGTGTGTTGGTTGGTACAGGTGGTGTGTAGCAGGTGGATTATTAAGATTGGGTTGGAAATTGCATTACATTATCTGCATTATCATGTTTATATGGGCTTCGGCCCAGTTAGTTTCTGTATGGGTCTCAGCCCAGTTAACGACCGATTAAGGGATTACACACTGAGTTCTCGTAACTTACCCCCCTTTCTTTTAACCTTTTAAGGTAATGCTCAGTGACATGAACTTGGGTCATGGATGACTCGGTGGAGATCATACTTCAGAAATGGTTTATTTGGACTTCAGACTTCTTTCTCGTTTATTTTATTACTCTACTATTTTGGGTTAAATATTGTAATAAGGCCTCGGATTTTCTTTCAAAATGCTTCTGCAACTCTATTTCCAAACGTCCCATTTTCGTAAATTATTTATTTCAAATATGTTTTCACAACCAAAAAGGTTTTTAAAGATAATTACGTTTTCAAGTAAATAACAATTGCTTAAGTGTTTTGGGTTTTAACAAAGAGGCTGTAATTCTCAAACAAGTTTTTAATAATCTCAAAGATGGTTTGAAAAAAAAAAACTTCCATGTGACACACCAGATTCGGGCTTAACTTCTAGGCCGAGTTTGGGGTGTTACATAACCATGAAATAAACAGAATTGTAAATAAAAGATAAGAACTTACAATTAATACTATGATATTTTTTCTCCAAGCATCGTTACACCGGAGCTCTGATACCAATTATAATAAAAGAGGATGCGGAAGACAGTAGATAATATTTAGTAAAGGAAAAATCTTTACAATAAGAGGATGGTGAATGAAAAGTAAAAAAAATATATATTCTAAACTATTTTTCGATGCCCCTTTTGGCTTCCTTCATCTCTTTTTTATAGGAGAATTTTTTAACTCAATTTAATTTTTTTTGAATCCCGCATAATGTTTCTAATAAGGATCACATCTCATTATAGTTTTTTCATCTTGGTTGCTTCCACGTTGCTTTCCTTTATTGTCTTGTCACATCATTAATTTGACATAATTACTTCCACGTTGCATTCTTTTTTGTTTGTATCTGGATGCCCCTTTCTTTAGGTTGCCTCCAAACTTGAATATTTGGTTCTTCAATTTTCCTTTCTTGGCTGTCATTTCTCCACGTAGCTTCCTTGCTTAGCCTTATCCTTCTTGAATATTATCTAGATTCATTAGCACTATTTCATCTAGATGTAATGAATCTATTGACAGTCTTGGTGAGTTCCAAGTCTCCCATGTGTTCTTGATTTCTTGTATTATATATGATGGGAAATCAATAATCTCCATGTCAACTATCATTTTTAATAGTTGCACGGATTCTTTGTCTCTTTCTTCCTGGATGTTTCCAGTTCCATTATCATAAGCCAATATTCTTCTTCTATCAATCCAGAACTTATAAGTTAAACCCTAAAACCCTAAAACCTAATTTCTTTCGCTCATTATCATTTTTATTTTCCCTAATTTCCTTGCCGCTTAGATTGTTTTAAGCGTTCTCTCTCTTTTTTTTTTAATTTCTAAAATTCTCCTTGGGTGTTTTAGAAGGCGATAGTCGGTGGTTGCAGATTAAAATGGTCGTTGGCTAGCAGGTACAAGAAAGCAACATACGGCAGTGGAAAGAGCCGGACAGCAGTGTCACCATTAAAGCCTTTTGGCTTTTGTTTTTGTTTTTTCATTCATTTCCTTTATGTTAAAATGCAAAAATCGATTCCCATCCAGTTCAATTGCAGTTTTAATCGGATGGCGATTCAATCAACTTTTTTTATCTATTATCAGATTGATCACCGATTATTTCTGGGTCAAATTCAGAAAACTGTGGTAGAAGAAATTCAATCTACAATTTGCATCCAAATGCACCCATCATTTATAAGTGTTTCGTTAGGTTGAGTTTGAAGTTTCGCGTCACTTATGAATGGAGAGCAACTATTGTGAATTAGATGAACTGTTTATAAGTAAAGCTACCCAAATTTGAACACCAACTTCAAATTTGAGAGAGTTTGGATAAAGAATTTTGTACTTATTTAAAATATATGATAAGATCAAGTTTGAATATTTAAGTTCCGAGTTTGACTTAACCTCACCTGCTTTTTAGTTTATAATATTTTATATTAGATTATTTTTATATATTTTTAATTTATAATAGGTTAAAAAATGAAACTTATATTAAATATAAAATTGTTAAAAATTAAATAATATATATAAATATTTAAAAAATTTAAAATAAATAATATAAATAGATTTAAAATGAGTTTGGGTTAATATGAGCGGATTTAAACAAAATTGTAGGCTTATAAAACTAGGCTTGGACAAATATAAAATATATTATTATTATATTTAGATTCGATTTAATCCATAAACACTTGCTCCAAAATTTATGGAGTTTGGGCAGTTTCATATTGTTGTTTATAGTAATGTTGGAGGATTTAGGCTTCTCATTCTGCTAGGGATCCTCCTTAGCACTTATATTCAATACAAAATCTATAGAGAATTAATAGTTTTTTTTCCTTAAAAGTTAGTCATCTCTCCCATTGCATGCTGAGATGTATATGTGTCTGTTTTTCAAAATTACTAATTCTGTAACACCCTAAATTTGGGCCTAGTAGAAATGAGCCTATTGGTCCTTGGGCATGGGAGCGTTTAAAATTTTTGAGAACAAGAGAATGACACTAATGCAAGTTGGACCTATTAGGTGAGTGATTTTGGAAGGTTAGGGGGCTTCCATGAAGTCTTGGGTTCAAACCTGGGCTTTAGGAAAAATTTTGGTTTAGGTGAATAAAACCCTGGATGTAAGTGAGTAGGCTTTAAGAATATTGTTAGGGAAATCATGACACAAGGAAGCATGTGGCCTAGTGGTTGTGGTGTCATTAAGGTTGTAAGGGAACCTGGGTTCAAGTCTTGGCCCTTGCAGAATTTTTAAATTTTTCTCTTAAAAGAATTTGGACACTAGCACATAGGTTTTATAAATATTTGCGCATGTTTTAAGTCACAAATGAGCTTGTGTCCTAGTGGTGGTGGCATGACATGGCTATTGAGAGGACTTTGGTTCGAATCCCTTTGCATGCAAAGGTTGATTATTTTGCTAAGTTGGGACGACAGGTGGTTATGGTGGAATTTGTAACACCCCCTAACCCCAAACTCTAGCTGGAATGGGGTTACGGAGCATTACTGAACCTATCGGATAATTTACATAAAATACCTATGTTCAACCAATCTAAACACATTTAAATATGTTCAAAACTTGCTAAATTTAAACATTTTATATATTATCCAATACTCAATTCTAATTACTTATCAAATATTATCAAATAAATCAAATTCATACTAAATTAGTCAAGTCCTATTATATACCATTACCAACATCTGAATCTACTTATTTCACTTTTACATTTACCATTCAAAATGACACACATAAGACACCCTAGGTACATGCCATTATCAACAATTAACACACTTTACCTCGTTGAATTCAAGATCGGCCTAGGATGCTGATTCGACATTTTCACTTTAACTTAATCTGCGCATGAAAATAATCCGTACACTGAGTATGGGTATACTCAGTGGTATTTTTATAATCCAAACACCTAATAAAATAAAAATATAACAAACACTTAAAATCATATAACAATCATAACTATTCAATTATTTAATTCATAGATAAAATTATTGTAATTTATTTCATTCTTTTCACTTACTAACCTATATAGTTTTCCACGATTTATTCACAAGTCATTAACAATTATAATATTCACTTTTATCCAATCCAGAGCTACATAATTCATTTGTCTCAATCATACTTTAATTCATTGTTTAATATCAATAAACTATATTCAACTATTCACTTTTCAATCAGTGTTCTGTACATATTCATTTCAATATCAGTCATTACCATTCATATCAAATCAACTTGCTATCCCAGATAGCTTTCACTGTATAATACGCTTCGTGTGTTTCAGTCCACGTTTCAATTCTTCATTTAGTATCAATCTGATCACTGTTATATTTAATAACCCCTATTAACATGACTCGGACTCAGACGGATACACGAATCCAACCAAACACACCAGAATATCCAACCTAAACACACTAGTATAATATAACCTCCCAAACACATCAGATAATATAACCTCCCAAACATACCAGTATAATATAACCTCCCAAACACACCAGTATATCATATCCTCCCAAACACACCAGTATATCATATCCTCCCAAACACACCAGTATATCATATCCTCCTAAACACACCAATAAGGCATTAAATGCCTCTTCGGATAAACCGAAGCATATAATAACAGAATCATCTTCTAGGCCGAGCTACAAATCTCCTCATCACATCACAAATCCTATGGTATCCAATCTAGTCTGACAAGTTAATAGAGTATTATTTTACTTTTTCAATTTCGAATATTATTACTTACCTTACCTTAAATGTCCCATGATTACAAATTCAATATAACATTTAATAAATAGATTGAGTTATAGTAATACAAATAATTCACATCTTAATTATTTATCATAACATTTACCCAAAATTCAATTATCATAATTGCACAATATCACATTCACACACATATGTATATATTTATAATATATATAATTCAATTCAATATTAATTCAATAAATTCATAACATACCAAATCAACCCTCTTCCATTATCAAACACAATAATTCTCACTTCAACATTCACTAAAGGCATTGAATAAAATGTAACAGTTAATAACTAGGTTCGGATTATAGAAATACAAACTGTAATTTCCGAGCTATCCTTCGTCGACTTTGTCTTTTCCTCGCTTAGCCGAGATTTTTTGGCATAACGCTAGCTACGAAAATTAATTAAATATTATCAATACACTACCTTTCAATTTTCATATTGAATATTTCAATTTCTATCCAACTTTTGCCTTAATTCCAACTTAGTCCCTAAACTGAAACTAACTTTTATTCTTCACATTTAACTTAATATTTATATTCAATTTCCACTTTAAACTAAATTCAACTTTCTAATTTTAGCATTAAACCATAATTTCAAAATTATTTCAATTTAGTCCCTACTATTCAAAACTTATGAATTACTTTACAATTCAATCATTATTTCTGTAACATCCCCAAACCCGGCCCATTCACTACGACCGAATCTGGTTATGTTATTGCGGAAAGACGGTTGAAATTCTTCTTGATTTAAAATAAAACATCGTAGTTTTCTGAATTTTGGAAAAACATATCTTTGGAATAAAACTTTGCTATTTAAAACTCATTCATTGTTAAAACTTTAGTTTATAATATCCAACTTGAAGAAATAGGTTGCAAACCATAAATCATTTTCCCATAGCAATTTAATTTAAATAAACCATAGTTAAAGTAATACCAAAAACATAAAATGGCCTTTGTTACAACCCAACAAATTCAAATAAAATACTTATATCGAAACAAGCATAATCTAATAAATCTTCATCTTCGGCATGGGCCACCTTGTCCTCTCCGATCCCGGTCCAGCTTTATGCACTACCTGAAATGGTTAAAGGAAAAAGATGAGTCACCAAGACTCAGTGTGCTACCCCTTTTTCCCGGATTAGCAAAATATCATACATAAACATATACATTATCAACATGCATCCAAGTCATATGCACCCAATCCTAATCATCCATACACCTTTTCTACCCCGTGTGGTACCAAACCACTGGTGGTGCCAAACCACTGGTGACGTATAGTCACAGATGTGATGCCAAATCACTGGAGGTGCCAAACCTCTGGTGTCCGAAGACACGAAGTGTGTTACCAAAACACTGGTGACCGAAGTCACAAATCAATTGATGGGGCCAACCCATCGTGTGATACCAAATCACTGGCAGACGATCCTGTGTTTCAAAAGTGGGGCCAACCCACGGTGGTGTTAACCACAAGGATAAGTCGCTATGAGGTGCCAAACCTCTGGAGGTACCAAACCTCTGGTGACCGCAGTCACAGTGTGTTACCAAAACACTGGTGCTCGTCAGCACAAAATATCACTGCCCCCTCCACTCGTACAACCCGTATCAACCACTAATATGCATTTAACAAAAATATACAACATACTTGTCAAACAACATACATATTATTTATCACAATCCAGTATTACAGTACACATGACGGATATACCATGCTTACCAAAAGCATCAAAACAGGGACTTACCTGGCCCTTTTTCTCATACTGTACTGGTATCACATCCACCTTACCATGGATCCACATAACACACAGCTCATATACATATATTTATAACAACAAGAAGTGTGTATATGAACACAATATCATAAACACATATATATTACTAGGAGAGTGTGAAAGTACACACCTGCAAGCCTTAACCGAAGAACCAAATAAGACCCTTGATCCTCTTGCTCCTAAAACAATCGGCCAACCAAGAATTAGCACTCATACCAATCGGCTATAACCATTTTAAACCAAAGGGGTTATCGATTACCCTTACCTTTGCAGATGGTTTGGTTTCCTACCAAACCCGAACCAATCAATGGTTCCTTAATCAATCGATCCACCCTAACAAGAAAACGGTTAATCCATAATAGACTTGGCTTAACAAAGACTAAAAGAATGGACTAAAAGAATCCTCTCTTACCACCACTTACCAATCGACTACACTTGATCGCCACCAAAATCTGGAGACCCTATGACGAAATAATCATCACACAAGAGGTTAATATCCTTCCAAACAAATGCCAAAACCCACTCTTACTCTTAAAGATTATCGATAGAAAACAGAGGGCTTACCATAAAACATTCGGCCTTACCCCTATACCTTCTCCAAGGCTTGAACCAACGCCAAAAACAGCCCACACTCCACCTAATAGTCGGCCAAGGTGAACACTACTAGGAGAGAAAAGAGATTCGGCCAAAATGAGAACAACTGCTAGAAGGAAATTTCGGCAATACCAGGGAGGGATTCGGCTATGATTTTAAAAGTGAAGTAAAAGAAATATATGTTAATAGAGAGTACAGTTTCGGTAAGATGGTATTGAGAAAAGGAGATGAAGATTAGGGGAACAAAGTAAGATAGTTTCAGCTTAAAGAAATGGTAAGAAACAAATGCAACATTCGGCTAAGAAGGCAATGTGGATTCGGCACAAAAGTTGTAAAAGAAAGGAAATGTGAGAAAGAAGGATCACCATATTCGGCTTACTCAAATGAAATAGCAAGAAGAAGTGAAAAGAAACATTCGGCTACACAAGGTTTTGGTTCCAAAAAGTGAAAAATGAGAGAGAGTTGCTTTGAGAAAATCGGCTTTTGGGTACACAAACAAAACTGGCCGAAACCTCCAAAATGCCTAAGGGAATTTCGGCATTCTCCTTCCTAAAAACCTCCAAAACCGGCCACATACACCCAAATGAAAATCCCCATAGTCGGCCACCTCCTGGAACCAATTCAAGCCACAAATTCAATTCCATTTGAATTAAACAAATCCCCCCATTATCCTATCCACATCCTATCTCTAATTTAAACTAATTAAAAAAACTATAATTATCTAAAATAATAAAACAACAAACCATTATCCCACTAAATAAAACAAAGCTCATCCTAATCTTCCAATTTAATCTACATGCCGTCCACCTTCAATTTGCTGCCCAAAATAAATAAATAAATAACTAAAAAAACTAAAACTCCAATTGCCATTCTCCAGGTTCGAACCTGGGACCAACTGCCGCACGCCTAACCCCCAACGCCGAGGCCACTCGGCCATCTTGATTTTTATGACAAAAACCACACCATAAAATCTTTAAGGGCTACCTACCCAAGCCCCCCAGCCGCATAAGAAAAATAAACACGCAAAAGCTGCTTCCGTTGCTCGAACCAACAACCACATGCACCTTCAGCGCCTAAGTTCCGCACAGGCACCACCTGGACCAGCTGCTCCTTGCGACCAAACACGCCCCAAATTATTTTAAGGCCTTCTACCCTGCAACGCCATACTCCAAAAATTAAAACCCATCTGCTGCCTTCTTGGATCGAACCTAAGACCCTCACAGGCGCTACCTCCAGCCCCTTAAACTGCGCACACAGCCACTTTGCCAAAGCCTCACTTGTGCCAAAAATTACCAAAAATTAATCTTAAGGCCTCCCTTGGCCCAATTCCTTTTTCCCTAAAAATCTAAATTTTCCAAAGCCTTCCCTTCTCATCCCAACATTCTTAGAGCCTCTAAAACTCAACCAAGCACACCCAAGAACCTTCCAACACCTACATTCTACTCAAACCGCATAGCCCCTAAACCAGGGTGTTACAATTTCATTCTTAACTTGAATTTCTATCAATTTAACCATTAATTCACCATTTTATTCAACATGAACAATGTCTAATAATTAACTATCTTTCAAAATATCAACTTAGCTTCATCAAAACCTTGTTCCAAGGCTTCTAAATCATCAAAATTAAGTAAAAAAGGGCTAAATTGACTTACCTATTAAACTTCCAAGCTTCAATCTTTTAATTTTCCCTTTTCTTCTTTCTTTTCTCTTTTTCTTTCTTTCCTTCCCCTGCTCTCTATTTCGTTTGGCTTTCTGTTTCTATTTCTATTCTTTTCTTTCTTTATTTCATTAAACCAATATATATATATATATATATATATATAATAACTTAATAAATATCAGTTATAAAAATCTATTTAATAACAAATATTCTTTTAACATTTGTATCCATTTATATTATCACACTTGTTTTCTCTAATCTATTTATTATATAAATACCTTTTACTTAATAATTGTCGAAACCATTTTTAAAGTTTTTAAAAAAAACGGGGTCGAATTTTAAAAACGAAAGTGGGAGTCACCACCAATCCCTTTTTACTTAGGTGTGATTGGATCACCTTACAAAACGTTTTATTTTAAAACATCTGATTTTTGGTCCACGAAAAACAAGAAAACGGGTTCGGGAATCGGTTATGTATGAGGAAGGGTTAGCACCCTCATAACGCCCAAAAATTGGTACCTAATCGATAGAATCATGTCCAAATGTTTGAAATTTAGTAAACATTAAAAAACTGAACAATTTGATTTAAAACTTGAGATTTCTTTGTTCCGAAAGAATACAAACATCACATCCAGCACGTTAGGACACGATTTTTTTAAACCCTCGTAACTAAAATCATCTCATAATTTACGAAATTTATTAAAAGGATATTTAATTATTTAGTCAAATGAAAAATCGAAACCCAGCACGTTAGGGCACTATTTCCCGAATTTCTAAATACTAAACATTGCCTTATTTTAAAATATTTGGGTAAAATATAGTAATTTTGTAAAATGCATTTTTTTTTGTTTTAAAGATGATCTTATGAAAATATCATATTAACACATTATCAAACATTAAAAGCAATTATAATATACTAACATTTAATATAGGCAATAAAGAAATAATAATACAAAACATGACAAATAATAATTCCTACACTAAAGCAACTGTAAATACATGATGAAGTATACACAAATATAATAAACAATAAAATAATTATGAAATAATTATTAATAATAATATATAAGGATTATAATATAATAATTAACAAATATATATATAATAATTTAAATAAAAACATATATATACATAATATACTAATCATAAAAATTATATATGTAATAAATAATATAAATGAAATAGGTTATAATATAATAGACTTTATACACAACAAAATTTTAAAAATAATAAATATAATACTATAATATACAAATAAAAAATATATATAATATATAATACACAAATAATAAAGTAATATATAAATTATTAAACCAAGTAAAATAATATATATATATATATATATATATATATATATATAAAGATATTACATATAAAATATATATATGTGAATTTTATACTATTAATAATTAATAAATATAGGAAAATAATATAGAACATTTAATATGATGGAATAATTAAATACAATGTAAAATAATAAAATAAAATAAAAGGATAAAAATAAAATAAAACAAAGAAAGCAAGGGTTAAAATGGAAATTAGGCCAAATTTAAAGAGCCCGAGGGACTAAATTGAAGCAAAATATAAGTTTATGGGTTAATTTAAAAATAAAGAAAATATCAATTTGGACGAAATTAAAACAAATAAAATTGTAAAGGGACTAAAATTGTAAATTCCCCTTTTTATAAAACACGCGGATCCTCCCCGGGTTTTCGGGTCAATGCGCGGATCCTCCTTCAAAACGACGTCGTTTTATGCTTGTTGAATTAAGCAGAAACGACGTCGTTTTCATGGCCCTATATAAGTCGATTTTAAATCCAAAAAAGTCATTTTGATTTGTTTTTTTTTTAAAAAAACTTTAAAAGTTCTCTGAAAATCCCTCTGGGCTTCCGATCGCTAGATCTCTGGTCACTGCTTCCACGCGTCATAAGCGCCACACGCGCCACCGTTGATGGTGGCCGGAGGTTAAAAACCTCAGTTTTTCATGCAAGTAAACCTTTTTCTTTTATCTCCTTTTTAATGTTCGTAAAAAAAATAATGTAGCTCTAAAATAAGCAGAATAAAATATGAAAATCACCTTTGTTGAAAAAGAAAATTCTGTACTTTATTTCTGTTTGTATCATTGTCTATTTGTTGATTTTTTTTCGTGTTTGTATCTGTTGCCTGTTCTCTCTGGGTATTGTGTTTTCTTTGCCTAATCTTGTGTGTCGTTTTACAGGTTTACATGGGGTTTTTATAACCCTTAAAATAAAATAGGAAATATGCTCATTTCCATGTTTGTTGTCCTGTTTCCTTCCTTTTGCAGGCGAGCAACGGAGAATCAAGCGATGATGGCGCGATTCGGGCGTAGATCGTGGTGTGACTGAAGGCTTGGCGTGGGTGCGTGGAGTTGATTACGGTGCGACTGTTGGCCTGGGCGCGGGGCTTGCGGCACGACTGTTGGCCTGCTGTCTCCTGCGGCGCCTATGGTTTTAGAAAACCCTAGGCCTTCTAATTTTTGTTTAAGTTTTTGGGCCTATTTGGGCCATGTAATTTGGGTCTTGTCTGGGTAGTCTGTTAAATCTGGGTTAATGGGTTACGGGTTTTATTTAAGGTCTGTTGGGTCTGGGTAAGATTTGGGCTCGGGTGTAATCTAGGCTACCGGTGGGGTGTACCAGGTTTCAGCATTTGGTTCGGGCTTTAAGCCCTTTTACTGTAAAACGGACTGTTTAAAAACACTGGTTTTTTATTATTATTTTTTTATTTACAAGGGCCTGGGCACAAATGGGCTTCTACAATAATAATATATAATTTAATAATATACTTATATAATAAGTAAATATACATGTATTTTACAAATGTATGTATATTAATATCACACATGTCACCATATGCACCATACATTTGTCTTAATTTAATGTTTTTATCAAATAAAATCTTATAATATAATTATTTAATTAATAAATATCTTTTGTAAATAATAAATATCTATTAATACTTAAATACAAATTACAATTGTATGTATTTTTATTTATACACTTGTATCAAATCATATCCACACATTTGTCTTTATTTAATTTTGTTCATCACATAATATCAATTTAATAATAATAAATACATTAATATTTACTTAAATAATAAGTAAATGCATACATGTATTACAAATGTATGTATAATATTTATTACACATGTATTTTATTTTTACCATACACTTGTCTTTCTTTTCTTTATTTAATAATAATTAATATACTTAATTTAAAACCTTAAACATATAAAAAAATCCAATAAAAATCTTAGATTTTATCTAAGTTTGCCGCCACATCTATAGAAATTGGCTTAATTGTCGTTTTGGTCCTTTTTATTTTCTTTTAATCTACAACTAAACTTTCACACTTCATTCAATTTAATCCTTTTTCTTAATTATCCTTAATTTAAGCTAATTCACTTCATTAAACTTTAATTAACCATTCACTTAACTTCGTAAATATTTTTAATAAATACACTTTTTCGATAACCGTAAAATTCGGGTCATTACATAATTAAACTCTGCTGAAGGTGAAATCCCACATCGGGAAGCTAGCATGAGAGTAGGCGAGAAGCTAGCTTTAAATAGAGTGATCTATAAGGAGAGTAAGCATACCTTGGTTGGCATTTGGGCATAGGAGTGTTCGGAGCGCGGATTAACTCTAGATTCCTATCAGGTGTGTATTTCGCACTACTCTAGCTGTAGAGCGGAAAATGTCGATCACAAGGCGATGGTAGCCACACGAGCGTGCGAGCGCACGTGTGGGAGCTTCGACGCGATAGTTGAGGCCATCATGAGTGTTCTTGTGGGTTTAGGCTGTTTGGGCCACAATGGGTTGAAAAGGGCCATGTGGGGCCAATAGGCCCGTGGGCCCAATTGGATAAGTTGTATGATTGTGTAGTAAATACTGAACTGGACTATGTGAATCTCATATCTGTGGCTAGATTTGGGCTAAATGGGCCACACGAGCGTGTGCGCCCATTTGGGCCGAGAATGGGCCTTAGGCCCATTCGCATCGTTATCTCTGTTTAGAATACCCTTGGTTTACAAAATTATTAAAATTCCTCCGATTTGTAAAACTACTAAAATACCCTCGATTTGTGAAATTACTAAAATACCCCTAGTTTGCAAAATTACTAAAATACCCTCGATTTGTGAAATTACTAAAATACCCCCAATTTGCAAAATTATTAAAATACCCCCGATTTGCAAAATTATCAAAATACCCTCAATTTACAAAATTACTAAAATACCCTCAATCTGCAAAATTACCAAAATACCTCCAGTTTATGAAATTACCAAAATCCCTTGGGTTGTGAAATTACCGAAATACCCTGAAGGGTAGGATTACCGAAACCCTTATAGGGTAAAATGACTATTTTGCCCCTGAGGGTAAATGACTGATTTTATGCCATGACTTGACTGTGATCGTATGACTGTGTTTTAACTGACTTGACTATAGTCGTGTGACTGATATGCTTGTAATATATGTTAAATGACTGTTACTGAGTATGATCATTCTGCATACAACATGATGATTGAGCATGACATACACGACATATTGCATAGGGTTGGGACAAAGTTACGGAGGAAGTGTACGGCCCATTGCCGTTCTGTACGAGGCTTTTAGCCTTTCTGCAATATTTATGGCTTTTAGCCGTTCTGTTAACCGGTAGCGATGTTGTGATATTTATGGCTTTTAGCCGTTATGTTAACCGGCAGCGATGCTGTGATATTTATGGCTTTTAGCAGTTCTGACTACGGCGTCGAGCCGTTCTGTTGACTTAGTGCCGCAACCGGTGCTAAGCTTGGTGTGTTGGCTGGGTGGGTCGATTTTATCCCCACATGGTGAATTGGTTGGATTGGGCTGGATTTCTGTCTGCATATCTGCATCTGATACTGATTATGTAATGGGCTTAGGTCCACCTGGTTCTGTTATGGGCTAAGACCCACCTGATACTGTGTTTGTGATGGGCTCAGGCCCAGTCTATTTCTGCATACCGTATATCTGGCTGTTTGTATTATAAGGGATTACATACTGAGTTTTCGCAAACTCACCCTTCTGTCTAACTGTACAGGTAATCCCTAAACTTAGTGGATTTTGAGCTGCGAGGGACTCGGAGGTGGCCACAGTACTGCTCCTGTTTTCGTTTACTTGGCTTTTATTTACTATTAGTTTTTGTCTGGATTTTTTTATATTTGTAATAAGGCCTCTCCAACTTTATAGTTTTCAATCTGATGTTTTAATCATTATGATTCATACATGTTAGAAGTAGAACGCGATTTTTCCAAAACGATAACTGTTTTCAAAACACTATGTTTCCGCAACGATTTTTAAGCTTCTGCAACAAACAAGGTTTTACAAGTAATGACATTTTAAATTGATTAACAAAATGCTGGTTTAACATGAGTTCTATGAAGAGGCTTCAACCTCCAAACGAGTTTTTTTCAACAAGGAAAAAAAGGGTTTCTAAAAAGCACTCCAATGTGACACCGCCAGATTCGGCCATAACTTTTAGGCCGGGTTTGGGGTGTTACAAATTCTATCAAGTATTACAAAATTTGTGTTGCGAGAAAGAAAAAAATTAGACTCTAGGCTTTCAACTACTTCTTTATTTTTGCCTTTAAAATACACAGTAGCGAAGTAAAGGGGACTGACAGGGCCTGACTCCTAAAATGAATAATTTTCTATTTAGACCTTTTATAATTTATAAATTTTTAAATTAGTAATGATAAAATTACACTTTGACCCCCCAAAATGATAAAAATTTGATTTAATCTTTTAAAAATTTTAAAGATATAAACTATTAAAATAGTGAAATTACATTTTTACTATCATAAAAATATACAATTTAATTCTGCCCTCAAAAAAATTTTCTAGCTCCACCACTAAAAGTACAAGTTGTCATAAATAATAGAATAGCAAAAATAACATTATTGAGTATTATATAGACACAATATGTTTCTTTTCTCAAAAAAAAAGTATCACTTAATATATAACTTGTGGTACAAATTACATTTTTCCATAACATAACATTCTCGTATAAAAAAAATCATGGTACTTTTCTTCAAAACTTTTGTGAGAGATGTTATTGGAATAATTTAGTTCAGATGCAAATAAAATAATAATTAATTTTTTATTATACATGTAAATAAATCCCAATAAATACACTCATTCATTCAATAAGTAAAGCTCAAGTTATGGTTATTTCTTGGGCCAAAATGCATTATTATTGAGGTTGAAAAAGTGATTTTCAAAATGATTATAAAAAATTTTGTTTTCTTAAATCTAAGTGTAAAGTGTTATTCTAAATGAATACTTTGAGGTTGAAAAATGAAATTTAAATTAATTTTATCCATATTCATTAATGTTATAATAGATTTTTTAATCAATTAATATAATTTGTTTGTGAACTTTAATTTTAAATATGTTTTATAGGCTTAATATATTATTTGGTATCTGAGTTTGACTATTTTTTCGAATGTGGTACTGAATGTTACTTTTTGGTTTGTACATATATTTGACAAAAGTTATATATCTTGGTACCTAAAAGTAATAATGTTAAATTTCTAGTGTTCAATTCTAGCTTTATGGTTGATTTGATGAAAATTAATTTGTAATATTATTAATTTTAAAATTTTTATGATTTTGTTAATAGAATAAATTTAGTGTTTATTTTAATTTGTTTAATTTTTTAAATACAGTTCGATCAATCTTATTTAATTCAGTTTTAGAGTTGATTTGATGAAAGTTAATTGCTAATTTAATTAGCTAATTATGAATTTTTATCAAATCAACTCTACAATACGAATTAAGTACTAAAAAGTTAACACTGTTACATTTGCATACCAAAATATATAACAATTGTCAAATATAAGTACTAAATTAGGGAAAAAATAACATAAGTACACATTAAGAACAAGCATCAAACTCGAGTACCTATGTATTAAACCTATTTTATATTAGTATTTTTTATATAACGGCATACAAGCATAACCCTTACAATTTTAAATGCATAATGTTATATATTCGACATAAAATTCAAAAAGAAAAATAATTGCATAATTAATTAAATATTTTAAAAAATAAATATGTTTAATATTTAAAATGTAAAATTTAAAGTAAATTGTATACCAAATATACAGTAATGAAATTGAGTAGGACATGTTTCGTCCTACACTCCCTCTTCTTTTTTTGTTAATTACTGTTGTATTCTTAATTAATTGATTTAAGAATTCGACCATAACATTTATAGTACATTAACATTCAAATTTATAATCTAATTTTTCTTTTTTTTATAATATTTGAGTATTTAAAATATTATTATTATTATTATTCCACACGCTATAGTTTTTTATTTAGATGATTATTTTTATGTATATTTTGAGATGTTGGTATATGCAAGTCATGTTCTTTTTTTTTTATTAGATCATATTTTGTATAGTTTATTATTGTGGTATAATTTAGAGGATAATTTTTTTATTCATCTCATGTCCTAATTCATAATTTGTTGGTGATTCAATTTAAAAAAAAATTATCCATATCATATTATTATTTTTTTTAATGCGTAAAATATTTTAAATTTATATTTATTTACACGTTAATAACTAATTTTACATAAAATATTTATTTAAAAATTAAAATCATATATTGCATATATTATATTTAAAAATTCAACTCGACCTTGCGAAACAAGCATATTCTAATACGATTTACGTTGAATTGTCAATCACTGATCAAACCTTGATTAGATGAAAATATTCTTGTACCTTATGCTATAAGTCATACATGTATCTTATGCTATTTAATGTAGGATTTTCTTATATATATATATATATATATATATATATATATATACACACGTGTTTATTTGCTAACAATGATTAAATTCCCTTTTTTTTATTTGATAAGAGCTAAAAGTAGCATGTTTTAACCTCATTTTTAATACATTTTTGGATGATTATTCGATATTAATTGTGAATTTTGTGCTCCTAATATTTTAAATTCATGTTTTTATGCTTAATAGAGTATTTGGGAGCGAAAATCAGAGCAAACTACAGGAGCCACACGGGTTAACCGATTCCACACGGCCTAGACACACAACCGTGTGAGCCACACGACCATGTGGTAGGTAGTGTCGATTTTGCAAATTTGTACCCTAAACTACGAGAAATCGCATTTTTTTAGGTTTTTCGAGGATTATAAGACGTATATATGACAAAAATAAGAAGATAGGAGTGAGTCGTCATAGAATGCTCAAGAAAACAACTCGAAAAACACCATTGAAGCCGATTCTGGAGCAGATTTCCATCAAGATTGAATATTCCCAATTGATTTATGAGGAGATTATCATGAGTTTCTTTATTTCTTTCGAATATACTGTCTCTTTTATGTTTTTATTTTCAAGCATGAACTAATTTTCTAAATACTTAGGGGGAGATGAACCTTATGATGAAATTTGTCTTTTGCTTTTTATTTTACGCAATAAATACTTAGATATTGTTCTCAATTATTTGTGCTTAATTCTTTGTTTGATATTTCTAGATTATTGGACCATTGAAGTGCTCAATGTTGAAAGCTATAATAAGGACACAAATGCAAGAAAGTTAATTATTTCATATTATGGACAGCAAGCTGATGAATTGGACTTAGAGAATTGTTTTAACCCACCTTGGAAGATGATTGTTGAAAAAAATTAAAAGTCTGCCTCTAATTGGGTTGTCAAACCATCCAATATCGGGAAAAGAGCCCAAAATAGACAAAGACATGAAGAGCATCCCAAAATGACTTTTGGAACAATTATTTAAGGGTTCTTTCATGTGTATAAAAAGCACATAATGGCCCCAACAAGTTATCATGGTAACCGTCCAACCCTTTTCCTTAAATCAAGCACAAATCAAGCAACCAACAATTCCTCATCCCATAAATCAAGGCCGATCATGCATGGAAGATTCCTAAGGGATGTGCATGCTATTTTTAAGAAACTCCCAAGCTCCACCTCAAGTATAAATAGCACATTCCATTCACCTTTCAATTCATCTCTAAACACAAAAACATTCTACCATCTTTCTCTCCTCTGTTCCACGCCTAAAATTTTCCATCTTCCCATTTTCTTTTAGCTAGCATTACCTTGTAAGAAAAACTCTCTTGGTCGGCCACCTTGATGAGTAATTTTGTAACACCACTTACCCATATTCAACTCCAGAACCGGGTACGAGGCATTACCGGACTTAACTTGCTTGAACATACAACTTTAGGCTTTAAAATTTCATTTCCAACTTAAGACTTCTCATTCATATACTTAACATCCTTATTATGGGCCTACGAGGCCTCAAACATGCATACGAAGGGTTTCGGGATTGAACCGGAAACTTTTGTGCACTTAAAATTTTTTGCCTAAACAGGGGCCACATGCCCGTGTGAAATGGGATACGCTCGTGTAGGCAGGTCGTGTGGTCACACACGCTCATGTCCCTAGCCCATGTGGAATTTATTTTCTAATTCGAACTTACAGGGGGTTTTCACACGGCCGGACACAGGCCTATGTCCCAGGCCCGTGTCCCTCACACGGCCTCGACACGCCCGTGTCATAGCCCGTGTGTCAAAATCGTGGCATTCTGTTTATGACGTCATCACTTTATTATGGTCACACGGCCAAGACACACGCTTGTGCCCTTAGACCGTGTCTCGAATTAAATTCCTAATTTTAGGTGCAAACTTCACAAGGACTGGGCACACGCCCATGTCCATGGCCGTGCCTCCCACACGGCTGAGACACGCGGCCGTGTCTCTACCCGTGGGTTTACTACTGAGCATACTGACTTGTAAATCTAGTATGCAAGGGGACACACGGCCGATAAGCACGTCCATAGGGCTGACCGTGTGTCATACACGGCCTAGACACACGCCCATGTATCTACCCGTGTGGACATTAAAAAGGCTATATTTCAAGCCAAATGCCACCCTACATAGCAACCATACTTATACCAACTCAATTCATCATAACTCATGACCCTAAGGCACTTCTAAGAACTCAAATCAAAGTATCCACACAAGCATAAACTTCATAATTTCATCATCATTGAATATGTAATAACTTGTCAAGTATTGGACCAATTCCAATGACCACTTACAAAATGTATTTGATAACATAAATAGCCAACACTTTGGCTAACAAATATGACATAACAAAATACCCAAGTCCTATACATGCCATACTCAAAATAAATCTAACTTTGTTATACCAAAGAGATGACGATAGTGTGATTTCTGAACTCTAACGTCCCACGATCCTCGAGTTATCTTGGCAATACTACAAGGAAAAGGGAAGTGAGAGGGGTAAGCATGAAGCTTAGTAAGTTTTTATGAAATTAAATAGCAACAATAAGCTCATAATGACATCAATCCATGGCATTAGATAACCACACAAAGTCATAAACACTTTGCCATAACTTACTTATACTTGTTATTATCTAGAACATACCATGCCACATATCGTAAACATTCCTTGTGAATTTCTCACGGGTACCTATATTCACTCAATCACATGACTTTAGTACTAATCTCATTTTTATTTCCAAGCTTATCTATTTATCCCACTAATCACTAGGGGTACTCAAAAATGCATATTCATCGTCATTAACATAAACACGAAGCCAATGCCACATCCCAGATGTGGTCTTACATGGGGTCACCTCTGAGTGTTGATGCCATATCCCGGATATGGTCTTATACGGAATCTCACTTCAAGTACCGATGCCATATCCCAGATATGGTCTTATACGATTCTTATATTAAATACCGAAGCCATATCCGAGATATAGTCTTATACGGGATCTCAATTCGGTGCCGAGGCCATGTCCCCGACATGGTCTTACACGGGACCTTATCATTATCCATCTCATGTCTCGGTGATAGTAATTTCACATTTATTATATTCCCACTAGGACTTCAACATCTCAACTTTTATCATCTTTCTCATTCAACACCAATACTCAATTTCATAAAATATCATACATCATTATAATATCAAACATTCTCAAATATGCTAGCATAAATGTTGAATTTATCACATACAAACTTACCTCGATTTTAAAACAAGCTAGATCATCGATCTAGTTTGATACTTTGTTCTTTCCCCAATCAAGGTTAATTCTTGGTTCTTCTTGATCTATAATAGCAAATTAGCTCATTTAAATATTCACATTAATAATTGCATTTCAATAATCATGCTTTGACAAAATTACTATTTTTCCCTATACTTTTGCAAAATGACCATTTTACCCCTAGGCTCGAAAATCAATTCTAATCAAATTTCTCCCTTTAACGAGCCTAGGTGAACATTTATTTCTCTTATGACAACCATCAAAACTCATTATTTCACACTTTTACCTCGCATTTTACAATATTTACAAAAAGGTCCTTTTAGGTGTTTTCATGATAACACCTTTCACAAAAGTTGTTCATCTAACAACTAAGACCCATTTTCTTCCATAAAAATGCAGCAAACAACTTAAAAGCTTTCATGGAAAAACTCTAAACTCTTCACCATTTAACAAAATAGTCCCCTCTTTAGAAAGCTTAAGCTTTAGGGGTTCCAAAAGTATAATTTTTATTAAGAAATTATCACTAGAACACCTACTTGTAAAGAGAAGAGTGTGTTGAAATTTTTTTGAAGTTTTCCAACCCCATTTTGCTGCTAATTTTTGGTGGAGGAATGAAGGAGAGAAGATGATAACTTTTCTTTCTTTATTTTAATATAAAATCCCAATTTAGTCCACCTAACACATCTACTTAACCAAATTTTAACCTCTATTATCCCCTATGGCCGGCCAACCTTCATTTAATGGGTTAATTGACCTTTAAAGGTCTCCAATTAATACTCTATGGCTATTAGGCACCTTTAGCTTATAAAATAGAACTTTCGCACTTTATGTGATTTTATCCTTTTTTAGCAATTAAGCATGAAATCGCTAAAATTAAAGTACCAAAATTTTCATGCACTTATATAATCATGCTCTAACACATAAAATAACATAAAAAATAATTTTCTCCTACCTCGGATTAGTGATTCTGAAACCACTGTTCCGACTAGCCCCTAAATCGGGCTGTTACAAATTTGCAAAGGAACAACTACAAAAATTGGAGGAAGCCACCACGAATAGTCTTCGAAGAATCACCAAATTCATCAAGAATTTCTTCTACCTTTATCTTTAATTTGTTCTTAGTTTTTAAACATGTTTGCAAATTGTTTGATTATTTTCCCATTAATGATGATGATTTAAATTGTTTCAGCTAGAATAATTGTAATCTTTGATTAAATTCTTTCAATTAATGTTTATATTGAACAGTGCCTCAGTTGTTCATGCTTCCAATTAAAGTCGTTCATGCTTCCAATTAAAATAATTCATGCATTAAAGCGAGGGGACGCACGATGTGAGGCACAGGATCATGCCCAACCCGTGTCTATACCCGTGTAACTCTCTGACTTAGGTCACACGGC
Organism: Gossypium australe; assembly: GCA_005393395.2. Taxonomy (NCBI): domain Eukaryota; kingdom Viridiplantae; phylum Streptophyta; class Magnoliopsida; order Malvales; family Malvaceae; genus Gossypium; species Gossypium australe. The sequence goes on from CM016615.1 coordinate 68,230,058, forward strand.
CAACTAAACGTTCGTGTGCTAGGCTTTATGGACAATTTAATTTGTCAAAAATTAAGTGTAGGGTTCACACGGCCAAGTCACACGCCCATGTCTCTGCCATGTGAGAAATTCGAAACATTCTATTTCTCAAATTTTAAAATGCAGGGGACACACGACCAAACCACACGTTCGTGCACGCGGCCGTGTGTCACACACGGCTGAGACACATGCCCGTGTCTCTGCACGTGTGGACAAAATAAGGTCATTTCCAAACCTTATTTCTCACCTAAATTTGCCTTGCACCTACATTAACATTTTAACACATCCCTAAACCAATTCAAAAACATTTAAATCAAGCCAAAACCAATTCTTATGCATGACATATCATCACATATTTTCAAGTGACCAACTTACCAAATTGGTTAAGTATTCATTTAAGTATATTTATACCTAACATATATATCAATTCAAGCACACAACACATATCAACATAATACGGTCTCATACACATATACATCAAAACATACCATCACTAGCCATTCCAATGGCTTATTACAGCCAAATATTAACATGCCATCATTTGTTCAATTTAACCTATGCATGCCATTATACCAAGGAAAATTTTACTAATTATACCAAAATGACTTGAAGGATAGTGTGATCTTGCTTCGACCCGCTTCCAACCTTTACAAGCTTCCGAGTATTATAAAACAGAGAAAATAAAATAGAGTAAGCATATTATGCATAGTAAGTTTGTATAATAGAAAATTTAACTTACCACTCCTTTACATTTAAGGTAAGCATACAAAATTTATCCAAATAAATTTAGCAAATTGCCTAAACACATATAATCTCAAGAAACTTGTTAGTCATGTATTACATGTAAACATCAAAAATCAAGGATGAGCTCATCATATAATAACTTTCATATACATATGTTTTTCATATCATATTTCCATTTAACATGTGCATTTCTATTACAAATCATCTTAAGTTCGATTTAACCATGTCAGAACTTTGCCCGTTGAATTTATTTGAAATATCGATGGATACACATGTAGTACACTCAAAGTGTACAAACTGTAATCCGTCAACTCATATTCAGGGGTACCCATTATGGCACATAATCAGGAAGCACTCTCTCGAGCCATATAATAGGATGCTCATGTGAGCCATGTAACAGGAAGCTTATTCAAGCTATAATAGGAAACTCATAAGAGTCTAAAATAGGAAGCTCATTGAGCTTAACAGATAACTCAGAAGAGTTGTTATTAGGGAGCTCCGAATAGCCATATAACAGGAAGTTCAGGCAAGCCATATCAAGAATCTTACAAAAGCCTATATCAGGAAGCTCATAAATAGCTACGTTTGTGTCCGCAATATATGCAGGATCACAACCGATCATATAACAGGACGCTCACAAAGAGCTACGGTAGTCCGCAACACATGCAAAATCACTATCGATCAGGATACTCGCAGGAACCATATAACGGGAAGCTCGAGAGGGCTTATAAAAGGATGTTCGTAAGAGCTATGGTGTGTCCGCAACATATGCTGAACCACAACCAATAAGGGAAATCCTGTATCCATCGAATTTCAACATTTCAAACGGGACTTAACATTTATTAGGCACTTTCATATATATATATATATAATTCATTTCATATAAATAATAATTGCACAATATATATATATATATATATATAACATTCAATTCAAACATATAAATGTACACAATTTAGTTAAACGAACTTACCTTGTCACTTGCTCGTATACGGAAATCTACTGATCCGACACTTTTTCTTTTCCTCGATCTAACTCCTTATTTGATCTTTGCGGATCTATATAAATGAATTTTAACATCAATTTGATACAATTTATATTAAATTCAATACAATTCTCATCCTAGGAAAAATTACCATTTTGCCCCATACTTTTAATTAATGACAATTTCGTCCTTGGCTTGAAAAATAAAATTCATACAATTTAATCCTTATTCCAAGCCTAGCTAATTTTAACATGTAACATTTACAGCCCATGTATTTCATAAATTTTAGATTTTTATGAATTTTAAAAATTTACAATTTAGTCCCTAAATCACAATTTCATGAAAATTTCCTTTACAAAAGTTGTTTATCTATCAACAACCTTTCATTTTCTACCATAAATTTCGAAATTTCAGCATACTCATCCATGGTAAATTTTTAATACTTTGATAACTTTACAAATTAATCCCCAAAATAGATAGATTAGGTTACTACGATCTCGAAAATATAAAATTACTAAAAATGAGACAAGAATTCATACCTAATTGAACCAAAACAACTTGCTTGAGCTCACTTTCTATTAGATAGGGTTTCCATGTATTTTTAATTTTGGGATGAAGATGAAATAGATGATATTAGTTTCTTATCATCTTTAATTATTTTCATTTCCAATTTAGTCCTTTTCTTTTTCTAATTTTATATGGATGATTCATCATAAATATCTACTAACTCCATTTAATGGTCTAATTATTCTAGTTTTGAATTCCATAGCTATATACTACCTATAGCTACTAGAACTCAACTTTTGCATTTTATGCAATTTGGTCCTTTCTATAATTAAACATAAAATCGATAACATTTTCTTATCAAAATTTTCATACTTCTTTCCTATCATAATGCAGACCATTCAATAATATTAAAATAAATTTTCTTTCTAACTCAGATTTGTGGTCCTGAAACTACTATTCTGATTTCACTAAAAACGGGTTGTTACATTTGGGACCATGAATCTAACGAATGAGTTATTATTTTAATATTTATTTAATTTCTATAGGGTTAATTTAAGGTAATATTAAATTTTTGTTAAGAAATTTTGAAGTTTAAATAGTTAATTGAGTGAAAAGGATTAAATTGAAAAAGGTGCAAAAAGTTGGTTCTATTAGTTAAAAGGATCAAATGGTTATGTAATCTTAAATTAGTGGACTTGGATGGTAATTATACCATATTCTAAGATAGGGGGTATTTATGGATAGGTTATAGTGTGATTTTAACTATTTTTAAAGGTTAATTTGGTAATTTATTAAATAATTGATAAGTTAATAAAACAAAAAGTAAAAATTTGCTATCATCTTCCCCATTTACAATTGAAAACCGATTCCACCATAAGAGGGAAGAAAAAATTTTGGTCAAGATTTGCTTTAAATGCATGGTATGTGTTTGATGCCTGTTTTTAGTGATTTTTATGTTTTTGAGCTCATTTTAGCTTAATTTACTTAGCTCAGGGGTTAATTTGTAAAATTTTTAAAGGTTGAGGGACTTTCCATGATTGATTTTTTATTTTTTTTTTTGATGTTAATTGATAGATTATTAAACTTGGTTGTTAAACAAACTTATTTTGTTAAGTGATTTTTGATGAATTTAAGGTTAAGGATTACTTTATTAAAAGTGTAAAATTCCTTGAGGTTAATGTGAAATTTTGGTAAATATGGTCAATTTAAGACCCCTAATAAAACCGGCTAGCATGTTTTAGTTAGAAAAATGGTGAATTTGCAAGTTAAGAACTTATGGACTAAATTGTAAGAAAGTTAAAGTATTGGGGGTAAATTTGTAAAATGATGATGGAAGGGTTTAATTGCATAAAACTACTTGTTAGAATGTTGGAATTATAATAATTGAGTTAAATTATTATTTAGATCAAGAAAAGAATCAACCAGACTTGAATCGGGGAAAGGCGAAAGTCTCAGATTAGCTTTCAACTTAGCTGTAACAACCGTGGTGATTGAGGTAAGTTCGTATAGAGATTAAAAATTTCCATTTGATTTTTTGAACTGAGTTTATTTATTGAAATATATTAGATTTAATTTGACTCGATGATATGATAATATTTCAGAATGTTTATGGTTAATTAATCTAGTTTGAACCTTAAGAATTCTTAGGATACAAATGACATGCCATTAGGGTTATACGATTTCGGGTGCTAGTCTTGAATGTCCTACCAATGGTTGATGTAACATCCTGAATTTTTGGGCCTGTGCGTTTAATAGGTAGGATATGTTTAATGTGTTAATTTAAGTGTTAGGGGTCCAAATTGGGCTCAGGCTTAGGTAGAGGCCTTGATTAAAATTTTCTGTTTGGGCATTATAGGGGTTCAAAAGGTAGTATCTATGTTTAAAATACCAAAGTGGGCTTGTGGCCCAATCTTAGGAAGTGACGCCACACAAGGGAGTAAGGGGCCCAAATTTAAGTTTCATGGAGCCCAATTCTTTTAATTTAAGTTAGCTAAATTTTGGGCATTAGGATTAGGTGGAGTGGATGGCAACAAGGCTAAAATTTAGGGGTTTTAATGTTTAAAATATGTGGATAATAAGCAGACAAAGGCTATTATTTAGGAATTTATTTTATGAGGATAATAAGCAGATAAAGGCTAAAATTTAGGGATTTTAATGTTTAAAATATGTGGATAATATGCTGATAAAGGAGGGAGGAGTTAGAGATAATTAAGTCTCTTTTAGATGAGCTAGTAGATTAAGATAAAGGAGAAAAGATAGGATTTATCTGCAAGGTTAGGTAAGTGCTGAAATTTCTATAAATAGGGGGAATATCTCTTCAATTTCGGCATTTGGGGTTTTTCTCTCATTCTTTTCTCTTCTTCTCTGAGTAAAAGCCGAAAACTCCTAAAGTTCCATCTTCTTCTTCATTCTCTGCAAAAGCCGAAATCTCTAAGCCTATTCCCTCATCTTCACTTTGATTCAAAAGTCGAAACTACACCTATTCTTCTCCTTAATATTCATTGGACAAATCTCCCTTAGCCATCTTTTCAATTTTTAGTTCTTTCAAAAGTCGAAAGCGCGATAGATCATCTTTCCGGGATTTTTCCTAGAAGCCGAAACTCATAAATCTCTAAGTTATAGAATCGTGTTACATTCGTGATTTCAAGGTAAGAGGATTTGTTTATTCATATATATAAAATTAGGTAGAATACTAACTATGGCCGAATATAGGAGAGGCCTATTTTCACATCTTTCCGGCTTTTTGAAGCAAAGCGTAGATCGGTTTAGCAAGGGTATCTACATTAATCAGGTGTGTAATACTTCCCCACCATCTAGATCTAATTAATATGTACATGTTTATAGATTTTATATGTTACAATAAATGTCAAAATCTCAGCTTAATGTTGGAAACCCAAAAAGGGTAACGCAAATCGCCAGGTCAGTGAATAATCTGATTAAATGTTATAAGTAATTTGCTTGTATATGATTGCATGGGTTGGGTTGATGAAAGGAGGAAGTTATACGTTATATGTGTAGCGGTTTATACCGTGATCTGTTATATTTTGTAGCGGCTAATGCCGTGATTTGTCATACGGGCTTCGGCCATAATATGTTGATGAGCAGCATGACTGTCATCTTGGCGTGTAGCGGTGTGGGTTGATTGTAGAAATCCCCAATGGTGTGAACGGTTGGTACGGGGGCGTGTAGCGGATGGAAACCTAGGCAAACGGGTTGGGCCTTGCATATTATTTGTTATTTATATAAATGAAATTATTATTAATCTGTTTTATGGGCCTAAGGCCCAAATCTAGTGGTGCATGAGGGTTGCACACTGAGTCTCGCGACTCACCCTTTTAATTAACATTTCAGGTGATACCTAGTGCTTCGGACCGGGCTGGAGAGGAATGCAAGGTGGCCATGCAGAAGAATATGTAGATTTGGCAAAAAGACTCAAGTTATTATTTTATATTATTAATTAATGGATTTTAAACCTCGTTGTAATAAGGCCATGGGCCACTAGTTTATGTTTTGTTTTATTTTGGGCTCTAATTACTTTTAGTTATTTAAATTCTTATTGAACTAATGCATGTAATTAAATTTGGGCTTTTAATTCATAAAAGCATATTTTATTTAAACTATCAACTATTTAATTTTTTTCGAATAAAAGGATAAACTTCTGAAAAATATTTTCTAAAAATACGACATGTATTCCAAGATTCTCCTAGTGACATACCAGGTCTGGTCGTGGTGTTTGGGCCGGGTTTGGGGTGTTACAGTTGAGGTCCTATATTTTTTGTAGATACTCCACAGCTCGTGTGAACAGGCCCAAATTCACAGCTCGAGTGAGCATTATTGAAAAGGAAAGGTTACGATTACATTAAAAGGCACACTATGTGTGAGCGTTCCCGAGTATCTGATGAAATTCTAGATGGTTCAATGGGTAAGTAAAGTAAAATGAAAAGGCTTGTATATGAAATTATTGATATTAATAACCATATGAAATGGAAAACTGATATGTGCAAATGAATGGAAAAGGGAACTAATCAGATATGTAAAGAAAGGTGAATGAATTTAATTCATTTTATGTTATACACCATGTTTCATAGATGTTATGATTTTAAGTTATCTACTAACCATGTGGATCATTATAATTAGGAAAGTAAAATACTTATAAGAATTGTTGAGCATGGTTGAATGATTTAACATTTGGGATTCAGTTATTTTGAGTTTATCTTACATAAGCTTACTAAGCACTAGTTGCTTACGTAATTGTTTTTCCTCTATTGTGTAGACTGTCCGAAGCTTGACCGGTTGGAAATCTTTTCGGAGTTCTATCACACTATCCAACAATCACTTGGTAGTTTTTGGTTATCTTGGTTATGGTTATAAATGGCATGTATAGGGTTTATGGTCATTTATACTTTTATTATGTTTTGGTTACTTTTATAAATGGTTATATGCACATATGGCCTAGTTGTGTAACATCCTGGATAGGGCCTATGCATTTCCAGGTTAATTGTATGAAATGACAAGTTTCAAGTCCTATGAATAAATTTTTGATACTTTTGGAAACCTAGAAATGCATGAAAATGGAAATGAAAATGGAAATGAAAATGGAAACTTGAACATTTTGGAAACTTGAACATTTTTGGAAATGATTCAGAAATGGAAATGAACATTTCTGGAAACTTGGAAATGTAAGAAAATGGCAAGTAAACAGAGCCGATCGAAAATTTTAGGAAACTTAGAAATGATGCAGAAATGTCAAATTTTAAGGTTCAAAATAGGAAATAAAGGCAAGAGGGCCTTAAAAGAAAAAGTTGGAGAAGTTTGGCACACAAACGGGCTAGGAAAAGTGGCCTGAAGATGGCACTTAGGGCCTATGGAAATGGCGCCATGTGCAAGAGGCATGGGCCTGGGTTCGAGTCACAAGGGAAGCAATTAAATGAAGGTTTTAATTTTTTCTTCCAGAAGGCTGAGGTGGACGGCACATGTGTTTAAAAAGAGAGGTGTTTTATTTTCATAAATATTCGATTAAAAAGGTGATAAATAAAGGATTTTTAAATTGGATTATTTAGAAGAGATAAATATTGGATTAAACTCTTTTATTTATTAAAGGATAAAGTTATCAAAATGGAAGAGTGGTGGCCAAGTAAAGGACTCTAGCTAGTAATTTTGGCTATAAAAGGAAGAGTAAGGCTATTCTTCATTCATTCTTTTCTCTTCAAGAAAACCTCTGCCGAAATTCTCTAAAATTTCTCCTATTCTCTCTGCCGAATTTTCTCTACCATTATTCTCTTTTTCTCTTTTCTTTTCTTCTTCATTCTTCTCCTCTCAATATTCCAAAAGCCGAAAGCTTGCTAAGATCAAGGCCATAGCCGAATCTCTAAAGGTTGAAGTGAAGATGCAATCGATTTCTTCAAGTAAGGGTAAGATTAGGTTAGATTCTCATTCTATTTCTTTTGAGGCTGTCGAAATTAAGATTCTAATACCCTTAATATCTGTTGCCGAAGAGATCTTCCGGGATTTACTAAGTGTCGACTACAAGGAAGGAGAAGTTCTTTTCCCGAAGGTACACCATAGGCCGCGTGTTCCCTAGTTATTCGGTGAATTTCGGGATTTAAGAATCTAAGGTAAGTCATATTTAACATTCGGCTAAGGGTTAATTGTTGTGAATAAATGTTAGAAATTGATCTAACATGTAGTTATAGGGATTTCGACAGAGGGATACAAGGATTTCGGGATTTGAGAATTTCAAGGAACTTGATCTAAATCTGTAGATCATTTTTCGGGATTTCAAGGAATCTGTTAAGCAAATCAGGTGTGTACCCTTACTAACCTTCAATAAATTACGTGGTAATTATTAAATATATGAATATGTATCAGTATGTGAATGTGGTTAAGTACCACAAATGTGGTAAGGAGTACCTAGGTATGTTTCCTACTTTTGATAGGATTATGAATGTGATATACTTTGAACATGTGATTAGTAACATGAATGAAAATTAAGTATGTGGAATATGTTATAAAATAATTGGGGCATTTGGGATATATGTGAAGGAAGAAAGTGAAGGTGTTGACTTCGGTCTCACCAACGAAGGTGTTGACTTCGGTCTCACCAATGAAGGTGTTGGTTTCGGCCTCACCAACGAAATATGGTGGCTACGGCCCCATTGCGTGAATATGGTAACTTCGGTTACATTATTTGAATATAGTGTCTAATGACACAACGTAAGTGGGCGATGAGCACGTCGACTGCAGCGACTGCCTTCGATGGTGTGTAGCGGATGGAGGGTTGACTTAGTAGTCCCCACGGTGTAATTGGCAGGTACGGGTGGTGTGTAGCGGATGGACAAATAGGCTTGGGTTGGGTTGCATCATTATTTGATTTGAATATGCTTTGATATGAATATGTATGCCTGGAATGTTGATTGTTAGTTTGTGTACACATTGAGTCTGTTGACTCACCCCGTTGGGGAATTATTTTTCAGGTGATGAGCAGTAATGGACCGGGTCGGCAGGAGCTAAAGGTGGCCATGCAACACTTGAAGAATTTATTAGAATTTGGACTCTATTTAAATTTAGTACTTTAAATTTTATTTTTGGGTTTGAATGATGTAATAAGGCCATAAGGCCCAAGTTGGATTTCTTTATTTCTTTTACTTTTAATTATTATGTTTACGAATTTTTATTAAGTAAAGATCAAGCAAATACATTTTTAAAATAAAACCTAAATGTTTTGTCACTTTAAATAAATGGATTTCAATGTTAGATAAATTGGTTTTCAGCACAAGCCCAACCCAAACCAATCTTTTTTTTCAAAATCACACAAGTTTTTCTCCAAGTAACAAAAGAATTTTGAACCGGTTTACTTGAGGAACATACCAGATCCGGTTCAGGCTCGTGGGCCGGGTCTGGGGTGTTTCAAGTTGACTTGTATATGTTAAAAGTAATATGAATATGGTCATTTTTGTAACGATCCAAAATTCGTGGGCACCGGAAAAGTGTGTTATCGGCTCTTCGTCTTAGTAAACTGAGTTAGTAAATAATTATTAGGAGTAATTATGAGTCTAATAGTGTGTTTAATTAGATTTTAATTTAGTGAATTTAGCTTAATTTAAAGTAATTAGGAAAAAGGATCAAATTGAATAAAAAGTAAAAGTCTAATTATAGATTAAAAGAAAGTAAAAAGGACCAAAATGAAAAATATGCCATTTAGCATAAGTTGAGGCGGCATATGAAATAAAAACCTAAGATTTTTACTTAGATTTTAATTATAATATATATATTAGTAATAAATTATATTAAATTAATTTAAAATAATGATATTATAAGATATTTATATGATAATTAAATTAAATTCATGACAAATGTATGGAGGTGATTTAATACAAGTGTATTAATAAAAATATATACACTTGTAATACTATAATTAATTATATGATAGATATTTATAATAATTAAATTATAATATATTAAGTTAATAAAATAAATAAAGCAAATGATATAATAATAAAAGAAACAAAACAAACAAAAGAAAAATAAACAAGAAAGAACAGAAGCTCTCGAAACAGGGGAAAGGAAAGAAAGAAAGAAAAAGAAAAGGAAAAACTAAGGTTTTAAAGCTTGAAATTTAATTAGGTAAGTCAATCAAGTCCTATTTTCTTAATTTTGATGTTTTAGAAGCTTTAAAGTAAGATTTTGATGAAACCAAGTTGATATTTTGAGATTTTATAAGTTGTCAAATATAGTTGATGTTGAAGAAAAAGATGGATGAAGGATTAAATTGAATGAAATTTAAGTTAGAATTCGTAAAAGGATTAAATTATAAAGTAAGTTATAAGTTTTGTGTTATAGGGATTAATGTAACATCCCAAAATTGGGCCTAGTAGGATTGGGCCCATTGGGCCTTGGGCATAGGAGTGTTTAAAATTTTTGAGAACAAGAGAACGGCATTATTTCAAGTTGGACTTGTTAAGAAGATGATTTTAAAAAGTTATGGGGTTCTATGAAGTTTCGAGTTCAAGTTGGGCCTTAGTGAAAGTTTGTGTTTAAGCCTATTAAGGAGAGATAGTAAGAGGCATCAAAGCTTATGGAAATAAGTGAGTAAATTGTTAACATAAATGAGCTATTGGTAAAGAGGTTATGGCATTAAGTGAAGGACTTTAAGGGAAGAGGTTCAAATCCCATCTATTGCAACTTTTGGGATTTAATTTTTGAGCTTCTCAAGTGTTGCATGGTAAGTGTCGGCCATGGCATCAAAGAAGGAAAGAAATAAAAAAAAATGGAATGATGACTAAAAGATAAGGTAAAGAGGAAAATATGGGAAAGTGGAAAGAAAGAAACAAAAAGAAATTATGGTATGGAGGAAAATATGGGAAAGTGGAAAGAAAGAAATAAAAAGAAATTATGGTATGTAGGGAAATATGGAAAGTGGAAAGAAAGAAACAAAAAAAAAGGAGTAAAAAGGGGAGAGAATTATGGAAAGGTGGCTAAAGTTTATGGTAAGGAGGAAAATAAGGGATTTTAGGTAAGGTGGACTTATTAAATTATGGAAAGGTGGCTAAAGTTTATGTTAAGGAGGAAAATAAGGGAGCATGTTGGCTTTTTTTAAAGTTTTGGGTTGGTAAATTTTGGCTTATTTGCAAAGGTATGGATGGTTTTGGTGAAGGAGAGGGTAGCTGAATTTGCTTTAATCATTTGATAGGATTTTTGGTGCTTGATAGGACTAATTTTCTTTTGGCATCCCTTTGTGTTCTTTTCTCCAACTTCTCCTCTCATTGCCACAACTTCAAGTCAATACCGAACCTCTCAATCCACAATCACTCCTTCATAAATTTTTTTCTCATTTGGGTAGACACTCTTTTCTTCGATTAAATCGTGTTCTAAGTGGGTGGCCGTGTATCATTCTAGCCATAAGTCAAGTGGTGGAAATCGAATCCAATGTCAACAAGATAAGGAGTTCTTTATGGATTATTGGATATTGTTCATTATTCGATTGGTTGCTAAATGGATTAATAGTTTGGACTAATCGGTCATGATAGGAATCAAATCTCCTGATCATCTATCCCTCGTAATAAGTGACTCGTATTTTGGTACCGCAGTGAGCATCGCGTTACGGATTCCGATTAAGGTGTGTAATCTCATACCCTTCCAAATACATATTTGAAATGGTGTGTAATCTCACACTTCTCTGAAATTTTGTATGAAATATTCTGTGAATCGGTTGAAATACCAAAAAAACCAAAAACCAGCATCCGTGAACAGTCGGGCGTGCCTATGATCGTAGTGGTAATCGTTTTTTGTAATAAAACAGTTTCAGTTAGAAGCAGTGATGTGTTTTTGAAAACTCACTAAAAATAGGAGAAAAGGAACTGGAAAGTGATTAAGATATCAAATTAAATCTTACTGTGACTATTTTGATATGGAAGAAACAGAGAAGGAAAAGGAATTTTATATTTTGAGATATGTTAACTTTAATGAGACTGGTTCTGAATGACTTCATAGTTCTCTGATCTGTCTTGGAAAAATCATATAAAATTGTAAAAAGTGAATTATGGGTCATAATTTATATGTATGGCTATTTTCAAGAGAAACAAGTTGGAGCAGTATATAAAAACCGTACAATGAGATATTTGAAATTAAGATAGGAGAGGTCAGAATCGTTGGACAGTGAAACAAGGGAAATTTTAAGGAATAAACTGTACTAAATGGCTAGGTCAAAAATTCTGGAAAACTTACAGAAAGAGAATATATGAGTCTAGTTCCAAGGAAAATTTACGGATCTAGATTTCGAGTTTTCTAACTCGAGTTATGATCAATTTAGTCAGTATGATGCATATGGACAGTTTAAATTTGTATGCCCAAATTACGAGATTACCGAATTACCCTTGGTGGGTAAAACTATCGAATTTACTCTTGGAAGGTAAATTATCGAATTACCCTTTGTGGGTAAAATTTTTGAATTACCCTTAGAGAGTAAATTACCGAATTACCCTTGGTGGGTAAAATTATCGAATTTACCCTTGGAAGGTAAATTATCGAATTACCATTGGTGGGTAAAATTTCTGAATTACCCTTAGAGAGTAAATTACCGAATTACCCTTGGTGGGTAAAACTACTGAATTTACCTTTGGAAGGTAAATTATCGAATTACCCTTGGTAGGTAAAATTTCTGAATTACCCTTAGATAGTAAATTACTGAATTACCCTTGGTGGGTAAAACTACCGAATTAACCCTTGGAAGGTAAATTACTGAATTACCCTTGGTGGGCAAAATTTCTGAATTACCCTTAGAGAGTAAATTACCGAAATACTCTTGGGTTGCAAAATTACTATAATACCCTTAGAGGGTAAATTACCGAAATACCCATGGGTTGTGAGATTACTGAATTACCCTTAGTGGGTACGATTGCCGAATTACGAAAATGCCCCTAATAGGCTGAATTACGAAAATGTCCCTAATGGGCCGAATTACGAAAATGCCCTTAATGGGTCGATTTGATAGATTGCCTTAATGGGCTGATTTGCAAAGTGTTACAATGGGCCGAATTTTTGTATTGAATCTTTGAATTAATTATTGGTTTTTATACTTGTAAATATCATGATTTACTATGTATGTTGCATTTGCATATTTTGCATGGGATGGGAAAAATGTAAAAGAAGAGAAGTGTAGCCTGGTGGCTCTGCCACATTTTGATTCTGGTGGCTCTGCCACAAATTTTGATAATGGCTATGTGCCAATTTAAATATGGCTTTGTGCCATAGTGATTAAGGCTGTGTGCCGATTACATTACCGTATATGATTTTGGTGGCTCAGCCACAAATATTATAAATGGCCACTGGCCTGTGAAATATTACAAATGGCATCTTGCCTGCGATTCTAAATGGCCATTGGCCTGCGAATTATTATAAATGGCTTTATGCCTGCGTTTGGTGAGTTGGCGGGGTGGGTTGACTGATGATCACCCACAAGTGTGTTGGTTGGTACGAGTGGTGTGTAGCGGATGGATTATTAGGATTGGGTTGGGAATTGCATTACATTCACATGATATTATTGATACATTATTATGCAAATGGGCTTAGTTCCAAGATAGTGTTAAATGGGCTTCGGCCCAAGTTTTTGCTAGACGGGTTCAAACCCAGTGGATGATGGTAAGGGGATTATACACTGAGTTCTTGTAACTCACCCCCTTTCTTAACCCTTGTAGGTGATGCTCAGTGATGTGGACTTGGGCCATGGATGACTCGGTGGTGGCCATACATCAGAATACTTCTCCAAAATATTTAGTAAATTTTTGTTTAGCTTTATTTTAAGTTTATTTTAAATTGGATTTGGTTTTTATAATAAGGCCATTGGAGTTTATTTTTCTTGAAACTTCCATTTTAGTTATATTCAAATTGAAAAACTATTAAACTCTAGATTTTCTTAAAACGACAAAAACAATTTTCAAAACATCACATTTTCGCAAATTCGCAAATGTTTGAATTAAGCTTCCGCAACAAAAGATTTTAAGGATAATAATGTTTTTCAAGGATGATTTCTAATAAACCACATTTTGAAAATAAGCAAACGAAATTTGAGGTTTTGAATAGCAAAAAGTTTTAAATTCTTTAAGAAGAGTTTCAAATGAAAACATGGTTTTCGAAAAGCTCTTCAATGTGACACGCCAGATTCGGGTCGAACTTCTAGGCCGGGTTTGGGGTGTTACAATTAATTTGGAAGAAATTATAAATTAGAGTTTTATTATGAATATTAGATATTCAAGTTGAATATGGAAGGAATTTAAGTAGAAACAAAGCATGAATTAAGTTAAGAAAATAAGTAAACTTAATTAGGATTAAATTGTTAAATAAGTTATAAAAAAACAGTTTTGGGACAGCAGCAGTAGAGTAACTTTAAAAAATCACCAAAAATGGTAGAAATGAAATTAGAAGTTGAGTGAGATATGAAAGAAACAGAGAAAGCAAACAAATTCTGTATTTTGAGATATTTAGATTTTTGTGAGACTGGTTCAGAGTGATTTCGAGATCCCCTATTCTGAATTGGAAAAATCATTAAAAATTGTACAAAAATAATTTTTGGACATAATTTATATGGTTAGATTCCTTAATGAGTCTATGTTTAGAAGAAACAAACTAGAACATCATTTGAATTCTGTAAAAAAAGATAATTAAATTTTAGCAAAGAGTGGTCGGAACTATCAGACAACAGAATAGGGGTGATTTTAAAAATTAAACTGTACTTATTTGCTAAATAAAAAATTCTAAAAATTTTATGGCAAGAAGATATATGAGTCTAGTTTCAAAGAAAATTTGCGGATCTTAATTTTGAATTCTGTAACTCAAGATATAAATAATTTAGTGATAATGACTTAGGCAGATAGCCTTGACAGAATATATAAGTAAATAGTAGAATTAGATATTATGGATGTGGAATGAAATGGAAGAGTAGGAATTGAATAAAAATTCAATTAATTATTAAGTTAATGCTGTAATTAATAATGTCAATTGTTATTATTATTTTCGTAGCTAACAAGGAACTCGAGGCATCGGCACACAAAGAAGAGGAGAAGGTTATCGAGGAATAATCGAGAAAATTCAAGTTTGTATTACTATAATTCAAATTATTTATTATTTAATGTTAAATTTAATTTATGTGTATGGTAAGTAAATAATAAGGTAAGTGACTTTACTGAATTGAATTTGAAACATTGAATTGAATGAGAAATATGTGTTAGTATTGAATTATATTGTGGTTGGTGATTGGAAAAGTGTAATTGATATTGAAATTGAATTTGTTATTAAAATGAAAATGAAATTGAGAACTGAAATAGCCTATTAACTAGTTGGGCTAAGTCGGATATAATTGGCATGCCATAGGATTTGGAAGAGTACGGGATTTATCGACTTTGCCGATCAGGCACTTTATGTGTCGTATATCAAGCACTTTATGTGTCGTATTTCAGGCACCTCGTGTGTCGTTTCAGGCACTTATGTGTTGTATACTGATCAGGTACTATGTACCGTTTTAGGCACAATGTGCCGAATTGGTGTGTTTGGGTTGGAATCCATGTATCCACCAAAGTCCGAGTCTGTTAATAGGGGTAACTAAAAGAAAGGTTAAATTGAATAAAATGAAATGGTTCAGCCATTGAAAGAAATGTGAAAATAGAACATGAATTGAAAAATGTGATTTGAATATGAGTATGAGAATGGAAAGCATGAACCATTGGTTCATGAGATGGATAATGGCTCAACATGAATGTGTATTATTTCAATTGTTGAATAGCTAAAATTGAATTGTATGAATATATTGAGAATGACAAACTTATGTTTGAATTGGTTTAGTAAAATTAAAGTTATATGATTTAATGATATGATTATTATGTTTATAATTTGAATTATGGTAATACCACAGAGTATATGTATACTCAGCGTACGGTTGTTTCCGTGCGCAGGTTAATAGGTGTTTAAAGTCTTGGTTCGGCATCCAAGGCAATCCCGACTCCAGCAAAAACTCAGTGATGTATTCTTCTTTTGGTAAAAGTGGCATGTACATAGGTGTTATTTTGGCCACTTTAAAATGTTACATGAATTTTGTTGTAAAGAATGGTATTTGGTATTTTGATGTTTTAACTAATGAAATGGTATGAAATTTTATATGATATACATGGTATAATTGGTACTAAAAATTTAGAATGAAATAAATAAAATTATAAGTTAAATTTTATTAGTAAAATAAATGCTTATAGAATAAAATTATAAAATTAATGTTATAGATATAATTTAAATACGATTAAATATGAAATTTGTATTGGTTGAATTGTTGGATTTCGGTTTGGTTGCGATTTGAAACTTGCAGGGAAGGTTAACTATTTATAAAGGAATTATATTGAATTTTTTAAAATAAAAAATAATAAAAATGAATGAAGCCAATTAACAAACAAAATTTTAAATGGAATTATAATCCTATTATAATATGATTATTTTTTTATTAAGAATTATTTGTAAATTGTCCGATATGTCTAGTAATGCCTCGTAACCCTATTCTGGCGACGATTTAGGGTTAAGGGGTGTTACAATTTTGGCATATTTAATTTGAATGGTGAATGGATTGGCAATTGTTGTCATTAGGTAGCTATTTTGCCAATGTTTGTGTTTGAGATGTGTCATTATAGCTTTGTTTTGATTGATTTTGTTTTGGTATAAATGAGATTTATTTGAATGGCATATTGGTTAGGAGTATTAGTTTGGTTGAATTGGTATGTTTATGAGTGTTTGAAATATGTTTAGGTCCATTGAATTTATGCACAAATGAAGTAGCTTGTTGGGCAAGATTTGACCTAAAAATGGCTTGTTTTAGGGTCTAATTATGGAGCACACAACCACACACATGGCCTGGCTACATGACTGTGTGTCACTTTTTATTTTAGATGTAGGATATACATGATCTAGAACACAGCCTGCGACACGGCCGTGTGACCCAAGTTAGTGAGTTACACAGTTTGAGACACGAGTTGAGACACGGCCGTGTGTCCCATTGTACGAATGCCCACACAGTCTAGACTATATTACACGGCCGTGTGACCCCTGTATTCAAATTTTTTATCTTTTTCCCAATTTTTCTAAATTGTTTTAAATTAGTCTCGAATTGATCCTGAACTATTTTTAGGGCCTTGAAGGCTCGATTTAAGGCCCAAATGTGTATGCTTGCTAGGTCTGTAATGAGTTTTAGGTAATTAATATTAAATGATATTATTGATCTATTTTGAAGTTAATTATTTTGATTTGTATGGTAATACTCTGTAACCTTAATCCGACGACAGAGACGTGTTAGGGGTGTTACATTTAGTGGTATTAGAACTACAGTTTAATCGATTCTCAGACTGAACATAGCTGGTATAGAGTATAGAATACATGCCATTTTATAACCTATGATAGTGTGATATCTCCTAATTTAAACTGAATTATGTTTTCATATAGATAAAAATGCCATTCAACTGAGTTGATTTCGATGAGGGCGAAAGTAATGCGCAAGCCTTCGTTCAAGAAGCAATTAGTAGTGGCCCTGAATGTGAGGGTCGGGGAAGCGAGGCGAAAGAAGCCTTCTTCCATATGATGTCTAAATGGTTTTCTAAGTTTGTTAGAACGAACCCAATGGCTCAACGACCTCTACCCCCTCTCGTACACCAACCAGTTCCCTTTATTCCTCAAGGTTCGGAACAAGTACGTGTAAACAAGCCTCCGGTTGATAAAATCCGTAAGTATTGAGCAGAAGAATTTCGTGGTACAGCTGAAGACGACTCTAAAAAAGTCGAGTATTGGTTAGAAAATACTGTTAGGGCATGTTTGGTTCGATGGAATGGCCATTCCATTCCATCCCTATTCCACACGCTACAGTGACACGTTTGTTTGGTTGAAATTTGACCGTCGAATCGCTATTCCGTGTGGGCTCTATTAGCGTAAACACTGCATATCCATTCAGAGGGTCTGGCCCTGAATGCCTATTCAATACCTCTCGTAATAGTTTTTTTTATTTCAGACGAAAATCTCCTCCCGCTTCCACTCATCATTATGATGAAAATCTTCTTAGGTTTTCCATAAAATGCATAGAAGACTCTGTTTTTGGATTTTGGGTGTGGCCAATTTCTGTGTGATGGAAAATATGGAGAAATCAATGTCGAAGGCAGAGCTTTCCAAAAAAATGCGCACGTCTCCCACCATGCAGCCCAGCAATTGTGGAAACAGTGAGGCTTTGATCAATTATCAATGACTGTTGTTAGTCTTCTTCCTTTCGCCATCATCTCTGGTTTTTTTAATAAACAAAATCTCTAAAATATTAGATCTGAATTTCTATCCTGCCAGGCTTTTAATGAGTTTACCTTTTCTACCTCTTCCTTAAAATTCATTTCTACTTTCCTAAGCTACAAACAAGAAGTTGAACTTTGATGATCAAGATATTTCTTTTTCCAGTAGTTTATGTTTTGGCTTTGTTTAATTGAATACCCAAAGTCATGATCTTTAGTCGATAGTCTATTGAATTGCCTGTCTAGGTACGCTTTGTTTACATAAATCTATTGAATACCCTTTGGATTCTTGTCTTGATTTGGGGCTTTTTTTTGTTAAGTTTAATTTTTTATTTTTTATTTTTTATTTTTTATTTTGGTTTTTGTTTGTTTGTTTTGGGTTTGAAGTTCAATAGCATTTCGTGTTTGTAATGAAAAATGTGTATAGATTAAGGGGATAAGTTAGTACTCTTTCGAACTTGGATGCTCTTATTTCTTTGTTACAAAAGCTTATATTTTACAAGTGATTCATGGATATTTGATTTATGTTGTTGGTTGTTTTACAGTTTTGCTTAATAGTCCTCAAGTTTTTGAGAAAATATTTGGGGATGAATTAATCATGGATATTATTGATTCTCTTGAATGTAAGCCCTATATTGTTTGTTCGTGGATTTATTATTGGTGACTACAGTTGATTGAACTCAATGTCTAATTTGAAATTTTACTTATATTATCGGCACGATACTTCTTTATGCAAATAACTTCGTTATATTTTGGGATTTTCTGAGAGTTCCTATGTTCCTGTTTGTTTGCTTTCTCTTTTCAAGTGCATGGTTCTTTGTGTTATTTTTTAATTCAATTTCTAAACTATGACCTAATATATCTGTAACTAGAGTTTTAGCTTCTACATAATAATAGTCTAAACCTTTCACAAATCTACCAAGATACTCGTACTGTCATGGTAAGTTTTGATGATGTGAAATTTTATGTTGTTATTGAGGAATAAATGTAAGCTTTTGCAAGTGATTGATAATTCAAGTGTTCATATGATGTTTATCTTTAGGCAGAGCAATCCATCTTTCATTGGTAATTAGGTGAAGTTTGTTTAAACCTGTGTTTGTTGCTTCAAAATTGGTTACTTTTCTGAGCTGCATGTTGGTTCACCATTTAGTATCTACTGTATTTTGTTAAATTCTGGATTTTTTGCTTAGTGTTCATATGATGTTCTTGTCTACATGCCCCAGAATTGATTATTTTCTTGATAGTTTATACCATGGTTTTATTAATACTGAAGACACTTTCTTCCTTGTATGCAGATGATGCTGATGTTCCTCGGGTGCAACTGTAACACCCCTTACCCGAAACCTTTGCCGGAGTCGAGTATGTGGCATTACTAGACTTGACTACTAATTCGGGGCATAAAAATTTAAAACTGACCAACTGCGTCATGCTGACTAAATTGATCATAACTCGAGTTACAAAACTCAAAATTTAGATCCGTAAATTTTCCTTGAAACTAGACTCATATAGATTTTTACCATAATTTTTCCAGAATTTTTCAAATGGCAAATTAGTACATTTTATTCATCAAAGTTACCCCTATTTCACTGTTTGATGATTCTGACCTATCTCTACAAAAACTCAGTTATCTCATTATACAAAATTTCAATAATGTTCTTGTTTATTCCAATCAAAAATAGACTCATTAAGGATTCTAATAATATAAACTATGCTCCATGATTATTTTTGTACATTTTTTAACAATTTTTCCAAGACAGAACAGGAAATCACGAATTCATTCAGAACAAGTCTCACTAAAATTTAAATATCTCATAATATGAAATTCCTTTGCCTACTCTGTTTCTTCTATATCAAAATAGACACAATAAGCTTTAATCGTATATCTTATTCACTTTCTAATTCAATTTATCCTATTTTTGGTGATTTTTCAAAATCACATCACTGCTGCTAACTAAAAACTATTTCATTGCAAAAATATGATTAACTCGTTTATAACCTCCTTACTCAATTTTATTTAAACTCTATACCTTAACCATACATATTTATATATACCAAAAACAAATCCCATATGTAATTTAGGCCATGATCAAATTTAAAACATCCATTTACATACGAGCAAGTTATAAAATTCAAACATAGAAACGATAAATAACCAAAGGAAATAGCCATTTTCGCATGGCTATATTCATGTACAAGATCAAACATCGTATGTTTCAAAAACTTCATCTATGTAACACCCCAAACCCGGCCCACAAGCCTTGGCCGGATCTGGTATGTCACGGAGTAAAAACTTTTTGAAAGATTCGGGTTAACATTGGAAATCTGAAACTATTACTGAATTTGTAAAACAATGTTTGCTAAAACTAAGATAGTTTGGTTTGATAAACACGATGGGGTTGAAAACTTTTTCTTTTCCTTTGAAACCATTCGATCATTTAGATTTTTAGAAATGTCGGGGTTATTAATAACTTAGTAAAATTTGCTACCCGATGGTAACGTCTTTGAAAACGCGTACGAGCACTTACTTTTGAAAACATTGCTTTTACCGATTTGCTTACAGCTTATAAGTTCGTTAGTGATATAATAGAAATAAGGTAAAAGCAACTACTTAAACATACAAAATAATAACTCGCGGCCATATTACAAACCAATCCAAAATGTAATAAATATTAACTTTAACGGTACGAAATAAAATCTCAAAACCGAGGAACATGCATGGCCGCCTCGAGTCCTCTCCGGCTCCGTCTCCGCGATCTACTCACCTGAGAAAGATAGAAAAAGGGGGTGAGTCACCAAGACTCAGTGCATAGCTATTACACATGTCCCCACATACGGGCTTAGCCCATATCCACACAGTTCATACACATGAATATGCAATTATGAAGCCCAACCTAGCCATCCATACTCCTTTTTCTACCCCGTGTGGTACCAAACCACTGGTGGTGCCAAACCACTGGTGACTTAAAGTTACGGTATTCGTCAATACTTGTGGTGCCAAACCACTGGTGACTTAAAGTCACGATATCCGTCAATACTTGTGGTGCCAAACCACTGGTGACTTAAAGTCACGATATCCGTCAATACTTGTGGTGCCAAGCCACTGGTGACCCGAAGTCACAATCAAATGATGGGGCCAACCCATCGTGTGATACCAAATCACTGGCGTCGATCTCGTATCTCAAATGTGGGGCCAACCCACGGTGGAATTAATCCACAGGGACGAGACGCTATGAGGTGCCAAACCTCTGGAGGTGCCAAACCTCTGGTGACCGAAGTCACAATGTGGTACCAAACCACTGGTGTCCGTCGACACAAATATTACTTCCCCCTCCACTCGTTTAATCCCACATCATCATGCTCACATAACAAGTATCATGATCCCATATATCATGCATTTGTATATAGCATAGCATTTAACAGCATATGATGGCATACACAAGATATATCATAGATCGAGTAATAGGGGGCTTACCCGAAAACCAAGCTCATGCCTACAAGGCAAAATTACTACATGAGAGGTTATAAATATCATCAAAATAACAATTTATACTAATAAAGTGTGTAAGAGCTTACACACCTGATTAAACGATCACCCACCTTAGGTATCCAACATCTTAGCCATTATTTCTGCTAACATGCACAACATATACATATACAAATAACACATATAAACAAGCACGAGAACAGTGCGATAACTACGCACCTGATTAAAGCGATATTCGATCTATCGATTCTGACAAAGTCTAAAATCCCGAGAGTTTCTGTTAATTCTATCGATTAGCCCCTAGAACACATAACCGAAATCGGTCACACTTAGTACCAATAGCATGGCCTTAGGCCGAATATCATGAATCATTTACCTAGCTTATTTCGATCCCGAAACACCACTTGTTCTCGTAGATTTGCTCCCGAAGTTATCAAAATTCCTATTAAAGCAATGTTAGGGTTGGCTAATACACAAATTTATAAACAAAAGCTCTTGGCCGAATATTATACTTTCATTTACCTTGAATAGTCGAATCTTGAAGATTTCTTAATACACCTTCTTGATGGCACATGCAAAAGAACACACCAACACAAGACCCTATCATCTTTTGGCCAACCTTATGCCACATCCTAAATCATTGGATTTCGGCACACAAAATATGAAGATGGAGCAAACCAAAATATTTTAAGGAGAGGTTACTTACTAAAACGCTTGAAGAGAAAGGAAGATCACAACCACGTAGTCGATAGCACCATTAAGAGAAATTCGGCTATGGTGCTTCGGAAATGTACTAATGGAGAGAAAAGAGTGAGAATGGGGCTATGTGGTTCGGCTATCTCATCTTAACACTCCTTTAGTTCAACTCAAAACAGGCCATGCAACATGTAGGAAGAAGGAAAGCAAAGCAAAGAGATTTGGCACCCCTTTCTTACACTCAAAGTCGAAATGAAGGTCCTTCAAGAGTTCAACATTAGGCCATTTACGAAGTAGAGAAGAGAAAAATACCCACTCCATGCTCTCTCTTCCATTTTTCAGCCAAGACACAAAAAGGAAAGAATGAAAATCAAGTATGCAATTCGGCCATCCTTCCTTGTCAAACACAAAGCCGGTCAACTCCTCCAAAATATGCTTCAACGTGAGTTCATTCTCCAAGCCAAAGACCCATCATCCTTGAAAGAATAATACATTGTTTATCACCTTACCCATCCTTGAATAATATAAAAGGGTTAATGGCCATGCTTCTCTTTTTACCAACCCAAGGCCGGCCATACATGTATCCTTCCCCAAAGCCAAAATTTATCCTTGCATAACTAATAGAAATAACAATAATAATTATTATTATTCCATCATTCCTCATTAATAAACTAAAAATATAACCCATCCTTTAATAAAATAATAACACATTATTCATTCTTTATTCCATCACCTTGCCCATTTCTTATAATAATATAAAACATTAGAATAAAAATATAACTAGCCCATAATAGAAAAATAAAAGAATAATGCCCTATGTTTTAAAATAAGGCAAACAAGCAGCAATTTAAGCTGCATGCGTGCATGCTGCATGCATTGATTGCTGCATGCAACCCTTCAAGCAACCTGCCCAAGCGTCCGCCATTTTCGCTACTGAGACTTTCATGCCATAACTCATTGCGAATTTCTTTTAAACACTATCCTTGCCTTGGCTCCCTTCACTTTAGCGCTAAAATAAAAATAAAGCGCCTTATGCGCGATTTCCAGGACTCGAACATGAGTCTTTCAAGTCGTGGTTCTCCAGCAAGGTCCTTGGCCACTCGGCCACTTAGAATTTCATGCCATTAAACACGCTGAATTTCTTTTAAGCCTACTTCGCTGGCTTCATTTTAACACTAGGAGCCGAAAAATAAAAACAATCCGCGCCCTAATGGGACTCGAACGCGAGTCCTCGTGATGGCCTCCATGCTGCAAGCGTCCCAACCACTCGGCCAGGTGCCTTTTTGTGATTCAAATCACTTCGATTTCTTTTTAAGGCATTCTTTAATGTAGCGCCTATTTGCAAAAATAAAAAAAATTTGCTTATGCGCCCCATGCCACTCGAACCCCTGACCAGATTTGGCGCTGACCCTTAAGTGGCACACGGAAGCCACTTTACCAGGGGGGATTATTATGCCACAGCCTATCAAAATTTATTCTTAAGGCCTCCTTGCCCAAATTTCCACTTTTAACCCTAAATTTTCAAAATTTTTTTCAAAACACTCCCCTTTTATCCTCGAGCTTTAATAACCCCTAAAACTCATCAAAACAAATCTTAAGGCCTATCGACTCGTGAATTTTGCTCCAACGCACAGCCCCTAATTTAGGGTATTACAATCTAGCCTATACATGCCTTCTAAATCATGGCCAAAATTTAAAATACCACAAGAAGGCGATAGTGTGGTTGACTTTCTTGAAGATCATTCTCGAGCCCGTAACGTAACCAAAATCTGTAAAACAAAGGAGAACATTTCACACAAATAAGCTTACTAGCTTAGTAAGTCCTAAACTCATGATAATAAAACATTCAAATATTTGCGCAATTAAAACATTCAACTTATAGCATTTCACCTAAACACTTAAGTATATTACTTATACAAGGCCGAATACTAGTAATTCATTAACCCAAGTAAATTAGAAATCATTTCCTTCGACCTACATTTCTTTGAAGTTCATATAAGTATATTGCATGGAAATTTCCTTTATTCTTAGCATTTATACTTGAAGACCAAATTTCCATAATAGCACATTTACTCTCAATTTCAATCATATGATACTCACACACATCCATTTTAACCTCAAACATACTAACGTAGTTCTCATAGTATTAGCTTGACTCAAGTAATGTCAATATAACATACCTTACATGCTTACCTGAGCCGTTAGCTAGATTCATTAATTAAAGTGTGCCCTGAATAATATTTGATTCTCCTTTATAAAACGCATCACCGGCATCAAGCCTGCTAGGCGGTAAAGCCCGATAGTAACACTGCCACTAGCACTAGGCCGCTAGGCTTTAACGCCCGAAATAAATCCCCAGCACTAGGCCTGCTAGGCTTAAAGCCCGAAACAATTTAATGTGGTCAATCATTTCCCACACTTTTCATAACTGTGTTACGTAGCCAATTCAACTAAGCTTAATTACCTTAACGACTACCATCATTACATCATCGTACAATTTCGCAAATCGCATCGAGGCGCTTATTCATATTACAATATCAAACTATATAATTAATCTAACACACTTATATATATTCGGCTATGGCATATTTATATACTAAAATTTATCGAACATTGTCATATAATATGTTCATAAGTAACTATTTAATATAATTCGGTTTATGGACTTACCTTGGAAGTCGATAGATTCGAAATTTTCGGCTATTCGATTTGTTTAGCTTTTCCTCGCTCCAATTTCTTTTCCTTTTGTTTCGGATCTAATTTGGTTCAAATTAAGCCAATTCAATCGCACTTTCATTCAATTAAAATCAAAAACATATAAATATGCAATTTACCGATTTACCCCCCAACATTTATAATATCTATAAAATAATCCTTAACATCCAAAACACGAAATATAAAGAATTTGATTTTCCCTTTTTCAAATGTCGAAAGTTCACCAGCTCCAAACAAACCTTTATGAATTAATTATTATAAATCAACAAGCTTAAAAATTCACAAAGGCCGAATATACAAGCTCAATCTCTTCTTCTCTTATGACCGAATTTGCTAACTCAATGTACCCATGCATATTCTTCATTACATGACCAAACAACAAGCTAATTAACCACCATTTAAAATCATCCATTACAGCCGAATAGTAAGAGATCTCTATGCTCAAATCCAAAATAATTTCTATAGCTCTCACATAATTTAAACCACAAGTCTTCAACTCATCTAAGTCTCTTAAACATTTCATGTTGTTTTTGAATCAATACTTAACATTTTTCAAATCAAATACAACACAAGAGTGTTCATCCTAGGTCGAATATTAACATGCTTAACCTCAAAATTTTTAACATGATTTTTATTAGCATTCAAAGCAACCAAAGCTCATATGTAAAGATTTGCTAAAAATCAAGCTAAAATACCCACCTTACTACTACATGCATGGCCGAAATAATGGAGGTTTTAAGCTTTCTCTTCTCCTTTCAATTAGAATCGGTGAAGAAGATGGGGAGAAGGAGAGAAAATAGAATTAAAAAAAAATAATTCTTTTTGTTTAATTAATTAACATATTTCTTTCTCTTTTTTTTTTATAAAGCATGCTTATTAAACAAATAATACTTTAGTTATAATATACTAAAAATATGATATTCAAAGCATGCTTACCGTCCACCATATTATAAATGTGGGGAATTGGACATGCAAACCCTCCCATGTAAGAAAACAATTCAATTTACTCCTTTCACTAGGTAATAATCGGCCATGAGAGAATGAAAAAGATAGTGGTCTTATTTTATGTTTTATTTAACATGTACACTAACATTATTTCTTTATAAAATACCAACATAAGCATATAATAAAATATACTTAAACTAACATATATATCTAGCTAACTTGGCCCATGGCCGTCCATCCCTAGGATCAATGGGCTAATTGTCCTTTTAGGACACCCACTTAAAAAGCCACAAGCAATTTAGTACATTACACCTTAGCATGCAACTTTTGCGCTTTTCTCGATTAAATCCTTTTTATCAAATTAAGCACTTAAACAATAGAATTTTTCTACGAAACTTCCACCCATATTAATTTACGTATAATAAACACAGAATATAATATTAAAATATTACTCGGGCTCGGATTCGTGGTCCCGAAATTACCGTTTCGATTAGGGTCAAAATTGGTCTGTTACAACAACACTATCGGCTTTTTCTGAAAGAACATGTTGTTTTTAAGGAGGTATTGTATTCTTGAATGTGTCTTAATGAAATGATGGAGGTTTAGACTTTGAAGAAATTTAGATCAGGAAGAAAATCTAAGAACTTTTAAAAAGAGTACATTTTATGATATTTGATTTTTACAAGATATTCCAATTAAAAATCCCTTCGCCCTATCAAAGATACACCAATCATACAGGTTGGTTATTTGAAGATATGCATGTTAAAAACTTTATTTATGAGTTTCACTCTCGTCTTTAATCATGTAACTCTTGCTTTTGATTGTTTCTTTGACTGCACATATAATACAACTTACATAATGTATTAATAATTTTGCCTCTATTGGTTATCACATGAAATTAACTTTGCATGTTGCATGTTACCATGCCATCTGAAGTTAATATATTTATCTTTTGTTCTTTTTCCAGGTCTTCACCATAGAGTATTCTCTAATATGCAAAATTTCAGATTACAAGAAGCTTTATAGAGCATTCTCTATTTTGGGTATAGTTTTTAGTTATAGTATATATTTAGTATTTAAAGATAGAGATATACACTGATTCTATATGTAAAAGTAGGTTTCTCAACTTCCCAATGAAAAAAAAAAGACATTTTATGGAGCATTGGACAAATGGGTAGCTTGGGAGTCTGAGTTTCCATTTATTGTAGCTACAAAAGCTTTACAAATTTTCAAGAAGAGGAGTCAATGGTTGCGTGTTATTCAAGTATATTCAGTCTATTGGTATTCTTACTTTGTATTTTCTGGCTTCTAAAATACATTCATTGATGCAAGGAAGCTTTATATGTTCAATAATTTTCCATTAATATATATTATATTAAAATAGCCTTGTATTATCATATTTGATTCTATAGAAAACTCTCCGTTAGTATTTTAATGCTATTCTTTGTGAATAGATACTTTCAATCAGTATTCTTTGTGAAGTTTGGCACATGTAAAAATGAAGTTGCATAAGAGTTTGTGATTACATACATTAAATCTATATTATTCATTTTTACTTTTACATGAGATTCTTATATTATACACGTCTAGCAGCAAAAATAAATTAATGAAAATATGTTAAATATATATATATACAACATAACAATTTCATTAGTTCTTTTGCTGTATTTCAACATCTATCTATGAGTAAAAATATTTGAGACAAGATATTCTTTAAATTACTCTTTTAAATTATTCTTTAAGTAACATATAGATTATGATATATATGCTAAATTATTTGTTTCGCTAATAATATTCTAACACATTAAATATGCATTATATTTTAAAAATAATAAAGTAGGTTATATATTATTTTATTAATTCAGATTTAATAATTGTTATATTAAGAATATTATTAAATTATATATTATTGTTAAATTATATTTAATAATAAATTTATTAAAATAGGATTAAATTATGTATGATTGTTTTTATTAAATTATATTTAATAATAATCCTATTAAAGTTTAATAACAATAATCATCCTTCTAACAAAATTTCTGCTAAAGGTACTCTGGTCATTTCAACTTCTTTTCTTATGCTATTACAACTCTATTCTATTCAACCAAACACAAGAATACTATTACAGTTCTATTTCATTCTATTCAACCAAACAATTGAATTGTTATTACAGTTCTATTTTATTACAACTCTATTCCATTACAGTTATATTCTATTATAGCTCTACTCCATTACACTGAACCAAACGTGTTAGAGTTTTTTTATGAATTGTCTTGTTCTCCAGTTGATTGTTTAAATTGTATGGCACCTTTGTTAAAGGACTCAGTGTATCACTAGTGGAATACGTTGATTGTTGTGGTACTAAAAGATCACGTGAATTGAGATTTCTTTCAAATGGAATTCAGAAATAAATATGTTAGTTAGCGATATCTTGACAAAAAGCAGATAGAGTTTCTTGAGTTAAAACAGGGTTGAATGACTATAGTCGAATATGAAAGAGAGTTCATGTGACTTAGTAAATATGCTCGGGAATGTATACCAACGGAAGCTGTTATGTGTACCCGATTTGAAGATGGTTTAAATGCAGACATCAAATTGTTGGTAGGGATACTAGAATCGAAAGAATTTATGGTATTGGTGGATCGAGCGCCTAAGGCTGAAGAATTTAGTAAAGCTAAAAGAAAGGCGGATTCTAAAGCTCATGACACAAGTGAACGACCAATAAGAAAATCATTTTCATCTCATTCGAAGAAATCGAAAGAATTTCATAGTCATACATCAGCTCCATTCTGATTTTTAGGAAAAGATAAAGGGAAACAATAATCAAGTTTGAGACCCCAAGCTACTTTTGTAGCGAGTGTGGGGAGTGTTCGCAATTGTAAGCTTGAGTGTCAATAATGCAATAGAAGATATTTTGGATAGTGCAGATTGATAGACAGATCGTGCTTTAAATGTGGTTCATATAATTATTTTCTTCGAGATTGTCTTGAAAGGTCTGATAGAGAGAAAGTTCTGAACACGCGGTCGAGTAACACGACTATGAGAGGGAGGTCATTTAGAAACAATGGTAATGCAAGAAATAGTTGAAGTGAGACAAAAGATTCTACATTTAGATATGAGGCTCGGGCACTAGCTAGGGCCTATGTAATTCGAGATTGTGAGGAAGCTTAGTGTCTATGTAATCCGGGGTCAACACACTCATATATATGGATAACCTTAGTGTCGGATAAAAAATACATTTTGAGTCAACAAAATTTGTGATCAAAGTAACTAATCCGTTAGGCAAGTATGTGTTAGTTAATAAAGTTTGTATAAACTGTCCCCTGAAGATTCGGGATTGTAACTTTTCGGCTGATCTGATGTTATTATCATTTGATGAGCTTGATGTGATTCTTGGCAAGGATTGGTTGACTTTGCACGATGCAATTTTAAATAGTAGACGAAAGCAAATGTTATTGAAATTCCTGGTTGAATTAGATAGATTTGATAGTCCAGCTAATATCATTTTAGCTATGTCAGCTCAGAAATATGTCAGAAAAGGTTGTGAGGCATATCTAACTTCTATACTTGATATCATGGCTTCAGAATCGAAATTAGAATTAGTTTCGACTATTTGTGAGTTCTCGAATGTGTTTCCAGAAGAGTTACCAAGGTTGCCGCTAATTAGAGAGGCTGAATTTGCTATTGAGTTAATATCAGGAACTTCTCTGATATCAATAGCTCCGTATGGAGTGGCACATACGGAATTAAAAGAGTTAAAAGTACAGTTGCAGGAATTGATAGATAGAGGGTTTGTACAACCTAGTTTTTCTCCCTGGGGTGTACCTGTATTGTTTGTTAGGAAAAAGACGGGTCAATGCGATTATGTATTGATTATCGACAGCTTAATAAATTCACGATAAAAACAAATATCCTTGCCGCGTGTCAATGATTTGTTTGATCAATTGAAAGGTGTAACCGTGTTTTCAAAGATTGATATCCATTTTGGATACTATCAGCTACAGGTTAAAGATTCTGATGTGCCGAAGACTGCTTTTAGGACCATGTACGAACATTATAAATTTTTAGTTATGCCATTTGGTTTAACAAATGCACCTACTGTGTTTATGGATTTGATGAACATAATATTTCGGCTGTATCTAGACAGATTTGTGGTTGTTTTCATTGATGATATTTTGATTTATTAACAAGACGAAATTAAGCATGCAGAGCGTTTGAGAGTAATATTGCAAACTTTGCACGAGAAATAGTTATCTGATAAATTTAGCAAATGTAAGTTCCGACTTTGGGAAGTTGGATTTTTTAGACATGCTATATCAGCGGATGGTATTAGAGTGGATCTGAGTAAAATATCTACTATTATAGACTGGAAACCTTTGAGAAATGTCACAGAGATCAGAAGTTTTATGGGTTTAGTCGGGTATTATCGGATATTTGTCAAAGGTTTTTCGATGATTACTACGCCGTTGACGAAGTTACTCTAGAAAGATGTTAAGTATGAATGGTCTGAAAAATGCCAACAAATTTTTGATCAATTGAAAGTACTATTGATCGAAGCCCCTGTGTTGATTCAGCCAGAGTCCGGCAAAGAATTCTTGATGTATAGCAATGATTCACTTAATGGTTTAGGTTACGTTTTGATGCAGGAAGGAAAAGTTTTAGCTTATGCTTCTCTTCAGTTGAAACCGTACGAGAGAAATTACCTGACTCATGATTTGGAGCATATAGCTATTGTGTTTGCTTTAAAGATTTGGCGACATTATTTCTACAGAAAAAAAATTTCACAATTTCACGGATCACGAAAGCCTCAAGCATTTGATGTCACAAAAAAAACTAAATTTGCAACAACGTAAAAGGTTGGAACTGCTAAAAGATTACAATTTGATCATCGACTATCATCTGGGAAAAGCTAATGTAGTTGTTGACGCTTTTTGCGAGCTTTGAATACTCGATTGATGTTGATTGATGATGGTTCCATTTTAGCTGAATTAAAAGCTAAACCGACATTTTTACAGCAAATTTGTGAAGCTCAGAAAATTGATCCTGAGTTGATTGTTAAACGAGAACAGATTGAAAAGACATCTGATTTAGAATTTCATATTAGTTCTTATGGTAGTTTATATTTCCAAAACAGAATATGTTCCGAGAAATTCTGATATTAAACAAAAGATTTTACAGGAAGCTCACATCAGTAGTTATTCGATACACCCTGGTGATTTGAAACAAATGTATTGGTGGCCATGTATGAAACGTGAGATTTTAGAATTTGTATCTAAATGTTTTATTTGAGACACGAGCTGGGACACGGCCGTGGGTCCCATTGTATGAATACCCACACGGTCTGGGCTATGTCACACAGCCGTGTGACCCCTGTTTTCAAAATTTTCAACTTTTTACTAAATTTTTTGAATCATTTTAAATTAGTCCCGAATTGATTCTGAACTATTTTTAGGGCCTCGAAGGCTTTATTTAAGGCCCAAATGTGTATGTTTGCTAGGTTTGTAATGAGTTTTAGGTAATTAATATTAAATGACCTTATTGATCTATTTTGAAGTTAATTATTCTTAATTTGTATGGTAATGCTCCGTAACCCTAATTTGACGTTAGAGATGGGTTAGTGATGTTACAGACATAGAAATATGCATGTTTTTCTAAGTATAAGACTTCGAGAGAACTTATATGATATTCCAAGTTAATGAATGATTAAGTTGGCATTGAATTTTTTTTCAGAACATTGTTAAATAAAAAAAAAGATTGAATTGAGTTGAGTGTTGTAATTGTTCTAGATTATTCATATTATTGTTGTTAAGTCTTGTGAATTTGCTGCTAAACCATCTCATTACATTTGCATTTAGTTTAATTCATTTGCATATAGTTGGTTAATTTAATTTTAGCATCCATTACCTTAAAATATTAACTTTTCTTACTTATTACTTGATAACAACTGTGTTTACTTGCACATTCTGTAACACCCCAAACCCGGCCCACGAGCCTTGACCGGATCTGGTATGTCACTGCAGAAAACGTTTGAAAAATATTTTGACTTAAAGTAAAAACATAAAAAAAAATTTGCTTGTTTATAAAATCTTGGTATTTTAAAATTCCAAATAAAACTAAGTTATTACAAAATATCGGGTTGAAACTTTAATACATATTTTTAAAATTTAAGTTGCTAAAAATAAACATTTCCAGATGATAATATAATTGACAATCCAACTTAAAACATAATAATAATCCGTAAATACTTTAAAAGGCCATTATTACAATAAATAACCTTTCATAAATAAAATGTGTAAAACAAATAAATTTATCATCTGCATGGGCCACCTCGTATCCACTCCAACCCGGTCCAAGCACTATGCTCACCTGCGATGTTGGTAAAAATTGGGTGAGTCATACAGACTCAGTGTGTAATTAGACCACTGAATTCCATCCACATGTCAAACCATATAATAACCCATATAACAGATATTAAGATAATTTAATCACATGCTTTCACTTATTGGGCTTGGCCCACAACCACATCACATTCTTATAATAGTGTAATCAACCACATATTTCCACATACTGGGCTTGGCCCATTTCCACATTAATTCACATAACAGACAGATTTATGCAAAATGCACCCAACCCAGCCTAGGGTCCATCCTTTACACCTACCTTGGCAGACCCCCTGCCCAAGGCCGTGGCTAATCCACCGATCACATAGTGATCCACATATCTTACCTTGGCAGACTTGCTGCTCAAGGCCGTGGCTAGGCCACCGATCACATAAGTGATCTCACATATCAATCAATCTACGGTGATGCACACAGCTATCAACCGCCGAGATGTGGCACCTAGCCAACACCTCCCTTGATGAAGCACATAGCTAACATCAAGCGCTAATGTAGCACAAGGCTAACATTAGACCACGTACATAATGTACACCCTTTCTTCTTTCACATTCAGATCCCATCCCATGCACATGCAACATATGATAATGTCATAACATAATAAAATAATGCATGCATATGCTATTCGGCATACAAACATATTCTCATTGGCATATTCACATTCTTAATATTTAACACTGACCTGATTTTCGATATACCCCTTAAGGGTATCCATTCACAATTGTCACTGCACACATTAGCATTTACACCACACATACAATATAACATAAACCCGGAAAACAGTGGGTTAATCACACACCTTACTATTTAGCGAAATCCTTAGCTACTTGAATTTAACACGATCCCGGAACTTCCTTATGCCTGTCATTTACCCTTAAAAACCAAAATACACAATCGGTCACAACTTATACCAAATATGGCCTATGTAGCAAATATAACATTTGGCCCATATAGCAATTATAACATTTTGGCCCATAAAGGGTATTTTCGTAGTTTGGCCCATAGGGACATTTCGTAATTCAGCCCATTAGGGCATTTTCGTAATTCAGTAATCGTACCCACTAAGGGTAATTCGATAATTTACTCTCTAAGGGTAATTCGGTAATTTACCCTACAAGGGTAATTCGGTAATTTCATATTTAACGGTGTTTTCGAAGGTTCACTATCGCCTCGAGTGATGCAGAACTCTATTTGGGTCTCTACGGAACTATTGGGTCAAAAATCCATTTTAAGCCCAAACGGGGTAATTTCGCAACTAAAACTTAACTAGTAATTTGGGACATACAAATTTAAATTGTCCATTTGCGTCATACTGACTAAATTAGTTATAATTCGAGTTAGAAAACTCGAAATCTAGATCCGTAAAATTTCCTTGAAACTAGACTCATGTATCTTCTTACTGAAATTTTTCCAGAATTTTTGACCCAGCCATTTAGTACAGTTTATTCCTTAAAGTTTCCCTTGTTTCACTGTCCAATGATTCTGACCTCTCTTGACTTAATTTCAAGTATCTCACTGTACAGTTTTCATATACTGTTCCAACTTGTTTCTCTTGAAAATAGACTCACTAAGGAATCCATACATGTAAATTATAACCCATAATTCATTTTGTACAATTTTATATGATTTTTCCAAAACAGATCAGTGAACCCCGAAGTTAATCAGAACCAGTCTCACTAAAATCAAGATATCTCAGAATATAAAATTCCTTTTCCTTCTCTGTTTCTCCATATTAAAATAGACACAGTAAGCTTTAATTTGATATCTTATTCACTTTCTAATTCCTTTTCTCCTAGTTTTAGTGATTTTTCAAAAACACGTCACTGCTTCTAACCGAAACTGTTTTATTACAAAACATGATTATCACTACCATCAAACGCAGGTCCGACTGATCACGGATACCGGTTATCAATTTTCTTCAATATTTCTACCGAATCACAGAATATTTCATGTAAACTTTCAGAGAGATGTGAGATTTTCTCACCATTTCAAACATATATTCGGAAGAGTATGAGATTACACACCTTATTCGGAATCCGTAACGGGATGCTCTCCGCGGCACCAAAAATCCGAGTCACTTATAACGAGGGATAGATTTTCGATTGAACCTTTGATAAAGTACTTCGAGACCTTGCAACCAGCATAAACTCTCTCATGGCAAGTCCCTAGACTCTCAACCATATTACAAATTAGTCCCCTCATTAGCTAGCTTAAGCTTTGGGGGCTCCAAAAATACAAAAATTATCAACTAAAGTCATCAAAATCACTTACTTGCTAAAGGATTTGTTTGCTGAAATTTTTGAGCTCTCCAACCCTTCTTTGCTACCAATTTTAGGTGGTGATGAAGAGAAGAAAAGATGATACTTCTCTTTTCTTTATTTTCATAACCCTTTTTTTTTTATCTCTTCTTTCTTTCTTTCTTTCTTTTTATCTCTCTTTTTTTTTATCCACCTACTCCACTCCACAAATTCTTTTATTCCTTTTTCATCCACCTACTCCACTCCTCAAATTCTTTTATTTCTTTTTCATCCACCTACTCCACTCTCCAAATTCTTTTATTTCTTTTATTTCCTTTTTTTTTCTTTTTCCTTATTTTCCTCCTTACCATACTTTTCCACAATTTAATAAGTCCACCTTACCATAATTTAAAAATCCAATTTTGCCATATTTACAAGCTTGGCCGAAATTTAGGGAAATAGTACAAAAATAATAGTCAAAATTTGCACACAATGAGATTTGAACCTCTTCCCTCAAGGTACTTCACTTGATGCCATAACCTCCTTGCCATATGCTCATTTATGCTAGCAATTTACTCTTTTATTTCCATAAGCCTTGATGCCACTTACTATCTCTACTTATTAGGCTTAAACACAAAATTTTACTAAGGCCCAACTTGAACTCGAAACTTCATAGAATCCGGTAACTTTCTAAAATCATCTTCTTAATAAGTCCAACTTGAAATAATGTCATTCTCTTGTTCTCAAAAATTTTAAACACTCCTATGCCCAAGGCCCATTGGGCCCATTCCTACTAGGCCCAATTTCGGGATGTTACACATTCCGTCGCGAATCAAGTTTTTGGTGTCGTTGCCAGGGACTGTTAATTTAATCAAGTTTTGTAAGTTTTGAATTTGGATTAAAGATTACATAGATAATGGAAGAAGAACTGGAAAATCTCAACATCTTAAATGATAAAGAGGAGATTTTAGAAGGATAACGGAACGAAGATGAGAGTGAGGAGAAGCATAGGCTATGTTTGGCAGAGAGAGTTTTGACAAATAGTGTGGTCCACTTTCCATCCATGAGAAGCACCTTGGCAAATCTGTGGTACCCAGTGGGAGGAATATCCATTACAGATATTGGAGAGAAGAGGAGTTTGTTTAAGTTCTACCATGAGATAGATCTAAATAAGGTTCTTTGGGGCAGAGTTAAGTGGAGGTGCCATATAGGTAATCTCTGCCTAGCTTTTTTCATTGCTTATATCTACTCTCCACCCAAGTATTTGATGGTATATTTCACTACTAGAAAATGGTTTAATATACTTTGTCTTTTGAATATGCGTACTTGTAGTTAATTAATATTTGAACTTTTTTATGGATTTAACTCATACTAATTTCGTTACAATTTTGTTCTTTTATAGTAAAGTCGTTAAAATTTTATTATGTAGTACTAGAAATCAATTGAAAAATAACATGTAACAGTCTCATATCATAACACAGGGCAATCCTTAATAAAAATTTAAAATATATAAATTTGTAAAACTTATTTATAAAATTTATTTTTGTTTAAAAAAAACTTAGACAAATAGTTGTTCAAATTAAAATAGATTTGGACATTCATTCGTCTAGAGTCATTATGGGCTCACTTTTTTGGTAATTTTATATATTTTTAAATTTTCTTATAAAACACCAACTTTATATATTATTTTAAAATTAAAAATATATATATATTTATAAAAAAAGTAAATATAAGATGTAATAAATTTATAAATTATAATTATAATAATTCATGAAAAATTATGCCATTACCCACCATAATTATAATCATAATTAATATACTAATAAATAAAGAATAAACTATAATTTTAAAGTATGATATTTAGAGTTCCACATTTGAGAAAAAATATTCTTATTTTTTATTAATCTAAAATTTTAATTGAGAGCCTAAAATGATTAAAATAAAAAAAAATAAACAACAAATTAATCCAAATGTTAAGATTATATTAATAAGTTAAGGAATGAAGTGTAATAGCTTCGAGTATAATATCTTTACGGAATATAACTGAAATGTTCTGAACAAAGCACACCCTTATATTCTCTAACAAGATTTGTTTTGTGTATGTGACGTGGAGGCAGGAAAATGAGAGATGAGATTTTTGTTCTTATTAATATGCAATTCAGTTCAGCTGCCACTAAGTTTATATTTATAAACCTATACCTTTTTAATATGTATATGTATACAGTTGAGGGTAAGGTGCGACGTTGGGGGAAATAAGGATTTGATAAATTACTAAACAAATGGTTTTCCAATTCTTACATAATATATTAATCTTTTGAATGTTTGAATTTTCGAAAGATTTTATTTTATTTTGCCAAACTAATTGTTTAATATCTATTTTCTCAATTAATGTAGAAAACCAAGGGTTAATTAAATAATTTTTAAAAATTTTGTGGAACCACTATTTTATTAAAAAAGGCCCATTTCTAATTTTATTTACGGAAATGAGCCACTTAAAATTTTATTTACCGAAATAGGCCAAAAAACCCAAAACGTGCCTATTGGAAACGTTTTAAGGGAAAATTTCAGAAAAGCGCTCTGACAGGGACGCGCTTTACCCCGTGTCAGCAAAAACGCACTAATGTGGGGGCGCTTTTGTCCGTGCTCGGACTAAATTTTCAAAAAAAAATCATTTTTTAAATATTATAAAAAAAAAGACCTTTTTTTGAAACTTTACGAGAACAAGCCTTTATAAAGACCCAGTTTGGCTCACCCAAATTATATTTCCAAAAATGATGTTTGAAAATTTAGTCCGAGCATGAGCAAAAGCTCCCCCACGTCAGCGCTTTTTTGTTGACGTCCCCGTCAGCGTGTTTTTCTGAAATTTCTCCTTAAAACGCTTCCACGTAGGTGCGTTTTGGGTTTTTTAGCCCATTCCGATAAATAAAGTTTTAAGTGACCCATTTCTGTAAATAAAGTTGGAAATGGGCCCTTTTTAGTAAAATAGTCTCACATTGGAGTATAATTCAAAAATTATATTTCCAAAAATGATGTTTGTACATCTCATATATACTAAAAAGGGAGGCTTTTTTATCTAAATAATATAAAAAATAAAATTAATAACTGAAATGGTATGCCTATAAGATTATTTACCAAAATGGTATAGTTTTATCAGTGCTATCTGTCAAATTGGCGGCACTAGACTAAAATGTAATGATCTAAAGCATTTAGGGACCTGTTATGTAATTTTTTCATTTAGAATGGCTGCTAAAAAAAAAGGGAAAGGGTGCCGCCTACAGCGGCACCAAACTTTAAATATGGGTAATTACCTTGTAAGCCCTCCTTATTTATTACTTTTTTTTATTCCCCTTTAACTCACTATATTGTGTTTAAACAAGCCCTTAATCTTTTTTTTGTAGTTAAATAAGCCCTTAACTTATGATTTTTACTCATAAAAGCCCTTTATTTTAATATTAAAGTAAATATATTTTACCCAAAGTAAAGCTATTTAAAAAAATATAAACTAATTCACATTTTATGTTGATGTGAATTTGATGAGAATAATTTATTAAATCAAAAAATAAATTAAATTTCTTGAGAGTGCTTAT
Source organism: Gossypium australe (assembly GCA_005393395.2). NCBI lineage: Eukaryota > Viridiplantae > Streptophyta > Magnoliopsida > Malvales > Malvaceae > Gossypium > Gossypium australe. The sequence goes on from CM016615.1 coordinate 68,268,162, forward strand.
ATACATGATATTCTTAACTATTCTTTTGAAATTTTTGATTAATTTTTTAGATTTTATGTTGATGTTAAAGTGTATATAATTTTTATTGCATCAACAAAAAATTAAGATAAGAGCTTGAAATTCAAAATATATATATTTACTTTAATATTAAAATAAATGGCTTTTATGAGTAAAAACCATAAGTTAAAGGCTTATTTAACTACAAAAATAGGTTAAGAGCTTGTTTAAATACAATATAGTCGTTGAAGGGAAACAAAAAAAAATAATAAATAAGGAGGGCTTACAAGGCAATTAATCATATTTAAAGTTTGGCAGCACCCTTTCCCCTTTTTTTTCAGCAACCATTCTAAATAGAAAAATTGCATAACAAGGACCTGAATATTTTAGATTATTACATTTCAGTCTGATATTGCCAATTTGACAGGCGGCACCAATAAAACTATACAATTTTGATAAATAATCTTATGGGCATACCATTTCAGTTATTAGTTTTATTTTTTGTATTATTTAAGTAAAAAAGCCAAAAAGGGATAAATTGGAATTTAAGTTCTAACATATTTGTGGGGTGATATATATATATATATATATATATATATAAGAAAAAAAGATAAATAAGCCGCCCCTAAAATGTAAAATTGCTATTTAGACTCTTAATTTTTTTAAAAAATTTTAAATTAATAAAAGTAAAATTGTACTTTGCCCCCTAAAATTATAAAAAATTAATTTAATCTTTTACAAATTATAAAAATATAAACTATAAAAAAATTAAAATTTGATCTACCTTTTGGCTTCCCCCTATAAATAAGCAATGTTAAATTTTTTTAAGGAAATTGTTTACTAGAAATGAATGAGGTACGGAGAGTGAATGACTAAAATGTTTTACTCCTCTTCAATGTATACAACATTTTACGTGGATCTTACTTCCACCAATTTTATTTTTCGTAAACAAACCCCAAAAAGTGAGGAAAATATTTTTCATAAATATATGTGCTTACACCTTTAATTTAAGCTGTTGCTTTTAAAATATACGCTTTTTTTTAAATCGCTTTCCTCTATCACCACAGCAGTAAAAAATGTCACTTCCAAATAAAATAGTCGTGTGATTAAAAGTCGACTTTTAAAGCAAATATAATAATTATAATTTTAAAGTATAACATTTATAATTTAAAAAAAAAATTTATTTTTAATTAATCTTAAAAAAATGGGCAATTTACCTAAAAATACCCTCTCTTTTTTAATTTATGGAAATGGACTTATTTTTTAATTATTTACCAGAATGGGCCATTTTTCCCGAAAGCGCGTCCACGTCAGCGCGATGTCAAGGGACATGCCAGCAAAACAGGTCCCTGGGGGAGCGTTTTGTCCACGTCAACACAAAACGCTTCCTTGAGGGCACGCTTTGTGCTGATGTGGCAAAACGCTCCCCCAAGGACGCATTTTAGCCCATGTTTTTTTTCCAAGAGAAAACTATTCTCGAATTAAATTTTCAAAAAAGGTCATTTTTTAGATATTATAAAAATAGACCAATTTTTTTTAAATTTACTAGAATAAACCTTTATAAAGGCTCAAAGTGACAGCACCATTTTTTTTAAGGTGTCACCATTTAATATGAAAATATAACTTACAAAGCAAATCTTTATATAGACCTAAAGTCTCATTTCTTTTGTTTTCTTAAACAATGTGGGATATAAAATATATGTATATATAGACTTATGAATTGTTTTGCAGCTTGTTCCTAAATAATATGGGATTCCTTCCTCTTTTAACTAACAACATGAGATTAAAGGATACACTATATTTGATATTTTTTTACTTAGAGTTTAAATTTTTTTACAAAAAGTTAATATTTGTTACATTATAAATAAAACTTTTAAACTCTATAAGTAAAAAAAATATAAAATATAAAATGAGTATGGTAAAATATTAAAAAATAAATATTTAAAAAATTACTAATAGTTGAGTGATCATTTTGTAAGTTTTTATAATTCGATAGCTAAAAAATATAGTTAAGTAACTACTAATATAATTTAATCTAGATATAAAATATGAAAAATAATTATTATATTTTATGTATATTATGTAATATCCCGAGATAGGGGTAAATTTTTTTTAAATTATTTTCATGAATATGCTCGAAGAGATGGAGTGTTGTACTTGTTATAGGGCCTAGTCATAACCCCGGGTTAGGTCGGGTTTAGGGCTAAAATTTCTTTTTGTGCTTGAGAGGAAAATGCCAGGTAAAGGAGGCTTTAAATAAAACATTTTGGCAGGTTATGGCATATGAAATGCCTTGGTAAAGTGGCTCCCATGTGCCACTTAAGGCTTGGGAGTGACGCCTCAACAGGTATGGAGTTCGAGTCTTGGGCGCGGCATAACCACGTTTTGTTTTTGCAAGTTGGCGTTAAGGGGTTAAGGAGGATTCAAAAGGATTTCGCGAGGAGTCGTGTCACAAATAGATGCCTTGGCCGAGTGGTTAGGGGCGTGAGGGGTGGTTGTGACATGGGGGACTCGTGTTCGAGTCCTGATGGAAGCGCTGGACGCTTTCATTCTTTTTTTGGTTTGGCGTTTAAGCAAGGGAGCAAAAAGGGGGAGAGCTTAAAAGAAATTTGCGATGAGTTATGCCATGAAAGGCGCAGTGGCAGAGTGGCAAGGGGAGAGGAGTGGCTGCTTCAGGTCTCGGGTTTGAGACCTGGGGGCAGCGTCTTGGGGCCTTAAATTTCCTTTTGGCCGGCGTTAGTATGGACTGCGCATGGGCACCTAATGCACGAAGATGCTTTATGGGTTGCTTTATTTTTTTTTTGTTGCATTGGAAGCATGGGATTGAATTTCCTTTATTTTATTTATTGGGAGTATGGGTTAAAACCTTATTTTTGTTAAATTATTGGAAGGTGGGATTAAAGGATAGGAAAAAGGGGTTAAATATTGTTTTGAGTATGGGTGATAATTAATAATGAATTATCACATGAAAGGAGAAGCATGGCCGAATTTTGGGACTTCTTGGGGGGCTTGCTTGGTCGGTTTTGAGAGTTTGGAGGTGCCAAAATTCATGCATTGTTGTTCTTTCCTTTCCCAACTTGTGTTGGCCGAAATTCCCTTTAGCTATATTGCCCAAAATTCTTCAAAATTTCTCCCTTCTTTTGCTTTTACTTGGCCGGACCTACCACCCCATCTACTCAAAGTTCACCTTCCATCTTGTAGTAGCCGAGCATCCTCATCAACTCTTTGGAGGCATAGCCGGGATCTCTTCACTCTTAGACTCTTCAAGGAACCAATAGAGGTGAGTATTCTTTTAATAATAGAGTTCCTTTCTCTTCCTCAAAGTATGCCGAAAGCATGGGTTAAGGCCTTGGAGGATCGGCCGAATGGGTGTGGGCCATTTTAATATATATTTATTTATGTAGCCAACACCAAGGAGCTAGATGAGCGTTTTGGGGTTTAATTCTTCAAGGGATCTCAACAGGACAAGTGACAACTTCGGGATTTCGGTAAGTACGAAGAATGGTTGAGCATATTCGGCCAAAGGCCATTTTTGGTACCCTTGTATAACCGAGTATACATTATGGTTTTAGGGACAAATCGGCCAAGGGGAAATCGGAGGCTTTCGAGTTTTCAAAGATCCTTGGTAGGTAATAATAAGGGTTCGGCCTAAGGCCATATTCTGTTTTGGGTGCAATCAATCCTTCGGGATATAATGGTATGGCCGAATGGCCTTGGTACTGATCCTATGGTTTGGCCGAATGTAGGGTCCAGAAATCTAGTGCGGTAGACCGATTCTTCGGGTTTTCGTTGTTGAGTACTTCGGGATTCGCTTAGACTTATGTTTAATCAGGTGTGTAAAATCTTACACACTTTATTAGTATAAACTGTTACTATGACGATGTATATATAACCTCTCATGTAGTAACTTTGCCTTGTGGGCATAAGCTTCGATTTCGGGTAAGTCCCCTATTACTTGATCTATGTTGTATGTTGTGTACGCCATCATATGCGGTTAAATACTATGCTACATATGAATGCATGAGATATGGGATCATGATACTTGTTATGGAGCATGATGATGGTGGGATTGATGAGAGGAGGGAGATGATCTCTATGGACTGTCACCAGTGGTTTGGTACCACACGATGGGTTGGCCTCATCATTTGATTTTCGTGACTTCGGTCACCAGTGGTTTGGCACCACCAGTGGTTTTGACCACACCGTTGATATAAATTGTGACTAAGTCCCAGTGGTTTGGCACCACCAGTGGTTGGGTACCACACATATTGATATTTGTGACTTCGGTCACCAGTGGTTTGGCACCACCAGTGGTTTGGTACCACATGTTGATATTGTGACCTATGGTCATCAGTGGTTTGGTACCACACGATGGGTTGGCCCCATCACTTGATATATTGTGACTTCGGTCACCAGTGGTTTGGCACCACCAGTGGTTTGGTACCACACGGGGTAGAAAAAGGAGTATGGATGGCTAGTTGGGGTTGCATAATTGCATGTCTTCTAATATCTTGTGTATGAGGTGCATTTTCGGGTTGGGAATTTATACACTGAGTCTTGGTGACTCACCCCTTCCCATATCATTTTGCAGGTGAGTAGATCGCGGAGATAGAGCCGGGGAGGACTCGAGGCGGCCATGCTTGTTCCGTGGACTTGAAATTTTATTTCGCACCGTTTAAAGTTTATTATTTACTAAATTTCGATTGGGTTGTAATATGGCCGCTTATTTTTATTCGTATGTTTTAAGTAGTTGCTTTTACTTTATTTCTATTATATTACAAATGAACTTATAAACTGCTAAGCAAATCGGTAAAAGCAACGTTTTCAAAATAAGTACTCGTACGCGTTTTCAAAGACGTTACCATCGGGTAGCAAATTTTACCAAGTTAACAATAACCCTGATAGTTTTAAAAACTTAAATGATCAAATGGTTTCAAAGGAAAAGAAAAAAGTCTTCAACTCAATCGTATTTATCAAATCAACTCATCTTAGTTTAGCAAACACTGTTTTATAAATTCAACAATATTTTCAGATTTCCACTGTTAATCCGAATCCTTCAAAACGTTTTTACTCCGTGACATACCAGATCCGGTCAAGGCTCGTGGGCCGGGTTTGGGGCGTTACATATTATATATTTCTATAAAAAAATTATTTAACATAATTATATATTATGTTTAAATAGATTATCTGTCTAGTGAAAATATATTTGAAATAAATTTATCGGCATTCATTAGGTGATGAAAATTAAATTAAAATTAGAATTAAAAAAATTAATTAGTATATTAAAATATTAAAAATAAATAAATATTTAAATAGATATATCAATTTTTTAAAATTACAAAAAAAATACTATTTGAGTACCAAATACTCATTATTTATTTATTAATCAAACATTCATAATATAAAATAAAAAAATTAAAAGTATAACTTCTAAATTTAAATAATGAAAAATTATTTTAAAAATTAGAATTGCATTGATATTAACTTCAAACATTTAAAATTGAATTGAAGATTATTGCATGTACAAGTTTCATATGTGCAATTTGTTTTCTTTTTTTTTAATAGTTCTTTTGTATATGTTAACAATTCTAAAATGCAACAAATTTAAAAATCTCAAAAGATAGTATAATATGAGAAAATGTTAACAAAATATAAAAAAAATAGAAATTGTTTTGTAAAAAAAATATCAAATATAGTGTAGCATTTAATCTCATATATAGTGTAGCATTTAATCTCATGTTGTTAGTTAAAAGAAGAAGGAATCCCACATTATTTAGGAACAAGCTACAAACTTATTCATGAGTCTATATATACGCATATCTCACATTGCTTAAGTAAACAAGGGAAGTGAGATTTTGGGTCTATATAAATATTTGTTTTGTAAGTTATATTTTCATATTAAATGGTGACACCTTAAAAAAAATGGTGTTGTCACTTTGAGCCTTTATAAAGGTTTATTCTTGTAAATTTTAAAAAAATTTGGTCTATTTTTATAATATTTAAAAAATGATTTTTTTAAAAAAATTAATTCGAATTCTTTTTTGTTTTGAAAAAAAATACAGGCTAAAACGCATCCTTTAGGGAGCTTTCAGCACAAAATGCGCCCTCAAGAAAGCGCTTTGTGCTGACGTGGACAAAACACTCCCACAGGGACGTGTTTTGCTGGCACGTCCCCTGACATTGCGCTGACGTGGACGCGCTTTCGGGGAAAACAACTCATTCCGATAAATAATTAAAAAATAGATCTATTTCCATAAATTAAAAAAAAAGACATTTTTAGGTAAATTGCCCTAAAAAAAATCTATCCCCCCCCCCCCCCTCTTTATTTTTATAAATCCGCATATTTAGCGTTGATGAGTTAGGATAAGAGATCGGGCAGAGCTTGGTTGGGGTTGTCTTTTCCTGTAATAGGTTGTTAGCAATGGTGGAGGCCGTAGTTCTTTACCCGTCACCACCAATTGGCCACCTGCTAGCCATGGTGGAGTTAGGCAAGCTTCTATTATCTCACCAACCTTCACTCTCTATCCACGTCCTCATCGCTACACCACCTTACCAAGCTGAATCCACCGCTCCTTATATTGCCGCCGTCTCTTCCACTATTCCTTCCATTGTTTTTCACAAGCTACCCAAAGTCACCCTCCTTCCATCCACTGATGTTACCCACCATGAGTTCCTTACTTTTGAGGTCCTCCGCCTTAGCAACCCCAATGTCCATGAAACTCTCCTTTCCATCTCCAAGGATTACAAAGTCCATGCCTTTCTCATGGATTTTTTCTGTACTGTTGCTTTAAAAGTCGCCGTTGATCTTAGTATCCCTCCTTACTTCTTCTACACCTCCGGCGTTGCTACTCTTTCCTCCTTCTTTTATCTACCAACCCTTCATAATAACACCACTAAAAGCTTCAAAGAACTTAACCTTCTCCTCAACATCCCGGGTGTCCCACCGGTGCCATCTGCCGATATGCCTAAGCCAGTACTCGATCGCAACGATCAAGTCTATCACATCTTCGTTAACAACTCCATGTATTTGCCCAAGTCAGCTGGGATTATAATCAACAGTTTTGAATCCCTCGAACCCAGAGCCATCAAAGCAATTCGCGATGGACTCTGTGTTCCAGATGGCCCCACACCTCCACTGTACTGCATCGGACCGTTGATTGCTGACGTTGATCGGAGAAGTGGAGCTAGATCTAATGCTGCCGGTGAAGGTGCCCCTGATGATTGCTTAATGTGGCTTGACAAGCAACCTAGTAAAAGTGTAGTGTTCCTTTGTTTTGGTAGCCTGGGACTGTTTTCAGCTCAACAGTTGAAAGAAATAGCTGAGGGGTTAGAGAGAAGTGAGCAAAGATTCTTGTGGGTGGTGAGAAACCCTCCTTCGGAGAACCTAAGTGTGGCGATAAAGGAACAGTCGGAACCAGATTTGAACACTTTGTTACCTATGGGGTTCTTGGAGAGGACGAAGGAGAGGGGAAAGATGGTCAAGTCATGGGCGCCACAGGTGGCGGTGTTGAACCATGATTCCATCGGTGGGTTCGTGACACACTGTGGGTGGAATTCGGTGCTGGAATCTGTTTGTGCGGGGGTTCCGATGGTGGCATGGCCACTCTACGCAGAGCAAAGGTTCAACCGGGTGTTGCTAGTGGAGGAAATGAAGATAGCCTTGCCGATGGTGGAGTCAGAAACAGGGTTCGTAGATTCAAGTGAAGTGGAGAAGCGAGTTAGAGAATTAATGGAGTGGGAACAAGGTAAAGTGGTTAGGGAGCGAACCGTAGCTATGAAACACGCTGCCAAGGCTGCTCTGAGTGAGGGAGGTTCCTCTCGTCTTGCACTAGCCAAACTCTTTGAGTCGTGGAAGAAGGAATAATGCCTGAATTCTGGTGCGGTTTCAATTACAATCAAGTCTTAAGGTTTTTTACTTAATCCAATTTGAGTGAATTTTATACATATATGCTGTGAGAAAGTTTACTGTTTTTTGAGAGAATAAAACCGCCTATGATTGAGTTTCCTAATTTCCATGTCAGGAGTTTCTTATTACACCATAAATTTAGGAATACTCTTGTAATAACCAATTCATCTAACCCTTCTTTTAATTAAGCAACACTCCTATCATTCTAAATAGCTATTATCAACTGTTGTGCATAATTTTTTTTATAATTACTAAAAATACCATAAAATAGCAATAGCATAACTAATAAAAATTACATAATATAATAAATAGACTTGTTCCACTATATAATTTAAAAAACAAGGAGTATATAATTTTATTTTATCATGAATATATATATATATATATATTTATAAATAACATTTAGGGTGCTCAAAAGGAGACACTAATGGTTATAGTTTCTATAATTTTACAAATGTATGCTTAGGATTGTAAAAAAAACGTTAACCACATCTTTACAACTTCAAAAAAAGAAAAGAAAAGAAAGTAATAATATTATGCATCAAATAAATATAATTACTAAAATAACAACATTTTATAAAAAATATAAATAACTTTGTCGAAACCATTTTTTTGTAAAAAGAGGTCGACTTTGGTTTTGAAATCGAAAACAAAAAATGGGAGTCGCCACCAATCCTTTTTAATGAGGTGTGATCGGGTCACCTCGTAATTCAATCATTTTACTAAATATTTTATTTTACTAAAACAACGATTTTTGGTCTACAAAATCTAGAAAACGGGTTCAGGAGTCGGTTACGCACTAGGAAGGGTTAGCACATTCGATACGCTCAAAACTAGTACCTAGTTGATTAATTGATGTCTTTATGTCGAAAGTTGAAAACTCGGAAAGAATTTAAAATATGATCCTTTTTCGCGTTAATGTATATTTTGTTTTGGAATGTTTAAATAAGTCGAAAATATATTGAAGACTTTCTTATCTCGAGGCAACAAAACGTCACATCCCGTAAGTTAGGACATGACATTTTAAATCTTTGAGAATAATTTGGCATTTGATTTTTATTTGAAATATTTTGTGTTTTAATTTTTAAAAGGATATTCAACAATTCGAATTCGACGAGAAAAATTGAAACCCCGTAAGTTAGGACACAATTTTATCTAATCATTCGGATATAGAATATTACCTATTTTTGAAAATTTTATTGACCCATTTAAGTGAAAATCAATGATATTTGAAGCAATATTTGTTTAGGTTAAAAACGTAAATATGCTTATACTCGGTTCACGATATAGTTACGAGGAGATGAAATTGATGCCACTGACAAATCAAAATATGGAGAATGTAGACAACAATAATACCGAATGAGCAAGCAATGATCCTATGCTAATGTGATAGCAATGGGAGGAAATAAACAATATCTATGAAGAATAGCGAAAACATAAACATCGCACACATACATACATCTTATATACATGAGGTAGGACAAAGGATAATATATAGAAATAATGAAATAATGTATTAATACTAATATTAATAATCAAAACTCAAAAATATCATATTAATGAAAATAAGAATAATAGGTATAATATATATATATATATATATATATATATATATATCATTTAAAATTTGTTAAGTATAAAAAGGGGTAATAAGTAAATAAACGAATATATGATAATAAAATAATAATGACAAAAAAAATAAGGTGGTAAAAATAATGAAGGCATAATTAAAATAAATACAGAAAAATAAAAATAAAAGATCGCATGATAAACAACAATTTTTGAGGAAAATAAAAAATAAAATATAATGAATGAACAATATGTAAATAACAGAAATAGTGAGTAAACAAATAAATAAAATAAAGCAATAATAAATAACTAAACAATTAAATGAATAAAATAAAGAAATAAAAAATAATTAAAAAATTAAATAAATAAACGAATAAATAAAAGGGGTAAAATATAAAGGACTTAATTGACATTAAAAGAAAATCGAAAGGTATAAATTGGAAATAAAAAAAAAGGGCTGCCAAGGACTAAAGTGCAATGCGCTGAAACTGGCGAGGACAATATGGGAAAATATCCCTGGTCCATATGCGTTGCATTTCAATTAGTGAAGTCACGGACTAAATTAAAAACGAAATAAAATTGAAGGGATAAATTAAACAAGGTTAGGACTGAAATAAGAGGCGCGCGAAAAAACGAGGACTAAATGGAAAATTATCCCTGTCCATCAAAACGCAACACATTAATAAGGACTAAATTGAAACAAAAATAAAATCTGCGGGAAAATTCAAAAAATAAAGGAAAACTAAAATAGGGACCGAATTGAAAATTTCCTCAAAAGCGGAAGGACTGAGGACACAAATAGACCCTCAATTTAAAAACACGCGGATCCTAGGCGGTTCGGGTCGGGTCGGTCCGACCCAGCTCATAATGACGTCGTTTTGAGATTAAATCACCCCATTCAAAACGACGCCGTTCTATTGGCCCTATATAAGCCAAAAAATTTTCAAAAAAGGGTCACTTTTTCATTTCTTTCTTCAAAAAACAGCAGACCACTCCCCCCTTTCCTCTTGCTGGTCCAGCTTCAGTCCTACTCCAGCCTAGGGTTCCGGCGAGCCTCCGTCATGGCTCCGTCGTAGGCCCACCGCATACGGCAGCCGGAGATACGAAAGGTCAGCCTTTTTCTGGCCTTTTTTAGTCCTTTTCTCTCTTTTTTTTTTAAAAAAAAAACTTTAAATCTAACTTCGACTTTAAAAGAACGATATGCGAAGACAGAAATATGTTCACCCTTGTTCCCCCTTTTTTGAATCCACATCAGAACCCTTAGGGGTTCCTGGGTATTCAGACGCCGGCATTCGACGGAGGGTAAGGCAGAACGACAGGTATTTTGCTATTTATTTTTATTTATTTCGAAGAGAAAAAAAAATAAAAATGAGAAAAAGCACCTTTAATATATTTCGAATTCTTTTTGCTTGTATTCGATTTTGTTTTTTTTTTTGTTTGTATTTCTCTGTAAAAAATTACAATGTTCGGTATGGAGGTTTTTATAGCCGAAAGAAATACAATTTTCATTATTATTTAGCTTGCTTGTCATTTGGTTTTTCTGTCTCTGTTGTCCCTTTCGTGTTCCATTTGCAGGTCTATGGAGGAAGTCAACAGGGCTGGAGTTACCCTTTTGGTGCAAGACGCCGAAAATGGTGGTCTTTAGGCGACGAGCGCGCTGCCCTAGCACGTGAAGACTGCGGCGCTAGGAGGTTCAGGAACCCTATGGTTCTTGAGTTGGTTTATCTTTCGGGCCTATTGGGCTAGTTTGAAATTGGGTCAAAAATTTAGGTTGTTTTGGGCCAATTGTAAAAGGACTTTGGACTGTTTTTTTATGTTTTGTTGTTTCTGATTCGGGCCTGGGCAAACGGGGCCGTTTACAAACTTAATATGAATCATATCTCTAAAACTTATAAATAAATAAAAATCTCCACTACTTATATTATGATCATAAAAATAAAAGAACTTTTGATTGGGTGCTTATGATAAATGAGACTTTCGCCACCCCACACGACAACAATTTTTGCCACACATAACTATTTTAAACACGCTTAACATAATTTATTTATTTATTTATTATTGAAGCATCTTTTACCCATTTCCCTTTAAACTTAGCCTAGCGGCATTAACATTTTTGCAGAAGAAAAGGACTGAATCTCAGGGTCCAAGCACCTCAAAGTTGCAGAACCCAGAGTTGGTTAATGCTTCCATTCTATAATCATGTGCATGTAGTGTAGTGTAAGGCACCTTTGCTTTGTGTTAATCCACTTATAAAACAAAAAGCTTTGACCCTGATCCTTTTCCCTCATGATCGGTTGGTTTTTGGGTTTCATACTCTTAAATTATTTTTTTGTTGAAAAAATTGTAATTTTTTAAAAATTTTGAGACATATTCTCGATTGATAAAGGTGGAGAGTTCAATCATAAAATTATAGTTTTATATTCTACACCATGAGCCTTTACAATGGTATATCATATGTTCAAAATGGTTGAGTGATGATTGAGAAATTAATACTCAAAATAAGCTATTTGTGAATATTTGTTGGGGGAAAAGAAAAGCTTAAATTCCACATTAGTTAAATACCAAGCGTGAGATGTATATATATTTAAGAACCCACTTGAAAAGAAATTGAATGACTAAGCTTGTAACCTTGCCTCGTGCGCATAAGGGGTGCAGATCCAAACCCATCGAGGTTGGTGCGCACCTGCACGACGTGGGTGACGCGAAATGTCCCAACATGAAATTTAATTTTTTTTCTCGACAAATATACAAAATCTGGTTTAAAAAAACATATATCCTAATTTTATTTGATTCCAATAAATTTGATTTGGTTTTAATCAAATTGATTTAATTGCTCCTTTAATGCAGATTTTGTATCCTTATTCATGGATATTTTCAAAATTCCTCCATATTGAATGCCTATAAAAGCCTAAGAAATCTTCAAATTTTTTTGGATAATCACACTCTCACACTGGGTTTATTTTGCTCTCCAAAATTCTTCTCTTTTTCTCTCCATATTTTCCAACGTTTCGGTGATAGAAAAAGGCAATATTTGTTCATTGATCACTGTAAAGGTGCTACTATTTCAATCATCTTGTTGTTGTATCCTGGGAGACAGTCGATCAATGTTTCTCCCAGTACCGTAGGAGCGGCTGAATCTGTCTTGAGGAAACTGTGTAAAACAGGCCTCAACATCTAGGAAAACTCGATTCTTCTTTTTGATTTTTGGTTTTCGTTATATTATTTATTGGTTTTTCGTATCTGATAAATTAAATATAAATTATTCAATTTATTTTTTACATAAATATTTGTTTATTTATATTTATATATTTGTTCGCTAATGTGTTTTGTCCAATAATCTTAAGACAAGTTTCCTTTATTATTTTTGCAATTCTCTAATCCGAGACAAACAAGACACCAAGGCGAAAAGAAAAAAGAATTTTTTATTTGAAAATAAAAATAAAAATTGAATAAAATCTATTTCGGGATTAATTCTCGCCGTTCAACAGATTTTATTCCATCTTTGATTTTGTTTCCAAACGAGTATTAAAATTAAATAAATTCTATTTCAGAATTTATTCCTGTCGTTTAACAGATTTTATTCGATTTTGATTTGTTTCCAAGTGAAGACTTAATCAAGTAATTCTATTTTGGGATTTATTCCCAACGTTCAACAAAATTGATTTTGATTTTGTTTCAGAATTTTATTCTGCTGTTTAACAAATAAAAGAGAAATTTTCTGTTTATGGTGGCCTTAACTGTGGCTTTAAATTGTGAATGCTTAATTTGTAGCTTCAAATTTGTGACATCAAAGGGAAAAAAATTATCAACGGTAAATTAAAAAGACAATATGAGAGTGCATGTCTAGGGTTGGTTATTTGAAAGACTTGGTATTTAAGCATGCTAAGTGCACCACCTCTCTTTTAGGGTTGCCTACCTGGTGCATTGTTTTATTGTATTTTTATTAGATCGTATAAACTTTTGTTTCGGGTTTTATTAGATTCCTACCGTCTAACAAAAGTTGATAATTTTTCTAATCCTGGTTTTGTTTCTTAAGAGAAAATGGAAACTCCCACCAATTCAATCAATTTGTAATCTGAAGCTTTGGATCAAACGCAATCTTCGATTCAAAACTCAATGTTGGCGATGGCGGCTGCTGTAAGCCACAACGAGAAACCTGCAAAATTCTCAAGACAAAATTTCAAAACTTGGCAACAGAAAATGTTGTTTTATTTGACCATGTTGAACTTCGCCAAATTTTTTAAACATAACCCTCATACTGTTAAAGAGGGCGAGGTAGATGAAGTTACCGCTTTCACTGCTTTTGAAGCTTGGAACCATTCTGATTTCCTATGCCGAAACTATATCCTGAATGGATTATCGGATGCATTGTAAAAAGTGTATAGTGTCAAGAAAACAACTAAGGAATTATGGACATCATTGAACCATAAATACAAAACTGAAGATGCTGGAGCTAAAAAGTTTTTATGTAACACCCCAAACCCGGCCCACGAGCCTTGACTGGATCTGGTATGTCACAGAGTAAAAACGTTTTGAAGGATTCGGATTAACAGTGGGAATCTGAAAATTTGCTGAAGTTATAAAACGGTGTTTGCTAAAACTCAGATGGGTTGATTTGATAAACACGATTGAGTTGAAACCATTTAATAATTTAGATTTTTAGAAACATCGGTGTTATCGTTAACTTCGAAAATTTTGTTACCCGATGGTAACATCTTTGAAAACGCATTCGAGTACTTATTTTGAAAACGTTACTCTTAACCGATTTGTTAACAGTTTATAAGTTCATTAGTAATATAATAGAAATAAAGTAAAAGCAATTACCTAAACATACGAAAAATAATAAGCGGCCATATTACAACCCAATCGAATTTAGCAAATAGTAAACTTTAACGGTACGAAATAAAATTTCAAGTCCAAGGAACAAGCATGGCCGCCTCGAGTCCTCTCCGGCTCCATCTCCGCGATCTACTCACCTGCAAAGTGATATGGGAAGGGGTGAGTCACCAAGACTCAGTGTATAAATCCCCAACCCGAAAATGCACCTCATACACAAGATATTAGTAAGACATGCAAATATGCAACCCAAGCTAGCCATCCATACTCCTTTTTCTACCCCGTGTGGTACCAAACCACTGGTGGTGCCAAACCACTGGTGACCGAAGTCACAAATATCAAATGATGGGGCCAACCCATCGTGTGGTGCCAAACCACTGATGACCATAGGTCACAATATCAACATGTGGTACCAAACCACTGGTGGTGCCAAACTACTGGTGACCGAAGTCACAAATATCAATATGTGGTGCCAAACCACTGGTGGTGCCAAACCACTGGGACTTAGTCACAATTTATATCAACGGTGTGGTCAAAACCACTGTGGTGCCAAACCACTGGTGACCGAAGTCACGAATATCAAATGATGGGGCCAACCCATCGTGTGGTGCCAAACCACTGGTGACAGTCCATAGAGATCATCTCCCTCCTCTCATCAATCCCACCATCATCATGCTCACATAACAAGTATCATGATCCCATATATCATGCATTTGTATATAGCATAGCATTTATCAGCATATGATGGCATACACAACATACATCATAGATCAAGTAATAGGGGACTTACCCGAAATCCAAGCTTATGCCCACAAGGCAAAGTTACTACATGAGAGGTTATATATATATATGTCATCATAATGACAGTCTATACTAGTAAAGTGTGTGAGAGTTTACACACCTATTTAATCGAAGATCTAAAGGGAAAACCCGAATCTATGTGATATCACAAAAGTCCCAAAACGTGTTCCCGTATTGCTCCTACATTCGGCCCCTATAGGTTAGTATTCAAAAAGCCTTATTCGGCTACCACAAAATCCCGAAGGATAAGTCGCACTTGAAAACACTTACCAACACGATTTGAAATCCTGAAAGCCTCTATTTTCCTTAGCCGATTAGCCCCTAAAATCATAACACACATGCGGTTACCACTTGAATACCTTACATGGCCCATTGCCGATTGTAACAACCACTTACCTTGCCTATCGAATCCTGAAATTTCCCCTTGTGCCTTGAGTAGTTGAGATCCTACACACCATATGTTAGATTTGACTTAATACATAGACCATACTCAAAGCCCCTTGGCCGAATCCACTTGTCACCTTCCCTAGCTCTTTCCAAGTCCCAAATTATTTGCTTGCTCTTGTAGTTACCAATATCCCTGCTTAACAACTTATTAGAATCGACCCACACAAGAATATTAAGAACATGGCCCTTGGCCGAATGGTACATTCTTGCTTACCTTGATGTTCAAAAACCCGAGAGCTCCCTTAATGCACCACTGCACACGTTGCTTACCACGTATGAACGACTTCCCGAATCCCCCTCCTAGGTTCGGCCACAACCAAGAAATAGGGTGATATCTCCAACTTTCGGCTTTGAAGAGAACAAAAGAAAAAAAAAAGAGGTGACAAGGGATTCCACAAAAATATTCGGCTAACACCAAATGAAATTTTGAGTAATGTGGCCAAGAAACAATTTGATAGGAAAAGAAGAACAACTATAAGGAATTTCGGCACCCTCTTTCTTTCTCAAAACCGATTTTGGGGGGTCCCTAAAGCATGCTTCAATCGACCATGCTCTTCCTTTTTGGTCATAATTTCTATCACCAATTAAAATAATAAACATTGTTTAATAAGTGCCCATCACTACCCCATTTCCAATAATTAAAATAAGGGTTTTTACCCATACTTTTCAGCACAAATAAAAAAAATTACAACAACCCATCAAGTATCAAATTTTGATGCCCATGCGCAGGCCACACTCACGCCGGCCAAAAAGGAAAAATAAAATCCTCCATGCTGCAGCCCCTAGGTCTCGAACCCGCGACCTGAAGAAGACTCTCCACGCCTCCAGCCACTCGGTCACTGCTCATTTCATGACATAATCGCATCATAAATTTCTTTTAAACACTCTTTCGCTGGCTTCCTTCGCCTTAATGCCAAAAGCCAAAAATGAAAACGTCATGTGCTTCCCTCAGGAGTCGAACGCGAGTCCTCCGCGCCGCAACCACCCATCACGCCCCTAACCACTTTACCACATGGACTGTCATGTCCATCACTGCTCCCAAATTCTTTTAAAGCCTTCTTAGCTAGCCCCTTCCTTCATAACGCCAAAGCCCAAAATAATAAAACGCTCCCATAAGCTTCCATGGTGACTCGAATCCGAGTCCTTGCACTAAGGCCCCCTAGTGGCGCTCCCAAGCCACTTTGCCACTGCGCGTTTCATGCCATAACTTTGCCAAAATTATATTTAAAGCCTCCTTCACCCAGCTCCTTTAATGCCAAAAATAAAAACTCCCCAAAGCGATTTCTGGGGTTCGAACCCCTGTTCTGCCGCATCCTCTAGCTCCCTAGGCAGCGCCCTAACCACTCCACCAGCCACTTCCTTATGTCATGCTTCGCACTATCAAATATTTAAAGCCTCCTCACCTGGTTTTTTCCTCTCAAGCACTAAAAGGAATTTTAGCCCTAAACCCGACCTAACCCGGGGTTATGACTAGGCCCTATAACAAGCATAACACTCCACCTCTTCGAGCATATACATGAAAATAATTTAATAAAAATTTTACCCCTATCTTGGGATATTACATTTTAATTGCTAAATTCTTGAATTTTGTAATAATTGATTCTAAACTAGTTGTGAATTAAGTGTAGGAACTTCAACTGATTGTTCACAGAATTCTTGCTGAAGGGATGGTGATAAGTGAATCCTTCCAAGTGGCAGCCATTATTGAGAAGTTGCATCTTGCTTGGAATGACTTCAAGAATTACCTAAAACACAAAAGAAAGAAAATGTCAGTGGAAGATTTAATTGTCAGACTTCGGATTGAAGAAGACAATAGAGGTGCGAAAAAAAGGCTCAACAAAGCAACAAATGTCAATGATGCTAGGACAAACATTATAGAAGTCAAAAACTTCAAAAAGGGAAAACAACCTCAGAATGGGTCTAAAATAGGACCAAAAGGTGGCATTTCCAAGAAGCAAAAATTTCAAGAAAAATGCTTCAATTGCAAGAAGATGGGGCACAAATCATCTGACTGTAGGATTCCAAAGAAAGTTTGAGCTAACGAGGCCAATATTATGGAAGAAATTTCCAAGGAAATGCCTGATATGGACTTATGTGCCTAGCATACGCAAGAACTATGAATAAGAATGTTTCTGCTAAATGAGGAATGTTTGTGAAAAGTGGATATGTAATGCAATCTCTGTAAAAGGAAAAACTATGAATAAGAATGCTTCTTCTTTTTCTGTTTATATACTTGAGTCATTTGATTTATGGCATGATAGTCAAGGACATGTTAATTATGATGCCTTATATAGATTAATTAATTTAGAGCACATTTTTTCTGATAAGTGATAAAAGTAACATATTTTAATCTCGTTCTTAATGCATTTTTGGATGATTATTTATGCAAATTGGTGAATTTTATGCTCATAATCCTTTGAATTCATGTTTCTATACTTAAGAGAGTATTTGGGAATGAAAGGAGCGAAAAACAAGTGAAAATCGGACAAAAAAGCAGATTGTAGGAGCCATACAGGTTGGACACACGGCTGTGTGAACCACCTGGTCTGGAAATACGGCCATGTGTCAGACCATGCCGTTTTCTCAACTTGCTTCCTAAGCACACGGAAAAATGTAATTTTTAGGCTTTTTTGGCATTCTAAAGTCTATAAATACCAAAAAGAAAAAGAGAATAGGGAGCCATCAAAGATTATTGAAGAAAACAACTCGAAGAACACCATTGGAGCCAACTCTGAAGCAGATTTCCATCAAGATCGAAGACCTCTTTTTAATTTGCTTTGAAGTTTTTCTGATTTTCATTATTTGTTGTAGTTATTCTGACTTTGAGATGTTTTTATTTAGAATTATGAACTAATTCCCTAGATACTTAAAGAGGATGAAACCTATGATGAATTCTATTATTTTATTTCTATTTTACGCGATAAATACTTGATTCTTGTTCTCAGTTATGCATGCTTATCTCTTGTTTTAATATTTTTGGGATATTAATTCATGTTTAATGTGCTTAAACCAGAGGAGGAAAACTTCATGTTTAAGAGTAGATCTAGCATAATTGAGTGGAGTTGCATGCAATCCTAGAAATAGGACAATTGATAAACCATAATTTATACATATTTTGACCCTATGCTTGGCTTATTTTTGGATGAATTTTCATTAGATTTGATGAATTTGATACTCCTAATCCGTAAATTTCATGTTTTATACTCAGGAGAGCTTAGGGAGTCGAAAAGAATGAGAAACGGGCCAAAAAGAGACAAAATGGGCCTACCTTGGAAATCAACACGGCCTAGACTGTCGCACACGGGCAGACCACATGGCTGTGTGTTACGAGTAGAATCGAGCACGGCCTAAGTTATCAAACACGACCGTGTGTGACCAGCAAAATCAAGCATGGCCTAAGGCTATCGAACATGGGCGTGTCACACGGGCGTGTCCCTATCGACCCCAAGTCTAATTCTATTCGGAAAAGGCTACTTGTGGGCCAAGAAAGGCGTTCCAAAGCCTCTATAAACATCCTAGGAGAGGACCTAGAGAGGGGACGCAGAGTAGAATGTAGAAAATAATCGAAGACAGCCATCGGAAGCAGCTTAGAAGAAGGATCTCCATCAAGACCGAAGATCTCCTATCAATTTCTCTTGAAGTTTTTGGGTTTTCTTATGTTTTGTAGTTTTCTTTATTTTAAGATGTTTTCCTCCATCAGTATGAACTAAATCCCTTAAATACCTGAGGGGATGAAACCTAAGACGGATCTTATTATTATTTGATTTATAAGATAAATACTTGTTCTTATTTTTAATTGTGAGTTCTTATTCTTGTTTTAATAATTCAGGTTATTGATTCAAGTCAAATTTGCTTATTCAGTGGAGCAAAAGTCCCTGTTTAAGAGTAGATCAACACAATTAAGCGGAGTTAATTGCAACCCTAGAAATAGGGCGACATAAATCTACCGGATTAGAGTTAAATCTAATAAGGGGATCCATAGATCGAGTTAATGCGACAATAGGGATTTTAATTAGAAAGAGATTTCAATTAATTAACCTAGAGTTAGTTGTTCTTAGTCTCGAAAGAGATATTAACATAAGTTAGGGATTTCTACGGATTAAGTCAAGTGAATAGATCATATGAATCACAAGTAATAAGTGAAGTCTAGGTGGATTCTTCCTTGGGTATTGTCTCTCTCATAAAGTTGTCTAAAAGTATTTTCTCAATTCGTTCTCTGTCTTGCTTTTAATTAGTTTTAGTTTAAAAAGAAATCACTCCAATTCTTAGGCTAGATAATAGAAAGATAGAAATTACTAGTACTCTTGGTCCTTGTGGATACGATATTACCGGTCTTACCATAACTATACTATTAAACGATAGGTGCGCTTGCCTTTATTGTGATCATAGTTAGTTAAAGACACATCAATAACATAAATCTACCATATTAGAGTCAAATCTAATAGGGGAATCCATAGATCGAGTTAATGCGATAATATGAGTTTTAATTAGAAATAAATTTTAATTAATCAACCTAGAGTTAGTTGCTTTTACTCTCGAAAAAGATATTAGCATAATTTAGGGATTTTTACAGATTAAGATACCAAGTGAATAAATCGTTTAATTTAGATTATTAATAATAGATAAAGTCTAGGTGGAATCTTTCTTGGGTATTGTCTCTCTCATTAGTTATTATTCAATTATTTTCCTGATTTATTCTATGTTTTGTTCTTAGTTAAATTAAGTTAATAATTTTAGTTTAAAACCAATCACTTCAATTTGTCGGTTAAATAATAGGAAAATGGTAATTACTAATACTTTTAGTCCTCGTGGATATGATATCTCTACTCACCATAGCTATATTATTTATCAATAGGTGCACTTGCCTTTGTCGTATTTTTAATTAGTTCCATGACACATCTAGTTTTTGGCGTCGTTGCTAAGGACTAAAATATTAGGAACACTTTATTTTTATTAATTTAGTCATTTTTTATTTTATTTTATATTTTTTAAAATTTAATTTCTACATTCTAATTTTTTTCTTTTGTTTTCTTCTGGCAAGTTCTTTTAGTTTATGACTAGAGGAAACTTGTCGGAACTATTGCTTTTTGGCAATGAGATTAAAAGTAATGCTCACAGAAATTGTAGAGAGATTAGAGAAGTAAGGTAGGGTCAATAGAATATATTAGATGAACAAAAGGACAACATTATTACTAAGGAGATGTGAGATAATCAAAATATTCAACTACCTCCTGTAGCTCCTGTTCCTCGTACTATGTACGATTATGCCAAGCCTATTCCGACTAGGGCTGAATCGAGTATTGTGCGACCTACCATTGCTGCAAATAATTTTGAACTGAAGCTGAACACTATTCATATGGTACAACAGTATGTTCAGTTCGATGGTTTGCAAGATGAAGACCCAAATACTCATTTGGCCAATTTCCTAGAGATTTACGACACTTTCAAGATTAATGGCACTACTGATGACACCATTTGTTTACAGTTGTTCCCATTCTCGTTGAGGAGCAAGGCGAAACAGTGGTTAAACTTTTTACCAAGAGGTTTCATCACTATATGTGCTCAAATTATTAAGAAGTTTCTTTTAAGGTACTTTCTACCAGCTAAGATAGCTAAGTTGAGGAATGACATATCTTCTTTTATTCAGATCGATTTAGAGACATTATATGTTGCATGGGAGAGATACAAGGACTTATTGAGAAAGTGCCCTTATCATGGGTTACCTTTATGGTTACAAGTTCAAACCTTCTACAACAGTTTGAATCCCTCAACTAGGCAGTTGATTGATGTAGCAACCGGTGGAACACTGAACAATAAAACACCTGAAGTAGCTTGTAGTTTATAGAAGAGATGTCACTGAATAATTATCAGTGGCAAGTCATGAGGACAAAACCGATGAAAGCAATCTGTGTTTTTAATCTAGATGCAGTCACTAGGTTATCAAACCAAGTAGAAGTACTAAATAAGAAAATTGATGGTTTATATTTTTCTGCGCAAGTGAATCTGGTGATGTAATGCAATACAAATAGAGGTGGAATGACTAATCTAGAATGTTTACCCTTCAGTCTTAACACAGAGAATGAGTAAGTCAATTATATGGGTAACAATTCTAAGCCTCAAAATAACCCTTATAGTAATAACTATAATGCAGATTGGAAGAACCATCTCAATTTTTCTTGGGGTGGTCAAAGCTATCAAATAACACAACCTCCTCCGAGCATTCAACAACTTTATCAATAAGAAGTCGAACCTTAAGGAGATGTTGAAAAAGTTTATCTCGGTCTTAGAAATTTGTTTGCAAAACACTGAGGCGGCACTGAAAAATCAACAAGCATTGATTCAAGAACTTGAAAATCAAATAGGTCAACTTGCTAAATTAATTTCAGAAAGGTCACAAGGTAGCTTGCCTAGCACTATTGAAACTAACCCAAAGGAGCAGCTTCACGCAATTACTGCTCGAGACGTGGAAGGGTTAGTTGAACCTGAACAAGAATCGAGGCAAGAAGATGTGGTGAATAATGATGAGGTTGAAAAAGGTAAGAAAGAGCAAAAGCCAATTGTCAAATAATACAAACCTTGAGTGACATATCCTAACACATCGAAGAGAGACCACGTGAACGAACAATATGGTAAATTTCTTAAGCTTCTTAAAAAAATACACATTAACTTACCGTTTGTTGAAGCTTTCTCGCAGATGCTAAATTACGTTAAATTCTTAAAGGATCTGTTAATAAATAAGAGGAAGACAGACGACTCGACGATTGTAGAGCTCAACACAGTTTGCTCGGCCACTCTCCAAAATAAACTACCTAACAAACTTAAAGATCCAAAGAGTTTTACTATTCCTTCTCTTATTGGTAGTTTAAATATTGAGAACGCTTTGGCTAATTTAAGGGCTAGTAATAATGTCACGACTTATAAAATGTTTAAATAACTTGGTCTTGAGAAACATAAACACACTAGGATAAGGATTCAATTAGCGGACAAAACCATTAGATATACTAGAGGTATTATTGAGGATGTGCTTGTGAAAATCGATAAATTTATATTTCCTGTTGATTTTGTTGTTTTAGACATAGATAAGGATAGTGAGGTACCTTTGATCTTAGGTCGACCTTTTTTAGCCACTGCTAGAACTATTAACGATGTTGGTACGAGTGAACTTGTGCTTCGTGTAGGTGACGAAAAGATTATTCTCAAAGCACGCGATTCTGTGAGAGCCTCTAGTGAGTGAGATGATTTTAAATGTTTTGTTAATGTAAGTAACTATGTGCTCAACCTTCTTTGCAGGCAATCCCTCGTGTGCGATAGTCATATTTCAATCAATGTGACAGAAATAGAACAACTTATGAAGAGCGAATGGTGAAACTCGATGAACTAGATAAATGGCGAACGCATTTTGTGAAGAAACTGGAAAAACACGATGCAGAGCCAGAGCGACGCCATGATGAACATGTGATGAGAACGAACCAATTTAAGGTTAGGGACAAAGTACTGTTGGACAAAACGGGTCCACAAATGTTCTTTTCGGAGCTTGACTCAAACGGATCGAACCCATTTACAGTACTAAACGTTTTTCCATAGTATATAATCGAAGTAGCACATTCTGAGTTCGACACACTTAAGGTAAACGGCACTCGACTCAAACATTATCTTGGTATTAAAATTGCTAGCGAGAAATAGGAGCTTCGGCTCCGAGAACCACCGTAATCATGCGCATACAAGGTAAAGTCGAGCTTGGACTCTAAATAAGCGATTTTCGAGAGGTAACACGAATGTTTAATTTTTGTTTATTCTTTTTATTGCATGTTAATTTAAAATTAATTAAATTAAATTAAATTAAAAATACATATTTTTGACCCACACGACCTAGACACACGGGCATATCCGAAGCTATGTACATGATGGAGCAAATGACAGAGAGTTACACGGTGTGAACACATGGCCGTGTGAGTCGTGGGACTTAATTTTTAAAACTTCGAAGGTAACACGGCCTGAGGTGGTCCACATGGCCTAGCGATACAGCTGTGTGGCACACATGGCTTGGGCACATGGGCGTGTTTAAGGCCGTATGAATACTGGAGTTAATTTTTCAAATTTAATTACAAGTCAGTGAGTTACACGGGTAATAGACACGGTCATGTGCGAGACACGGCCTGGCAAACGAGCGTGTGTAAGATCGTGCGCCCCACACAACCTCTTACACGGGTGTAGGAGAAGTGAATGAATAGCACACACAGTTTGGACACACGGGCGTGTCTCAGGCTGTGTGAAGATTGGGCTTGAATTTTGAATTGCACACGGGCTGAGAAAGCTCTACACGGAAGTGTGGCCCAACACGGGCCTAAACACAACCATGTCCCCCCTTTTTAACCTAAAAAACCTAAATTATTTTCCTTACTTTGTCTTCTACCTCCCTACCCTCCAACTGCTAACCCTAACAGCCGTTCTCATCTCCTATGACACCCTGAACCCCGCCTAGAAGTTTAGACCGAATCCTAAATGTTACATTGATCACCGAAGTGATCGTAGGTAAATTTTTACAAAACAAGACATCATTTCAAACTAAAACATTTAATCTTTTAAATTCAATCTATAAGTAGTTATAGATAAGTTTATTATAAACCGTGATTAAATGAACAAATAAAAATTAAGACGGAACTTGTACCAAATTTTATAAAAACCTTACAGTTCAAAATCTGATTGACAAAATAGAAATTGAAAATATAGCTTATACTGAATTTTCCCCCAAGACTGTCCGAGACCTCAGCACACCAAGTCCAGCGTCAAAATTCTAGAAAGGTACCTGAAAGAGAAACACTAAGAGGGGGTGAGCTATTCGAGCTCAGTGTGAGCTCAAAACAAAATAAGAGACAGAAGAAATACAAATTTCCAATCAGTAGCACAACAGATCCTCAAATACTCACAGAGTCAGGAAGCATTCTTGGGACTAATGTCCCAACAGAACACAACAATCAGGGCACACCAAGTACACACCGAAACTCAACACAAGTGTTGTGCAGACAAATAGAATACAAACAACCAATCTTACAGTCAAAACTCATAGACAGATGCGAATGAAATACAGTCAAGTGATAAGACCCACCCATCCAGCCAACACACCTCTCTGTCCCCCGATCACACCCCATAAGAGTTGTTTAAGCTCAACCAACCGAATCACACCATGTAGGATGTCGTAGGTCTGTCCAAGCCTACACACCATATATGTGGACCAAGCCACTCAGAAATTAATACGCAACAGAGCTGGCGTATGTGTTGTACAATGCAATGCGGTAAATCGTTGTACAGTCCTGTTGCAATTATACTGTCAGATCAGATTATAGTATGCAGCAAAGCTGACGCACAAGCAGTTGAGTGTGATAAATCACCGTACGAATATGTTGCAGTAAAACTGTCAGATCATATCAAAATCAGACTCTCTTCACTTTGCAATCCCATCCAAAACTTTATGCAAGTGTATGTATACATTAACACAAAAAAACAAAGAGCACATGCACAGACAGTCAGACAGAAACAGATATGCACACACACCCAGCTAACCGGGTTAAGAGTCAGACATCTCACACAACAATTACAGATATCACATAGGCCGCAGCCCAAATCAAAGTCTTAATTACCCTTTCTAAGGCTTAGCCAAGGGTTGAAACACACAGTTTCACAAATAGGTCATAAATCAACATAATACAAATAGGTCATAAATCAACAAAATACACAACTGCGTTCTTATACGCTTCGCAGACTAAAGCTCCAACCTCAAAGGACTATGATCTCTCTTCTTTCCACACTCCTCACACCTATCTCGAAGCGTTTCACCAGTCTCCCTTATCCTAGCCTCGAACACTTTCTCTAATACTTCTCTCACCACCCGAGTCAATGACTCGGTACCAACCTCTGGGTGATCGCTACCCGAGGCTGGCGGGACATATTGACTTTTGACTCCTGAACAAACTCACGTCCTGGAGAAATAAACGATTCCTCGTGATCATGCTTACCTTTGGAATCCATATTAATCTTGTAGCTAAATTAGGATATCTATATTTCTCAAAAAAGGGCACAATTTAAGTACAGAAATCTGTATTTCTAATATTAGAGTTTCGAATTTCTACCTAGACCAGCATCGGAGTCTCAAACAGTTCTTTTCCTTAAAACTTTTCCCAAAACACAAATTGTTTCAGCTCATTACCGTAATGTTTTCTCAAAAATTCCATTTTAAAACAACCACGTGCGCACATGGATACGTAAAAAATAGGCCGAGTTTTTGTAAACTTAAATCTGATACCACTAAATGTAAAACGCTGAACCCGGTCTAGAAGTTCAGATTGAATCCCGGATGTTACATTGATCACCGAAGTGATCGTAGGTAAATTTATACAAAACAAGACATCACCTCAAACCGAAACATTTAATTGTTTAAATTTAGTCCATAAGTAGTTACAGATAAGTTTATTATGAATCGAGATTAAATGAACAAATAAAAATTAAGACAGAACTTGTACCACAATTTTATAAAAACCTTACAGTTCAAAATCTGAATAACAAAAGAGGAACTGAAAATATAGCTTATACTGAATTTTTCCCCAAGACTATTCGAGAGCTCCACACACCGAGTCCAGCGTCAAAATTCTGGAAAGGCACCTGAAAGAGAAACACTAAGAGGGGGTGAGCTACTCGAACTCGGTGTGAGTTTAAAACAAAACAAGAAACAGAAGAAATACGAATTTCCAACTAGTAGCACAACAGATCCTCAAATACTCACAGAGTCAGGAAACATTCTTGGGACTAATGTCCCAACAGGACACAGCAATCAAAGCACACCAAGTACACACCGAAACTCAACACAAGTGCTGTGCAGACAAAAATAGAATACAAATAACAATCTTACAGTTAGAACTTATAGACAGATGCGGATGAAATGCAATCAAGTGATAAAACCAACCCATCCAGCCGACACACCTCTTCATCCCCCGATCACATCCCATAAGAGCTGTTTAAGCTCAACCAACCGAATCACACCATGTAGGACCTCATAGGTCTGTCCAACCCTACACACCATATATGTGGACCAAGCCACTCAAATATTAATACGCAACAGAGCTGGCATATGTGTTGTACAATGCAATGCGGTAATTTGTTGTACAGTCCTGTTGCAATTATACTGCCAAATCAGAATATAGTACGCAGCAAAGCTAACGCACTGTAACACTCCATACCCGAGCCTGATGTTAAGACTGGATACGAGATATTATCATGCTTGAGCTCACTTAAACATGTACTTACGGGCTATAAAATTTTGTTCCAAAATAGAAACTCTTCTTTATTAATCAAAACATACATATCATGGGCCTATGAGGCCTTAAACACATAGCTGGGAACTTTCGGAATTCAATTGGGAACTTTTCCTCGAAACAGGGGTCACACGCCCATGTGGCTTGGGGCACGCCCATGTACCCCTAAGACACACCCATGTCTCCCAACCGTGATCGACACTGACTAGTTTTACACAGTCTTGACACGCCCGCGGACTCAAATCATGTGCTATACCTTGATATACTGACTTATTCACACGGCCTGGGCACACGCCCATGTTCTAACCGTGTATCACACATGACCTAAACAAACGGCCGTGGGATTAGCCCGTGGTCTCTCCTGACTTAAGGTACCAAGGTGCAGGGTGCACACGGCCTAGACACACGCCCGTGTGTCCATCCGTGTGGGCACTTAGAGGCTATTTACCAAGCCAATTGCCACCTTGAAATAAAGAACAAACTCATGCTTAATTCAACAACTCAATTTAATAAATCTAACATGAACAAGGATACATACTTCATTGATAAATAAAATTATACATACTTAATAATTCATGACCAATCTCTTTGGCCATATACAAAAAGAATACTAAGCTTGATAGCCAACACTTTGGCTAATTTTAAAACATAGCTCAAAATGAAATGTTTCCTATACATGTCGTACTTAATATAAACACTTGGCTATACCAAAATATCGATTGATAGTGTGCTCCGAGCTCCGATGACGATGATCCACGAGATTAGCTTGGTAAGACTACATGGAAAGAAAGAATTAAAGACGTAAGCATTTAGCTTAGTAAGTTTGCATGTAATACTCATAGCAATATATTTGCTTAACATTAACCATTCATTATAAAGAATGGCATTATACATCTTAATTATATAAACTTACTTACTCTTACTGATTCTTACATGTCTTATGGTACTTACTATTCTCATACTTGTACGATAAACAAGGTACATGTATCACTTGTTCACGTAGATCAGCATACTTTGCTATGATACGCATAATCTCAACTTCATCATTCATAACAAGAATAACACTCTTAGTTAACTTTAACTAACATAACGTGATAATAGCTTTACTTGCTAGACTTTCTGACATTCTCATTTAATCTTTACTCTTTTGCCCGATGAATTACTATGAATAACAGAGAATACTAAATCTCATTTCACATAACTCAATGCCAAGGCCATATCATAGATACGGTATTACATAGAATTTCTCATCTTAGATTCAAGGCCATGTCTTGACATGGACTTATACGAAGTCTTTCTCAGGAGTTCCCTTGGGAACTTACTATTGCCATGTCTCGACATGGTCTTACTTGGTATCTTTACTCATGAACTGGTCAATGCAGAGCCTTGGCTTGGTCTTACATGAAATCTTCCTTGTTACTCACCAATGCCATGCCTTGTCTTGGACTTACATGGGATCTCTATCTCTTGATAGCTTTTCAATGCCAAGACTTGTCTTGGACTTACATGACATCTTTGCTTGGAGACTCACCAATGCCATACCTTGGTTTGGGCTTTTATGGGTCTTCATCTCATAATAACTCTTCAATGCCAAGACTTGTCTTGGTCTTACATGATAACTTTGCTTGATTACCGATGCCATGCCTCGGCTTGGTCTTATACGGACTTTCTCATTTCATGTGATAGATCGAGTATCCTAGGTAATTCAACTTCAATCGAGACTTTCTCATGCTTAGTCTCATTAATTTCTTTGTTTAACATAACATTAAACATTTTCATGATAATATTGTACATGTGCTAAGAAATTCAATGGTAAAAATCATAAAACTTAGAAATCATACAAACTTACCTCAATATACAAAATGTATGTAGATATGTAATTTAGTCCTCGACTTTGTTCTTGTCTCGGTTTCGATTCGAGCTTCATTTTTCTTGATCTATAATTATAATTAGATCATTTAATACTCACATTGACTAAATTGACTCTTAACTCATACTTTGGCAAAATTACTATTTTGCCCCTAAACTTTCTCATATTTGCACTTTTGCCCCTAGGCTCGTAAAATGGTTCTCATTCAACTTTCTTAAACTTCATGCTTAGCTGGTTCATTATCTCAACTATGGCAATAACAAATTCTCACTATTTCTACTATGTATGACAAATTTCCATAAAAATTACAAACTAGTCCCAACTAGCATTTTTCATGAAATTCACTTAGAAAAAGATGTTTATCTAACATCAAACTCCCATAAACTTATATAAAATATCATTTAACAAGCATATCATTCAAGAGTAGATTTTTGAACATGCATCTTAGCTCAACATATAGCTAAAAATAGCTAATTCATGTTATGAGGACTCTGAAAATACGAAGAATATTAAAAAAGGGGCTAAGATGCACTTACTAGCAAGCTTGAAAGATGAACAAACCCTAGCTATGACTTCTTTGAAAATCGGGAATGTGGGGAAGAAGATGAACATAATTTTGACTTATTTCATCCTTTTTAATCATTTATTAGACAAATGACCAAAATGTCATTCTCTAAAAAATTTCATCATTTACTAACTCATGTCCAATTTTGTCCAAAAATTATAATTTGGGAAAATTGTTATTTAAGGACTTCTAATTAATATTCTAAAGCTATTTCAAACAAAAAGCTTCTAGAAACTCATATTTTGCAACTTTTGCAATTTAGACCTTTTGGACCACTCAACCTCCATTTAACAAAATTGCTTCATGAAACTTTCACACTAGCATGCAAACATGCCATAACCCTTAAAAACTCATAAATTCACCTCGGATTCGTGGCCTCGCACCACTATTCTGACTAGGCCCTAAATCGAGGTGTTACACGACAAGCAGTAAAGTGCGATAAATCGCCATACGAATATTGTAACACCCCAAACCCGGCCTAGAAGTTAGGCCTGAATCCGGAATGTCACATTAAAGGCACAATTCAAAACGGTTTTACTAATTAAAAATTTAAGGCCCAAAAGCCAAAAATCTTTGAGTCTTATTAATTAAAGATAAAAAACCCATTTTATTGTTTTAAGTAATTCGGAAACCAAGTTTAATCATAAGAGCTTACTTAGGTTTAATAATTAAAATAAACAATTAATCTCAAAACCCAAAATAAATCTGAAGTCAAAACGGAGTACAAGGCCTTATTACATCCACCGAAAATTAAGTAAATAAAAACATGTATTTTGAAACAAATAAATGAAAATTCAAGCCTCTGGTAGTGTGGCCATCTCCGAGTCCTCTCCCACATTGAGTCGTCTATTCGGGATTACCTGAAACATTAAATTAAAGGCGTGTGAGTTTCGAAACTCAGTGTGCACAACCCTTGGCAATCAAATCACTTACAAATATTCACATTGGGCCTAAGCCCTATCAAAATCGGTGGTCTTGGGCTTTAGCCCACAATGACCTCATAGCATACCATATTGCAAAGCCCACCCCAAAAATCCATCCGCTACACACACCATTTCCCTTCCAACCTTATGACTCCTGTGGGGAATTCTAGCTCGACCCACCCCTCTGCTACACACCGAGGGTAGCCCTATTGCGGTACTATCGAACGTTGCAGCAAAGCTGGTAATCATATATTGGGCTTAAAGCCTCCTGTGGATCCATACCATACGGTTATGCGATCCTGGATCCTACCATACGGCCATGCGATCCTCAAATCTTCTTCCGTACCATAATTCCCACCCATATGCATCAAACATACGAGTAATGGAAAAACTCATATTCGTCACATAGGGGTATTTTTGTCATTTCACTACCCATGGGTATTTCAGTAATTTTGCAAATCAAAGGTATTTCGGTAATTTCGCAAACTAGAGGTATTTTGGTAATTTTGCAAACTAGGGGTATTTTGGTAATTTCACAAACCAGGAGTATTTCAGTAATTTCATAAATTAAAGGTATTTCGATAATTTTGTAAATCAAGGGTATTTCGGTAAATTCATAACTATAGGTATTTCGGTAATTTCACAAACTAGAGGCATTTCGGTAATTTCGTAAACTAGGGGTATTTCAGTAATTTTGCAAACCATAGGTATTTTGATAATTTTGTAAATCAAGGGTATTTCAGTAATTTCACAAATCAAGGGTATTCCGGTAACTTTGCAAATCAAGGGTATTTTGGTAATTTCACAAATCGAGGGTATTTCGGTAATTTCACAAACTAGGGGTATTTTGGTACTTTACAAATCTAGGGGTATTTCAGTAATTTTACAAATTAAAGGTATTTCGGTAATTTCGTAAATTGAGGGGCATTTTGGTAATTTTGCAACCTAGGGGTATTTTAGTAATTTTACAATCAGGGGTATTTCGATAATTTTGTAAACTGGGGGTATTTCGGTACTTTACAAATCTAGGGGTATTTTAGTAAATTTTACAAATATAAGGGAATTTTAGGAATTTTGCAAATATAAGGGTATTTGGTCCCTTTCGGGTTTTAGCTATGAGCTTTGGCCCATCAACAAGTCCTCGCGGCTAAAGTGAACAGACACTATGCACCAGGTAGGATTCCAGAAAAGAGGAGGTGGGCCACTAGGACCGTTTAAGTACCAAGCTCTTCCTAGATCCAATCCTAGACATGCGTACGCCAGTTGCCACACTCCAACCCTGCGACTTGTTCACAGACATGTTTAATTAGATTAAGTCTTATGGAATTTAAGAGTTGTTCAAACTAGGCCTAAGGTTCATAAACCCTAACATACATGTCTACGTCCCCATAAGCCCATCAAGCCCAAATCACACCCTTACAACCCATTAGGCCCAAAACAAATCTAATTCATGTATCATGCATGACTAACTCAATTCGTATAACCAACCAAACCATTTCATCAGTTCTTATCCTCAGGGCCCACCGGGCCCATTTAGCCACTTTTGGCCTTTCGGCTTTTCGGCATTGCTGATATCGTGTGTGTAGTGTTTGTACACACCTGATAACCATGCGCCCTGCAAATCCCTTAGTCACGACCCTACAATCGACACTACTAGCGATTAACCAAGATTTAACGCATACTTATCAAAAACCAAAACCTCACCGTACCCTTACCGTATACCTCACATTCTAGCAGCCCTTCCTTCACTACTATTGGCGGTTATCCTCTAGATCTGCACCCAAACGCTCACCAAGGTATATTAACTCTCCTCATAGAATGCTCTATATATAGCTAGCTTCTCACCTTCCTTCTTTGTATCTTTCCGATGTGGGGATCCTTCCATCAGCAGAGTTTAAATCCAACTCAAACTCTTGCCGTCCAGTCTGCAAAATAAATACTCCCTTGCTTGTCATGAGATTCAAACCCAGGCTCTCCTGTAGCATAACCCACGCAACTAGCCACTAGGCCACAAGCTCCTCTTGTGTCTAAAATCATGCCCAACTAAAGCTAAGTCTATGGCCAATGTCTAAATCCACTTAATAAAAAATAATCTAAAAGAAATGCAAGTGCTATAACTTGAACCTTGGACCTCCTTCCTTCTTTGTGGCGTCACCCCCTTGTCTCTTATGTGGCGTCACTTTGCCACTACACCACACACTCCACTTGTGTCATTTTTCTCCACATTTTATTCTTAAAGCCTACTTACTAACTCCCATGGTTTTATTCACATAAAACCAAAATTTCCCTAAAGCCAAAATTTGATCCTAGGACTTCATAGAAGCCCCCTAGCCTTCCAAAATCACTCACTTAGTAGGTCCAACTTGCGTTAAAGCCGTTCTCTTGTTCCCAAAAAAGAATTTTAACGCTCTTACGAAGGCCCATTGTGCCCAATTATCCTAGGCCTAATTTCAGGATGTTACAAATCTACACTCCTTAAAAAAATTTCATCCTCGAAATTTCCAACTATAGAAACAGTCGCACATCTTAACCTAGCACACTACGCTCACGCTGCGCACTCTGATTCTAATACACTTCTAACCTACTCTTGAAACCTTTTACACACAAGCCAACATCTAACCACAGAAGCAAGTCGATATCTATCATACAAACATTCAATTTCTATATTCAAACATCACATCCACACATCACAGAATAAATACAACACATAATATAATATAATGTAAAAAAGGAACTTACGGATTTGGTGCCGGAGACTCGGGTGTCATACCTCAAAAATAAAACACATATTTTATACACAATATTTCAAACCAATTTTTGGAAAACATTGTTGAACCCATTCCACAGTCGAGTTTTGCAACCGGGCTCTGATACCATAATTGTAACACCCCAAACTCGGCCTAAACGTTACGACCGAATCTGGTATGTCACATGGAAAGATAGTTTTTAAGATCCTAAAAAAACTTCGCAATTTAGAAAAACTTTTCGTTTTGTGTATCCATCGCGGAAGTCAAAAACAGTTTGTATAATTCTTAGAAAAATTCTGAGTTTAAGTGTTTATTTGTTGGTTATCCGGGTGGCATTATCTAAAAGAATTGTTAGTTTTTAGCTTGTTTAGAAAACTCCCAATTTAACATTTCATAAAAATATAATTACCGAAATAAGTCGAAAACCAAATTATAAAATATCGAAGGCCTTATTACAATATAAAATCCCAAATTTAAAAGTAAGTCTAAATAAAGAAATGGAATCTACGGAGGAAGTAATGCATGGCCACCTCAATAGTCCACCTCGGCTCCAAATCCGCAACTAGGGTTTACATGCCAAAATTAAGCAGAGGGGGTGAGTCACTGAGACTCAGTGTGTAATTCCCCTATATAACACAGTCGGCTCAAAGCCCACAATAGCACGTTGGGCCCTAGCCCACACAATATGGCATACGAAAGATATGAGTGCAATGTAACCCAGCCCAACCTAATTTTCCATCCTCTACACGCCACCCGTACCAGCCAAAACACACCTGTGGGTATTTCTAGAATCAACCCTCCATCCGCTACACTCATCATATGTGGCACCAAGCCACTGGTGACAGAGTCACTAAATATAATATGTGGGGCCAACCCACTTGTGGTACCAAACCACTAGTGACAATCCCTGATAAACATATATGTGGGGCCAACCCACTGTGGTACCAAACCACTGGGACAAGTCACAGAAATAATAAATATATGGTACCAAACCACTGGTGGTTCCTAACCACTGAGACATAGTCACTAATTAATTTATGTGGGGCCAACCCACTTGTGGTACCAAACCACTGGTGACAGTCTGAAAATCATACTTCCCATTTTCATCACATCCCAAGCCCATGCAATAGGGCATAATAATTCGTGTATGAGGTATGTCATGTATGCAGAATATATATCAGATATAACGTATGAAACGACTTACCATCATAATCAGAATAACCAAAATACAACATAATCAAGCTAATCAACCCCTAAGGGTATAATAGTAATTTTACCTATCGAGGGTATTTTGGTAATTTACCTACTAAGGGTGTATCAGTAATTTCGCACCTGCAATGGCCTTTCTGAAGGCCCAATGTTGCCTCGAGCGACTCAACTACCATTTCCGATTGTTACCGGACTATTGAGCCTAAAACCCTATTTCAGCCCATTCAGGCTCACATGCTCGTGAGGCCCACCTAACACACATCTAGCTACGTATATGAGATTCACCTAGTCTAGTCCATTCTATACTACACAATCATATAATTTACTCAAATGGGCCCACTTCGGCCCATCGTGGCCCAAACAACCTCAGCCCACAAGAACACTACTGATGGCCTCAACTATCGCGTCGAAGCCCCCACACGTGCGCTCACACGCTCGTGTGGCTATTAACACCGTGTGACCGGCATTTCAGTAATTTGCCACTCTACAGCTAGAGTAGAAAAGTACACACCTGATAGGAATTCCGAAGCTGTTAAATCGCGCTCTGAATGCTCCTACGCCTAAGGCCCATTGGGCCTAATTCTCTTAGGCCCAATTTCAGGATGTTACAAATATGTTGCAGTAAAACTGTCAAATCAGATCAGAATCAGACTCCCTTCACTTTGCAATCCCACCCAAAACTTTATGCAAGTGTATGTATGTATACATTAACACAGAAAACAAAGAGCACATCCACAGACAGTCAAACAAAAATAGATATGCACACACACCCAGCTAACCGGGTTCAGATTCAGACGTCTCACACAACAATTACAGATATCACATAGGCCGCAGCCCAAATCAAAGTCTTAATTACCCTTTTTAAGGCTTAGCCAAGGGTTGAAACACACAGACCCACAAACAGGTCATAAATCAACAGAATACAAAAATTTGGCAAGGTAGGACTACATGGCCGTGTGCCCCAGCCGTGTGGAATTGCCCAAGTCGTATGGCACCTAATATTGCCTGAAAAGCTTAATTCCTAATTCCACCTAGCCGTGTGAACAGGCACACGCCCATGTGGCCACCCGTGTGGTCACGAAACCACTCTAAAACAGCCCGAAAAACATGAATTCTGACATCAAATGATCCTTAACCTCTAACAGTGTAGAAACACACCCTAACCAGTCGAATTTTAACGAAAAACCGCAACAATTGACACTTCAAATGATAACTTTAGAAACCCACAAACCATGTCGAAACTCACAGAACCAAATCAGAATTTCGTCAATAACCAAAAAAGAAAAGTGGTCGAACCAACACCTATTTTGCGATCTACGACACTCCGACACCAACTTTGATGACGAGAAAACGACTCTCCAAAATTCCCCAGCAAATCGATCTTAAAAGAAAAATAATGGAAAACCAAGAAAAAAGAACCCAAGAGAGGAAGAACCAAATAAAAACGTCCAGTAACAATAACAATAAGTAAAAAATAAAATAGAAATAATTAAATAAATAATATAATATAAAATTAAACAAAATAAGTAGTTATTATTAACTTAAAATAATAATAAATAAAATGTTTCTCCACAATGCCCGCACAAGGACTCGAACTCAGAACCTCAAGGTATTCTAACACTCACATAACCACCAGACCAGTAGGCCCATTCTGACATTTAAACGCACAGCTAAACACAATAGCGTAACTTTCTCACTGACCTTAACCACAAAACCTCAAATCTTTTAGCACCAAAATTCAGGGTGTTACATATCCCTTTACTAGTCTAGCCCCCAACCCCGTCGCCCCCATTCCGTCGTCGCCTAGCCATCCCTCATTCCCTTTCCCTCGACAAAACACCTCATTCCTCTCCCTTGCGATTCCCCCTCTTCCCATTTTCCCTTCTTTCTCCCTTCCTCTATCACCACCATCCATCGCCCCTCACAGCCCCAAACCCCCTACTTCCCTTCCTGCTTCGAGTAAATGTGCCCAAGCCACCGCCTATCACCCCACTCCACCACACCCACCCCCTTTCCCTTCTTTCCCCATTCGAGCCACCCTCTCCCATTCCCCATTGTCCTTCATTCTCCTTCAACAAAATACCCCTACGCTCTCCGACCACCAACCGCATAGCCCACCGTTCTTGTCGCCAACCAACCACTGTGCGCAGCTCTCCCTCACGCTAACCACCGAGTCTTTGGTCACTGTCACCGCCCCACCGTCGGTCCTCCCCATTTACACTTTTTCTTTATTTATTTATTATTCGCTATTTTATTTTCTTATTATTTTGATTTTTTATTTTATTTTATCTTTACTTTTATTATTTTTCCTCTTATTATTTTTTCTTATTATTTTTTCTATTATTTTTATTATTATATTTTGCACTATTTTTTTATCACTGTTATTGTGTTTGTTGTTATTTTTATTGTTTTTTTTATTTTCTACTTATTATTATTTTTATGTGTTTTATTGTTTAGATTATTATTATTGTTATTTCATTATTTCTATTATTACTTTTAGTTTTCCATTTAGTTTATTCTTTTGATTTGTCTCTTCATTATTGTTTTTATTACCCCTACGTTAGTTTGAATCGTAGTAGCTTAAGTACATGGTTTTTGCATGATTAGATATTAGTACATACTATTTTAAGAGTAGATTTTCTATTTAGGCAGCTTGGATTTTGATGTTCGTCATGAGAGGATTGTTAGTGACATCTTTTACTGTGTACATTGGTTCGTTGGCCCTTCTGTTTGCTTATTGGCAATGCTTATTTTATTGTTTTTCTGATATTGGACTATTTTATTTTTTTAGGCAACCATGACGAACACTAGAGGTAAATCTAAAGTCTTCGTCCCTGTTTCAAAAAAGCAAAAGACTTTGGCACAACCTCGTCTTCGGGCCTTTCCGCTGATGCACGCCATCCATGTCTACGATTTTTACAAGGCCGTCAAGAGGACCTCTATCAGCATCTCTAACAGGGGTCATTGGGATTAGGTTGTTGTATTGATTGGACAACTTTGGAGCAGATTAATTTAGCTGATAGAGTTTGCGCACTGATTGCTACAGTTCCTTGGGATCGTTTCTTTTCCATCGTTGAGCCTACTTATTCGGAGCTGACCTTAGAGTTTTGTTCGACATTCGTCCTTCAGCATGTGATGTCGAGCCATGATGAGTCAGGCACTATTAATTTTAGACTCGGCGGTATGCGTATCATTTGAGTGTCCTAGACTTCGGAGCTGCCTTAGGACTCTATATTGAGGAGTTCATAAGTGCTGAAGGGTTTCTCACTTTATACCGGCACATCCATTATTCACCATCTCTATATTGAAAAAAGCTTACGACGAGTACGACGCCCTATAACTCGAGTCAATCGAAGGAGACTTCACTTCCTTCGACCTTACGCTATACGTGCCATTTTGGCTCACACATTGACTGGTCAGAAGGAGAGCATCGGAGTCGTTGTTACATTCGACATTTATTTTTTGTGGAGCATGGCCACGGGGCGCACCTTCAACCTTGCCTACTTTATTGCCTTAGCTTTTCGCCATTAGCAGAACGCAGTAGGAAGGGTCCTATCTGCTTAGGCCCTTATGTGACTCGCATTACACAGCACTTCGGTCTCATTGACACTCCGAAGCAGTCCTCCTCCTTTACACTAGTTGGATAAATAACCCCGCAGGGGTTTTGAGTATGAGTCATATGAGGATGATCGAGTGGCTGCGTGGAGCGAATCCTCCTCGATACCGATTATCTTATTCTGACCCTCAGGATGAGCATGAGGACTTCATTGATGATGTCCCTTTCCACCACGAGGATCTACCTCATCATCAACCTCCGAGTCACCATACTACTACTTCTGTTGCTACTTTCGCGGACCTCTCCGAACGGCTCACTCGTTTCGAGCGGCACTATTTTGAGCGGTTCGACAATATTGATGCGACCTTGTAACAGATTTGTCAGCATCTCCACATTTCGTCTATAGTGTAGGCGCCTTACTATCCCGATGACTCTTACGATGAAGTTCATTGATCTTATTTATTATGTTATTTTCATTTTTATTTTTATTCTTATTTTTGGTTGTTTTATTTTTATTTCTTAGACTTTTTTAGTTTCTTTTTCTTTCGAACTATGTTTTTGTATGGTTATTTCCAGTTGAGTTTGTAACCTCTTAATCTTCTTCATTTTTTGTATTTACTTTCTTATTAGTTTGCTCAAAACCATGCACTACATTTAGATTTGCCTACAATTCCAATTTTCACTATTCTGGCGATTTCATCCATATTCAGGGCAGTTTCTATTTTCTCCCTCTCTTATTGTATTCTACTTATTCTGTGCTTATAATTGTTTGTACATTGATGACAATGTACATCTTAAGTGTGCGGAGGTTATTTATATAATTATTAGGAAATCCCTGAATTATTTCTTGTGTTTAAGTAATTTTCTTATACTTTCATCAGAGTGAATTATTTTCGATTTGGCATTTTTTATTGATGTTGTTTTGAATTAATTTGTAGATATTTGTGCATTGGTTGATTTAAGCTTTAAGACATGAGAGAACCAAGCATGATAAGTTATTTTCCAAAATTTAAAATTTTAGGTTGTGAGATTTTGAGCCTTTAGAGCATACATTCTTCATGCTCATTCTATTATTGGTTATAAGTGTGTCAACTTGATTTGTTATTCTAGAACTTGCTTCGATTATGCATGTCGAGACCACCTTTGATTTGATATATTGAGATGATAAAGGCACTTAGGTTTAACCCACTTAACCTGTAAAAAGCCTACCTTTTTAATTAATCATTAGTAAATCCCGTTGAGCCTAACACACCTTTTCTTGATTAACCCGTGAATTTTAACCCATAACCCATTTTTTCGTTGTGACTCTTTCCCATTTTATTGACTCCCTTTTTGTCGATATTTGATTTGGTTAGTTGCCTAAGTATGCTCTTTTGTTTGAATTGTTGAATTAATTCTTATTATTCTATGAAAAAATTGAAAAAAAATATTAATTATTAATTAGTTTTTTTGTTGATTGAGTTTGAACAATTAATTTCATATTTTGAAAAGAAGCACATTCTTTTTTCTTGTTTATTCTTGATTGATGCACTTGTTTTTAATTCAACATTTGTTTATTTTTTCTAGTTTGGTAATTTATCAACGCGATCTCGATTATAACCAACTTTTCTGGCCTTTCTCCACACCCTTAACCTAAGCCCTATTACAACCTCTTAAAGACCTTTTGATTGGTGTGTCATATCATTTTATACTGGTGGAGATTTGATTTTCAAGCAAGCTTATGGTAATGACATTTCTCGTTCGGCTGTTGAATGCATATTTCTTGAACCTTAAGCACTTTGAGTGTTTTGAGTGAGTATTTTGAGTGAATCTTTAGTGAGTATGTTAATTCTTCTTGATTTTGAATTAAAGGTAATTATTTAAATAAAGGGAGGCACCTATATTTTCGTACTTTAAAAATTTCGGCTTGGATTGTTTGAATATTTAGTGCCCTTTTAGTTGAATTGCCAATACATGATTATTTGCAAATTATTTTGAGACATTATTGATGAGAATTACAAGTTGAGAAAGATTAACTTTAATATGAGTTGAGGATTTTTCTTGAGGATAAACAAATGCTTAAGTATGGGGATATTTGATAAGTGATAAAAGTAATTTTAATATTGTTCTTAATGCATTTTTGGATGATTATTTATGCAAATTGGTGAATTTTATGCTCCTAATCCTTTGAATTCATGTTTCTATACTTAGGAGAGCATTTGGAAGCGAAATGAGCAAAAAACAAGCGAAAGATAGACAAAATAGTAGCTTGTAGGAGCCACACGGGTTGGATACATGGCCGTGTGAGCCACCCAGTCTGGACACATGGCCATGTGCCAGACTGTGTCAATTTTGCAACTTGCTTCCCAAACACGTGGAAAAACATAAGTTTTAGCCTTTTTAGGCATTCTAAAGTCTATAGAAAAAGAGAATAGGGAGTCATCAGAGAATATTGAAGAAAACAACTCGAAGAACACCATTTGAGCCAACTCTGAAGTAGATTTCCATCAAGATCGAAGACCTCCTTTTAATTTCCTTTGAAGTTTTTATGAGTTTCATTATTTCATGTGGTTATTCTAACTTTGAGATGTTTTATTCGGAATTATGAACTAATTCCCTAGATACCTAGGGAGGATAAAGCCTATGATGAATTCTATTATTTGATTTTTGTTTTACACGATAAATACTTGATTCTTGTTCTCAATTATGTGTGCTTATATCTTGTTTTAATATTTCTGGGATATTAATTAATGTTTAATGTGCTTAAATCAGATGAGGAAAAGTCCATGTTTAAAAGAGATCTAGCATAATTGAGTGGAGTTGCATGCAGTCCTAGAAATAGGGCGACATAAATATATCAGATTAGAGTCAAATATAATAGGGGAATCTATAAATCGAGTTAATGCGATAATAGAGGTTTTAATTAGAAAGAATTTTCAATTAATCAATCTAGAGTGAGCTGCTCTTACTCTCGAAAGAGATATTTGCATAGTTTAGGGATTTCTACGGATCAAGATACCAAGTGAATAAATAGTTTAATTTAGATTCTTAATAATAGATGAAGTCTAGGTGGATTCTTTCCTGGGTATTGTCTCTCTCATTAGTTACTATTTAATTATTTTCCTGATTTATTCTCTGTTGAGTTATTAGTTAAATTAATTTAGTAATTTTAGTTTAAAACCAATACTCCAATTTGTCAGCTAAATAATAGGAAAACGATAATTACTAGTACTTTTAGTATTCGTGGATACGATATCTATACTCACTATAGCTATACTATTTATCAATAGGTGCACTTGCCTTTGTAGTATTTTTTTGTTAGTTTCGTGACACATCACCTTCATTTCACATTTATTATAAACATAAATGTGAAACTTGTGTTGAGAAAAAATTAACAAGGTCTTCATTTCAAACTGTTGAAAGAAGTACAGAACCACTTGATCTAATACATAGCGATGATTGTGACTTAAATTTTGTTTAAACGAGAAAAGGGAATAAATATTTTATTTCCTTCATTGATGATAGCACAAAATATTGCTACGTATATTTGCTTAAGAGCAAAGATGAAGCAATAGAGAAATTTATTCTCTATAAGCGGGAAGTTGAAAACTAACTTAATAAAAATATTAAGATGGTGAGAAGTGATTGTGGTGGTGATATGTTGAACCATTTGGTGAATATTGTACAAAACATGGTACTATTAATGAAGTGACACCACCATACTCTCCTCAATCAAATGGAGGAGCCGAGCAGAAAAATTAGACTCTAAAGGAAAAGATGAACGCATTGCTAGTAAGCTCTAGATTATCACAGAAATGTGGGAAAAGGGAAGCTTTTCTATTAATTAATTACCTTTTAAATAAGGTGCCCCCCGCAAGAAAAAGGATAATGCATTATATGAATTATGGAAAGGTAAAAAATCATCCACAACCACTAGAAAGTGTGGGATGTCTCAACACAATACCTTTAGACAACTAATCTCAAATGAAATTATCTTTATTGATTTTGTAAAATCAAAAGAAAACATTATGGATCCGCTAACTAAAGGCTTAAATCGAGATCATGTTAATAAAACATCAAAAGGAATGAGACTAAAGCCTATGAAAATAAAAGGCGCTATGTGAAGGAAAACCTTACCTAGCTGACTGGAGATCCCAAGATCTAGGTTTAAAAGGACAACCTAAATGCATAGACCTTGTGAGGTCATTGTGGGGGTACTTATCCCAAGTTCGTTCTTATAATGTAAACAGTGACTAAAAATGGGATAGGTTAAGTAATGCTTTTAATGACCATTGTGTGTTTCGGTGAGCCGAACAACATAAGTTACCTATGTGAGAGTGAAGTGGGGCTGCTTCAAGGAGACTATTGGGGCATAGTTCTCTCAAACTCTTGTAAAACCAGGAGATGTTCACGGCTATATGAACATACCCATGAGAACTAAAACCTTACCGAGAGGTAGTTGTGTGAGGTATATCATCGTTTACACAAACGGTAGAACAGTTCAAAGACATCACATTTACTGGTCATTTAGTAAAGTAAATATACTTTCACAATGGAAAGTTCAAGGGTGGATGTCTACCTATCCTATACAACTATCAATAGTAGATTCTATCACCACATCGAGTTAATGTTTTCCGTTAAAACTATCAATTTTCATTCATGTGGGGGATTGTTGGAAAAATTGTAATTTTTTTGGAAACTTTGAGGCATATTCTTGATTGGTAAAGGTGGAGAGTTCAATCATAAAATTATGGTTTTATGTTCTACTCTATGATACCTTTACAACGTTATATCATATGCTCAAAATGGTTGAGTGATGAATGAGAAATTGATGCTCAAAATAAGCTACTTATATATTTGTTGAGGAAAAGAAAAGCTTAGATCCCACATTGGTTAAATACCAAGTGTGAGATGTGTATATATTTGAGAACCCACTTGAAAGGTGATTGAATAACTAAGCTTGTAACCCTACCTCGTGCGCATGGGGTGCAGATCCAAACCCATCGAGGTTGGGGCACACATGCATAACGTGGGCGACATGAAATGTCCAGATCGGTCGGGCCCAAAATGGGTCTGCGGATATTTTAGCCCAACAAGCAATTTATTTTTTCTTAGCAAATATACAAAATCTGATTTAAAATGACATATATTCTTATTTTATTTGATTCCAATCAATATTTTAATCAAATTGATTTAATTGCTTATTTAATGTAGTTTTTGTATCCTTATTCATGGATATTTCCAAAATTCCTCCATATTGAGTGCCTATAAAAGCCTAAGAATTCTTCAGAATTTTTTGGACAATCACACTCTCTCACATCGAGTTTATTTTGCTCTCCAAAATTCTTCTCTTTTTCTCTCCATGTTTTCCAACGTTTCGATGATAGAAAAAGGCAACGTCTGTTCGTTGATCACTGTAGAGGTGCTACTGCTTCGATCATCGTGTTGTTGTATCCTAGGAGACAGTTGACCAACGTTTCTGCAAGTACCGTAGAGCGGCCGAATCTGTCTTAAGGAAACTGTGTAAAACAGGTCTCAACATCTAGTAAAACTCGATTCTTCTTTTCGATTTTTGGTTTTCGTCATGTT
This sequence comes from Gossypium australe, assembly GCA_005393395.2. Classification (NCBI taxonomy): domain Eukaryota; kingdom Viridiplantae; phylum Streptophyta; class Magnoliopsida; order Malvales; family Malvaceae; genus Gossypium; species Gossypium australe. Next base: position 68,311,462 of record CM016615.1, read on the forward strand.
ATTTATTGGTTTTTCGTATCTGATGAATTAAATATAAATTATTCAATTTATTTTATTTTATACTTAAATATTTGTTTATTTATATTTATATATTTGTTCGCTAACGTGTTTTGTCCAACAATTTTAACAGGCAGATGATTGATAGATAGCAAACCTTCCATGAAGTATGGTGTTTGGAACAAACCCCATTCATATTGGTTCCACTACTAGATAATGTCGAATTGTGGACGATTCTTAATGGGTTATGTTTCGCTTGTGGAGGGTGACAATATGTATGTAGTGCAGATGATACCGTTAGATGGAAATGAGTGTAGCAACCAAGCATTGGTAAGAAGGATTAGAGTTGTTTGAAACGGTGAATGGTGAAACTTTCGTTGAACAAGGATCCAGGACTTTATAAATTTGCAGAACCTCCATGTGAGTTGAACCTCCATGTGAGTTGAGATGGATTATATTAGGCATCATTCATGCAAGTATGAGAAGGGTCATATAAAAGTGACACAATATTACTAGTTTCAAAGTGGGACTAATTTATTAAAAAGCATAAGGATAAACTTAGTTTTCCTTCTTATCGATTTGATTCTTATTTTTTTAATTAAATTTGGTTATTAACATTTAAAATAGACTATTTTTTTAATAAAAAATTGATTAAAACATTAATTTTTTAACATAGTTAGCGTAGTAACTCATGTGATAATCCATATACACTTCGTGCTAAAATAACGTTATATACCACACCAACATATAATTTTAAAAATCATAAAAATAAAAATATATTAAACTTTAAAATAGAAATATAATAATTATGTACATGTGAATTATCATGCAACATATCATGTTTAAACATTTAATATCTTAGACAGCATTTTTATTAAAAAATATAATTTGAAATCTTGATGGTAAAATTCAACTTTTTTTATTTTTAATTTGATGACAAAATTTGAAAAAAAAATGAGTAAATTGGCAAAAGAAATTTAAACCCATTTGTGTTTCGCCAGATCTAAAGACAGGACCATGGGTTATGGCATGCTTTTTAAGTTCTTAAAACGGCCCAAACTTTGTAATTTTTTTTTTTTTTTGGGTCTGAAATTCCACATATACAAATGTAATTAATTTAGTTTGTAGATAAGATGGGGCAAGGGCAGATGGTACCCAGCGCATATTCGTTTTAATGTTCTTTTAAACTCACATGGAGAAGTCGACATTGACAACATTGCCCCTTTATTCCCATCAGATTCATACCCTCAAAACATGGTTATATTGGTCAAACCGGAAAAAAAATGGAACAACACCCAAAAATTAGCTTCAAATATGGTCAATGAAGAGCTGCAGGCATTTTGTAGCTCAAAATCTTTGTTATTCAGAAAGAGTATCCATGTACAAGCTGCTATATATATATTGCCCTGCATTACTTTTCTCTCTCTTTACAACCTTCAAATGAGGTAATCTCTATACTCTCTTTGTTTTTCCTTCTACTTTGTTTAGTATTGTAGGACTACCTATTAGTTTTTTTCTCTGCAATGTCAATTTTTACAGTATTTTTGTGTTGTTATAGAATTATAATAAAATATATCATAATCTGATTCAAAGTTTGACCTGTTCTGATGATTCAAAATTCGACTCGAAAAAATTTCCTTTCTATAAATTTTTAAAGACATCTTGAGAAGGATCCGCCCTTTAGACACTCTTAATTTCATTATCTTCTTCATCAGATAAAATTTTTTTCTCCAGACCAATTAAAATTTGTTCCAACAAATAAATTTTAAGTGATAAGTTAATTGGTTGAATATTCATCTTTCTTAAGAATTGTTTGAGTTTAAATTATAGGAGTATCGAGTTCGCTATAATGTTACGTGTGAGTCTAATGATTAAGGGCAAAGTTGGAATATTTTTGAGGTGGTTATTTGTGAGTGCTAAAATATAATTTCACAATTTCAATAGTATATATTTTTTATAAATTTAAAAATTAAATTGATAATTTATTAATTTGAGAGAGTCATACTAAATTAAAATTTTATATAATTTTAAAAATCAGATTTTAAGAAAATAGGGTTAGCAGCCCTCGAAGCCGCCCATGAAAATGATTCGCTCCTATTAAGGGTTTGTGAGTCCTAAAGTGATAGGAGACCACATTTCAGTTGGACAGCATGATAGTAAGTCCAAATCATATTTCATTTATAGTACTACCCTTAAAAAGGCTTAAACCCGATACCCATACCCCAAACTTAATTTCAACTATAATACAAAACTTAAGGAACCTAATTCAATTTTTTTTATAATTAATTATTTTTTCCAATTTTCTCAAATTAAAAAAAAAAAAAAAAACCTAACCGTCCCCTTCAAACTATAAGTTAAAAAGAAATGGAAATGGATAAAATCAATAAAAAAATAATTTTATTTTAATTTATATATTTCAATTGGTTTGGAAATATTGATTGATTTATATATTATTCATCGAATTGCAGTTTTGTCTGAATGTTGTTGTCACATATGCAGGGTGATCAATATCATGTGAAAAAAGAGGATCTAAATCAGGTTTTTGGATCTTAATTTTTGACTTTTTTTTATCCTTACATCTTCATTTCCCCATTTCACATTTTCTTTTGTTAACTTTGATTTTCAATATGCGAGATATGGAAACTTTCATTTAAAAAATCATAATTATTTTATTCAAATATTTATTCAATTCAAAATATTTAGCATTTTTATTTATCTAAACCTGTCAAGGTTAAATGATAAAACATTCTCTTGGTGAATCTAGGCACTCTCCCTTTGAGCTCTCCATAAAGTAGGGAGACAAAAACCTTGATATAAAACCGAGCATATACATTTTGAGCACAATACCTCCACTGTTTGAAGTTTTAATCGACTACTAAAAAAATGACATTTTCAAAACTTCTCCAAATAAAAGAGTTAACCCTCAACATTTCTCATACACCAAAAATAATTTATATTGTACTTTTTTTGTTTTGTTTTTATAGTTACCACCACTCTTTAAATATATAATAATAATAATAAAATAAAAGCTATGATATGTTGTATCGGTTAAGTTAAAATATGTCATAAATCTTTTTATGTTTTGTAAATTCAGAATTTAAATATTTTACTTTTATTTTTAGAAATATATTCTCTCTATTTTTCATATTTCAAAATCTAAGTCCAACTATTAATACTGTTAAATTATTTTGTTGAATTGAGGTTCATTACGACGTCATTTTTTAATTACATTATTATCAAGTGAGTATTTTTTTTTATTTCAAATATCATACCAACAAATTTAACAAAGTTAACAATTGGACTTGAATTTTAAATTTTGAAAAGTAAAGAACTAAATTAATTAAATTAAAAATATAAGGACTAACATTCAAATTTATGAAGAGTACATGGACTTATATTATATTTTAACCTATTAATTATAACAATTGATGGGTAGCCCCCAAAGTGATTGTCTAACAACCATGTTTAATTCCCATCAGAAACATCTAGATTTTGATATTTAAAAAAAAAATTAATAATATATTTGAATTTTGTAAATAGGTTAAAAATTGCCAAATATTATAGTTTATTTAATACAAATCACCTGCTCACTCCACGTGTGAAAATAATATTGGTCGGTTTATATCAATCACGAACGTCTTCATCAAGAAAATCAAACGGTCGTCAATCTCCAACATATGAAACGGTTCAGATTTATAACACCTTCATTAAACGGTCTAGATTAAATCTAACGTGTACACACTTACGCTCTCTATAGCCACAAAACTCGATACTAAGAGCTTCAAAGAAAACAAGTCAAACAACACTCAAATCTTACATTTCTCCGTTATTTTTTTCCTTTCAATCTTCAAAAACGTTTCAAGGCGAATAGTTGGGTTTTTTTTCCTTTTAAGAATTTGTGTGGAAAAAAAAAAGGAAAAAAAATGGCTGAGCACGAAGAGAAGAAGCACGAGGAATCTTTGATGGAAAAGATAGCGGAGAAGATCCATGGTCATGATTCATCGTCATCGTCGTCGGATTCCGATGACGACAAGCCATCGGAATCTTCGATCAAGGACAAGGTGTTTCGTCTCTTTGGAAGAGAAAAGCCTGTCCACCATGTTTTCGGTGGAGGCAAACGTATGTTATAAGGACCCTCCTTTTTCTTCAATTCTTAAATTAAGGTCTTTTACAAGTCTGGGTTTTTAAATTTTCTGATTTTCATTTAGAATCAGATGTTATTTTATTTTGTGTCATGAAAGAGTAATTAGATCTGACTTAGTGATTTGCATCTAGCTTTTAATTTTGATTAATTAGTGATATTTGAGCTTAATTATGTTTTTTGATCAGTGAATCTGTAGATCTTTAAGTGAATTTATGGATTAATTTTGGTAAAGTTCATTTTTATTTTTTATTTTTGCTTTGTGAGTGCGCACAAATTCTAGGGTTATCGTATTTTATTATAAATTTCAATACTTGGTACTATTGATTATCAATAGCCCCTTCCGATGATATAATTATGTGATGAAATTGGTATATGTGTGTGATAGCGGCCGACATTTTACTGTGGAGGAACAAAAAGATCTCAGCAGGAGCGCTTGGTGTTGCAACTGTGATATGGGTTTTGTTTGAATTGCTTGAATATCACCTGCTCACTCTAGTGTGTCACTTGTTGATACTTGCTCTTGCATTGCTCTTCTTGTGGTCAAATGCTACTCAGTTCATCAACAAGTAAGCTGTTGCATTTATTTTCCATATTGGGTTTTTATTCGGACTCAGGTTTGTTTGTTTCTGCTCAAGTAGTAATGTAAATGGTTTTTTTTTTTTTTTTCTTGGATAGGTCTACACCGCACATCCCGGAAGTTCAAATCCCTAAGGAACCAGTTTTAGAGTTTGCCATGGCACTTAGGTTTGAGATTAACCGGGCTTTCGCTGTCCTGCGGGATATTGCATTAGGAAGAGATCTTAAGATGTTCCTCTCTGTATGTTATTTTCTTGTTTCTCTTATACTTAATACTAGGTTTATTTGCTTGGCCATCATTTGCCGTTATTCATTCATGATAGTCCATTTCATTTATATGAAAATACTGGAAAGGCTTTGTGATTGTTCAGGTTATTGCTGGATTATGGGTCTTGTCTATTGTGGGCAGTTGGTGCAACTTCTTGACGCTGTTCTACATAGGTATTGAAGTTGCCTTCGAGCGCTTTGTTTCCCCCCTTTTAAATGTTCTAGTTTCCTGGTTTAATGTAAATGTTTTTGCGAAACAGTCTTCGTACTACTTCACACTGTACCTGTGCTGTACGAGAAGTATGAGGACAAGGTGGATCCCTTTGCCGAGAAAGCAATGCGTGAGATTAAGAAGCAGTATGCAGTGTTTGATGCAAAAGTTCTAAGTAAGATTCCTAGGGGACCGTTAAAGCAAAAGAAGAAGGATTAGTTTACCGGTCAAGATGTTGATGCCGCTAGGTTCAGAGGTTAGAAATACATCTGGTAGCTGTATTTCTTGAAGTTGTTGAGTTTTATCCAGTATCAGTTAGAACCCTGCTTTTATCCCTTACTTTTGTAGTAACTGGGTTCACAATGATGATGAATATGGAAACCTTTTTTTTCTTAACATCTTTGGTTCTGCTGCCATACATGGGAGCTGTCCCATGGATTTATATGCTATGTGAGACAATATGTTATTGTATTGCATGTTGATTAACGGATTGTACACCGAATTGCAAGTTCTTTGGAAATTTTTCTGGTTATCCTACTGAATAATTCACTTTGCTTGTATGTTTTGGGGACTGTTTGACCCCGTTATCTTTTATAGACTGCTATTGCTTTCGTTAGAAGGTTAATATAGTATTTTAGTTATTCTGGTTCTGGTCAGTTTTGGATTCAGAATGTTTCAAGTTCAGGTCATTTTGGGTGTAAGTCAGATCATTAGGTGTTCAGGCCATTTTAGGTTTTGGTCACTTTCGGTTCATCGGATCAGTTTTCAGGTTTGGCTTAGAATTGTCAGGTCTAGTTGTATGTCCTTCCTAAACAATCTCACAGCACACTTAATTCCACTGGATTAATGTCTGTTTGCCTGTGTTTAAAAAAAATTAAATCGAACAAGCCTTTTATAACGATGATAAAAACGAAATGAATTGGTTTGTTTTGAGTATAATATCTGCCCAGGGATGTCATAGGAACTTCTGGAAGATACTGCAAATTATATCATCTATAAACGGAATCAAAGCTGTTGATATAGACTTGATTTCCACGCCTCTGTTTTGGCTTGAAATATAACAGACTAATGGTATGTAGTACTAAATCACCCTAATCCCTTTAACAAGCTCTTTAAGTTAATACACTCGTACAGGTACAACACAAACCACTGTAAAATAATATTACAAACCTTTTCTCGTATCATAACAGGACTTGGCTAGCAACAAGGATAGATAGATTTCAGGTTGGCTTTTACTTCTCCTGGTTAGCATCGATTTGCTTGCTTGTTCTTTAGTCAGTAGTTCATCTGGTCGTCAATGGAGGATGACTTCAATCATGGTTTTCTCTGTTAAAATTCTTCTTGCGGTGTCTGTAACTGTAAAACGAATCCCTTCATAGGAAGTAAGATAGTTGCTCCTTTTTTCTTGATCCCCCTTCTCCGTACAAGTCATTCCACTGTTTTAACTCATTCATTCCAGCTCCCTCAGATGCGAAGCTAGCCGCCACCTGCCCAACCAGAAAATGGAGCATAAATAAAACAATCGACAGATAATTTTCTTGGCAATTTTAACATGCTATTATAGTCATTTGACTATGATTTTGTTTAGGCGTTACCTGATTCTTTGCTTGCCTGAAATCTTCCATAGATAATGGCCTTAGGGTAATGACTCTTTCTTCTGCACCATCTTCTTTGTTTTGTGCTTCAACAACTCTTTGTTTTCTCTCCTGCAAGGGGCAATTTATTAGAGAACAAAAAGTGCATTTATTTTCCGGGCACTTCAAAAGGAAATTATGCACTCACCAGATCTTTCAATCTCTCTTGCTGTATTAACTCTCTAACTGGGCGATAAGCTGCGGTTGTGCATAAATTCTGTTTTAAACAGGAAATGACGGTGATTATACTTTTAAACTATTCATCTAAAAACTATCATCTTCTCAAAATGCTAACCTTAAGGTCACTTCCGGTATATCCTTCTGTCATTAATGCCAGCTCAGTGAAGTCTAGACCATCTTCTACTTTTTCTTTTCCCAAAAGAGTTCGAAAAATCTTTTCCCGGTTCTCTGCACCCGGAAGTCCCACCATGATTCTGTTAGAATGACTCAAGGGTTAGTAAATAACACCACAATTAAGTGTTCCAATCTTCTTGTTAGAGATGCATAGAACTTAATCCTTATCTACCTTCTCTCAAAACGCCTAATTATGGCTTCATCGAGGTCAAATGGCCGATTGGTTGCAGCAAGAACTAGGATACGTTCATTTTGTCTCGTCAAGAGGCCATCCCAGTGAGCCATAAACTCATTTTTTATTTTTCGCATGGCTTCATGTTCTCCGACTCTAGTCCTCTGCCCTAGCATGCTATCTACCTCATCAACGAATATAATAGTTGGTGAGACTTTGGCTGCCAATGTGAACAAAGCTCGGACATTCTTCTCATCTTCCCCGAACCATTTAGAAGTAATAGTAGACATGGATACATTAATGAAGCTTGCACCAGCTTCTTTAGCAATGGCCTTTGCTAACATTGTCTTTCCAGTGCCCGGAGGACCAAACAACAATATTCCCCCGCAAGGCTTTAGGAGACCACCTTTGAAAAGGTCTGGCCTTCGGAGAGGAAGCATCACCAACTCCTGCAGTGATTCTTTGGTCTCTTCTAACGCACCAATGTCTGCAAATGTAACGTTGATCTCTTTCGCTGGTATGACCTCGGGCCTTATTCGCTTTTCAAATTCATTGTCTGGAGGAACTTCCTGCAGCAATTAGAACAAGTATAAAGTGACACAAAAAGAATGAGAAAATGGGATACCGAAGGAACTGGATATCAGAGAAAATTTTATCATGCACAAAGTGTATCTAAAAGGAAGACAAAAAACTCACCAGAATTTTTGAGGCTGGAGCAGGATTTTCACCCTCGGCCTTTGTTGCCGGAAGGGTTGTTTCACTCTTCTTTTCAGGATTTTTGCTGCCGGATTTTGATTCCGGCTTCACACCTACTGAACCAGCTCCTGCTTCCTACAGTTACATAGAGACCAATATGGGCAGGTAAGCTTAGTAACCTACCATTTAATTCCTCCTTTAGATAATGTAAAAGGCAGGTAGCTAAGTATAAACACCTTCAATGTTTCGGATTGTGCTTCCCGTTTTAATGCGTCTTTACCAATGGACTTCCCTTCCTGGAATATACTCAATCCATGCGACAAACTGCATCAAAATGACCAAATCAAAAAATGTAACGTTAATGGTAACAAAAACCGAGCATGAGAAACTAATCTGACCTCTTTGATGATATCACGAGTTTCCCATTTCTGTATTCAGGGTCCTTATTATTCATCAAATGATAAGAAATGGCGGATACGACAACCTCCTCTATGTATCTACTGAGGGCCATTGTATCTGCAATGCAGATCGAATCTAGATCATCGCAGTCAAGATCGTTCGCCGAGAGCACCTCCATGATGTGATTTCTATTATCCTGAGCTCGGATCATCTTCATGTCCTTTTCTAGCTGAGATTTCCAGCTTACAAGATGTTTTTCATCTGCTGGGGGCCTGATCTCAATGTTGTAAGGGAAAATGGCTGATAGCCTGTCGTCAAATTCCCTGTCATCATTATTCAGGTCAACAACGCGTGACCCGAGGATCAACACGTTCCCGGAAAGTTTCTTTAACATCTTTTGGAACAAATTATAAATCCTTTGTGATCTAGACAAGAGCTTGTCGACATCCCTAAGATAAAGCACAATGGGACTGGCTTTTGATACATATATCAACACCTGCATTTAAACAAGAGATGATTTCATACATACATAAATAAGATTATTCATTGTTGCAACTAGCATGCATTCCCAAATGACAATACCTTGTAAAGAGCCCGTATAAGAAGCTTCTCATCAAAAGACAAACTGCTTGTTCGCCTCAGAGGAGCTACAAAAAGGAGGAAAAAAGATTAGATCAGTTATAAGAACCTGGAAAATTTTACATAATTGATTGAAGAAAGGTCAAAGCGGAGTAGTTTAACATCTTCCAGCTTCAACTTAAGATTTCTATAAGACGATTCCGAAGCTCTTCAACCGCAACAACTCGCATTTTTAATAGTTTCAGCTCTACGAAGCATCAGATCACTTGAGAAGAACCCCGTTACAGTCCACTAGAATTTTCTTTTACTGTTTTCTCATACAGATGACAGCACTGTTTGTTAGCTACTTCTAATGAAGGGTTTAGAAGAAAGAGGTATTTATTGGTTGTGAAATAAAAATTAGTTGTTTACAGTGTTGATCTTGCACTTAGGGGTTAAACTTCCGATATCTTTGCCGAAAATTTCTATTCTTAACCATAAAAGGACTAGATCATCATTAAAGAACTTCAATTGTACCTGGATTTCCTGGACTGCATTGAGAAGCAAGGCTATTGATATTCTCTGATACAGATGCATATCGACGTAGCTTAGGAGGACCTTCTGTTCCCCTGTAATTACAACAACCAGAAAGATTGAATAAACAGAATACTCCTGGATATGAAATTTCTCAAAAGATAAATCGAGAATATATGTCGCAATACCTTGACCCAATATCCACACCGCTGCTCTGCCGCCTCAACGTACCTGTAATATAACTTATGGTTCATGGTCACAGAGATATACACACAACTACTGTACACAATACCATGGAAACCAGAACATTTCCTGCTATACCTTTGGGCTCTTCCTGAGAAAGGAGTGAAAATGAACCAAATAAGCCAGACAATCGCTCAAGTGTCGACTCCGAAGTGGATCTTTTGAAAGACTGCATGAGAGAATCAATGGTTAGGGAAAGCTCTAAAGCAGCGTTGAACTGAACTATTTCGATGTGTCATCCTAAACAAAAAGAAGAGAGAATCTTACAGATTCTTGGCCACTTCCATATTTACTTTGAATCTGTAACAAAAGTAATCAGATGTTAAAACTTGAAGCTTAATGGTGAAGGAAGAAGAAAATGAGTAACATACTCACTTTTAAGAAAAAATCAGTTACATCCAAGAGCAGCAACTTGGATTCAAAGAAATGGGCTAAAGCTTTGGCAAGCATTTGTTGGTAAAGTTCTACCAAGGAAAAAAAAAAAGAAAGAAATAACACAGACACAGTCAGTAGCAGCCTTATAGAGACAGCCCCATGAACACCAAAAACACATGTCAAGTATAGCCGCCTGTGATTTCAGGCAATCAACCTGCAGGTCCCGATAGTAATATAGCTTGACTAGCAGGAGAAAGGTTCCTTGTGTACTTGGAAACATCAGCATGTTTCAAATGGACATAGGCAGCACTGGTTAGCAATGCTTGAGTTTGTTCACTGCCACATAAAATTAAACATCATTCCAACAATTAAAAAAAAAATTGCATAAAGCAAGTTAAAAATATTCATATAGGTGATTCAAAAATCTCTTGTTTTCCAGCCAATAGAGCTCAAAAAATTGGAAATTTACCTGAGGTAGTAAGGGAACTCATCGAAGGTGACTTGGCTTTCTCTGCCATCAACGATTTGGCGAAGTAATTCTTTCTCTATCCTCTCCAAAGTGATGCCGGTTGATGAATTGGAACCAGTTCCGGTCCATTTGTTCTGACCCGAAGCCAAACCTAGCCCTACCCCTACCCCAACACCCACACCCAACGCCGATAACAGTAAGCTTTTTTGTTCCATTTGCTTTGCCTACACTTTTTTAAAAACCCGAAGTTTAATTTTTTATAAGTAAAATGAAAATTGTTTTGATCTGCAACTGTTTTCGTGGCTGATTCAAAAACGAAACGAGAGAAGCGGATGCTTTGACAGCGAGGCGTCGCCGGTAGGGGGAAAGAGCAGCGTATGGCGGCGGATGAAGAGCGGTAGAGTCGGTTCCCGCTATTTATGGAGTCTCTATCAGTTCGTTCGTTTTTTGAAGTTTTTAAAGAGGAAATCATCGGGGAGAGATGAATAGATTGAATTTATGCCCCAGTCCTTGTAATCTTAAGAATTTTGAAATATTATCCCTCTATTTTTAATTCAAATCAGATACCTCTCTCAATAAACTTTCATTAAATTTAAATATGCATCATTCTAATTTAAAATTCAATAAATTTTAATTGATTTATCGTATAAAAATAATCTTATAAAATTAAATTTTAATTTGTATATAGAAAAATACTTTAATAATTTTATAAATAAATTAATATCTAATTAATACGTAATATATTTTTATATTATGAGAATATATTTTAATAACTAGTATGGATTATTAGATAGAGGAGTAAAGGATTAAAATTTAAAAATATGAGATGGGATACGTAGTGAGGAATAGTAAGAGGTTAGCACAGGTGGCAGTAATTTGACGGTTTATGAATCGGTTGGACAGTTTGATTATAATTTGTGGGAATACTTGGCGCAAAACTGCGAAGGGAGTTGTGCATGAAATGAAACGGTCGCCTAATGTTGTCGCCCAAGTGTGGTCAGCTTTGGATCCTGTCCGGTTCCTACACGCGTCCGGTTCTGTCAGTACTCATTTAAAAGCAAGTTCCGCCTTCCGGATCAAGATATTGGGTGGTACCATATTCCTGTCAGCAGATTATTATAATCAATTTATTTTCAAATTTCAAGATAATGACAGATAAATTTTCATACCATTTACTAGGTTTTATCCAATTGTATAGCATTTATAATAAATTATTTCTATTAATGATTTATATTACAGTAAGTTTAGTTTTAAGGTTAAAGAAATTAATAATCCAATAAATATGAAATGTTAGAATAATTAGATGAAAATTTAGTACCAATTACGACGGATACAATATTTCTTTATATTTAACATAAATTAAAACGATAAAAATAACGGGAAAAAATTTCAATAACTATTCATCCCCATCATCGACTCTTTAAATATACTATACTATATATCAATCCAGAATTAAATATTAATAGCATAGATATATGAAATTTTCCTTAAAAAATATTAAATGAGGGCAGCGATGTGATGGAGGTATGGGCGAAGGGGGACAGAATCAAATGGGGGCATTGTATCTGTAACAACCACACTGGGCAACCTAAAAAGGATGTGCTGAATTTGGTGCTTCGAACTTCAAAGCAGCTGCTTTAACTACATTACAATCAAACAGTTGTGAACGGCACGTGAGAAGTAGACAAGAGCACCACCATTTGTACCAATCACAATGTGCCTGACGACTGATGAGGTTCATCAACATAATTTTATACCTGCCCTGTACATATGTGTCTGATTGCAAGTTGCCGCTTGGTTCAGTGTTTCTGACGTCTTTTCTTAACCATGAAACCTGGACCTCCAAATCCATAGGATCTGATCTATTGCCGCCAGCTTTTACTTCACCACCACCCTTTTCTCCTTTAAACCAATCTAACCTGAAAATTTGGACATCACATATATATATAATAAGAATAATTACATGTTATTATCTACTATCATGATAGGTTAGTCCAAATTAAAAGTAATCTAATTTAGTTAGAATTCTATTGGGCTTTTAATTATTAAATAAAGTATGGGATAAATATGTGTAGATACTCTTCTAATCAAATTCTAATTAATGATGGGCTAATTAGAATTTGATTAGAACTAATATGCTAAGGTTATAAATATTAGGGTTATGGTCCCCAAATTACACACAAGAGATCTTTTCTAATATCCCATCATTAGGAAAGAGAGAGCATATATTCTTTGAATTTCTTATGTGCTAATTTAGAAGATCAAATCCCCAAGATCCGGCAAAACTTCAAGAAATTCATGGATGCAGGTACGCTTCTGCATTTAGTTTTATTCTTGATTTATTCTTGATGATTTGACATGATAGATCCAGGTTTATTATGCTTTATTTTTAGATTTATTTTACAAATCTAACAATTGGCATCCGAGCTTTGACATGTTGAATCATTGAGAAAGAACTTATTCTTTATGAATTTGATATTTTAATATTATGTTGAATCTTTGAGATTCTTGATAATTTTGGATTTTGATTCTTTAAATAAAGTTTTAAGGTCTTATAAATATAATCTATTTTGATATTTGCAAGGCATGTGATTATTATTTTAATTTTATATGACATTTAAATATATATATATATATAGAAATTGATTCATATATATGTTCTGTTATATAATATATGCATGCTTTGATTGGTTTAATGCATGTTTTGAAAATTTATATATATATACATATATATATATATATATAATTATCTTTCAAATTTCATTGAAAGATGAAATTAAGGTAAATATTTTGAAACAAATAAATTCAGATTTTGGCTTTTAATTAAAGATGTCTAATATTTTAAATAAATTAGTTGAAACAAAATGCCGCCAAAGTGACCTCTTTTGTGTAGACTAGTTTATTTGAAATATTAAGATGATTATATGTTTTTGTGATTCATGCGTTTATTAATTGACCCAAAGGTAAGTTAATATTTGGCAGAATTTCAACGACATTTGTGGTGATAAACGTGTGACAATTATAAGGTATTTTATGTGAGCAATAAGTTAGTCCAAAGATTAATTCATTGTTTGACATAATTTATTGTCAATATTTGATTACTACAACAAGAGTACCGCTTACTATTAATATTACTGTCCAAAGACTTGATATTAATGTTGTGTTGGTACCTTGAGATGGGATTAGCCATTATCCTGAATCTATTGTTTACTTATGAATATTGATTTAAGCTTGCTTTTTGTTCTATATTCAGCTAATTCATCTTCTGCTGCCACAATATCTGCTAATATATATTTTATACCCATGCTTAATGGGACTAATTTTAAGGAATGGAAAAGGCACTTACTTATAGTGCTTGGCTATATGGACATAGACCTTGCACTAAGGGAAGAACAACCTGCACCTCTCACTGCAGAAAGCACCCCTGATGTTAAGAGGAATTTTGAGAGGTGGGATCGTTCAAATCGCATGAGTCTTATGATCATGAAGCACAGCATTCCAGAAGCCTTTAGGGGCATAGAATCTGAAGAGATTACTCAGGCCAAAGGTTTCCTTGATGAAGTTGAGAAATGTTTTGCTAAAAACGATAAGGTTGAGATGACATCACTTCTGACTTCTTTGATGTCTATGAAGTATAAGGGTCAAGGAAACGTAAAGGAGTACATTATGGAGATGTTCCATAATGCTTCAAGACTTAAGGCACCTAAGATCGAGCTTTCAGAGGAATTGCTTGTTCTTATGGTTTTGATATCGCTTCCTGCATAGTTATAACTATCAAAAGGAGAAATGGACCCTAAATGAGCTCATTTCTTATTGTGTGCAAGAGGAAGAAAGGTTGAAGTGTGATAAGTCTGAAAGTGCTCATTTGGCCAATGCCCCTAAAGACAAGGGCAATAAAAGAAAATACCAAAATGAAGCTGCTAAGGGTCCAGCTCAAAAGAAACAACAACAAGCTACAGAGAGTTGTTTCTTTTGTAACAAGTCTGGACACGTAAAGAAAGATTGTACTAAATATCATGCTTAGCGTGCAAAGAAAGGTATAATTTTTAATTTGGTCTGTTCAGAGATTAATTTAGCTTCAGCACCTAGAAACACTTGGTGGATAGATTCTGGTGCTACTACTCACATAAGTGTTTCTATGCAGGGTTGCCTAAGTTACAGAAAGCCAAGTGATGGTCAAAGACACATCTTTGTGGGCGATGGAAAATCGGTAGAAGTGGAAGCGATTGGGCATCTTAGGTTGTTATTAGGCACTGGTTTTTATTTGGATTTAAAAAACACTTATATTGTACTATCATTTAGACGGAATTTAGTTTCTGTTTATTCGTTGGACAAATCTGGTTATTATTGTTCATTCGGAAACAATCAATTTAATTTGTATTTAAAATTCAAATGTTATTGGAACTGGTTATTTAAATACTTATGACAACCTTTATTTGCTAAAAACAATTGCATCCTATAATGAAACCTTGCATGTGGAATCACGTGGTATTAAACGCAAATTAAATAAGGAAAATTCAGCATCATTATGGCATAAGCGCTTAGGTCATATCTCAAAAGTTAGAATTGAACGCCTTGTGTCTGATGGTATTTCAGAGTCCCTTGACTTCACAGACTTTGATGTTTGTGTTGATTGCATTAAGAGAAAACAGACCAAAACCAAGAGATTGGGTGCCAACAGATCTTCAGACGTCTTAGAATTAATTCATACAAATATTTGTGGGCCATTCCCTACGGCATCTTGGAATGGTCGACAATATTTCATAACATTCATAAACGATTACTCACGATATGGGTACATATATCTTATTCATGAGAAATCTCAGTCTTTGGACGTGTTCAAAGCTTATAAAGCTGAAGTTGAGAATCAACTCAACAAAAAGATTAAAAACATCAGATCTGATCGTGGTGGTGAGTACTACAGTAGATATGATGGCTCAGGTGAACAATGTCTAGGACCATTTGTGAGATTCCTAGAGGAATGCAATATTGTCCCACAGTACACCATGCCAGGATCACCTAGTATGAATGGTATAGCTGAAAGACGAAATAGAACTCTTAAGGATATGGTAAGGAGCATGATTGCTCATTCTACCTTACCTGAGTCCCTCTAGGAAGAAGCATTAAAGACAGCAGCTTACATTCTAAACGGAATACCCAATAAAGCAGTTGCAAAAACACCTTATGAGCTTTGGGCAGGTCAAAAGCCTAGTCTAAAGCACTTTCACATTTGGGGATGTCCAACCGAGGCAAGACCTTATAGGCCACATGAAAAGAAATTGGACTCTAGAACAGTAAGTAGCTACTTTATTGGCTATTCTGAGCGATCTAGGGGCTATAAATTTTATGATCCCATAATAAGGAATATTTTTGAGACAGGAACTGCAACATTTTTTAAGGATGTTGAGTTTGGGGGGAGAAATAAGGTTAAAGACATTGTTTTTTAGGAGGAATTGAATTTTAACTCAGTTCCTACTATCACTTTTGACGATGTTCAGGTTCTTATACCTATCATTGATCAAGAAGTGAATCCAGAACCTTTACAAGACAATGTTGAACAACTTTCCATTCAAAATGAAGTAATTATTCCAGAAGAACAAACTCAACAACCTCAAGAACAAGTGCCATTAAGGAGGTCCACAAGAGAAAGGAGAAATGCTATTCCAGATGATTATGTTGTATTTCTCCAAGAACATGAGGATGATAATGGAATGATGGAAGATGATTCAATCAACTTTCATCAGGCCATGAAAAGTTCTAATTCTCAAAAGTGGATTGATGCCATGAAAGATGAGTATAAATCTATGCAAGACAATAAAGTTTGGGAACTTGTCTCATTACCTGAAGGTGCAAAACCAATTGGTTGTAAATGGATATTTAAAACCAAGAGGGATGCAAATGGTAATGTGGAGAGGTATAAAACACGTCTTGTAGCTAAAGGATATACTCAAAAAAGAAGGTATTGATTTTACAGAGACTTTCTCTCCAGTTTCATCGAAAGACTCATTTAGGATAATCATGGCGCTTGTTGCTCATTTTGATCTTGAGTTACATCAGATGGATGTTAAAACTGCGTTTCTTAATGGCAACACTAAAGAAACAATTTATATGGTGCAACCAGAAAATTTTGAGTTAAAAGACTCAAAGAGTATGGTTTGCAAATTGACAAAATCCATCTATGGACTCAAACAAGCTTCTCGTCAATGGTACCATAAGTTTCATCAAATAATTGTCTCGTTTGGTTTTGAGATAAATATTGTTGATGATTGTGTGTATCACAAATTCAATGGGAGTAAGTACATATTTCTAGTTCTATATGTTGATGACATTTTGCTTGCTGCTAATGATATAGGCTTATTGCATGAAACCAAGAGGTTTTTATCTAAGCATTTTGAGATGAAAGATCTTGGGGACGCCTCTTTTGTTTTAAGAATTCAAATACATCGAGATCGATCTTGAGGTATTCTTGGATTATCACAAAAGAACTATATCGATAAAGTACTCAAAAGGTTTGGCATGCAGAGTTGTAGACCATGTGACACCCCTGTCGCTAAAGGAGACAAATTTAGTCTTACTCAATACCCTAAAAGTAACCTTGAAATTCAGGAAATGCAAAAGATTCTCTATGCATCAGCTGTTGGGAGTTTAATGTATGCTCAAGTTTGTACGCGTCCGGACATTGCGTATGTAAGATTCCCTATGCATCAGCTGTTGGTTCTTTTATTGTCTTTGCTCTATTCTCGTTTCACGACAATGAGCAAAGAAGGGCAATTGTAAGACCCAAATTTTGCCCGGCCCAAGTACAAAACCCGGGGCCCATTAAAAACCAATAAAGAATTTAAGGTCCAATAATAACAGTCCGTTTGTAAACAGAAATTAGCCCAATACCAGACCCAGTTAGTAGCTTACCTAATTACAAAACCCGAGGCCCAATTACAAAACCCGAGGCCCAACTAAACAACCCCAAATGGCCCAAAACCTTAAAAATTTTCAGAACCCTAGGGTTCTTTTCGGTTGGCCACCGTCGCACGCCACTGCTCAGCATCCAATGCACACACACCCCTCCACCAGCACCCCTTCCCACGCGCATCAGTCCACGCCCATGCCTCCTGACAACCGCAGCTCCCCAGACGCCTGTGCCACCATCATCCGCATGCCTCGCCCTACCCTGCAAAAGAAGACCAAGCAACAGAACCAAGAAGAAAAACGACAAAAGGACAAATAAAAAAAAATAGAAAAAGCATAAAGGAATTTTTGTAAATCGGTTATAAAAACCGAAATGAAACTTTGTAAAGGGGTCTTCTGGGGGCTCTTACAAAAATTTCAGCAATTAGGAAGCAAAAAAGAAAAGATTAAAGGTCGATTTCTTCTTATTTTCTATTGCGGTCTACTGTTGTTTTATTGATTTCTTTTTTTATTTTTCTTTCTTTTCGATGCTTTGTAAATAAGTAATAAACAACAAAGGATAAGGGGGGGCATACCTTAATCGTCCCTAATCGTCGGAACCCCTTTCTCCAATGCCGAAATCGGGCTAAATTGGGGGGCAAAGACTCTTCGCTTCAGCGCTGGTGGGGGGATTTGGGGGCGAAATCTTCTAGTGGGCCTTCGAACGGGTTTAAACCCCCACCTCTATGCGACGTCGGCCACCGGACGTGGTGGTGGTGCGATTAATGGTCAGAGAGAGCCCAAACGCCGGAACAAAAAGGGGGAGGGCCTGCGTTTTCTTGATTTCGGGAAGAGGAAAGAATAAAAAGGGGGAGAGGAAGAGAACCATCCTTTTGATTTCTGGTAGAAATAAAAAAGGGAAACAAACATAAAAGATGGCCTTTTAAATTCAATAAAATGGCGTCATTTGATGCATGTGGACTGCGCATGTTTCTGGAAAGGATTATTTGCGCAGTCAGTCCCCCGTTTTGCGGCACTGGTGGATTAAGTCCAATTTTATGTCTTCCCCTTTTGCGATTTGGCCCTATTATTTCTGTTTCATTTCAATTCAATCCATGCTTTGGCCAACTGAAACGCAGCGCATCAAGACCTGGGATATTTTCCCATATGGTCCTCGATAGTTTCCGCGCGCTACACCCTTGTCCTCGTCAGCATTTCTTTATTATTTGAATTATACCTCTTAGTTTCGTTCTAATGACGATTAAGTCCCTTTCATTCTAACTCTTTATTTATTTATTTACTTGTTAGTTGTTTATTATTTCTTTATTTTATTCATCTATGTATTTAATGGTTAGTTAGTTATCATTTTATTCGTTGTTTATTCGCTTATCTTGCGATTTACAGTGTCCATTTATTTTTTTATACATATATTCTTGTATATTGTTGCTTATTATTCCTTTATCAGTATTATTTTTTAATTTTTGCTACCCTATCTCTCATTATCATTTTATTATTACATATCTATTTGTTTATTCCTTACTCTTTTATATTTTTTTAGCAAATCTAAAAGAATGTATATATATATATATATATATATCTTTACCTATTGTTTTCGTTATACTATTATTTTTCTAAATATTATTATTACTATTACGATTATTTTATTATTACTACCATTGTTATTTTATCTTTTATTACTAATACCATTACTATTATTATTGCTTGCATTTTTACTCTTACTTATTTATTTATTAATGTAATATTCTCTGTTATTATCACTTTATTATTATTTATTTATTAATATTGTTGGTATCATTATTACTCAATATTTCTATTATTATCTCTGTTATCATTATGCTAAATTCATGTCACATTATCATTATTCGTCGCATGACCATATTCACGTTTTGAATAACGTTTCTTTAAAACATAACCTAATTTTTTATCAATTTCATCCAAAAACCAAAATTTTCAAAATAAGGCAATATTCTGTGTTTGGAAATTCGAGAGATCGTGCCCTATGTGTTGGGTTTCAGTTCTCTCGCTTGGCCAAACAATCGAATATCCTTTTGATATTTTAATGCGTGAGTCTCGAGAATTAAGAGACGATCATGGATTTGAAGATTAAAATCATCATGTCCTATGTACTGGATGTGATATTTTATTCCTTTGGAACAAGAAAATCTTGATATTAAATTCGAGAAAAACTAAAATATTTCAGAAAGAGATTGATTTTTAAATTCTTTTCAAAATCTTCAACTTTCGACATTGGGTAATTCGGTACCAATTTTGGGCGTGACGAGGGTGCTAACCCTTCCTCGCACGTAACCGACTCCCGAACATATTTTCTCAAATTTTCGTAGACCAAAAACTTTTTTTTAGTAAATCAAAAGGTTTTATTAAAACAAAGGTGATCCGATCACACCTAATAAAAGATCGGTGGCGACTCCCCTTTTTATTTTCGTTTTCAAAACCAAGTCGATTCCCATTTCTCAAAACTCGAAAAAATGGTTTCGACAGCGTACATTGTTGGGATGTTAGGCAGATATTTAAGCAACCCTGGTATAGACCATTGGATAGCAGCCAAAAGGGTTATGAGATATCTTCAGAGAACAAAAAATTACATGCTTACTTATAAGAGATTAGATCTTTTGGAGGTTATTGTGTATTCTAATTCTGATTTTGCTGGATGCCAAGATAGTAGGAAATCTACATCAGGCTATGTTTACCTGTTAGCTGGAGGAGCTATATCTTGGAAAAGTGTCAAACAGACACTTGTAGCTTCATCCATTATGGCAGCAGAGTTTGTAGCATGCTATGAGGCATCAAACCATAGAATATGGTTGTGAAACTTTGTCACAAGGCTGCGTATTTTGGAGAATGTAGAAAGACCACTCAAATTATTTTGTGACAATAAGTCAGCAGTATTGTATTCCAATAGCAAGAGGAGTTCATCTAAGTCAAAGCATATTGACATAAAGTTCCTAGTTGTAAAAGAAAGAGTGCAAAATGGTCAAATATCCATAGAGCACATTGGGACAAACTCCATGATAGCGGATCCGCTCACAAAAGGTCTACCACTCAAGGTCTTTCATGAGCATACTGCTCACATGAGTGTTACATTGTTTGAGGATATCATGATTTAGTGGGAGTTTATATTTTATTTGTTTTCAGACATTTATGTATTCAGTTACTTTCTGATCAGAAATGAAGTATTCAGTTTATTCACTCAGTTTATTGTTTTGGAACTGACCCCACTTTAGTTTAAAGAGGACCAGTTGGAAACAGACATGTTTAGATCATATTGCATGTAATTTCCACGCTACACATCCATACTTGATCTATGTCATTTGGCTGTGTTAATATACGTGATCATGGATGGATTTAGTTACGATATATGTAACGAAAGTCGCCTTGGTTCTATGTTAACATAATTAATGGACGAGATTGTTCGGAATACCTTTTGGATATGATAGTAAAATTTTGAGCTCATAAGGTTATATAATGACATGTAATTGTAAAGTAATTAGTATATATATGTGCTCCAAGTGGGAGATTGTTGGAAAATTTGGACATCACATATATAATAAGGATAATTACATGTTATTATCTACTATCATGATAGGTTAGCCCAAATTAAAAGTGATCTAATTGGGTTAGAATTCTATTGGGCTTTTAATTATTAAATAAAGTATGGGATAAATATGTGTAGATACTCTTCTAATCAAATTCTAATTAATGATGGGCTAATTAGAATTTGATTAGAACTAATATGCTAAGGTTATAAATATTAGGGTTATGGTCCCCAAATTACACACAAGAGATCTTTTCTTTTTTTTTTTTTGAATATAACAGATTGGGCTTCTTATTAAAATAAAAACTTAACAATAACAAAAAAATGGTCCAAAACTTAAAGGCCTAGTAAATAGAAGAAATGGGAAACTAAAATTAACAATTACAAAAACAGAAATTAAAAACCTACCGACCTAACTGCCCAATCAGCTTCTTTCGCCAGTCTGTACCCCTTCCATCAATCACTCTGTCTTTAATGGCGCTTTGCTTATCACAAGGAAAGAGGGGAAAACAAATCAGTCTTCATTTTGAAATAGATTAACACCCTTCCCCCTTCTAGACTCTACCTTCTCCTTCTCAATCTGGCTCCCTTGCGTACTCAATCTCCGACTGTGCCTTAGCATAGAACAGAATATCGTTCTCTAGGTGAATCATTTCTTTCCTTCTCAGTGTCTCCGTTGCGAGGATATGGGCTAGTTTATTTGCTGATCTAGGGACAAACTCATATCTTGTATTTTTAACTTTCGACTGCATCTCATGAATATCCTGGATATAAGGGCTTACTTGTGATTTATCAATCCCTCTCATGTTGCATTTCTTTATTATTGCCAAAGAATCCCCCTCGATGATAACCTCTGTTTCTTTTATGTCGAAAGCTATTCGAGTAGCCCAGCGGCAAGCGATGGCTTCTGCAGCAAAAGCTGAGGCCACTCCATGATGTAGTTCTGTACTTGAGAGAATAACACCACCGAACTGATTTCTAACCACTACCCCCGATGCTGAAAGTTTAGAACTCTCGTCGAACGCTCCATCAAAATTTATCTTCACTGCTCGACCAGATGGACTTTTCCATTTAACACCATCTGTTAAGGTACTATGATTGATTTTTCTAATTGCCTCCAGTTCCCGAATATAACCGTGTATAAAGCTAACTATCTCCTTGCTCGATCTATCTATTTTATCATGAATGCGGGAGTTCCTGTCCCCCCAGATGGCCCAAAGTGTTACACAGAAAAGACGACACATGGTCAGAGGAATATTAGCCAAAGCTCTGGTAAGCCACTCTACAAAGTCTATAGATGTATCCGCTACCGACATTATTTCTGATAAGTCTGACCAGATCCGAACCGATACAGGGCATTTTCGAAAAAGATGGTTCATCGTTTCCTCTTCAGCTCCACACCGAGGACACAAACAGATTGTGGAAATGTTTCTGATGGTCAAATTCATCCCAGTAGGCAGATAGTTCAGAGAAACTTTCCATATAAAAAGCTTTATTTTCAAGGGAATGTCTTATTTTCCACAATTTGTTGTAGAATCCTTTGTAGAAATCTTGTAAAGCATAAGCTGTAGAATCATTTTCCTGTAACAGTTTATAGAAGCTGCGCACAGAAAACTCACCCGACAATTCGCCCTTCCACACAAGGAGATCTGCATGCGATTCCTTCGCCAAAGGGATTTGAAGAATCAATTCTGCCTCAACAACTGAGAAGGTACTTTTAATCAGCCTCTTATTCCATTCCTTCTGATCGTTTTTATTAAATCTGCAACTTTAACTAAATGCAAATTATCAATTAGGGACGTTAGTCTAACACTTTCATAATTTGGAATCTATGCATTGTCAAAGACTGAAATTTCATCGCCAGAACCGACTTTCCATATCAAACCCTTTTCTAAAGAGGCCTTTGTTGCCCAAATGCTCCGCCATACGTAAGAAAATGATTTGCCTAATCTGGACTCACGAAAACTACAATCTGGAAAATACTTGGCCTTGAAAACCCGCGTAACTAAAGAGTCTGGAGAAGTTAAAAACCTCCAACCTTGCTTTGCTAACAAAGCTAAATTAAATTGTGCCATGTTTCTGAACCCCAAACCTCCCTCCTCTTTGGGCCTGCATAAATAACCCCATTTGCACCAATGAATACCACGCTTCCCAGCTCCTTTCTGCCACCAAAATTTGGCCAACCGACTTTCAATCTTTTCACACAGAGATTTAGGAAAAAGATAACAAGACATGGCATAAGTGGGAATAGCCTGCAAGACAGATTTTATATAGACTTCTTTCCCCCCTTGTGACAAAAATCTGTTACTCCACCTATCAATTCGTAAAGAGATCTTTTCTAGAATATCCTGAAATACTGTATTTTTCCTTCTACCCACCATATTGGGCAAACCCAAATATTTCTCTTGGCTCGCGCAATGACGTACTCCTAACATTCTTTCCACCAATGCTTTCGCAGTTTCTGAAGTATTTGAACTATAAAAAGTTATTGATTTGTTCAAATTAACGCACTGACCTGAACAATCCTCATACTCCTTCAGAATTGCTTTTATATTTCTCGCTCCCTGTTCAGTGGCTTCGCCAAATAACATGCAATCATCAGCAAACAATAAGTGAGATATCGCTGGCCCTCTTCTACAAACCCTTGCCCCTTTAGCCAATCCTACCTGATTTGCCGATCTCATTAAAGAGGAAAGCCCTTCAGTGCAAATAAGAAAAAGGAAAGGGCTAAGTGGATCCCCCTGTCTAAGTCCCCTTTAGGGATGAAAAATTCGGCCATTCTGACCATTAATGTTAACAACATAAGACACTGAATTAATGCATTTCATTATCGAATCCACCCATTCCTGTGCAAATCCCATCTGGAGTATCATCTTGTTCACAAAATCCTATTCTACTCTGTCGTATGCTTTGCTCATGTCTAACTTAACCGCTATATAACCCTTCTTCTCTATTCGTTTCTGTCGAAATGTATGAAGGATCTCATAAGCTAAGATTATATTGTCAGTTATCAACCAACCAGGAACAAAAGCACTCTGTACTTCATCAATACATAGGCCAATAACATTCTGCAACCTGTTTGCAATTGCCTTTGCCACAATCTTATAAAGAACTGAACATAGGCTTATCGGCCTAAAATTGACTAAAGTTGACGGATTAGGGAACTTTAGAATTAGCACTAATTCAGTAACATTAGCCATATCAACTCTTTTCTTCTCATTAAGAACACTTAAGTAAAAGTTCAATACCTCTTTGCCCACAATATGCCAGTATTGTTGGAAGAACAAAGCTGGAAAACCATCCAGTCCGGGGGCTTTTGTAGGACCCATACATTTCAATTCCGCCCAAACTTCCTCTTCACGATAAGGTGCTAATAAAGAATCATTGACTTCATCTGTAATAACCCTTTCAATACCTTTCAACACCTTTCGAGAGTCACCAATACCCTTAGAAGTAAAAAGATCTTCAAAATATTTTGTAGCTATCTCAAGTACTGTTGAACCATCGGTTGTCTCATTACCGTCCTCTGACACCAACTTTGTAATTGAATTTGTCATTTTCCTAAAGGATGCACACTTATGAAAATAAGTTGTATTTTTATCTCCCAACTGAAGCCAATTGGCTCGCGCTCTTTGCTCCCAATACACTTCTTCTTTATCAATCTCCATATTTAAGTGTATCCTTGTATCAATAATTCTTGACATTGTTTCATCATCCCTCTCTTTTGCTAACAAGAATTCTAGCTC
Organism: Gossypium australe; assembly: GCA_005393395.2. Lineage (NCBI taxonomy): Eukaryota > Viridiplantae > Streptophyta > Magnoliopsida > Malvales > Malvaceae > Gossypium > Gossypium australe. Next base: position 68,336,296 of record CM016615.1, read on the forward strand.
TTTTGCAAGCCTCCTTTTTAGTCCCACTTCTTGCTTCTAATAGAGTCGGCCCATTCCTTCAAATAAATCTGTAAATGCATCAACTTCTCCCACAACAGTATACTACATGAAGCCCAAAACTCCTTTAGCACTCCTTCAAACGAATCCTCCATAGTCCACCATGATTCAAACTGAAACCTTCTAGAGCCTGAAAGTATGGGTGGATTGTCTGTAGTTAAAAGGAGGGGACAATGATCTGACGTAGAATGAGGAAGATGATGTATTTTCCCCATTGTAGCCATGCTTCATTGACAACCCTTCTATCCAAACGTTCTCTTTTATTTGTTTCTGGAAGGTTACTCCTCTCCCAAGTGAGCCATACACTTGAATAACCCATATCCATCAATTGACAATCCTCCAAAGTATCCCTAAAAGCCTCCATTCTCTTTTGTTCTCTGGGAACTCCACCCCTCTTTTCAGAAAAATACAGGATTTCGTTGAAGTCTCCTGCAACAAGCCAAGGAAAGTTGCAATCCTGACTTAAACGTTGAAGCAAATTCCAAGCACAACTTCCATCTTTTGAATACGGCGAACCATAAAAACCCGTAAATCTCCACTCCTGTGAACTTCCCTCCCTAACTAACACATCAATATGCCATTTCAAAAAACTCCTCAACGTAACCCCAATGTCGCTTTTCCATGCCAGACTTAAACCTCCTCGAGACCCATCTGCTGTAACATCAATTCCACTACTGAAACCACAACTCCTTCTAACCCTTTCTATATATTTTGGATTCAATTTAGTCTCCATCAAGAAGACCATTTGGGGATTTTGCTGCTTACATAAGTTTCGCAGCCTCCTCACCGCCCGTGGACTCCCAACCCACGGACATTCCAACATATGTTTTTCATGGCTCCCGGTCGGCTTGCCCATTGGCAGCCACCGATTCTAAAGTGTTTAAGCCAACCATCGAAATTTCCTCATCAATCATAGCCTCCTTACCAGCTCCTGATAAACCATCCCCACAAACTCCTTTTAATCTTTTCGTGCCCTCTTTATCCACTAATTCCCAACACTCCTCGCCATCAACATTATAAAGACTTTTCCTCTTTTTCCTATCACCACTACTTATAATCATATTTTCCTATTTAGTTCTAGCCAATCTTTTCCAGCTAGCTTTCCTTGAAGTAGTTAACATTCCTTCAGCTTCATTGGGTCGTGCTTCCTGTACCATATTCTGTAGTAAAGAAAACCGCCCTTCCTTAGATTTTAATCTATCTTCCCACCTCGCCAAGACTATCCCTCCATCAGTATTCCCATTCAAAAGATTAGATTCACCCCTATCTACTTGGCTGTCGCGCCCCGCATTCTGCCTTGTATAAGAACATTGCACCCCCTGCTTTATGGAAAATGCATTGAATTTCACACTTTCTTTTCCCATCATCTTAGATTCTGCTCTTAATGCTAGAGAAAATGGTGGATCTTCTCTGATTTTTGCCTTTTTTGAAGGATCTATCTCCAAGCAATCATGAAGGCTATGATCTAATTTACCGCAGCCAAAACAAAAATTAGGCAGTTTTTCATATTTAAAAAGAATCCAAGAACTAACCCCATTTACACAAGAGACAAAAATACCTTTTCTAAGGGGTTTCTGAACCTCCAAATTCACCCTTAAGCGGTAAAAGTCACCACTAACTTCAGATCTGAGGACTCCACCAAAAGTACACCCAATCGCATGCAATATATCTTTCTTATCAAACTCTGGAGGACACATGCCAATCTTCAGCCAATACAGTGATGAAGTCAAGCAAATCTGGTCACGTTCAATTGGACTTTTCAACCTATCAAACAAAATAAGGAACTTGCGGAAGAGCCATGGCCTACCCTCTTAAATAAACTCTAAATCGTCTTCTAGATCAAAAGTAATGGAAAACAAATTCTGTCCCACTGACTGGATTTCAAACTTCTTCTTGGATTTCCATACACTCTTCATCTGGGCTCTAAAACTATCCGGATTAAAAAAAAATTTGTCCACACTGAACAGAGCAGAGTGGGTTTTTCACTGGGAACCACCAATGATTTCTTAATCGACAATTGAATCAATTCCTCAGCCAACAATGATATCTCTTCATTGCCCTCCCTCTCCACTCCACCACCCTCTTCCATCCTAAGCCACAGTAGAAACTGATATCTCTAGGACTCTTTGAGAGCACTCTTGGTTTTCAAGGGAGTCTACAAGAGATCTTTTCTAATATCCCATCATTAGGAAAGAGAGAGCATATATTCTTTGAATTTCTTGTGTGCTAATTTGGAAGATCAAATCCCCAAGACCCGGCAAAACTTCAAGAAATTCATGGATTCAGGTACGCTTCCGCATTTAGTTTTATTCTTGATTTATTCTTGATGATTTGACATGATAAATCCTGGTTTATTAAGTTTTGTTTTTAGATTTATTTTACAAATCTAACATTCATTTCTATTACCACTTTTAATTTTGATATTCACTAATTGCTTTTTTTTTACCTCTTAACTTAAATTATCATTTTTATATCAATTTCTTAATATATAGTAGTACAAGTTATGTTGATATTATAAATCACAATTCATTTATTTAATTTTTTCATTTATTTTTGGGTGATTTGATAAAAAAAATACAAGTTTAAAGGTTAAACAAAATAAAAAAATTAAATGGCTACTAAAATAATTTTTTTTTTTTGTAAAATTGGAGAGAGAACTAAGTCATTATGCCTTGTATTTATTCTTATCTATATATTTATCTTATAAGAAACAAAAGCGTGTGATATACACTGAGATATTTATCTACTTGATACCACACACTTAGAGAATTCTAAGATAAAAGAATTTAATGCTAAATATGATTTGAACGATTCTTATTTTTATATCATAAGGTAATTTGGCAACTAGTTTTGAAAAAGTCCTAGTTCAAGTAGGAGACCTAAAGTTGGAGATAAACCTTAGAGTTATTACAAAGATTGAACATATTTAATTTGAAAAGACTTGGAACTAAAACTACGAGATAAAGCTTTTGAAATTAAAAGAATTTATCTCATTTTACATGGAGATAATTTTGAGATTATTTGAAGCGTATATACATGCAATTTATGGGTTGCAAGTCGCAAATCAAAGCGTGACAAATGCGTACAGAGTGTTCCATAAAGGTCAATTGATAAAATGAGGCTCATTCAACCCACTCGAACTAATCCAATTTGTGAAACATATGAAAAAGCCTATATACTTGAAGTTTTGGTGGCCTAGTGAAGCACTTAAGGAAAATTAGGGTTATCTTGATAAATATGGAAAGTAATATTAGAAGATATATAATCTGAGATGATTTGATTCTGCAATCTTAAAGATTTGAGTTAGTCCTTTAAGAATCTCAATTGTAGATAGGCTTCAATCTTGACTGTTGATGTAACTCAATCTGTATTGTTGATTTTGGGGGAGTTCAACTATAGATAGAGGTCTTCCCCCTTGTTTATAATCACTCAGTTAGTAATTGAATACTATTGAGAACATTTACTAAAACACCTTGTGCATCGCTTTCTTATAGCATTTTCTATTCTTTCATTATGAGTCGCTTTTACTTTTATTTTCAGTGCCATACAAAATTTCTACTGAGAATTCTCATTTTGCAAGAGTTAGGCTGACTTAGGTGGATTAAAATCTAAGAAAACATCTAAGGTTGCACGAATTGTAAGACTAAAGTTCTAGCATCGTAACATTTACAGAGAGTTTATATGTCCATAATTAAAGAACTTTTATTGAGGGCATTTTATTGTTTTTTCAATTTTGAGTGATTAGTTAACATCCTTTAGTAGGAGAGTTGGGGAGAGTTCTTACTAAATGTACTAGAGTGAACTCGCAATTATCCAAGGGTTAGAGTGGATTAGGTTGCTTTGTTTTATATTGTTGTTTTATACTTGTGCCAACATAGTTGGACAATTACAATTGGTATTAGGGTCTCCCACCTAACATAATTGGTGAAATCATATGTTTGATAGTCAGCAATAGAGTCTACAAAGAAAGACAATTCAATTATACATCTGCTACTTTTGGATGAGTCTAATTATGTCTATTGGAAAGCTTGAATAAGAGTTTTTTTATCAAATAAATTAATGAATTAATGGATGCTAATATGAAGCTTGGCGTGGCTTTCAAAAAGAATGATGCCATTGTTATTGGTTATGAGGTCAAATTGTACATGGACAAAATTAAATGCTATTTAGGAGGAGTTTATATAAGTTCAAACCACCCTGAAAAAATGGGTTTTAAAAATGAGCTTTAACTATTGGAAGAACGGAAATTGGTTAAGTTAGTATTTTTATGAGAGATAAAATGTATTTTTTGTATTTCTTTTAACTTATAACTTTATAATATTTAAAGAATTAAATAAAAAATTATTATTTAGGGGCAAAACATAATTTTACTATTTACTAACTTATAATTTATAAAATTTAAAAAGTCAAACATGTAATTTTTCATTTTAGAGATGAGAGTGTCCTTAGACAGGGTTAGTCTATATTAATAATGGTGGGAAAATTTAAATTTCAAAAACCTATTTCAATTTTGATTCAGTGAAATTGTTGGTGTTTCGATTCAATCAAACCGAAATTTCTTCTATTCTCCTAATTTCATCTTTATGTTCCACGGAAATGCATAAAAAAACTCTTTAGTTCAAAAAAGAAAAAGTAAAATGCAATCTCCTAGGATAGGAGGATGCTGCAAAAAGCTAACATGTTAGATTGATGGTGTCCAACCACTGTCACACTGCATTGCATGCTTGCCTCCTCTATAATGCGTAGGTTTTGAAAACAAGTAAGACAAATAAATTGTTATGTCAAAACACATTTCGTATGTGGTTTGCAAAAGGCAATGTTAGGGCAAAAGTAGCCACCCCAATTACCTTTATTATTATCAAGTTAAAAAAAAAAAAGGGTGGAAGAATCTGCATGCAGATTGCAGATGCTGATATAAATGGAAGGTAGGCACATGGATCTAGTTCTTTAATTCTTTCTACATTATTTTTATTCCATAATTGTATTTAGAGTTATATAATTATATTAATTGGTAAAAGTACTTGTTAAGTCTTGGATTAAATTAGTCATGTTATTAAAAAAATCAATAATATTTATTGTTAAAAAAAGATAACATGAAAATTGTTATTTTTAAATAGTAAATATTAATATTGTTATATTTTTATTATTCTATCATTTTAATTGTGTATGTCCCAACTACATTTCCAAAGCAACAAATGAAAAAACAAACAATCAAGAATTGTTACAATTAAAACAGGTAGTTTTACGGTACAATGATGGGAGATTTTGCCTTGGGCCAAAATGGAGCTATAATCTGCATTCTCTTTGCTGCCCTAGCTATTATTAAATACCAAACAGAAATAATGAAGCAATTCTCTTAAGCTATGCACAACATATATGAACTGATAGCCTGGATCTCTATCTGTACAAATTTTCTAGGCATTTCATTGTGTTGCGAGAATATGCTTAAGACCCTTGCAAGAAGCATACCCGAAACCTATGTTTTCAGTTGCATGATAGAGCTTATCTCATTAAATCCAAGAATACAAAGCCATTCCAAAGGCTGTGGAGAAGCATGGATGGCAATAGATTCCTCGTTCGTGCGAAAACAACACCCATCACCATTCCTAGGAAAATAAGTGGTAGCATTCTCTGTACGTTAAAATGTGCCAGTGCAAAGGCAACTGAACTCACCAGTATAGCACACCATACAGGCATGTATTTGGTCAACGAAGGAAGAAGGAAACCACGGAAAATTATCTCTTCCCATATTGGAGCACAGACTGAAACTACAATTGCGTATAGTGCCATGGCTACTGGATCCCTTGCTAAGATTGACTGCTCAACGCTTGAAAGTGTTACAGGTGCAGAGGGAATAACAGGCAGCAAGTTGAGGTTGAATTGCGATAATCTGTTGATGATGGGAAACATGAGGCATCCTAGCGCAACATCGAAAACCCACTTTCCTCTCAAGCTGAATTTAAACCAATCTGATGGAAGGGGATGAAACTGAGACAGACAGCGGTGAAGTATTGCTATCCCGGTAAGGCCTTCACTTACATCTGTCACAAGGCTGAACAAGGCTTGTCCCCTGAATGTTAGAGAATCCTTGCTCAACCCTGCCATGTGAGCAGCAAAAGGAATTATCCAAGACCCCATGAACCAGAATGCTGCTACCCAGAGAAGCATAACCTGTGTGAGCACAGAAAATAGGGATTAACATTCACTACATGTCATTTCGGCAGTTCCCCGTAGGCACTTTAGCCCATATGATGTTCGTGGTTACATTTCGTGGACTTACGGTGCTTATTTCTGTATAAATCATTGAAAAACAAGCTTAACATCTATAAAAGCTAAGAACACAATTGCATATGGCAAATATGTTACAACCAAATATTAAGTAAAACAAACTAACCTTCAGAATGGTCTCTGCGGTCCATGGTACAGTCCACCTGCTGCCAACTGTCCTTAAAACTGCATCTGCAGCCTGCATCATAACCAACCAATTTCATAATTTTCCCTATAAAAATAAAATGAAAGAAGGGAAAAGAAAATGAAAAGAGTTTAGAAAACATGTACAAATTCCAAATAATCACAATTCTGCACTACACTTGGATTCTATATCCCTTGAACCTATAAAATTCTCTGTATTAATAAGCTATTTTGATTTTCAAACAAGACATTGAAAAAATAAAATAAAAACAAGCGTCTTAAACCCAATTTAATAAATTATTTGATATGGCTGATAAGGCCTCAGCTTAATGGAAAGGAGAATACCCTAGGAGCTTTGAGGCCCCATGTTCACGTCCCACCATTTGTGGGTTTAGTATTTATATTGGTTGTCATAATGGTTTTTGTGTCTGCAAGACAAATTTTGAAAAACAATGGATGGAGTTGCCACCAATCTTTTATTTTTCTTTTAGGTGTGATTGATGTGTTCTTGGGTATAGGTAGCGACGTAGCGTTTTAGAGTGCTATTATTTTGGACTGATGGTGGAGGTGAGCAAAGGGTTTAGAGTTGTGTTGATGATATAGCTAGTCTTGGATTGACAGACGGGTTGTTAGGACAGAGAAAAGGAAGATGGTTGCCGTGGGGTTCAGGTAGCTTGTTGGTTTCATTGGTGGGAATTGGGTTTAGTGAGGGGTTGTAAAGGGACAGTTTTATGTGGCTTGGTGATGGTGAGCCATGACCTGGGTTGACTATTCAACTTTAATTTGTGTTATAGAGAGGTAAGAGCTTCAATTATGGTGGGACTGTGATGAATTTAGGTGGCCGTGGGGGGATGAGTTTAAAGGTTTAGGTTGTTTCAATTATGAAATCTGTTTTTGTAAGGGAAGCATTAGTGTTGTCCAAATATATTGTGGTTTGTTAGTTTGATAGTTTATTTAGTTATTCAATGATATATGGATGAAATAATTGATATAGTTTCAATAGTGAGCTTAGACACTAAACGGGTTATAGACGAATCATTAGCTCAAAACTCCTAAATACAACTACATGAACCGAACCAAGTCTACCAGTTCCATGATCTGAAACCACCTAGTTCATATGCCAAGAGACAGATGATTCAGTTGAATAGCCCACAACTAATTCTCATGAGTTGCCGGTAAGTTCACCTAGGACACATGATCAACGCCTAAATTGTCCCACAAATATTATACCAGACTGAACCATCAGCTGACAAATTCATCCTCCGGCGTATAAAGAGACTGGCATAATAGATTCATTGATCCAGTAATGGCTGGTAGTGGATGTACGGATTAAATAGAATGCAGTATTGATTGCACACATAAACAAATAAACATAGAATCGAGTTAAAATAACGCATTACCTCCGGAAGAGTTGATTTCCAATCTCTTTTGTGAGGGCTAGACTTATCAACCTCGGGTTGTACTGTTTCCTCAGGCAGAAAATGATCAATATATTCGGATTTCGGATTTTCTGGGGAGAACCCATCATACCTAAAGCATGAAAATTTCCACTTCTGCAAATCAAAGCCAAAATAAAACAAAACCAGAAACTGATTTTACAATAATGGTATACAACTATAGATAGTAAACCAAAAAAAAAAAAAAAGAGAAAAAGAAAAAAGGAAAGAGATTTTCAATTGAAAATATGAAACCTTACAACTCCACCAACTAAAGCTACTAACTTTCAGGGTTTACATCAAATTCCCTGCTACATAATTTACTCTTTAACTGTTTCCTCCATTTTCTCAGCAACCAAGCATAGTGAAACTTACCATAGTTCAGCTTCAGGGTAAAAGCTAGCCAATTAAACAAAATTTTCATTTAGGTAAAAGTTAAATTAACCAAGAGAGGGCATAAAAGGGATTAAACTTTTCAACTTTATAACTTCCAATTAACTTTTTCCTTCATTTTCTCGGTAACCAAGTATAATCCACTTCAAATTTGAACTCCAGAGTCTAAAAAAACCAAAATTGAACATTAAAAATAACTTTTTTAAAACATGGAAACAAAAAAAAAAAAAACAAAAAAACGGAAGCTTGTGAATTTATACTTACGTTCTTTGTGAGCTTGAAATTGGATTCAAAGACCCGGGAGCTCCGGTTCAAAGAAAAGACACAGGGTCGGGTCTGAACACGAAATTTGGAGTAAGAAAGTGCAAGAACTGGGCACTGAGTGACACAGTGGAAGGAGTAGGAGCTTAACATGAGGACCTAATATCAAGAACTATAATAACTTATATAAAAAAAAATTCATAAATTTTACAAATAATAAGGGAACAATGATTAAAAAAAAAAAACCCCTTTTACTTTGTGAAATTGGGTTTTGAGTTTAGGGGTGAGGGAAGCTGCTTTCCAGTTTCGTTGCAGTGATATTTTTTGTTTCTGAGAGAGGAGGACGTTAGGGGGTTTTTGGAAACGAGGATTACATTTTCTTATTGCTAAGTTCCCGGAAATGATATTTTTTTTCTTCTCAAAAACATGAATTTTTTTAGTTTATATTCTGTTATTAGTCCCTATACTTTATGAAAGTTGTAGATTTAGTCAATTTTATTCCTGATCCAAATAGTGGCAATTAAATTTGTTGGATTAAATTCAATTATTAATCTTGTATTATGAGTACAACTGTAGATTTAGTCAATATTCTCTATTGGGTCATTCTAAATCTTTATACTTTTTGAATTTTGAAATTTCAATCTTAATACAAATGTCATCTATTAATCTATTAATTAGATTTTTATTGAGTAATATGTAAAAATAACAAGTTGAGATGATATTACACATATAATAATATATTACCACATCAGGTTTTGGAAATAATAGAACTTAATGAATTTAACAGTCACATTTTGGTGAATACTAAAATTTTAAAATTTGAGAAATATAGAGACCAAAAAGGACCAAATTAAAGTATAAGGATTAAATCCACAACTTTCATAAAGTACATGAACTAGCAGAAAATTTTAACATTTGTTGCCAATAACTCGGTTGTTTTTTTGCTTAATATAACATTTAGTACTTTAACTTAATACTTTTTTCTAAGTTGGTACTTTGTTTTTCCAATTTGATACATGAATTTGACACTTTTTCGTAATTTGGCACCTAAGCTCTTTTTTTTTTGTCTAAATTGGTACTTGAACTTGACACTTTTTCTTAATTTGGTATCTAAGCTTTTTTTAGTCCAATTTAGTACCTAAACTTATCAAATGTCACCAGTTTACCCCAAACACAAATTGTGATTTTTTTTTTGAGGAGATAAAAATAGCTAATGTATTATCGATATGTGATAGATAACATGAAATTTAATGACAAAAATGATACTAATCCATGCAAATTTTGTACTTTGAGTTATGCTTAACAAAGAAGAAAATACGAGTTTTAAAAAATAAAAAAAATCATTATGTTAAATTAAAATAAATTTAAGAAATTAAATTAAAAGCAATTAAACATTTAAAATACGAAAAAGAAATCTCATGCCATCTATCATATATCAGCCATATATTGATTGTTTTTGCTTTATAAAAATAAAATATATAACATTTGACAAGTTTAAGTATCAAATTAAAAAATATATATAAAAATTTTTATCAGATTAAGATAGACCCAAAAGAATTTTTTAAAAAATGTCCTATATTAAACTTTTTTATAAGAATAATCAAGTTGTTTAATAAATAATAAATAATAAATTTAAATAATTATATTTTAAAAATCTTGGTAGGCAATAGAGAACGTTTTGCACATGTAATTTATTCTATAGTTTATATTGGAATAAGCTATCATGTAATTATAAAACAATATTTTATCTTTATTTTGAAAAAGGAAATTAATAATAGATTTATTCAATATGTCAGAGTGAAAGAAAATATTTTTTTTTCAGTTTTATTATTATAAGTGATGCGGTAAATTTTATTAAACACGTGTTTCTTATTATTTTAATTAAAAGTTAAATAAAAATATGAAAATATTAATTATTATATATTTAAAATATATTTAAATATAAAAATATGAATTCATAATCAAAGATACGGCCAGCTGGGAAAATCTAACCTTTCGGCTCTTCCTAAGACAGAAAAAAGGAAGAGTTAGAAAACAAAATTTAGCATTTAAAAAAGAAGAAGACACTTCAAAGATTAAATATTTACATTAAATTCAAATTGTACAAATGAACTTTAAATCCAACACATTTAGACCCACTCATTATTTTTTATAAAACAAATATGTTATTTTTTTTATTTAATATTTAGTAATTATATATGTTTTTCTATAATTGAAGAAACAAAGATAATTCCCTATAATGTTGTTTTAAGAAGATATTGCAAAAAGAATTTGTAGACACAGCTAAAACTTCCTCAACATCTCTTATTGGAAACTACAAAAAAAAAAAAAAAATCAATTATTTGAAAAGAAAGTAGTAGTTCTACAGATAATAGTTCATGCCAACCTCAATCAAACATGTCTGAGGAATGTTGAGAACCACGGCAGGTGCCCTGCAGTTTTTACGTAAGAATAAATAGGCCACATGGATCACAAATCTCTTCAAGCACGGTGCATTCATTTTTGCTTTTATATGAGAGTGTCCTAATACGTATGCCACCCCAGATTGCTTAGCTTCTACTAGCTCCAACAGCTCATCCTTCACGTTCGGGTCCCTGTAATTCATGTCTGGTTGCAGCTTGAATCGGACACGCCGCCTTAGGGTGGATCCAGGTGATTCCATCTCGTATGTGGATTGGAGGTACTGTAATATGTGTGACTTGCTGCTATTCAAAATGGTAGGGGGCATTGAACTGCTAGCTTCTCCATTTCGTTCGAGTTCGGATATTTCTAACCTTTTGCCGAATTTTTCGGATGTCCTTACAACAGCCATTCGTCCGTCGACAGATCCTTCGAGTGTGCCAGAGCCTTCAGCTTCTAGTTGGATAAACTCTGCTATGCTCGTGATAAGGTCGTTCTCAAAATCATCTTCGTTCTTTTGCACGTCTTTGTAACCATTTCGAACAATGCAGCGGTACATTCGGAAAGATTTGGGACCAATACGACCTATGAGGTACCGTTCTTTTTGAGGGACATATGGTACGAGAACAGTCTTCTCACAGACAAAGACAGCCACTTGATAAAATGTTGGTAGATTGGTTAAAAAACGGGTAAATGTGGCCGGAACTCCACTAACCAACGCCGTGAAAATAAGGCCTATCCCTGGGACTCGGACAATTCCGAGACTAGGACCCAGCGTCAGGATTTGTTTCATGGGTACTTTGTTGTGCAAATCATATAAATACTTTTTCCTAGAACCATAATGCCAGACGAACATGATGAGCATGAAGATCACAGAGAGAACAAGAGGAACCCATCCGCCTTTAGAGATTCTTATAAAAGACGACGATAGGAAGATTATCTCGATTGACCCAAAGAAGAGGGCAAATAGTAGAGCAAGCACAAGACTCTGACCCCAAACGAAATTAATTATCAATGCTGTCAACCACGTTGTCACAAACATTGCAGACATGTAGGTGAGTCCTGCAATTAAGATTGCAATCATATTCTCAGATAAGAACGATAACGAGGAAAGACATTATCTATGAATTGAAAGCATTCAATCTCACCCCTTCAAAGCAAAATGATATAACTTTACAACTTTCACTTTGTCTTCATAAACTAATATTCGATAGATCTAACTAACACAAAAAGCATAGTAAATTGCTTATCAAAAGGCAAAAGACAAGAAGAAAAAACATTATAAACTATGGTTTCCCACCATTTCTAAAACAAATACGAAGAACATACACCATGCATCGGTATGAATTTTTTGCCAGGATAAAGATTACTATTTTTAAGGCAAATATAATCAGTTGAAGCAGAACAGACGCGTCGCATTTTAATCTAATATTTGAGAGTATACTTTAAAATGAAAACAACTTACCATAAGCGTTTCCCAAATGATTAATGTCTCTAAACCCAACCGTGACAGCCAGACAGAGAACCAGAAGGACCCAATTGATCTCTGGAATGTATATCTGACCATGGAACCATTTCGATTTATGTACAACTTTGACACGAGGGAAACATCCTATGGCATAGCATTGTTTGACGATAGAGAATGTGGCAGAGATTACAGACTGGCTAGCGACAATTGCAGCCAAAGTTGCCATCACAAGAACTGGCCAAAACAAAGAATCTACAAACATGGAAAGAATATTCCATAAACAATAATAACGAAATAAATTTTTAAGTGACTCTAGGAGAAGGATATACATCTTTCTTGTTTAACAGTGATCAAATACAAGAATTGGAGTGGCTGACCGTCCATAAATTATAGTAGAATTGTACGGTTACGACTTACAAGTCCTATCGAAACGATATTGATGAGATGGTGTAAGCATAATATACTCACACATAAAAGAAATGTTTTGGTCTTTTGGACTGTGCTTAGAATTTCATAAAGTATACATGCTATGGAAACCTTTATGCATATTTCAAATAGAAACCTTATAGCCCCGATTTTGAAGAGTAGAATGTAGAAGCTTACCAGGAATAGAAGCATAGAAGCTTGTGGATACTGCAGCAAAATTCTTTGAAAGAAAAGCAGCCTGCCCCATGTATTGAAGCACTAGACAAGGGTAAATTATGCAGAAAAAAGATATCTGCATACAGAAACAAGCTTTCAGAGTTTTTCTTGGACAACATACCGAATTATATGAAAAAGAAGCTGCAAGCCAACTAAGAGATGCTTATAGAAAACCGATCAGAACTCTTAACCTTGCATCAATAACAAAATGAACATTTCAACAAACTCAAAAAGCTTAGGTAGATTCAAGAACTGCAAGACTAAGGACGAATTACAACATAATGCCCACCAATCTGCTCAGTTGGTTAAAAAATGAACAGATAAACAGTGTTCTAGTTATGCTTTTATGAAAAAAGACTTCCTTTCTTTCCATAATGGGCCAAAGCCCGAATAAAATTTTGCCTCAAGAGCCCTTATTTCTTAATTATGCCAGCAAGAAGCACTAAATGCATTAAGTTCTCTTTAATAGTTGTCTACATACCCTTATTGATGCAGCTGTGTACTGGCCAAGGTCAGCAAACATAGCTTCAGCTCCTGCAGTTGACAAGAAAGGCAGGCATGAATCTAGAAAACAAAGGTACTGCCAATTTAACTTCTATTGAATCCCAGATCTCGAGTTTACCAGTGACACACAAAAGAACTCCTCCAAGAGAAATCCAACCATCATATCTAGTGTCCCTAAAGAATGTGTAGATATAATAAGGAGAAAGGGCCTTGTAAACTCTTGGATTCCACTTAAGGATATTGTAAACACCAATAGCCGCAATGATAAATGACCACAAAATCACAATGGGGGCAAACATGAAGGCCACTCTATAGGTGCCACGGTGTTGCAAAACAAAGAGGCCAACCAACAAAATACAGGCTATGATTAGCACCACACCTGTGTATAGACAAAATTGTTAGCAGCTTAAATGGAAAAATATGCATACAAACAGGTTAAAATATCAATATTATTTTCCAGAGAGCTGTATTTACCATAATGCAGTTCGCTTGATCGAACTTTGACCCCTTCAATGGCTGAGCGAACTGAAAATTGCAAGTAATAACGATTAGCACTGAAATTAAGCAATGATGATGACTAGCACTAGGAAAAGTTATAACAGGAAAACAGAAGCACATACCGGAAATTGCCGGTGTGAGAAAGCCAACACAAATAAGCAGGCAAGTACCAAACAAAACTAGAAGAAGCAAAGCAGTTTTTGCCTTTTTATGCCTCTCGGCAAACCTTTTGACTGTCGGAGACTGCGGATTTCTGTACGAGTAACAGGGATTGTGATACGTAGAAAGCTCTTCATCTGCTGTTTGATGATTGGGAAGCAGAGAAAACTTGGCATGCCTACAAAGGAGCGAATACAAAGGAAAAATTCCTCCTGAAAATGAGCCCGGAAGGTTTATCACTAATCAACTACAGAAAACTCATAACATTATAAATATATGATCAAAAAAGTCAAGCCTTACCTTCACCATTATCATCTGCATTTAACAAAATAATGACATGTTTGAACAAGGAAAGAAGTGTCAAAGTCCAAAAAATCAAAGATAGGGCCCCAAAGATAACATCTTCAGATTGATAATTACTCAAATTCCCAGAGAATGTGCTTTTAAAGACATAAAGTGGTGAAATACTTAGGTCACCAAAGAGTACACCAAAACTCTGATAAGCTAAGATTAGCACATCTTTGCATTGATAGCTTCTGTCAACCTGCTTTCAAGACAAAAAAAAAAAAAAAAAACAGATTCGCATGAAATATTTTATGGGGTTGTTCATTAATTATCACAAGATCAACTTCCATTAGATCATCAATAAAAAAATTCATTAAAAATGAAAAAAATCCGACATCAAAAATGAAAAAAATCCGACATCGACTTCATAACCTTTCATTTGCTACAGTAGATCACAGTTGATCGCTTAAATTGAAAGGCAACAACTTTCCACATTGTTCAAAACGAAATCAACATAGAAATCACAACAAACACTTAAATGGGTTCTTCATAATAAAGCCAAAATTGGGTTTTTTTTTTTCTAAAAATTTTTCTCGAGAAACAAGCAAAAAAATTGGGACTTTATAAACTTACCATAATTTGCCGTGTGGATTCTCGTGTTCTTTGTTTAAAACCCCTAAAAGAAAGTCGAAAGGGAAAGGGGAGAAGATGCGTTTTCTAATTAATCAAAGTCCCTATTTTTCCTTTTTTCGTTTGAATTTTCATAATTAAACCGAGACTGCACTTAAAAGCTGGAAATCCCAGACAGAAAATGACCAAAAACATAAAAATAAGAACTTTATTCAGATTGACCCCAAAATTTTTTCTTATAGTCAGCTTTATATATATACACCACTAGATTGCCATTGTATTTTTCTATATAATACCTTAAAAAGAATTATCCTTATTTAAATATAAAAGAATTTCATGGCTGTGGGACTGTGCATCTCCAATAATTAATTAACGATCCGGACAAGAGTGATTAAATTTGAAAAATGAGAAATATTGATGCCTAGATTAAGACATAGTTTATCTTAAAAATATATATTTTTCATATCATAATTATGGACATGATAAGATTAAATTAAAACATATAACAGAAAACAGAAAATACGATATAATATGTACAGATAAAAATATGTAGGTGTTAAATTAATATAATATAAATTATTATGATAATATATATATATATATAACACTTTATAATATATAAAAAGTAATACAAATTCTAATATTAACTATTTTAGACAACTTTGGTCCTAGTTATTCACAATCTATTAACATTATTTTATATTTATATATATTATATATAGCATATGGGGAATTATATTTAACTTTTAAGTAAAATATGCTATACATCAATATATTATTTATAAATTTGAAATTTAATTTTTATATTTTTATTTTTAAGAATTTAATTCTTTTAATTTTTAAATATTAAAATTTAGATCAAATTATTACTATTTTTAATTTTTTATTAAATTTATTAGTGTAACTAAACAAATGGCAATATAAATTTAACAAAAAAAAAATTAATTGTATTAATATTAAACTTGAATTTTTAAATCCAAAAAGTAGGAGCAAAATTCTTTGAAACAAAAGTAAAGAAAATTAATTCCAAAAATACAAAGAGTACATGTACTCAAAGCATTTTTTTTTAAGTATGACTCCCAAGCCCTTATATTGAAAGATTATATTCACTTAAAGCGCACACATACTCGCATCCTTTCACATGTTGCAACAGCGATACCAATTGAACTAAAATTCAATCGATTTTTAACTTTACTTTTTTAAATACATACAATTGAATCAAAATAAATTTCGTTATAAAATTGAACCAAAATCAAAATTCCATACATATAATTTCACCAAACCAAAATTAATATATCACAAAGCAGGTTTGTGTTTGAAATTTATCCCTTCCAGAAATAAAGCCATGTTCTCTACCGTCTACTTTGGGTATGGGGGTGGATTTGTTTGAACAAAAGCAAGGCGAAACCCTTGTTCTGTATAAAACTAACATCTGAGAAACATATTAACTGGTTGAAACTTTAGCATCTGCAAGAGTTCATTCAGTTCCTAGTCACGAGCTGATTCGCCCGACACGGAAAGGATTTGCAGCAGCAGTTTTCTGGAAGCGTCGAGTCAAGTAGCCAAACTTCAGTGGTATAATCGTGGTCTAGCAATGGCGCAATGCACAAGTAAGCACAAAACTCAACAACGTGTCCAAGGAAAGTTTGAAGTTCGTTTTTAGTTTCGGGACTCCAGCATTCTACCAACAAATCAGTTGAACCTCGACATAGAAAAGTTCTCTTGCAGTTTGAGGGCAATCTAGTCCATTTCAATAGCAAAGGCAGGACTAGACAAACCATTAATGATTTTGAAACCCGAGGACTACCTAATGATCCCAAGCATGGAAACCGAAAAGGGACGAGATTGTGGTCATAACAAAACCATACAAATTAACACACCAGTTGAGATATGAATTAGAAGCCAGTAGACATGCAAGCTTTGCATTTAGCTTACTTGCGACGTCGACTACCAACCAACTCTGGATTGTCTTTTCTCATCATGGCAACGAACTCATCGTAGTTAATTCTCCCATCCTGCGGGACAAACATGGCATCTTAAGAATAGCATGTTAAGATATAAGAACAGATACTTGTCTTCTAGAAAGGAAGAAGTATACCCTGTCAGTGTCAACTTCTGCAATTATCTCTTTTATTGTTTTCTCGTCACCCATATTATACTTCCTAAGGGCCTGCTCTAGCTCTTCCATTGTAATAAACCTAAATTCGAGTAGCAAATAAACACGTTCAGTTATTACATGGGAAGATATGATTAAGGAATGGAAATTACACGAAAATGGTTATGTAATATAACAGATGGTAAGACAGCTTACCCGCTATTGTCCTCGTCAAAGTATTGAAAGGCAGTATACAAGTGTTCTTCTCTTTCTGTTCTATTCATGTGCATGGTAGCTGTTATAAACTCAATGTAATCAATTGCTCCATTTCCATCAAAGTCGGCCTGGGAAATTAATAAAAGGTTATATACCATAGTGAAGTTCTGAAGAATGTTTTGCACAAGATAATCATCTATGCTTTTTCCGGTTATTGTCAAATTCTTATTATTCAAGTAATAGCACATTTAATGAACAATACCATGCTTGGATGCTGAAATGGAGTGTTGCAATGCATAAAATGACATGTTGAGCATACTTTTTAATCACATATTAGCTTACTGTCAGATATCTAAGCCAGCCCCTAAAGTGTAGTGACCAGTTCTACAAGGAAAGCAATGTTGTCCCGTCGAGATAATAATTGTGCATAGTTAGATTGGAGTTTCAAGTAAATTGTTTAAAAGCACGATGATTAACTGATTATCAGGCCGGATATTTATAAAAGAACCAAGACATACCGCTTCCATTAACTGCCTCACTTCAGACTCGGAAAGCTTAGTACCAAGTTTAGGAAGGCCCGTTTTTAACTCCTCGAAGCTGATTGTTCCACTGTTGTCGGTGTCCATGGATTTGAACATCTCCTTCAAACCAATAATTTCTTCTTCAGATAGATTCTCAGCAATTACCTGAAAGGAGAGAAAGAAAAAGAAAATAACTAATAATGATAGATAATGATGATGCCAAGGCCCCCTAGATCTTACATATACTTGAATAGAAGACCGATCTTTCAAATTTAGCACAAACAAAATGCACTTGGGCAACAAGGTCAACCAAAGAACAGTGTTTCAGAAAAGAGGCATATCACATTAACACGGCCATCTTTAGCTTTGTTCTATTGAAGATGGATCTTTTAAAACAATTTCCCTCTTTTTCACATTTATGAAGTTTTGGAGCTCGAAAGACTAATATTTCATAATGGTGACGGAGAGAGCATTTTACCTTTAGAGCAACCTTTTTGAGTTTGTTCATTGCGCTGAATTGCTTCATTCTGGTTAAAACAGCAATATCAAGAGGCTTATCAGATGCATCACCGTCTTCACGCATCCATTGATGATCTGTGGTGCAATTTGTAAATGAAGCTTCATTCTCTTTTAAAGAACTACCAAGAAACTTGAAGGAAAACTAAGATTTGAAATATGAATTTGGCAGGCAAACTTGATAGTATTCAACTTTCAAGTCCAAGGCTTTTAACTTGCAAGAAACCATAATGAGTTCATAGGTCCTTGAAATTCAATTAAGAAAATGACAGAAAAGGAAAAACTTACTTAAGACTTCAGATGCTGAAAGTCGTTCTTTAGGATCATCCCGTAGCATCTTCCTCACAAGATCTTTGGCACTGCTGGAAATGGAAGGCCATGGATCAGATGAGAAATCAATATTTCCTCGAAGAATAGAATCAAATATACTCTGCTCAGTTTCTGCATACAAAATCAAAAGCGGAGTTGTCAGATGTCTCACTCATCCACCACCGAGCAGAGCTCATTACCAATCAGCTCTTAATTAATATATTATATATACACTCAACTGGATATCATCGAAATTTAAAACTACAAAGTTTCCAACACCTATAAAAGGAATATGGCTGTAGTACATTAAAATGAAGATTTTATAATTAAGTACCTCCATAGAATGGTGGCACCCCACTAAGAAGAACGTAAAGAATCACCCCAGCACTCCAAATATCAGCTTCAGGTCCATAGCGCCGGCGCAATACTTCTGGAGCAACATAATAAGCACTTCCAACAAGGTCCTTAAAAACATCTCCTGCATCAGTAGAGAAGTTTTCTAGTTGATACCCATCATTCGATAATAAGGTGAGGAACTACCTTACTCCTGTTAGATGAACTGTGGCTAAAACATGAGAATTCAACATATAATTTAAGTAGTAGCATTTTGTGCCTAGAAACATCTAAGATCAATAAAGATCTTCGATATGAAGTTTCCATCATTTCAGTATTCCACAATCCATAATGATTGACTATAGCTATAATTACTGTCCAGCACAATAAGTCTCTAGTCCCTATGCATCCTTACTCAATCGAGAGCCCACAAAATAGCTCACCTGGCTTGAAAAACACAGAGAGCCCGAAATCAGTAGCTTTCAACGGAGAATCCTCATCCTTATTCAAGAACAAGAAATTCTCAGGCTTCAAATCCCTATGCATTACCCCCATGGAATGACAATTATGCAGCATCATCACTATCTGCCTACACAAGTTAGCTGCTTTCCTCTCTGAAAAATGACCTTTAGCTATAATCCGATTAAATAACTCCCCTCCAGCACACAGTTCCATAATCAAATTCACTGATTGGTGATCCTCATAAGCCCCTTGCAGCTCCACAATATTCCTTTCAAAACCCATTTACTAAGACTTTTTTTTTTTTTAAGTTACAAAATAAAAAAATGAAAAGCTATAAAGTTTTTTTATTAGGGGAAGAAACCTGTGGCCGGTGAGGTGGTACATAATTTGTACTTCACGGCGGACATCTTCGACATCTTCACGGTTGATAAGCTTACGCTTGGGGATAGATTTACAAGCGAACTGCTGCTTGGTTTTTTTGTGAGTTACCAAGTAGGTAATACCAAAATGCCCACGGCCGAGCTCACCGCTGAAGACGTAAGTTGAAAGGACGTCTTCCATGGGACGGCCGAGGACACGACCGACGACAGGTGAAGGATGGTGGTGGTGGGTTGAAGATTGTTGAGGTCTTGGCGGTGGTGGGGCAGGTTGGACGTTGATGCCACCATCGAGGAGACCAACGCCAGAGTCGGATAGTGGTTGGAACTGGTTACCGGTGGACGGAAGACCATTGCAGTTACCCATAGTTTAAAAGAATAAATAACGGGAAACTCCGTTCCGTTTTCTAGGTCGAATGGGAGTCAAGGGAGTTGTTAAAAGGAAGACAGAACGGACGGGACGGGACGTGTTTTATTTGTTTATCCGAAACTGAAACTGAAACTGTGCAATCTTTTTAGGATAAATTACAAAAATAATCACTTATGAATAACTTAAATTACATTTTGATGATCGATTTAGGATTTTATTATGGCTTGCAGTTTCTCCTACATTTATTACATAACGTTCATTTAGGTTTTTATTTTTTATTTTTTATATAGTTTGATGATATAGATTTAAGGTAATAATTCAAGGGAATCCTATATAGTTTCCCTTAGCTTATAATCTCTTACTCTATTAATAAATGAACTTAATTTGTATCTTCAATTTTAAAATTATTTTGGGTAAATTACACCAACAGTCACTTAACTTTGAGGTAGCTGACAAAATAGTCATCTAAGTTTCATTTCAATCATTTAACTTTGGGAAAATAACAAAACAGTCCTTTTAACCATTTTCCGTTACAGACGTAACGAAAAAGTAACATTGCATTTAACAGTGGGCTAGTTGTCGTTTAAATAGTCCTTTTTAACCCTAAACCCATTTAAGAGCCCTAGGTAGTAGAAGAAGAAGAGAAAAAAAAAAGAAGAATAAGAGAAGAAATGGAGAAGAAGAAGAAGAAAAAAAGAAGAGGAGAAGAAGATGAGAAAATGGAAGAAGCTTTGTACCAACGATTCCCAAGGGTCAAAATCCGAGAACTCAAAGACGACTACGCTTCCACAGCACCGACGCCTCCATAGCTAACACCCTCCGCCGCACAAGTTGAGTGCATGTGCTAATGCATTTACGCAGTTTATGTATTGATTCTTAAGTTTTTATCTTCCGATGATAGAATGGATTTGATACCAAGGTTGAAAAGTCTAGAAAGTAGATGAAGGAAAGGAAAAACAGGGCTAAGAAAGTCAGAGGTGTAAAGAAGGTAATTGGGGTGTTTATTTTTTCAACTATTTTTTCTTGACTTTATTTTGTATATTATTTGTGACTTTGCCCATGTAACACCCCTAACCCGTATCTGTCGTTGGAACAGGGTTACGGAGCATTACCGAAACTTTTCAGAACATTTTCAAATCAATCATGTCAATCACTACTCATTAACTGAGATCATTCATAACGTCCCTTAGATGGACCCTCGAGGCCCAATACGAGCATTAGAATCGAGTCGGGACCTAATCGGAAACTATAAGAATTTTTCGCGACATTTCAAAAATTTTCCAGGGTGCAGGGCTCACACGCCCGTGTGGTCCAAGGGACACGTTCGTGTGACCCTGGGACATGCCCGTGCTACAGGCCGTGTTCGACCCCGTGTAACTCTCTGTCTTGTGCACACGGCCATGCCACACGCTCGTGTGCTAGGCCGTGTGGTTAATTAAATTCTTTCAAAATTAGGTGTAGGTTTCACATGGCCAAGACACACGTCCGTGTTCAAAGTCGTGTCTCCCACACGGCTAAGACACACGTTCGTGTTTCTGCCCGTGTGCTCAATTCTGAGCATTCTGTTTTCTCGAATTTAATGTGCAGAGGACACACGGCCAGACCACACGCCCATGGGGTAGGCCGTGTGTCACACACGGGAAGAAACACGGGCACAGTCTAGACACACGCCTGTGTGTCTGCCCGTATGGACAAAATAAAGCCATTTCTAGCTTCATTTCTCAACCAAAATCACACCCATGACCTACACTTGAATCACATAACCAAATACCAACCATTTCAAGCATTCAAATCAAGTAAATTCCATCATTCATCATGGCATATCATTTCATGCATACATGTCTATAATCTTACCTTAGTTAAGACCTCAAGTTAGACATAGTTTGATCAACTACTTAACATATATGTAGCTATCATAGTTTGACATCACAAGTATATTAAAACAAACCATTACTAGCCATTCCAATGGCTAGATTACAAATATCATTTACATTTACATGCCAATATGGCCAATATAACCTATACATGCCATTACAACCATAATTATTTACCATATTGTACCGACATGGGCCGATGGATAGTGTGAGTGATCTCTGTCGAGCTTCCGATTTAATCTAAAATAGGGAAATAAAACTAAGTAAGCATAAAATGCTTAGTAAGTTTGTATAACATGGTACTTAATTTACCATTCATTCTATTTTGAGGTAACCATGTAAGGCACATTCATTCAATTTGCTCTCAAGCCCTACACATATCCTCATTGCCCTTGTTAGTTATATATTCCATAATAACATCAAAAACATGTATGGGCTCATTAATAATCAAGTTTCCATGCACATATGTTTTCCACAACATGTATAAATCACAATGCTATACCTCAAGTATATTTTCATATAACACATCTCGAGTTCAGATTATTTCATATCAAAACTTTATACATCTTACTCGAAATATCAATGTCTCATGAGTAGTAGTACACTCAAAGTGTACAAGTCTATAACCAAGGATGAACATATTCATCAAATGAATCTCATATACAAATATCATCATCTCATGTTTTCATATGTCAATTGTCATGTAGCATTATTTTCATGGATTTCTGACAACTACGTGTAATAACTCATTTCTTATTCATGTCCTTTCATGTCAAGATTTTTACCCATTGAATTTATTCGGAATATCGATGGATACACAGGTAGAACACCCGAGGTGTACAAATTAGATTTCGTTAATACATATTCAATGGTATCCATAAGGTACTATTTTAGAGAGTACACTCTCGAGCCACACATGTATACAACAAGATTACCAGTCCAGGCTAAATCCTTTTTATGACTTATGCTCTAAGGAGCTTGATATGGATTGCCCGTCCGGGCTAAATCCTTTCAGAAATGAGGTCAATAGGATTACTCGTCCGAGCTAAATCCCACTAGCAACAAATGCAGGCCCTCATTCATTTTGGGAAATCACATATCCATCGATCTTCCATTTATTCAACCGAAATTTAAACATTTTTCAAACATTATCGGGCATGTGATTATTTCATACATCTATAATCATCCATATAATTCAAATGATCACACTTCACATTTATTCCAAGCATAAAAGTAACATTTTCATAGTTTGTCATTTATCATCTATCAACATTATCATTTAAATTAGACATTTTTATTTATCGGGCTTGATCGAATATGTAATCATTTCACATATTTATTGTAACACCCCTAACTCGTGTTCGTCTCCAGAACAGGATTACAGAGAATTACCGGAACATTCAGAAACATATACAGATAATTCATGCAAGTTACTATTCATTAACCGAGATTATTCATATCGTCCCTTAAATGGACCTTCGAGGCCCAATACAAGCATTAGAAACGAGTCGAGACTTAATCGGAACCTCTAAGAATTTTTCGCAAAATTTCAAATTTTTCTAAGGTGTAGGGCTCACACGCCCGTGTGACCCTAGGACACGCCCGTACTACAGGCCGTGTTCAACCCCGTGTAACTCTCTGACTTGCACACACGGCCATGCCACATGCCCGTGTGGTTAATTATTCAATTTGAAATTAGGTGCAGGTTTCACACGACCAAGACACACGCTCGTGTTCTAGGCTGTGTGTCACACACGGCAGAGACACACGCCCGTATCTCTGCCTGTGTGCTCAATTTTGAGCATTCTGTTTCTCAAAAATTTAGGTCCATAGGACACACGGCCTGGCTACACACCCATGTACTTGGTCGTGTGTCACACACTGTCTGGACACACGCCCGTGTGGACAAAATAAAGCCATTTCTAGCTTTATTTTTCACCCAAAATCACACCCAAAACCTGCACTTGAAACACACATCCAATACCAACCAATTCAAGCATTCAAAATAAGCAATTCCATCATTCAACATGGCATATTATTTCAAGCACAAGTGTTTATAAACTTACTGTAACACCCATTGCCCGTATCCGAATCAGAACAGGGTTTGAGGCATTACATAGCTAATCTTGCTTAAACATATAAATTAGGGTTATAAAATTTCGTTTAACTCTATCGCTCACACATATCCGGCCTAGGAGGCCCTAAATATACTTCCGAGACGTATCGGAATTTATCCGGGAACTTTCACGAGTTCGATAAACTTTTTAATAAAACAGGGGCCACATGCCCGTATAGGCCTAGGGACATGCCCGTGTGCCCCTAAGGCATGCCCGTGTCTCTCACCCGTGGTCGACATTGACTAATTTCACACGGCCTTGACACGCCCGTGTCACTACCCCGTGTGCCAAACCTTGGCATTCTGACTTATCCACACGGCCTATACACACGCCCGTGTACCCCAGCCATGTGGTAATTCAAATCCCAAGTGTAAGGTGCAGA
This sequence comes from Gossypium australe, assembly GCA_005393395.2. NCBI lineage: Eukaryota > Viridiplantae > Streptophyta > Magnoliopsida > Malvales > Malvaceae > Gossypium > Gossypium australe. The sequence continues at coordinate 68,361,012 of CM016615.1, forward strand.
CTTCACACGACCTGGGTGCACGCTCATGTGCTAGCCATGCCTCCCACACGGCCTAGGCCCACGCCCATGTGTCTAGCTAAGTGAACAATTAGCAGGCTATATACCAAGCCCTTGCCACCTTAGACTGCACACATACATACTTCTACTCAAATAATACAATTCCTACCCTATAAGCAAGACCAATGACTCATTTCCAACATACAAGATCATTAAAGGGACATACACTTCATGAATTTCATCTTCATTGAACAAAAGAGTTTGCCAAGTATTTGCCTAACTCATAAGGCCATTTACAAAATGACTTACAATTACAACTTAACAAAATACTCCCATCCTATACATGCCATACTCAAAATAAGTCTAAAATTGTTATACCAAAGTGCTGTCGATAGTGTGATTTCCAAACTCCTACGGCCACGATCCTCGAGTTACCTTGGCAATACTACAAGAAAGAAGGGCAATGAAAAAGGGGTAAGCATAAAGCTTAGTAAGTTGCATGGAAATAAATAGCAATAATAATGCTCATAAAATAATCCATCCACGGTATTAGCTAACCGTACACAAGTCAAGGCTTCTTGACAATACTTACTTCTAATTGCCCTTGTCTAGCACATACCGTGCCACGTATCGAGATCAATTTTCGTGACTTATTCACGAGTACCTGTATTCACTCATTCACATGACTTAAATATCCTTCACCTTTCTACTTCCAAAATTCATCTATTTATCCCACTACTCACAAGGGATAGTCAAAGACGTGTGTTTATCATCACTACTGTAAGTATAAAGCCATTGCCACATCCTCGAGGTGGTCTTACATAGAGTTTCCCCTAGATGCCAATGCCATATCCCGAACATGGTCTTATATGGGATTACCTTTAGGTGCCAATGCCATATCCCGGATATGGTCTTATATGGGACTACCCCTCATGTATCGATGCCATAACCAGGATATGGTCTTATACGATTTCCATATTCATTACCGAAGCCATATCCCAGATATGGTCTTATACGGGATCTCAACTCAGAGCCGAGGCTATGTCCCAGACATGGTCTTATACGGGACCTTATTTATTTCACATTTCAATGATAGCATTTCTATAATCAATATGACCCATTAGGAGTCCAACATATCATTCACATTAACTACTCAATTTAGTAATGCATCATGCTTCAATATAATGTCAAGCGTTTCTCAACATGCTAATATGAATGTTATTTAAATCACATACAACTTACCTCGTTTTTCCAAAATGAGTTAGTTCTTCGGTTCAGTCCAAGACTTTATTCTTTCCTCGATCGAGGCAGATTCTCGACTCCTCTTGCTCTATAATAGCAAATTAGCTCATTTTAATCACTACATTAATAAAAGCATTTCAAACATCATGCTTGGGCAAAATTACTAATTTGCCCTTAGTCTTTGGCAAAATGACCATTTTGCCTCTAGGCTCGGAAATAAATTCTAATCACATTTCTACCTTCAACAAGCCTAGGTAAATATTTAATGCTCTTAAAGCTATCATCAAGAATCAATATTTCACATGCTTACTACAAAATTTGTAACCTTTTCATTAAGGTCCCATTTGATGTTTTCATGCTAACACATTTCTCAAAAGTTGTTCATTTAACAACTAAGACTCAATTTCTTCCATAAAAATGCAGCAAATAATAATGGAGGCTCTCATGGTAAAACTCTAAACTCTTCACCATATTGCACATTAGTCCCCTCATATGAAAGCTTAAGCTTTAGGGGTCTCAAAAGTACAATTTTCTTCAATAAAGATCATTAAAATCACTTACTAGCAAAGAAAGAAGCTTGCTGAAAATTTGAGCTCTCAAACCCTTTTGTTTGTTGCCAATTTTTGGTGGAGAAGAATAGAGAAAAATATGATATCTTCTTTTTCTTTATTTTAATATAAAACATCATTTTAGTCCACCTACCATCAACAACTTTGACCAATTTTGACACAATTGTCTCCTATGGCCGGCCATGCTATCTCTAGGGGTCTAACTGCCTTTTAAAGACCTCCAATTAATAATCTATGGCTGTTTGGCACCTTTAGCTTATAGAATGGAACTTTCACACTTTATGCGATTTAGTCCTTTTTCACGTTTAAACACGAAATCGCTAAAATTAAAGCACCAAAAATTTCATGCATATGTACTATCATGTTCCAACTCATAATATAACATGAAAAATAAATTTCTCAAATCTCGGATTAATGATCTCGAGATCACTATTCTGGCTAGCCCCTAAATTGGGCCGTTACAATTCTCCCCCTTAAGGATTTTCATCCTCGAAAATCTTACCAGTGAAAAGATTGGGGTATTGATTTATCATCATTTCCTCGGGCTCCCACGTAGCCTCTTCAATATTGTGCCTTTGCCATAGGACTTTCACTAGGGCTATGCTTTTGTTCCTTAACTGTTTGACTTTACGAGCCAAAATTCTAACTGGTTCTTCTCCATATGTCAAATCCGGTTGTATTTCTACCTCTGTCGGCACTAAGACATGTGAAGGATCTGAACAATATCGGCGCAACATAGACACATGAAAGACATCGTGAATCTTTTCTAACTCAGGTGGCAAGGCTAACCGATAAGCTACCAGTCCTATCCTTTCAGTAACTTCATAAGGTCCGATAAAGCGCGGACTCAATTTGCCCTTCCGACCAAATCTGAGGATTTTTCTCCAAGGTGATACTTTCAAGAACACTTTATCACCAACTTTGAATTCTATCTCTTTCCTTTTTAAATCCGAATAGGACTTCTGTCTATTTGAGGAGACTTTCAAGCAGTTACGTATCACTTTTACCTTCTCTTCAGTTTTTTTAACCAAATCAACCCCGTGTATCTATTTTTCTCTGAGTTCTGACCAATACAAGGGCGTCCGACACTTATGCCCATACAATGCCTCATAAGGTACCATCTTCAAACTTGATTGAAAGTTGTTGTTGTAGGCGAATTCCACCAATGGTAAGTATTTCTCCTAATTACCATGGAATTCCAAAACACAACACCGAAGCATGTCTTCTAGTATCTGAATTACCCTCTCTGACTGCCCGTCAGTTTGTGGATGGAAAGCCATACTGAAACTCAATTTCGTGCCCAAAGCTTCTTGCAGCTTTTTCCAAAACTGTGACGTGAATCTTGGATCTCTAACTGAAATGACTGACAACGGTACTCCAGGAAGTCTTACTATCTCAGACATGTACAAGTCTACCAATTTATCGAGTGAATAGTCGACTCGCACTGGTATAAAGTGGGCTGACTTAGTGAGTCTATCAACCACTACCCATACTGCATCTTTCCTCTTGGGAGTCAACGGTAAGCCCGTCACAAAGCTCATAGTAACACGATCCCACTTCCACTCAGGAATCGTAAGGGGCTGAAGTAAACTCGAGGGTACTTAATGTTCAACCTTCACTTGCTGACAAATCAGGCATTTGGATACAAATTCGGAAATATCTTTCTTCGTACCCAACCACCAATACCATCTCTTCAAATCATGGTACATCTTTGTGCTGCTTGGGTGTACATTTAAACATCCGTTATGTGCTTCATGCAAAATTTTGCGAATGAGCTCATCATTCTTGGGTACACAGACTCGATCTTGAAATGTTAGACAACCATCAAGATTTACTTGAAAGTCTGTCTCAACGCTCGACTCACAATAAACTCTCTTGGCTTGCAAACTGTTATCATCCTTCTGAGCTTCACAAACCTCTTGGAGGAACAATGGTTTAGCCCTCAACTCGGCTAAAATGGAACCATCATCTAACAAGGTCACCTTAGTGTTCATGGCTTTTAGTGCAAACAATGATTTTCTGCTCAAAGCGTCGGCGACTACATTTGCCTTTCCCGGATGGTAGTCAATTACTAACTCATAATCTTTAATCAACCTAACCATCTTCGTTACCTCAAATTTAATTCCTTTTGAGTCATCAAATATTTTAGGCTTTTGTGGTCAGTGAAAATCCGACACCTTTCACCATATAAATGATGTCTCCAAATTTTTAACGTAAACACAATTGCGGCCAATTCTAAATCATGAGTCGGGTAGTTCTTCTCGTGTGGTTTCAATTGTCTAGAGGCGTATGAAATTACTTTACCCTCTTGCATAAGTACACAGCCCAATCCATTCAAAGACACATCACTATAAACCACAAATTCTCTTCCCAGTTCCAGTTGCACCAAAATAGGAGCCTCAGTCAATAGTGTATTCAGTTTCTCAAAACTCTATTGACACTTTTCCGTCCAGTCGAACTTTACATCATTCTACAGAAGTCTCGTCATCGGTGTAGCTATCATGGAAATCCCCTTGAAAAAATGCCTATAATAGCCTGCTAGGCCTAGAAAACTCCTCACTTCAGTTATGCTCCTCGGCGGTTTCCATTCAATAATTGCCGAAATTTTACTCGGGTCGACTCTAATCCCATCTCCCGAGACAATATGCCCCAAAAATCCCACTTCCTTGAGCCAAAATTCACTCTTACTAAATTTGGCATACAATTGTTTTTCTCTCAAAACTTGTAGAACCATACTCAAATGCTCTACATGATCGTTCTCATCTCGAGAGTAGATCAGTATGTCATCGATGAAGACCACAACAAACCTATCCAAGTACGGTCGAAAAATACGATTCATCAAATCCATGAAGATCGCGGGGGCATTTGTTAGACCAAAAGGCATGACCAAAAATTCATAGTGGCCGTACCTAGTTCTAAATGTGGTTTTCAGTATATCCGAGTCCTTGACTCTCAACTGATAGTACCCTGACCTCAGATCTATATTGGAAAATACTGTAGCTCCCTTCAATTGATCAAATAAATCGTCGATCCTCGGCAACGGTACTTATTCTTCACTGTCACCTTGTTGAGTTGCCGATAGTCTATACGTAGTCTCATGGAACCATCTTTCTTCTTCGCGAATAGAACGGGAGCACCCCACGGAGAAAAAATCAGCCTCGCGAAACCCTTATTCGTTAATTCTTGCAACTGTGCTTTCAAGTCTTTCAGTTTAGTTGGGGCCATTCTATAGGGAGCAATAGAAATAGGGGTAGTACCCGGAGCTAATTCAATCCCAAATTCAATCTCTCTATCCAGAGGTAGCCCTGGCAACTCTTCCGGAAAAACATCTAGGTACTCGCATACTATGGGTACTGACTCAATTTTCAATTTAGTCTCTTTAGTGTTAAACACAAAGGCAAGATAAGCCTCATACCCTTTCCTTAGGTACCTCTGAACTGACATGGTTGATACCATTATCGGTGACCTATCTGGCTTATCTGATTCAACACGAATAAAATTACCATTTTCATCTCTCAACTCGATATGCTTCTTCCCACAATTCACAATTACACTGTGGGTAACTAACCAATCCATCTCGAGAATGACGTCAAACTCGTCAAACGGTAATAACATAATATCGACCGGGAAACAATGACCCTTAATCATCAAAGGGTACACTTTGCAAACTCTATCAAACAACACACACTTGCCTAGGGGATTTGACACTCTTATGATGAATTCGATAGACTCTATAGGCATGCTCATGCTAGGGACTAATTTCATGCATATGTATGAGTGGGTAGATCCTGGGTCAATTAAAGCTATAATATGAGTATTATGAAGAGAAAAGATACCCGTGATCACGTCGGGGAAAATGCCTCTTCATGAGCACGAATGACATATGTCCTCGCCGGTGCTCTACCCTCAACTCTAGAAGCTTGTTCTTTAGAAGGATTCTTGCTTCCCATCTCAATTCTCGGGTTTTTCAAAGGTCTTCTCCTAGTGGTACTTCTCGATCTTGCATTTTGAGGCTTTTCTTTCTCGTCTACCTCGGGACATTCTTTGATAAAGTGGTCTAAAGATCCACATCTAAAGCAAGCTTTCTCATTAGCTCGACACTCACCAGAATGGCGCCTGCCACACTGAAGGCATTCTGGTCTACTTGGTCGAACGTTGCCCACATTAGCAACTGATGTGGTTTGCCCTTTCGATCTCGAAAATTGCTTGCCTTTATCTCGGGTTGAAAACCCCACTGAAGTGACTGATCGAGTAGTGAAATCCCTCAGTTTCTTAGATGAGGATTGGTGAGACTTGTTCAGTTGTCTCTTCCTCGAGTCATGAGACTCGCACTCAGCTCTTCACTTCTCTTTAGCCAACTTCTCGGCTTTACAGGCCCTATCCACTAATACTACAAACTCCTTTAATTCGAGAACTCCCACGTATAGGATATCTTTATTCAACCCGTCCTCGAATCTCTTGCACATGATAGCTTCGATAGACACGCACTCCTGTGCATACTTGCTAAGCCTTACGAACTCTCGCTCGTAGTCGGTCACTGACATACGATTGATAAACCGTAAAAGCAACATATTTTAATCCCACATTTAGTATGCTTTTGGATGATTTAAGCCTCGATTGATATAAAAAGGTGCTCTTAATCCTTTCTTTTCATGTCCTATACCCAGGAAAGCACCCGAGGATGAAAAGAACATAAAACGGGCCCAAAATGGAGTAAATGGGCCATATCACGAAATCCACACGGCCTGGACTTAAGCCCACACGGTCGTGCCACATTGATCATCTAGAACACGGCCTTACCCCCGAGTCACATGACCGTGCCTCATTAAAGAATTCTGAACACGGCTTGAAGACTAGTCACATGGGCGTGTGACATGGCTGTGTCCCTATCGTGGCAAAAAAGCAATTCCATTCAGATTTGGATACTTTGGAGGCGAAGAAACACATTCCAAGAGCCTATATAAACCCCCTAAGTGTTACCTGAAAGAGGGCGGTTAGCGAGGCCAAGGAGCCAAGCCAAAAAGATTAGAATTGTAGGAATCACTCGGAGATAGCCACTTGATCCATCTCTAGAAGCCGGAATTCTACTCAAGACGGCGGATCTTTCCTTCAATTCCTTCAGGGAGTTTTAGGGATTTCTTATGTTTTGTTTTATCTTTTCTTCTGAGATGTTTTCTTTATTTGTTATGAACTAAACCCCTCAGATACCTGAAGGGGATGAAACCTAGATGAATCTTGTTATTATTTTCTGAACTATAAGATAAATACTTGATTTGTTCTTAATTATGTATGCTTAATTCTTGTGTTAATGTTTCCGGGATATTGAATCAAGTCAGATGTTCTTAGGTGGAGGAGTAAAAGTCCCTGCTTAAGAATAGATCTAGCATAATTAAAGCGGAGTCGTTCGCGCGCCTAAAGATAGGGTGACGAGATTTTGCTGGATTAGGGTGAAACCTAACATGGGAATCTGTAGATCGATTTACTACTATTCTAGGGGGTTATTAAGTGAGAAAGAGATTTCCATTAACCTAGGGTTAGGCGTTATTCACCTCGAGAGAGGGTTTAATATACATTAGGGAGTCCTACGGATCAAGTCAAGTGAATAAATCGTTTGGTTCAGTGTTAGATAACAAGTGAAATCTAAGTGGATTCTTCCTGAGGGTATCGTCTTAAATCAACTGAGTCTTCCCTCAAGTTATTTCCCAATTTATTCTTTTTGTCTTTGTGTCTTTAGCTTAGTAGTAGTTAAGTTTAAATAACTTCACTTATTTTAGGCTAGATAATAAAAAGAAGGTTAGTATTAGTACTTTTAGTTCCTTTGGGTTCGACAATCCGGTCTTGCCTAAGCTATACTACTGTTCGATAGGTACACTTGCCTTTAATCGTTGTCAGAGTTAGTTTGCAGGTTCGATCATTCTCTTTATAAATTTTAAGACTCTGATTCCAGCGATCAAGTTTTTGGCGCCGTTGCTGGGGAACTAAAATATTAAGAAAACTCTATTTTTATTACTTTAGCCATTATTTTTATTTTCGCAATTTTATTTTACTTTTAGGTTAAATTTTGATTTTGCTAAATTTTCTTTCTTTCTTCTCCTAGCAGTTACCTCTAGTTTATTACTAGAAGGAACCCGAAAGGACCACTAGTATACGGCAGTGAAATTGAAGCTACCGTTCGTAGGACTCGCAGAGAAATCAGGTGAGCCCTAAATTACACAGAGGAAGACCAAAGGCAGATCCAATCCTACTGAAGGGATGGACGAGAATAATCCACAACCACATGATGTGGGAGAAAACAATGCTCCACGTACTATGTTTGATTATGCTAAACCGCATTTAACATGAGCGGAATCGAGTATTGTTAGGCCTGCTATAGCTGCTAATAATTTTGAATTAAAGCCTAACACAATACAAATGATTCAAAAATTTGTTCAATTTGATGGTTTCCAGGACGAAGACCCAAACACTCATATAGCTAATTTTTTAGAGTTCTGTGATACCTTCAAAATAAATGGCGTTTCTGATGATGCCATACATCTTCGGTTATTTCCCTTTTCATTAAGAAATAAAGCCAAACAGTGGTTAAACTCGTTACCACGAGGGTCAATCACTACATGGGAACAAATGACCAAAAAATTTCTTTTAAAATATTTCCTACCGCCCAAAATGGCCAAATTACGGAATGATATCTCTTCTTTTGTGTAGATGGATTTAGATACATTATACGACGCATGGGAGAGATACAAGGATCTCTTGAGAAGGTGTCCGCACCACGGTTTACCCTTATGGCTACAAGTCCAAACCTTCTATAATGGTGTAAACCCCTCAATGAGGCAATTAATTGATTCAGCCGCCGGTGGAACTCTGAACAACAGAACTCCTAAAGCAGCCTACGAGTTCATTGAATAGATGTCACTGAATAACTATCAGTGGCAAGTTACAAGGACTAAACCGACAAAATTAGCCGGAGTTTACAACCTCGATGCAGTGACCACACTATCAACACAGATAGAGATGATAAATAAAAAGCTTGATAGTTTGTGTTCCTCGCAGGTACACCCAGTCATGCAATGCAACGCAAGTGGAACTATGGCGAATCTTGAGTACCGACCCTACCAACCGGACGCAGAGAGCGAACATATGAACTATATAGGTAATAATTACAGATCCAATAATAATCCTTATAGTAATACTTACAATCCAGGTTGGAGGAACCACCCAAATTTTTCATGGGGAGGTCAAGGAAATCAAAGACAACAACCTCCTCAAAATTTCCAAAATCAGCCATATCCACAAGAGAAAAAGCCAAACCTTGAAGAGATGCTGACAAAATTCATGGCAAGCACAGAAAATCATCTCTAAGATACTGAGAAAACACTTAAAAGTCAACAAACATCGGCTGAAGAGACAAAGAACCAAGTTAGGGAACTCACTAAGTCAGTTGGACTACTTACTGTGATGATTTGTGAAATACAGGCAGAGATTCTTTCTAAAGAAACAGAACAGGTAAAGGCAGTCACACTAAGAAGTGGAAAGGAGTTAGTGAACCAAAGAGACCACACAAAGATAACAAAACAAAGGATGAGAGAGTTGATGACGTAAATCCAGTACGCAAAGAAAGTAAACTACCAATCCCATATCCAGCAAAATTGAAGAAAGAACGATTAGATGCCCAATACGGTAAGTTTCTCGAACTTTTTAAACAAATACATATTAACTTACCTTTTGTTGAAGCTATTTCACAGATGCCAAAATACGCAAAATTCTTAAAGGAACTCCTAACGAATAAAAGGAAGCTTGAAGAAGTATCGACGGTGGAACTTAATGAAGAATGCTCAGCCATCCTCCAAAACAAGTTACCAACCAAATTAAAAGACCCAGGAAGTTTTACTATTCCTTGTTTAATTGGTAGCTTAAATATTAAGAAGGCATTAGCTGATCTAGATGCCAGTATTAATTTAATGCCTTACAAAATGTTTAAACAACTAGATCTTGGGGAACCAAAACCCACTAGGATGAGTATTCAGTTAGCTGATAGATCTATTAAATATCCTAGAGGAGTTATCGAAGATATCCTGGTGAAAATCGATAAATTTATTTTCCTTGTTGATTTTGTTGTGTTAGACATGGATGAAGACATTGATGTTCCCTTAATTTTAGGGTATCCTTTTTTAGCTATTGCTAGGGCTGTTATCGATGTAGGTAACGGTAAACTTGCATTAAGAATAGGCGATGAGGAAATTATTTTTCAAATTTATGATGCCATGCGTATTCTAGAGAACAAGATGATGCCTGTTATTTTGTTGATACTACTGATCATATCATTCAAAACTCATTACCGGAAATCTTACATGATGACACGATGGAACTGTGCCTGACTCAAGACGATGGGGAAGAAGATGAAGCTGATGAGCTGAATACGTCTTCCCCTCGACAAACGCAAGAAGAAAGCATTAAAGTCAATGACGAACCAAGGCAAAAACCCTCTATCATTGAGCTGCCCAAATTGGAATTAAAACAGTTGCCAAAACACTTAGAGTATGCATTCCTCAGGGACAATTCTATGCTACCGGTTATTATCTCTTCAGAACTAAAACCCAAGGAAAAAGAGGAGTTAATACAGGTACTAAGAGAACATAAAAAAGCCATAGCTTGGACAATCTCTGACATCAAGGGCATAAACCCATCGTTCTGTACCCACAAAATTTTAATGGAAGAGGAATACAAACCGTGTGTGCAGCCTCAAAGATGCTTAAACCCCAACATGAAAGAAGTAGTCAAGGCTGAGGTAATTAAACTTTTAGATGCAGGATTAATTTATCCTATTTCTAACAGTACTTGGGTAAGTCCTGTACAGGTAGTTCCAAAGAAAGGAGGCATTACTGTAGTGCCCAATGAAAAGAATGAGTTAATCCCTACAAGAACAGTTACAGGTTGGAGAGTCTGTATAGACTATAGAAAGCTGAACGATGCAACCAGAAAAGATCACTTCCCTTTACCCTTCAGAGATCAAATGTTAGAAAGACTATCCGGGCATATGTACTACTGTTTCTTGGACGGACTCTCCGGCTACTTCCAAATCCCAATAGCTCCTAAAGATCAAGAGAAGACAACATTTACATGCCCATACGGTACGTTTGCTTATTGTAGAATGCCTTTTGGATTATGTAATGCTCCTGCTACATTTCAGCGTTGCATGTTGGCAATCTTTGACGAACTTGTGGAAGACATTATGGAGGTATTTATGGATGATTTCTCGGTATTCGGTAATTCTTTCCATCTTTGCCTTAAAAATTTAAAACGAGTTCTAATGAGATGTGAGGAAACAAACCTTGTTTTGAATTGGGAAAAATGTCACTTTATGGTTAGAGAAGGGATTGTATTAGGACATAAGATTTCTAGTAAAGTGATTGAGGTAGATAAAGCAAAGGTTGAAACCATAGAAAAAATACCTCCCCCAGTTCAGTTAAGGCCATTAGAAACTTTTTAGGACATGCAGGGATCTATAGAAAATTTATTAAAGATTTTTCTAAAATAGCCAAGCCTTTAACAAAATTACTGGAAAAAAAATGTTCCTTTCAATTTCAATCAGGAATGTTTAGATGCATTTAATGTCCTTAAGGATAAATTAATAAAAGCTCCGATTATAATTGCATCTGATTGGAATTTACCCTTTGAACTAATGTGTGATGCAAGTGATTTTGCAGTAGGTGCAGTTTTGGGACAACGAAGAGACAAGCATTTTCAGCCAATTTACTACACTAGCAGAACATTAACACTTGCACAAGAAAACTACACCACCACGGAGAAAGAATTGCTAGCTGTAGTTTTTGCTTTTGACAAATTTAGGCAGTATCTAATATTGTCTAAAGTTGTCGTTTACACTGACAATTCAGCTCTCCGTTATCTTTTAACCAACCTGATGCAAAACCTCGACTCATACGATGGATTTTACTTTTACAGGAGTTTGATTTGGAAATACAAGATAAGAAGGAGTTGAGAATCTTGCGGCAGATCACCTCTCCAGACTTGAGAATCCACATATCGAAGAGCTCGATGAAAGTGAGATAAGCGACTCCTTTCCCGAAGAACAACTCTTTTCTATAACACATTCTGAGGTACCATGGTTTGCAAACATCGCAAATTATTTAGCTGCTAACATCTTACCAACAAGACTAACACATCACCAAAAGAAGCGATTCTTTGCTGATGCAAAAAGCTATTTTTAGGAAGATCCCTTTCTTTTTTGCATATGTGCAGAACATGTAATTCGAAGATGCGTTACAAAGGCAGAAGCAAGCAAAATCCTGGAACATTGCCATTCAGGACCTTCAGGAGGACACTACAGTGGCATCAAGACATCACACAAAATACTCGAATCAGGTTTTTATTGGCCCACTCTATTTAAAGATGCCAACAGGTATGTTACCTCGTGTGATAAATGCCAAAGAACAGGTAACATTTCTAAACTTGATGAAATGCCTCAAACATATATGTTATCATGTGAAATATTTGATGTATGGGGTATTGATTTTATGGGACCATTCCCTAGTTCATTTGGAAATAAATACATCCTAGTGGCAGTTGATTACATGTCAAAATGGGTAGAAGCTGAAGCTTTACCTACCAATGATGCTAGGGTAGTAGTTAAGTTTATCAAGAAACTGTTCTCTCGTTTTGGAACACCTAGAGCTATCATTAGTGATAGGGGCACTCATTTCTGTAATACTCAATTTGACAAAGTCTTAAAAAAATATGGAGTACACCACAGGATAGCCGCCCCATATCACCCTCAAACCAGTGGGCAAGTTGAAGTAGCAAACCGGGAACTTAAATGAATCCTAGAAAAAACGGTTGAATCAAACAGGAAAGACTGGGCATTAAAAGTAGATGATGCCTTATGGGCCTATAGAACAACATTTAAAACCCCTCCGGGAACGTCCCCATACAAACTTGTATACGGGAAAAGCTGTCATCTACCATTCGAGTTAGAACACAAAGCTTTTTGGGCCATAAAGTTTTTAAATTTTGATTTTAAAACTGCAGGAAAGAAACGAATGATGCAGATGAACGAGCTAGCCGAATAGAGAGCCGAGGCGTACGAGAACTCAAAACTATACAAGGAGGCAACAAAACGACGCCATGATGCTCGTCTCAAGAAATCAAAACAATTCGAAGTAGGGGACTTGGTCTTGCTATACAACTCAAGGCTTAAACTATTCCCTGGGAAGTTGAAATCAAGATGGTCAGGCCCATTCATAATCAAAACAATTTTTTTCGTATGGTACAATCGAGGTAACTCACCCCACCAAGGGCACATTCAAGGTAAATGGTCACCGACTAAAAATTTATAATGGTACAGATTTTAGGAATATGAGAGAGGAGCTTCAGCTCCGTGAACCTTCTTTTATAAATGAAAACAAGGTAAGTCTAGCTTAAGACTATAAACGAGCGCTTCTCGGGAGGCAACCCAATCACTAATTTACTAACATTTTACTTTTAAGCATCTAACTCCATATCAATGAAGTACAGGTTTAGGGCCACACGGCCTTGCACACGGGCGTGCCTGTGGCCGTGTGGAAGCCAGAGGATGAAACACGGGCGTATCTATAGCTGTGCATGACAAGAGATAAAATTTTCCTAAACAAGGGTAGAACACGGCCGTGCTCGACGACCGTGTGAAGATACTGACTTGCCAACCACGGGCTGGACACGCTCATGCCTGACGACCATGTGAAGATACTGACTTGCCACACACGGGCTACACACGCCCGTGTTACTTCACCGTGCCAACATACTGACTTGTCGAACACGGGCAGAACACGCCCGTTTTACATGAGCGTGTGAATAAGAACACGGGCGTGCCACAAATACCCACGGCCGTGGCCAAACACCTGAACGCACCCAAAATTCAAAATCACAAAAAACACGGGCGCATAAAAATCGAGCACGGGCGTGGCCCCTGCCCGTGCTTTCACCCCTATTTAAGTAACTTAAACCGCCACCCTCCCTAAAATCAACCCTAAAAGATTTCTCAGCCCCTTTTTTCTCCCATTTTCGGCCACACCCACGTCCCCAACCCCCTAAAAACCTTTCAACCTTCTTTTTTCTTCAAAAAACCTTACAAAAACCACACCCCATGCCCTCGCCACAGCCGTGCACCTGCAGAAAACCTCACAGCACCACCGTGCTCCGCCCATGCTCGACCGATTTACACCATCACAATCCTGGTTCCCTCCATTACTTCATTCGCTTGACTAAAAGATTGATAAATTTCATATTATTTTGCTTTATTTTTGTTTTTATTTTAAGCATGATTTTTTTTAGAACTTGTCTCAGTGTTTCATTTCTCATGAATATTTATAGTGAAAATTTTTCCTGTTAACCATTTGTTGCTATTTATCGATTGATTTCATATTTTCTACTGATTACATTCTTATACAAATTTTCCTATGTAAAATTAGAATAGGCTACTCATAGGTGTATAACCGCATTTAGCATTTAAATATCTGGGGTCTAGATGACAATTTCATACAAACATTACTTAAATATCCATTATTTCAGGTACAATGTCATCATCACGAGGGAAATGAACTACAGCCGCCCCCACCAAGAAAAGAAAGGGACCCGGCTCGTCCTCAGCTAGTTCCTCTTCCGAGATAAGACACCGCCTCCTTCAATTCTGTCAAGAAGCTCAGGAAGAATGATATAAGGTATTTCAGGAAAGACCTTTCGGTACCAGAAGGTGCATTGACTGGGACGCTGTGGAATAGGTCAGACTAGCAGCCGATATTCGAGCCCTCATATCAACTGAGCCGTAGGAGCAATTTTTCTCTATCATTGAGCCCACATATTTAGAACTCACACTCGAGTTCTGCACCACTTTCACCTTACAGACAGTGATGACCCAATATGACGACCCAGGCACAGTCCAATTCCGTTTAGGGGGCACAGTATGTTGCCTAAGCATACCACAATTCGGCACAGCACTCGAACTCTATACGGAGGAGTTTATAGCAGAAAATCCACTCTCCGAGTTAAACCGTCAGCTCCACTGCACTCCTCTCAACTGCTGGCGCAGTTTAACCCCTACCACAGGTGTCTACGACCCCAGTCGCTCTAAGGCGACAGTCCTTGGCCCATCCTTGCGGTATATCCACGCAATTTTAGCCCACACTATCACAGGTCGACGTGAGAGCACCAGTGTAGTGAATAAGCACGATGTCTACTACCTATCGTGCATGTCAGAAGGACACATTTTCGACCTTGCATATTTCATTGCCTGTGTAATTCAGCACCAAACGGAGCCGCATAGGAAGGGAATTTTATCGATAGGGCCGTACATCACTCGGTTAACTCGACACTTTAGCCTCCTCCATACTAAGGCTCAGATTTCCTCGCTCACATTGATCGGCCAAATGATACCTCAGGGCATTCAGATGATGCTACACATGAGGATGATTAAACATTGTCAAGGGACTGACCCGCCCCAATACCGATTAGCCACAGACGAGGCGGAGCCCGAGGACATTCCTGATGACGTCCCACCACCACCACAGGAGGTACCAGTTTCGAGCCAGCGGCCATCCCATGTAGCAGCTTCATTTTCGGATATCTCTGCATGCCTCAACTAGTTCGAGCAGTATTTCACTGACAACGCTCGACGTCTTGACGGAATAGAGGCCACCCTCCAGCAGATATGCCATCACTTCCATATCTCATCACCGACACCACCACAGGACCCGACCGATGATGATGACCTCTGAGTCCTTTTATTTATCTAATTTTTATTTTCTTATTTTAAGCTTTAACTTTTAACTTTTCTATTTTCCTTATTTTCCATTTATTTTAATTTGTCTTGGTTTGAACTTTTCCTTTATACATTGCAAACTTTTATCATGATTATCATTCACATCTAACTTTCGAGTATTCCTAACATATATTTATACGCCTCCGAGATTTCTAATTGGTGACTTCGCAGTATCAAATGAACACTCCATAGAAACGAACAAATCACTAGGAGTAATTCACTACTACATAAGTCATCCATAACCACGACCTCTGCCAATCTAAGGAGATCATCCATAAATTCAGGAAGTGGCACTCTCTCCCTCTCTTTTGATTATATATTAATTGTTATTATCTATCTTTGTACATTGAGGGCAATGTACATCTTAAGTGTGGGGGCTGAATATTTATTTGAAGAAAGGGCCTAACTTTCTGCATTATTCTCAAATCCGGCCTAACTTTCTTCATTATTCTCAAATCCCTGAATTTAGTCTTGTTTTTAAGTAATTTCCTCATATTACTAATTAGATGAAATTTCTGATGGTTTATGATTTTTATTGATATGTTTTAAATTAAGTCATAGTTAATTGTGCATTGATGATTAAATTAGAAGAATATTAGAGAATCGAGCATGATAAGTCTATTTTTTTAGAATTAAAATCTTTGCTAGGTTGTTGAGCTGAATCTGAATATTATCTGGAAGTTTGAAATTTACAAGGTTGATGTCAAAACACCCATAATTTTTGTGAGATTTTGAGCCTATTAGAGCATATATTCTTTTCCATGCTCACTTTATTGATTATGAGTGTGTCAACTATGAACTGTTATTCTAGAACTTGCCTCGATTATACATGTTGAGACCACATCTGTGATTTGATATACAGAGATGATAAAGGCACCTAGGATTTAACTCATTCACTCCACTAAAAAGCCTACCTCTATAAATTAACCCCTAGTGAACCCCATTGATCCTAACAACCTTTTTTATTAACTCACCAGCTACTATTAACCCAAAACCCCTTTGTATTTGTTATCACCATTCCTTTTGACTACCCTTTGATCGAGATATGATTTGATTAAGTTACCTAATTAAATTAGTTCAGTAATTGAATTCATCTTTTATGATTTGTTCTTAAAAAAAAAACCCGAAGCATATTCAGCATTAGTGCTACTAAGTGAGCTTACATGTTGAAATTCCACATCTTGAGGAAAAAAGCTCGTGTTATTAGTTTTCAATTGATGTAATTATTTAGGATTAGTTCAATTTTTTTGTTAGGCAATTTGTCAGGTAAGTCTATATTCTAACCTTCTAATTCAGCCTTTATCCACACCTTTAATCCTAGCCCCGTTACAACCCTGTTAAAGACCTTTTGATTTGTGTATCATCTCATATTACAGTGGTGGAGATTTGATTTTCAGGCAAGCCTATGTGATTAACTTTTCAGGTTCGACTTCTGAGAGCTTACTTTTGAACCTTAAACACCTCGAGTGATTTGAGTGAATCTTTAGTGAGGATGTCAATCCTTGTCGATTTTGAATCAAAGATAATTATTTAGATAAGGGGAAACACCTACGTTTTTATGCTACAAATATATGACTTTGACTGTTTGAATCTTTAAGACTCTTTGAGTTAACTCATCCATGTATAAATTATCTATGAATTATGATGAGACATTATTGATAGCAATTATGAATCATGGAAAGTTTGTTTTAATTGTAAGTTGAGAATTTTCCTTGAGAACCAGCAAAAGCTTAAGTGTGGGGGTATTTGATAAACTGTAAAAGCAACATATTTTAATCCCATATTTAGTATGCTTTTGGATGATTTAAGCCTCGATTGATATAAAAAGGTGCTCTTAATCCTTTTTTTTTTCATATCTTATACCTAGGAAAGCACCCGAGGACGAAAAGAACATAAAACGGGGCCAAAACGAAGTAAATGGGCCATATCACGAAATCCACACGGCCTAGACTTAAGCCCACACGGCCGTGCCACATTGATCATCTAGAACATGGCCTTACCCCCGAGTCACACAGCCGTACCTCATTAAAGAAGTCCGAACACGGCTTGAAGACTAGTCACACGGGCGTGTGACATGGCCGTGTCCCTATCGTGGCAAAAAGCAATTTCATTCGGATTTGGATACTTTGGGGCGAAGAAACACATTCCAAGAGCCTATATAAACCCCCTAAGTGTTACCTGAAAGAGGGCGATTAGCTAGGCTAAGGAGCTAAGCCGAAAAGATTAGAATTTTGGGAATCACTCGAAGATAGCCAGTTGATCCATCTCTAAAAGCCGGAATTCTACTCAAGACGGTGGATCTCTCCTTCAATTCCTTCAGGGAGTTTTAGGGATTTCTTATATTTTGTTTTATATTTTCTTTTGAGATGTTTTTTTATTTGTTATGAACTAAACCCCTCAGATACCTGAAGGGGATGAAACCT
The DNA here is from genome assembly GCA_005393395.2 of Gossypium australe. NCBI lineage: Eukaryota > Viridiplantae > Streptophyta > Magnoliopsida > Malvales > Malvaceae > Gossypium > Gossypium australe. Next base: position 68,379,050 of record CM016615.1, read on the forward strand.
AGATGAATCTTATTATTATTTTCTGAACTATAAGATAAATACTTGATTTGTTCTTAATTATGTGCGCTTAATTCTTGTGTTAATGTTTCTGGGATATTAACTCAAGTCAGATGTTCTTAGGTGGAGGAGCAAAAGTCCCTGCTTAAGAATAGATCTAGCATAATTAAAGCGGAGTCGTTCGCGCGCCTAGAGATAGGGTGATGAGATTTTGCCGGATTAGGGTGAAACCTAATATGGGAATCCATAGATTGATTTACTGCTATTCTAGGGGGTTATCAAGTGAGAAAGAGATTCCCGTTAATTAATCTAGGGTTAGACGTTATTCGCCTCGAGAGAGGGTTTAATATACATTAGGGAGTCCTACGGATCAAGTCAAGTGAATAAATCGTATGGTTCAGTGTTAGATAACAAGTGAAGTCTAGGTGGATTCTTTCTGAGGGTATCGTCTTAAATCAACTGAGTCTTCCCTCAAGTTATTTCCCAATTTATTCTTTTTGTCTTTGCGTCTTTAGCTCAGTAGTAGTTAAGTTTAAGCAACTTCACTTATTTTAGGCTAGATAATAAAAAGAAGGTTAGTATTAGTACTTTTAGTTCCTTTGGGTTTGACAATCCGGTCTTGCCTAAGATATACTACTGTTCAATAGGTACACTTGCCTTTAATCGTTGTCAGAGTTAGTTTGCAGGTTCGATCATTCTCTTTATAAATTTTAAGACTCTGATTCCAATGATCAATGGCCTTGCTTCAGCCCCAAGAACTCCTTTATCTTGTGGTCGATGAACCTCTAGCTGATATATTTCTTCCTGTATTCCTCTTGGAAGAATTCCCAATTAACTCTCTCCCTCGGCACCACCGACACCAGGGTGTTCCACCATCGGTAGGTTGAATCTCTCAAGAGAGACACCACACACTTTAAGCACCCCTCAGGTGTGCAGGATAACTCATCGAATACCCGGATGGTATTCTTGAGCCAAAATTCCTCTTTCTCCGGGTCATCATCCGTATTTGCCCAAAATTCCTCAGCTCCCTGCTTCTGGATCTTATCCACCGGAGGCCTTTCTCTTTTCACCACCTCAACTACATGAGGAGCTACTGGAGCAGGTTGAGGATTTGGTGGGGGTGGAGGGGGTTGAGCGTTAGGATTTGCTTGGGTATACTCAGTATACGAATTGCTCATCATGTGAAGAAATGCTTCTCGAGCCTCTTCTCCCTGACTCAAGGTCTCGGGTCTACTATTAGCTGGCGCGGTCCCTTGAGCGGGAGCCGACGCGTTACACGCAGCATCATCAGTTGCAGTTCTGTTTGGATTGAAATCCATATACTACAGAAAACAAAATTTAATACGTTAGGAGTCATCACACTATCATTACTCAGATGCTCTTACATATGGCATGTGTAGCTAGACTCATACTTATGCTACGTTAGTCCTATAATCGACTAAACTGTAGCTCTGGTACCAATAAATGTAACACCCCTAGCCCGTATCCGAAACGAAACAGGGTTCGAGGCATTACATAGCTAATCTTGCTTAAACATATAAAATAGGGTTATAAAATTTCGTTTAACTCTATCGCTCGCACATATCCGGCCTAGGAGGCCCTAAATATACTTTCAAGAAGTGTCGAAATTTATCTGGGAACTTTCACGAGTTCGATAAACTTTTTAATAAAACAGGGGCCACACGCCCGTATAGGCCTAGGGACACTCTCGTGTGCCCCTAAGGCATGCCCGTGTCTCCCACCCGTGGTTGACACTAACTAATTTCACACGGCCTTGACATGCCCGTGTCACTACCCTGTGTGCCAAACCTTGGCATTCTGACTTATCCACACGACCTATACACACGCCCGTGTACCCCAGCCGTGTAGTAATTCAAATCTCAAGTGCAAGGTGTAGACTTCACACGGCCTGGGTGCACACCCATGTGCTAGCCGTGCCTCCCACACGGCCTAGGCCCACGCCCATATGTCTAGCTAAGTGAACAATTAGCAGGCTATATACCAAGCCCTTGCCACCTTAGACTGCACACATACATACTTCTACTCAAATAATACAATTCCTACCCCATAAGCAAGTCCAAGGACTCATTTCCAACATACAAGATCATTAAAGGGACATACACTTCATGAATTTCATCTTCATTGAATAAAAGAGTTTGCCAAGTATTTGCCTAACTCATAAGGCCATTTACAAAATGAATTACCTAGCCAACACTTTGACTAACAATTACAACTTAACAAAATACTCCCATCTTATACATGCCATACTCAAAATAAGTCTAAAATTGTTATACCAAAGTGCTGTCGATAGTGTGATTTCCAAACTCCTACGGCCACGATCCTCGAGTTACCTTGGCAATACTACAAGAAAGAAGGGCAATGAAAAAGGGGTAAGCATAAAGCTTAGTAAGTTGCATGGAAATAAATAGCAATAATAATGCCCATAAAATAATCCATCCACGGTATTAGCTAACCGTACACAAGTCAAGGCTTCTTGACAATACTTACTTCTAATTGCCCTTATCTAGCACATACCGTGCCACGTATCGAGATCAATTTTCGTGACTTATTCACGAGTACCTGTATTCACTCATTCACATGACTTAAATATCGTTCACCTTTCTACTTCTAAATTCATCTACTTATCCCACTACTCACAAGGGATAGTCAAAGACGTGTGTTTATCATCACTACTGTAAGTATAAAGCCATTGCCACATTCTCGAGGTGGTCTTACATAGAGTCTCCCCTAGATGCCAATGCCACATCCCGGACATGGTCTTATATGGGATTACCTTTAGGTGCCAATGCCATATCCCGGATATGGTCTTATATGGGACTACCCCTCATGTATCGATGTCATATCCAGGATATGGTCTTATACGATTTCCATATTCATTACCGAAGCCATATCCCAGATATGGTCTTATACGGGATCTCAACTCAGAGCCGAGGCTATGTCCCAGACATGGTCTTATACGGGACCTTATTTATTTCACATTTCAATGATAGCATTTCTATAATCAATATGACCCATTAGGACTCCAACATGTCATTCACATTAACTACTCAATTTAGTAATGCATTATGCTTCAATATAATGTCAAGCGTTTCTCAACATGCTAATATGAATGTTATTTAAATCACATACAACTTACCTCGTTTTTCCAAAATGAGCTAGTTCTTCGGTTCAGTGCAAGGCTTTATTCTTTCCCCGATCGAGGCGGATTCTCGACTCCTCTTGCTCTATAATAGAAAATTAGCTCATTTTAATCACTACATTAATAAAAGCATTTCAAACATCATGCTTGGGTAAAATTACTAATTTGCCCTTAGACTTTGGCAAAATGATCATTTTGCCCCTAGGCTCGGAAATAAATTCTAATCACATTTCTACCTTCAACAAGCCTAGGTAAACATTTAATGCTCTTAAAGCTATCATCAAGAATCAATATTCACATACTTACTACAAAATTTGTAACCTTTTCGTCAAGGTCCCATTTGATGTTTTCATGCTAACACATTTCACAAAAGTTGTTCATCTAACAATTAAGACTCAATTTCTTCCATAAAAATACAACAAATAACAATGGAGGCTCTCATGGTAAAACTCTAAACTCTTCACCATATTGCACATTAGTCACCTCATATGAAAGCTTAAGCTTTAGGGGTCTCAAAAGTACAATTTTCTTCAAGAAAGATCATTAAAATCACTTACTAGCAAAGAAAGAAGCTTGCTGAAAATTTGAGCTCTCAAACCCTTTTGTTTGCTGCCAATTTTTGGTGGAGAAGAATAGAGAAAAAGATGATATCTTCTTTTTCTTTATTTTAATATAAAACATCATTTTAGTCCACATACCATCAACAACTTTGACCAATTTTGACACAATTGTCTCCTATGGCCGGCCATGCTATCTCTAGTGGTCTAATTGCCTTTTAAAGACCTCTAATTAATAATCTATGGCTATTTGGCACCTTTAGCTTATAGAATGGAACTTTCGCACTTTATGCGATTTAGTCCTTTTTTCACATTTAAACACGAAATCGCTAAAATTAAAGCACCAAAATTTTCATGCATATGTACTATCATGTTCCAACTCATAATATAACATGAAAATAAATTTCTCAAATATCGAATTAATGATCCTGAGATCACTATTCTGACTAGCCCCTAAATCGGGCCGTTACACTTACCTTGGTTTAACTTATGCAATAACAACATTTGATCATATATATTTAACATAACACTTGTGTATGTATATAATCATAATAACTTACTTTGTCATACCAAAATGAACAATTACTAGCCATTCCAACTGCTAGGTTACAAAACATCATTGTCAAGCCACTTATCGTCAAGTTGTCCTATACATGCCATTATACCATAATGATTTTACTAAGTATACCCAAAATGACTAGTTGATAGTGTGGCGATGCTCCAATGATCTCCAACCTTCACGAGCTTTCGAGCACTATAAAATAGTGGAAAATAAAACAGAGTAAGCATTACATGCTTAGTAAGTTCGTATAACAGACACTAAACTTACCAATCTCGTTTATTAAATCTAAGCAAACAATAACAAGTTTTCCATCCATTTGGCTAATTTGCCTAAACACATACATCCAATCAAACATGTTAGTCACAAAGTTTACATATACATTAAGTAAGGGTAGATGAGCTCATCATACATTATTCTTTCAAATCATTATCATTTCATCTCAAAGTTCTCATGCCATTTCAAGAGTTATACGTCCAATCGTAGTGAATGATTCGATAATCTGTCAATTTCTTATTCATGGATACCCATTAGGGAACTTAGCCAAGGAACATGCTCTCGAGTTACATATCGTATAACAGGATTACCAGTCCCGGCTAAATCCTTTAATTAGTGTATGCTCAAAGTAGCTCGATTAGGATTACCAATCCAGGCTAAATCCTAATCGTAACGTATACTCGAGAGGTATTATTTCAGGATTACCCGTCTGGGCTAAATAATTTCTATAACAAGGTCAGTAGGGTTACTCGTCTGAGCTAAATCTTGTCCGCAACAAATGCAGGACCTCATTCATTTTAGGAAAGCGCATCTACTCATCGGAACTCAACGTTCAATCGGGACTTAACCCCCCTTTTTTTTCCATTTCAAGCATGTATCAAATTTTCCATCATACCATACAAGTAAAGCACATCAATATCAATCACATTACATACAAGCAAAACATTCAATTAACATAATTACATGCTCGATTAACTTACACGAACTTACCTCTACACTTGTTCACGTAAATAATCTACTAATCCAAAATCTTTTATTTTCCTCGATCTAGCCTCGAGTTTGTGTTTTCCGGATCCAATTAGGCCTTGAAAGTTTCTTTTCTCTCACCTAAGGTTTCCATGTGTTTTAGGTTGAAGATGATGAAAATAAGATGATATATTTTCTTTTCATCTTTTAATTAATTAAGTATTTACTATTTCCAATTTAGTCCTTGCCCTTTTTCTATATTTCCATGGATGAGCCACCAAGAAAAATCTAAATACTTTTCTTGGTCTAATTACCATTTAAGGACCTCTAGTTTTGAATTACATAGCTATTTGATCCTTATAGCTACTAGAATTTAACTTTCACATTTTATGCGATTTAGTCCTTCTCGTAATTAAGCACTAAATCGATAAAATTTTTGTACCAAAATTTTCACATGTCATATCTATCACAATACGGACCATATAATAAAATAAAAAATAAATTATATTTTTGGGTCAGATTTGTGGTCCCGAAACCACTGTTCCAATTTCACTGAAAAATAGGCTATTACATTTATGACATTTATACAATTTACATAAACACAATCAATGCAAGCATGTAAGTAAACACAATTTAGTTATACGAACTTACCTCAATAAACGTTTGTGTACGTAAAATATACTAATCCAACATTTTACTCTTTTCCTCATTCTAACTCCGAATTTGGTCTATCCGGATCTACATGAGTAAATTTAACATCAATTTTTTACATTTCATGTTCAAGTGGACTCAATTTTTATCCTAGGCAAAATTACCATTTTGCCCTTAACTTTTCTATAAATTCCCATTTCATCCCTAGGCTTGTAAAATGAAATTTTTGCAATTTACTCCCTATTCCAAGCCTAACCAAAATTCCATCATAAAATTTACAGCACATGTTTTCTATAAATTTAAGAATTTTTCATCAATTTTCACAACTTTACATTTTTGTCCCTAAATCATGTTTTCATCAAAAATCACTTTGTAAAAGTTGTTTATATATCAATTATCTTTCATTTTCTACCATAGATTTCTAATTCCTAGCATATACATCCATGAACCATTTTTCATACCTTGATAACTTTTCAAATTAATCCCCCAAACAGAGAGATTAAGCTATTCTAATTCCAAAAATATCAAAATTACTAAAAATGGGGCAAAGAAACTTACCCAATTAGGCCTTGAAAGTTTCTTTGCTCTCACCTAGGGTTTCCATGTGTTTTAGGTTGAAGATGATGAAAATAAGATGATATACTTTCTTTTCATCTTTTAATTAATTAAGTATTTGCTATTTTTTTTTTAGTTCTTGCCCTTTTTATATATTTCCATGGATGAGTCACCAAGAAAAATCTACATACTTTTCTTAATGGTCTAATTACCATATAAGGGCCTCTAGTTTTGAATTACATAGCTATTTGATCCTTATAGCTCCTAGAATTTAACTTTCACATTTTATGCGATTCAGTCCTTCTCGTAATTAAGCACCAAATCGATAAAATTTTCGTACAAAAGTTTCACATGTCATATCTATCACAATACGGACCATATAATAAAATAAAAATAAATTATATTTTTGGGTCAAATTTGTGGTCCCGGAACCACTGTTTCGATTTTACTGAAAAATGGGCTGTTACAGCCCACATTGCAGATGAAGGCTAGAGAGGCTGCCAAGAAGAAGTGAGATCCTCATAGATATGAACTAAGTTTCATACATCAATACAATCAAGCCTCTACTTATTTACCTTCATTTATATTGTTTGCCATTGAACTTCAAATGTATAATGCTGAGTTCATTCTTCTTTTGAATATCCATTTGGATTTTTGTATTATGGACCTATTTTACCTGTTTCTATGGAGATTTTAACTTGAAATGAATTTTTGGGGCTGGAAATTAAAATCTGAATTAGTACGATGTTATGTCACCTAATGCTTTGAATTTGCGTTTACCAATTATTGGTCATTTCTTTTTCTTTGTATCCTATAGTCTATTCTTGTTTGATTCGAACCACTGGCTTCCATGGTGCTTGAGTGCTTGGTTTTCAAGGATGCGAGTGGCTTGGGGTTACTTAGCAGTTGTTGTTGTTGTGGCTCCTGATTTGTAGCCATTGTTTTGTTGTGGGTTTGACCCTTTGGCTTTTGTGAAGCAACAAACCATTTGAATTGAAAGAAAAAGACCCGAATTCAGGAGATGGTAAAAGACAAGGTTGAGGGAGAAAGAAGATGAAGAGAAAGGAGAGAAGAACAAGGAAAAAGAAAATAAGCATAAAGAGAAAGAGGTTGAGGGAGAAGAAGATGAAGAGAAAGATGAGAAGAAAAAGAAGAAAGACACAGAGAAGGACGGATAATCTTTTATTTTCTTTTTGACCCTTTGACTACTCGTCCAACGTGGCAAGTTAACTAGCCACATTGGCTAGTTAACTAGCCACGTCAGCTATCCCGTTAAGCCTGTGACAGAAAATGTTAATGGGTGACTGATTTGTCACTTTTTAATAACATTAGTGACTGTTTTGTTATTTTTTCAAAGTTGAGTGACTGAAATGAAACCCAAGTGACTGTTTTGTAAGCTACCCCAAAATTGAGTGGCTATTGGTGTAATTTACCCATTTGTTTTTTATATTCGAAGTACAATTATTTTTTAAATATAAATTTAAAAAAAAAACTCCATTAAACACACAAACTACTTAAGTTAAACTGTAGTGTACGAAAATTCTATTCACTTATATATCTTGAATTCAAGTTTTTTTAAGTCGAGCCCTAATAGCTTACGAATATTTTTTTTTTGTTTAATTACAAAGTAAAAAAAAATTCAAATATCCATTTTTCCCTATAGTAATAAAATAACAGATAAACTACATTTAGAATCACTAAATTATTAGTAAGCTTACACTTTAGTCATTCAATTTTAAAAAGTTACAAGTTGGTCACTAAACTACTTGAAAGGTACACATTGTTCATCATGTAGTGGAAATCAAATATGGTCGTTAACTCATTATTCATCATAGGGAAACTACACCCCAAGAGCACTCAACTATTAGTAAGTTTACACTTTGGTCATTTAATTCAAAGATGTTACAAGTTGGTTATTGAACCATTCTTTAAGTTTTAGGGTTTTAGGGACCTCATTTGTAGTTTTATTATAGTAATCTTGTCACTATCCAACCTCTTCTTCCTCCAATAAAGAACACCAACTCAAAGCTTTTTCCCCCTATTTCAACTTTAAGTTTTAATTTTCTTTGAAACAGCCTGAAACTATACTAATTTGAGCCTATAGTTCTAACAAAAAAGCTCTTCATCTTCATCCATCATCGTTTGATATCCATTTGACTTCGATGTGTTCCTCTTCTGGAGACTTTATCCTTGGCCTTTTGAATTGAGCCTTTGTCACTTTGAACTTTTCGCCTAACTCCTGATTGAATCTGGTACATTTGACTTCTTTTTTATATATATATTTTAATTCTCTTCTCTGATTTTGTCCCTTTGCTTCTACAAGTTCTTTTTACGGCTTGCTAAAACATGAGACATTCTTCCTTTTTCATTTAATTTTTGATAAGTGCTAAAGGTAACATGTTTTAACCTCATTCTTAACGCATTTTTGGGTGATTATTCTGTAACAGCTCGGTTTTAGCTAGATCAGAACAGTGGTCTCAGAACCACAAATCTGATGTCAAAAAATTATTTTAATATTATTTTTGATAATTACAGCATGTTATTTGATATGTGTGAAAATTTTGTGAGCTAATTTTACTGTTTGAATGGTTAATTCGGTAAAAAGTACTAAATCGCGTAAAATGCAAAAGTGCTGTTCTAATTGCTAAAGGTGTTTAATAGCTATAGAACCTTATAGTTAAGGTCCTTATGTGGTAATTGGACCATTATTTTAGTAAGTGGACAAAGATGGACATATATTAAGTGTTTTATATAGTTAATAAAAAAGGTTATTTTTGTAATATGGAAATTAAGATAGATTAAATAAAAGAAACAAAAGTATCATCTTTTAATCTATCATCTTTCAACCGAAAATTGAGAAAAGAAAATGTTCTTGGAAGCTTTTAGGGTCAGCAACTTCAAGCTTAAATTGGTGATTGATTTTTGTTTCGTTTTTGATGATTTTTACGTTTTGGGATCGTTGCTTCATATACTAGCTAGCCCAGGGACTAATTTGTAAAATTGTTAAAGTTTTTGAATGTTTCTGTTGATGATTATGTATGATTTTTGATATTTAATGATAGATTATGAACATTTGATGTTAGTTAAACAAGTTTTGTTAAGCGATTTTTGGTGAAAATGTAAAATAGGGGCTAAATTGTGAAATGTGAGAAATGTGTGGTTAAAATGTGACATAAATTAGAAATATGGGCTAATATGAACACTAGTGAAATTCAGCTATCATGAAATTGGATTAAATTGCACGAATTTGTGATTTTATGCTATAAGGACTAAATTGTGAAAAATGTGAAAGTTTAGGGGTAAAAGGGTAAATATGCCTTAAAGTATGTTTTGGACTAAATTGAATGAATAGATGATTTAATAAGTTAATTTTGAATACATTAGATCAAGAAAAGAGGAATTCAGATCTAGATCGAGAAAAACGAAAGTGATCGACTAAACGACTCGATTCGCCGTTCTAGCATTTGAGGTAAGTTCGTACGTGATAAACATTGTTACAATTATGCTTTTAATGCTTTGATATTGCATAAATTTTATATACGAGATTACGGTCATGTTCGATGATAAATCAACTATGTTTAGCACTTAGTGTGCGATTTGAGATAACTTCGGCTATTATGGCACTCAGTGTGCGATTTGGAATAGCTTCGACTATGCGATGGTACTTAGTGTCCGAAACATCGAGAAAGGCACTGAGTGTGTGGGATTATAATAGCTTCAGCTATGCAATGGCACTTAATGTGCAAAACATTGAGTATTCGACAATGTTACGAAAAGGTATGAGTTCATTATGAAATTGTATAGGTATGTATATGTAAGCATGAAGTTCAAATAGAAAATGTTATGATTTTGCATATAAGTATAAAAACAAGCTTATGGAAGGTTTGTTATATTCATGAATTATACATTTTCTATTTCAAATTAATGATTTGTGCTTTATGAACTGTTAAGTATATTTAGTACGAACTTACTAAGCTTTGTAGCTTACTTTGTTTATTTTTCCATGTCTTGTAGTGATTTCAAAGCTAGCTCGGATTCGGGGATCGTTGGAGATTACATCACACTATCCAACCATCTACTTGGTACTTTTGAGTTGTGTATATATGGTATATGGCATGTATAGGCTTGAGCCAATTTGGTCATGTTTTGAAAATGAAGATTGCCATTTGAGATGACTTATGAATGGTTATGTTTTGTTTGTATTTATAGCCATGAGATTTGGCTCAATTTGGTTAGTTTTATTATGTATATATATAAGTGTGCTTATGGCTTATAGAATTGGTATTATGCTTGTCAATTGGTAAATGTTTTTAGATATATGAATGATGTATGTTTGGTAAATGTTTTTAGATATAAACTAATTCCATTTTGTAAAGTTTTTAATGTTACATGGAAATGGTTGATAAATTGATGATGATTATGATTGAAGTTTAGGATAAGAAATGTTAGATGAAATGGTAAGAATTATGGTTGATTTGGTTGTTACGGATTGCCTATTTTGCTTTGTTTTTGTGCCATATGTGTAGGTGAAGGTTTGTGCCAAATGGGGTGGCAAAATGGCTTGGTAAATAGCCTATTTTTGTCCACATGGATAGAGACACGGGTGTGTCTCTCAGCCGTGTGTTACACACGGTCATAGTATATGGCCGTGTGTCCCCTGGTGTTGTAATTGGAAGCAAGTCAGTATGCTTCACACGGCATCACACAAGGGCGTGTGATTAGCCGTGTGGCACAAGTCAGTATACTCCCTAATTGGCACATGGCCTAGCACACGGGCGTGTGGCTTGGCCGTGTTGCATAAGTCAGTATACCCTACAATTTTGGCACGGCCTAGCACACAGCTTGGCACATGAGCGTGTGTGGCCATTTCAAAGGGTACACGGGCTAGACACACGGGCGTGTGGTCGGCCATGTGACCCAAGTCAGTATGTATCCTTGTTTTCACACGACCTGAGACACGGGTGTGTCTACTAGCCATGTGAGGCACACGGCCTGTTCACACGGGCGTGTGACCCTTGTTTATATGAAAAATTTCTAAATTTCCAGAATTTTCATATGATATCAGTTTAGTCCTGAACCACTTTTAAAGCATGTTTAAGGCCTCGTAGGCCCTTATAAGGGACAATGTAATTGTGTTGAATGATTTATGAGATTGAAAGCTTATTGTTGAATTAATGTATGCTATATGTGTTGTGAATTGATTGGTAATACCTAATAACACTATTCCAGCGTGGAATACGAGTGAGGGGTGTTACATATTCGATGTTAATTGTGAATTTTATACACCTAATCTTTAAAATTAATGTTTTAATGTTTAATTGAGCACTTGGGAAAAAAAAGGAGGGAAAAACGAGTGAAAACCGGAGTGTCAGAGCAAGCTGAAGGAGCCACACTGGCTGAACTATAACATCCTATACCTAGTCTGGTCTCCCAATTCAAGCTATGAGATATTACAACCATAAAAATTTAACATTATTCACAATTTAATAAAAAATAACCAAATAATTCATTTGCAATCATTTCCATGCTATTCAATCAAAACAAGACCTAACTCGAACTTACGAAACATTTAAAAAAAACCGCGAACAATTTTGGATTAAAATGAAACTTTTACAAATTTTTGAATAAAAAGTGAAAACACGGGTGACACGACCATGTGACATAGCTCAGCCCGTGTTGCTCAAGAACGTGGCCGTATGGCTAGGCCATGTAACTCTATGTGACCGTGTGAACAAACCTACACCAAAAATCAAAGAGGCCACATGACCGTGTCATGCAATTGTGTGAGACACACGGTCGTGTGGCAAACCTTATCCCAGATTGTGTGTGCCCAAAATACCTTCAAACACAAGCCAGTTCACCTACAATTTCTTAAACACCAAGCCATGCATTTATCACCACATTAACCTATTAAAAATGCACCAAAACATGCCAAAATATACTAATTCACATTCAACCTATGTGCCTAACCAATATGCCATCATTGGCATCACATTTCAATATAAGCAATAACCAACAAATCAACCTTATTAAATTATCAAATAAATTCCAAATAAAATATGCCATAATCAACCATTTATACCAAACTTTCTAATGCCAATATATCCCAACCAAAGTTCCAAAAGATTTCCAAAACAAAATAGCCATTTCAACAAGAAATCTCCAAGGAAGACATCAAATGACAAGTTACCATTTCAAGATACCAAATACCAAAATCATGTTTACCATTCAAATGTCACAAATCATCATCTCACAAAATAGAATCAATATGATATACCTAATTAGTTTTACCAAATTCATTACAAGTTGATCATGAAACATGAAACTTAACATCATATACCTACTTTAACCACATTACAAATCTAACTAGAGTTTTAAATTCATCAAATTCAACACCCTATATACATGCCACAAAACTGAAAATACCCAAAATAACAAATTAGAAACTACTGAAACAAGATTTTTATAGTGTGAGCCTTGAAGTTGATCCGTCCAACTAATTCCGCAAAATGTTAACTACAGAAAACAAAAACAAACCAAGTAAGCTTAAGTAGCTTAGTAAGTTCGTAGCTAAAATTCAAATCAACTTACCTCAATTAAACATTTTAAAACTAAAATAACTTAGATTAATTAAACTTGAAAATTATTTATGAGAACACATATAATTAGTACTGAAATAGTCCATCATATACTTCATACTCATCAATGGTTTAATCAAAATCCTCATATATATATTTACACTTCATCCCATCAACACCCACATAAAACATTCTTGCATGATTATACTGTGATACAAACCTTCTAATGGGTACATCGAAAAAATCAAATCATTATAAGATTAATCACAAATTTTTCATAGCTTGATGAACTATAGTAACATGAATCGGATACTCGGGTAACCATATCACACCAAAGAGCATCGGAATGCTAAGAGAGGCACCGAAGTGCAAACCTGTACAATTGCGCGTTCAAACCCTATTGGCATGCCAATGTGTAATAGCCTGTTTTGGGTCAAATCGGAACAGTGGTTTTAGGACCAAAAATCTGATGTCAAAATATTTATTTTATTATTATTATTATAAGGTTTACAGCATGATTGAATGATTTTGTGAAAGTTTCGTTCAGTAATTTTATCGTTTAGTTGATTAATTTGATAAAAAGGACTAAATCGTGTAAAGTGTAAAATGCATGTTCTATTAGTTTAAGGTGTCAAATAGCTTTGGCTTTTAAGTATGGTGGCCTTAAGTGGTAATTAAACCATTTAAAAGGTGAGTGGACAATTTTGGACAACCATTAAATGATTTTTAAGTTATATTACTAAGGTTAAATTAGTAATTAATAAATAATGGTTAATAAAACAAAACAAAGCTAAAATTTCTTCATCTTTTTTTCCATTGCCGAAAATAAGAAAGGAGAGACTCCATTGTTGTGTTTTAGCATTCGGCACTTTAAAGCTAAATTGGTAAGTGATTTTGACTCGATTTTTAATGATTTCTATGTTTTTGTGATCGTTGCAACTAGTACTAGCTAACCCAGGGACTAAGTTGAAAAACTGTTAAAGATTTTGAATGTTGTCATTGATGAATATATGAGTATTTTGATGTTTAATGATAGATTATGAATATTTTATGTTAGTTAACCAAGTTTTGTTAAGTGATTTTTAGTGAAAATGCAAATTAGGGGCTAAATTGAGAAATGTGAAAAATATGTGGTTAAAATGTGAAATAAATGAAAAATATGGGCTGCTAGGGGCATAATGGTAATTTAGCTAGCATGAGTTAGTCTTGAATTTCATGAATTTATGATTTTATGAAATAAGGACTAAATTGTAAAAGATGTGAAAGTTTAAGGGAAAATGTGTAAAATAGCCCTAATGTATATTTTGGATTGAATTGAATAAATAGTTGATAAAATGAGTTAATTTGGAATATATTTAGATAAAGAAAAACATAATTCGGACCTAGATCGAGGGAAGAACAATGTGTCGGATTAGTTGATCCGCGTTATCGTTTTTACGTCCGAGGTAAGTTCGTATGTAATAATCATTGTTACAATTATGCTTTAACTGCTTTGATATTGGATAAATTGTGTATATGAGATTATAGTCATGTTTGACGATGATTCAGATATATATGGCACTTAGTGTGCGATTCGAGATAGCTTCGGCTATATATGGTACTTAGTGTGCGAGACAGAGATAGCTTTAGCTATGTAAGGCACTTAGTGTGCGAGATTATAATAGCTTCGGCTACGTATTGGCACTTAGTGTGTGAGATATCAAGTATCCGACAGTATTACAAAAAGGTATGAGTTCGTTACGAATTTGTAAAGGTATGTACATGTAAAGTATGAGATTCAAATAGAAGAAGTTATGAACTTGCATTTAAGCATATAATTAAGCACATGGAAGGTTTGTTATTATCATGAAGTATATGATAAATAGTTCAAATTGATGATTTGTGTATTATGATTTGTTGAGTATATTTAGTACGAACTTACTAAGCTTTATAGCTTACTTTGTTTGTTTTTCCCGTGTTTTATAGTGAATTTAAAGCTAGCTCGGATTCAGGGATCGTCAGAGACATCATCACATTATCCAAACATCACTTTGGTACTTTTGAGCTTATTTTTAGTCATATGGCATGTATAGTATTATGGTCTTCTTGATATGTATCTTGGTAGTAAGTTTTGCCATTAAAGATGGCTTGTGAATGGTCATGTTATGGTTTGTATATATAGCCATGAGACTTGGCTTAACTTGGTTAAATTGGTCATGTATATATATAAGTTTGAATATGGTTAAGTTATGTGTTTGAGGTTGATTTTGCAATGTTATTGATAGTTGGTATAATAGAAGTGAATGTTGACAATTGGGATGTTATTTGTTTGTGCATTAAGGAAAAGTATGCATGTTTTGAGTAGCTATATTGATAAGCTAAGTTTATGAGATTTAGGTATAAATGGATTTGGCCTATTTTGTAACTTGAGTGTAATGAGTAATGTGGTATTGTATATGCATGAAATGGGTTTGAATTGGCTGATATAAATGCCTATTATGCTATGTATGTTGCCTTTCTGGGTTGATATAGGTACATTGAAATTTGGGTGGCAAATTGGCTTGGTAAATAGCCTATTTTTGTCCACAAGGGTAGAGATACGAGCGTGTGCCTCAGCCGTGTGTGACACACGGTCACGTTACATGGCTGTGTGTCCCCTGGTGTTAAAATTGAAATGAAGTTAGTATGCTCCACACGGTTTCACACACAGGCGTGTGATCGGCCGTGTGGTACAAGTCAGTATACCCCCTAATTGGCACACGGCCTAGCACACGGGCGTGTGACTTGGCCATGTTACACAAGTCACTATACCCTACAGGTTTGGCACAACCTAGCACACGGCCTGGCACATGAGTGTGTGTGGCCACTTCGAAGGGCACACGGCCTAGACACACGGGCGTATGGTTGGCCGTGTGACCAAGTCAGTAACCTCACTTGTTTGGACACGGGGTAAGACACGGGCTGGGACACGGCCATGTGCTCCCATTTCAAATGTTCACACGGCCTGTGACACGGGCGTGTCTGGTGGCTGTGTGAGACACATGGCCTGGTCACACGGGCATGGGTCCCCTGTTTTGAGAAAAAAATTGTTAAGTGTTTAAAATGTAACATCCTAAATTAATGGGCCTATGCATTTTGGTGTTGTATGCTTAAAATGTTAATTTGAAGTTTAGAGGTGCAAATTGGGCCTAGGAATGGACCGAGGTCTTGGCTAAATATTTTGTTTAGAGATTATTAGGTTTAAATAAAGTATTAAGAGTGTAATAGGCAAGATGGGCTTGTGGCCCAGGAATAAGAGGCGCAGTAGAAGGGAGCTATAAGTGGCGCCAATAGGTAAAGGAAGGGGGCCTCAGTGTGGCCGATTGGAGCCCAATAAATTGGGCCAATTTTGGCAGGCCAAGGAGAGCTGGGGGGATGACAATGTGGCTACAAAATAGGGGATTTTGTGTTTTAAATTATGTGGATATTATGCTGATAAAGGAGGGAGGAGTTAGAGATAATTAAGTCTCTTTTAGATGAGTTAGTAGATTAAGATAAAGGAGAAAAGATAGGATTTATCTGCAAGGTTAGGTAAGTGCCAAAATTTCTATAAATAGGGGGGATAGCTAATCAATTCTGGCATTGGAACCCTACTCTTTCTTCTCTTCCTGTGCCGAAAATTTGAAGGCCATCTCACTTGTTTTCTTTTCTCATCTTTTCTCTTCCAAAAGCCGAAAATCACCATTGTTTTCTCACCTTTTCTTTCTTCTTCTTTGAAATTTCCTTTTTAGTCGAATCTTCTGATCTCCATTGTTATTCTTCTCCCATTCACTAAAAGCCGAAACTCCTCATTCAATTCTTCTAAAAGCCGAAAAACACATCTAGTTCATCTTTTCGGGATTTCCTTAAAAATCCAAAAACTCCTAGATCTCTAATATTCTACGCTTCAATCTTCTTCTGTGATTGCTGAATCTTTCTACAAGGGATAGCTGAAACCTTCTATAGAGGTAAGTATCAATTTGGGTTTTCTTTTGATCTTTTTCGGCTTTTGGAGACTATAGCCGAATGGCTAAATAGTTGGCTAGTCTCGTGTTTTCTCTCATTTGCGGCATTTCGGGATTTGAAGGGGATTCATTTGCTTAGATCTCTAAGCCAGAGTTCAGTAACACTCGAATCGTGTTACTTTCGGGATTTCAAGGTAAGGAGATATACTGATTTTTAACGTATAAATTCGGGTATTTATTAATTCTTGGCCGAATGTAGGGGAGCCCAAATTTTCGTATTCTTCCGACTTTTGAGCAAGATTTTAGACTAAGGGTTGTAGATCCAGATAGTAAGGATTTAACTAAGGGAGTAAAACTACGCGATATCAGGTGTGTAACACTTCCACACCATATAGTTTGCCTGTTAAAATATGTTTATTAATCTGTTATATTCTGATAAATGCCGAAATCCTGGCATAACGATTGAAACCCAAAGAGGGTAAAAGCAAATCACCAGGTTAGTGATCCCTGTCATTCTAAGTGAATGTTCTGATTAAATGATATGAATATGCGGATTTTTTTGTGATTGCATGGGGTTGGGTTTGATGAAAGGGGAAGTGTTCTGTTGTAGCGGCTTTTGCCGTGACCTGTTGTAGCGGCTTTTGCCGTGACCTATTGTAGCGGTTTTTGCCGTGACCTATCGTAGCGGCTTTTGCCGTGACCTGTTGTAGTGGCTTTTTCCATGACCTATTGTAGTGGCTACGACCATGATTTGACGATGAGCAGCAAGACTGCCATCAATGGCATGTAGCGATGTAGGTTGATTGTAGAAATCCCCAATGGTGTGAATGACTGGTACGGGTGGCGTGTAGTGGATGGAAACCTAGGATTTGGGTTGGGCTTTGCATATTTTCTGATATATTATATTTTGTTATATGTTCTGTGGGGTTAAGACCCAAATCTAATGGTGCATGAGGGTTGCACACTGAGTCTCGCGACTGGCCCTATTATTTTTAACAATTTCAGGTAGCACCTAGTGCATCGGACCGGGCTGGAGAGGAGCGCAAGGTGGCCATGTTAGAGATTATTTTGATTCAGCAGAAGACTTTACTTAGTTATTTATTTTTAACATTTTTAATTAGTGGGTTTTAAATTTCATTGTAATAAGGCCATGGGCCATTAGTTTTATATTTCCGGTTTTTGGGCTTTACTTTCAGACACTTGAATTATTCGATAAAAATTAAAACTAAGGCATGTACTAAAAATTCGGTTTTTAATTCATAAAGGCATCTTATAAAATTTATATCTTATATTAATTACCAAATTATTAAGTTTTTCGGTATAAATGTTTAAACTCGACAAATGACTTCCAAAAATGCAACATGTTTTGCTAAAACTTCTTAGTGACATGCCAGATCCAGTCGTGGTGTTTGGGCTGGGTCTGGGGTGTTACAAATTGGTATCAGAGCCCGGTTCAAAACTCAGCTTTAGGTTTTTGGGCTCAAAACATTTTCTAAAGATGGGCTTTTGAAATATGCATGTTTTTAAATGATAACAGGTCTGTTTTCTCAGCATGGCACCTGCGTCTTCGGCCCAAGTCCACCAGGTAAGTATTCTGAACCATTGTATGATATATATATATATATATATGTGGGCTTGATGGGCTTTATATTTAGATTAGAACTTGATGGACTCTAGGCTTAGCTTAAACAACTCTTTAAATCTCATAAGACTTAATTTCACTAAATAAACCCTTGAACAAGTCGCTAGGTTAGGGTGTGGCAACAGGCATGCGCATGTCTAGGATTGGATCCGGAAGAGCCTGGTACTTAAGTAGTCCTAGTGACTCACCTCCTCTTCGCTGGAATCCTACCTGGTGCATAGTGACAATTCACCTTAGCCGTGAGGACTTGTTGGTGGGCCAAACTTTGTGATTAAAACCCGAAAGGGACCAGCCACCCTATTTCGCAATCAGAATACCCCAAGTTTTGTATAATTTCCAAAATACACTTGATTTGTGAAAATTTTCCAGAATACCCCAGAATTGTAAAACTACCAAAATTTATGAAATTACCGAAACATTTTGGTTGGCAAAATTTCTAAAACAACCGTGATTTTATAAAATAACCATGTGTTGCAAATTTACCCAAAAACCCCTAGATTTACAAGAGTAACTCGGTTTGCAAAATTAAATTTTCCAAAGTACCCTTGTTTCAAAAAAAAAAAACTTGTTTTCCAAAATAGTCTTGCTTTATAAAAAAAAAGTGTACTAAAGTACTTCTTAAAGAAAATCACCAAGATACTTTATTTTGGAAAAAAATACCCTGTAGGGCAAAACTACGGAAAAACCCCTGGGTAGTGAAATGACGAAGATGCCCTTATGTGATGAATGTGAGTTCATGGATGTTATATGTATGTTGATGTGTGATGGTTGAATGTACGTGGTTTCTAGAATTAGGAGATAAACTTGAGACTGAAACTGTAGATAGGTTCGAATTCGAAAGAACTACTCTTAAAACTACTGTTCATAAGATTGTTCGTGGTTAATCAGTGAAAGAAATTAATAATTCATAAAATTTCTAATTCAGATAATACGAGAATCAACGATGAGCGCTAGAAGAGGAAGAAGAGGCCGCGGCCAAGGCCGTGGAAGTGTTAGGACTGATGTGCTAACTCAGCTAGTTAGGGAGGTACTAAAGGAGGTTAAAGAAATCGGTAAAACACTTCGGGTTGGGTGCGTGGACTGTAAGAAAAAAAGAGATCGTAGTTTTCTAGGGTTGCAGTCTCGTTCTGTGAAGCATGTTAAGGTACGTCCAAACTTTCGGGTTTACGAATATTGCAGAAGGCGTCATCCGGGTGAATGTTGGAGGAAGTCAGGAACGTGATTAAGATGCGGGTCTGAGGAGCATAAGGCTCGAGATTGTTCAATCACCATTAAGTCGGGTATGTTTTGTGTGGATGCTATATTTTTGGGTATAGAAACTGTATGCGTGCAATGTTTATATATTATTAAATTAGAGTGCGCAGCGAAAGCATAATGGTGAGACTTGGGTAGTACGATTCATAGTTTGTTGGAAATTTCGAGGACGTAATTTCTTTAAGGGGGTAGAACTGTAACATCCTGAATTAATGGGCCTATGCATTTTGGTGTTGTATGCTTAAAATGTTAATTTGAGGTTTAGAGGTGCAAATTGGGCTCAGGAATGGACCGAGGTCTTGGCTAAATATTTTGTTTAGAGATTATTGGGTTTAAATAAAGTATTAAGAGTGTAATAGGCAAGATAGGCTTGTGGCCCAGGAATAAGAGGTGCAGTAGGAGGGAGCTATAAGTGGCGCCAATAGGTAAAGGAAGGGGGCCTCAGTGTGGCCGATTGGAGCCTAAGAAATTGGGCCAATTTTGGCAGGCCAAGGAGAGTTGGGGGGGACGACAATGTGGCTACAAAATAGGGGATTTTATGTTTTAAATTATGTGGATATTATGCTGATAAAGGAGGGAGGAGTTAGAGATAATTAAGTCTCTTTTAGATGAGTTAGTAGATTAGGATAAAGGAGAAAAGATAGGATTTATCTGCAAGGTTAGGTAAGTGCCGAAATTTCTATAAATAGGGGGGATAGCTAATCAATTCTGGCATTGGAACCCTACTCTTTCTTCTCTTCCTGTGCCGAAAATTTGAAGGCCATCTCACTTGTTTTCTTTTCTCATCTTTTCTCTTCCAAAAGCCGAAAATCACCATTGTTTTCTCACCTTTTCTTTCTTCTTCTTTGAAATTTCCTTTTTAGCCGAATCTTCTGATCTCCATTTTTATTCTTCTCCCATTCACTAAAAGCCGAAACTCCTCATTCAATTCTTCTAAAAGCCAAAAAACACATCTAGTTCATCTTTTCGGGATTTCCTTAAAAAGCCGAAAACTCCTAGATCTCTAATATTCTACGCTTCAACATTCTTCTGCGAATGCCGAATCTTTCTACAAGGGATAGCCGAAACATTCTATAGAGGTAAGTATCGATTTGGGTTTTCTTTTGATCTTTTTCGGCTTTTGGAGACTATAGCCGAATGGCTAAATAGTTGGCTAATCTCGTGTTTTCTCTCATTTGCGGCATTCCGGGATTTGAAGGGGATTCATTTACTTAGATATCTAAGTCAGAGTTCAGTAACACTCGAATCGTGTTACTTTCGGGATTTCAAGGTAAGGAGATATACTGATTTTTAACGTATAAATTCGGGTATTTATTAATTCTTGGCCGAATGTAGGGGAGCCCAAATCTTCGTATTCTTCCGGCTTTTGAGCAAGATTTTAGACTAAGGTTCTAGATCCAGATAGTAAGGATTTAACTAAGCGAGTAAAACTACGCGATATCAGGTGTGTAACACTTCCACACCATATAGATTGCCTATTAAAATATGTTTATTAATCTGTTATATTTTGATAAATGCCGAAATCCCGGCATAACGATTGAAACCCAAAGAGGGTAAAAGCAAATCACCAGGTTAGTGATCCCTATCATTCTAAGTGAATGTTCTGATTAAATGATATGAATATGCCGATTTTCTGTGATTGCATGGGGTTGGGTTTGATGAAAGGGGAAGTGTTCTGTTGTAGCGGCTTTTGCCGTGACCTGTTGTAGCGGTTTTTGCCGTGACCTGTCGTAGCGGCTTTTGCCGTGACCTGTTGTAGTGGCTTTTGCCATGACCTGTTGTAGTGGCTACGGCCATGATCTGACAATGAGCAGCAAGACTGCCATCAATGGCATATAGCGGTGTGGGTTGATTGTAGAAATCCCCAATGGTGTGAATGACTGGTACGGGTGGCGTGTAGCGGATGGAAACCTAGGATTTGGGTTGGGCTTTGCATATTTTCTGTTATATTATATTCTATTATATGTTCTGTGGGGTTAAGGCCCAAATTGAATGGTGCATGAGGGTTGCACACTGAGTCTCGCGACTCACCCTATTATTTTTAACAATTTCAGGTAGCACCTAGTGCATCGGACCGGGCTGGAGAGGAGCACAAGGTGGCCATGTTAGAGATTATTTTGATTCAGTAGAAGACTTACTTAGTTACTTATTTTTAAAATTTTTAATTAGTGGGTTTTAAATTTTATTGTAATAAGGCCATGGGCCATTAGTTTTATATTTCCGGTTTTTGGGCTTTACTTTCAGACACTTGAATTATTTGATAAAAATTAAAACTAAGGCATGTACTAAAAATTCGGTTTTTAATTCATAAAGGCATCTTATAAAATTTATATCTTATATTAATTACCAAATTATTAAGTTTTTTGGTATAAATGTTTAAACTCGACAAATGACTTCCAAAAATGCAACATGTTTTGCTAAAACTTCTTAGTGACATGCCAGATCCGGTCGTGGTGTTTGGGCCGGGTCTGGGGTGTTACAGAAAAATTTCCCGAGCTTCCGGTTTAGTCTCGAATCACTCTTAATGCATGTTTAAGGCCTCGTAGGCTCGTTTAAAGGGCCCTATGGCTGATTGTGATTGATTTATTTTTGAATTGATAAATTGTATATAAAATGTATGTTTAAAAGTGTTGTAAGTCCGATAATGCTCCGTAACCCTATTCTGACGGTGAATACGGGTAAGGGGTGTTACAAATCGTATCCTAATTGTTTACTACGTCCAAACGAGCATTTTAACAGAATTTACCACATTTAATAATTTAGAGGCACTTTCAGAAATATATTCGTACGCATGTTGCCAAACAACTAAGTTCATTCCAAAATCATAAAAATCATTTTTCCCAAATGTTCAACAACTACCAAATATTCACTTTCTCAGCTGTACTTATTTGCAACAAATTATAATTTCAATTTATAATAAAAACTAACATCAAATACAATTAAATCAAACATAATAACACAAGTTATAAATGTATTTATATTTATTTGTACTGTGAACTTACCTAGTATATTTCGCTATCAAGTAGATTTGTAGGGACTAATATGGGACTTTCCCTTTTCCCCAGTTATCCTTCGTACGGTTCCGTTCTTGATCTATATAATGATTAAATTCACTTTATCAATTTCAAATGCACTATCAAACTCATTTCTATGCACATGACCTATAAATTTTATTTTACAAATCTTTCCTAAATTTTTTACACTTTGTTCAGTTTAGCCCTTAAAAGTGAAATTATTAAAATTTCACATTTAACCCCTAAAACTCCAAAACTGAATTTAGCAGCATCCCAAATCAGCCTTTAACACTTGAAAATTTCACAAATTTACATACTAAATTTTTACATAATTTCATATTAATCCCTATATTCAGAACTAAAATTCCTTTACAAAATAGTCCTAAATAACAACCAAGTTTACTAATTCATCAATTAAACTCACATCTTGATTTCATTAATGATAAGTTTTAAAATATTTAACAGTTTTACGAAATAGCCTCTAAGTTAACTAGATTAAGCTACAACTGTAACACCCCTAACGCATCTCCGACATTAGATTAGGGTTACAAATTATAGTGCAAAACATAACTTTAAACATTGAAACATGGATAAACATGCAATTTAAATATGTAACACCCCAAACCCGGCCAACACACCCCGGACATTTGGTATGTTACGGGAAAAATCGAATTTTGGCGAAGATAGGTTTCCGTTTAAAAACTTGATAAAACCCTTTGATAAATTTTGTACTTGCAGAAATCTTGGGCATGATTGTTCAAAAACTGATGTTTTGTTTGAAAACTCAGAAATTTCGAAAACTTAATCAGTTATGAAGTTAAAACAGGTTTATCTCATTTAGAAATTCAAGTTGTTTCTTATCGTTACTAAAACATTTTGACTTAGTAGAAAATCGAGTTTAAGTTTGAAAACGTTTGAGTTCTCTTTATCCCAAATCATAGTGTGGTACCCGATGGTATAATTTAAAACATATCGCTTTGTAGTTTTGAAATCGTTGTCTTTCCAAGTTTTAGCAAATTTTAACCCAATTAACTTGTTATGGCATATTAAAAATCTACTTTAAGCATAAACATAGCAAAACATAATTTTAAAGGCCGTTTACAATCCAAAATAAAACCAAATAGTAATAAATAAGCTAAAGTACCAAGTTTTATAAAAGTCTGAGCAAATCCTTATTCAAGCATGGCATGAACACCTCGAGTCCATCCCGGCTCCACGTTCGCGACTAAGTGTCACCTGAAAAGTCAAAGGAGAAGGTGAGTCGTATGACTCAGTGCATAATCCTCCTCCCGATAATGCAACATGCTAACACACAACATAACATAGCAATACAGTTAATGCACCCGTTCCTAACCATCCATAACACCTTCTCTACCCCGTGTGGTACCAAACCGCTGGTGGTGCCAAACCACTGGTGACCCAAAGTCACGATATCCTTAATGTGGTGCCAAACCACTGGTGACCCGAAGTCACGAATAATCCAATGATGGGGCCAACCAATCGTGTGATACCAAATCACTAGCGACAATCCCGTATCTCTTAAGTGGGGCCAACCCACGGTGGTGTCAAACCACAGGGACGAGTCGCAATGAGGTGCCAAACCTCTGGTGTCCCAAAGACACGAGTGTGATACCAAATCACTGGTGACTGCAGTCACGAATCGAATGATGGGGCCAACCCATCGTGTGATACCAAATCACTGGCGTCAATCCCGTATAATCAACTGTGGGGCCAACCCACTGTGGTGCTAAGCCACTGGGACGAGACGCTGAGGTGCCAAACCTCTGGTGACCCAAAGTCACAAAATATCATCTGTGGTACCAAACCACTGGAGGTGCCAAACCTCGGGTGTCCCAAAGACACAGTGTCCCAAAGACACGGTGTCCCAAAGACACGGATATCAAATTCCCCCTCCTCTCATATCACCCAATAACATTTCATGCTGATGCAAAATCAGGCAACTCATGCAATCATACTAACATGTTTAATGCTGCATCTCATAGCACATATATCATAATCATGATATCAATATATATAACAACATAGCTCGTAATGAAACGGACTTACCCGTATCTGTGCTCATACCCTACAGGGTATCATATCAACCAACCATATTGTTTCAATCTTATTAAGCAATCAGGGTTATTAAACATATTACCAAGTGAAGGGTGTGTTAGTTACACACCTGTTAACCGAAAGCCTTAAACCCAACGAAATGCTCTAAACCCCTTTGATTACCCTGCTCCTATAATCAGCCAAACATGGGGTTAGTAACCTAGACCATTCGGCCATAACTATTAAACCGAATAGGTTAATGTTGAACCCTCACCTGACACCTGATTTGGTTTCCTACCAAATCCCGAACCAAACAGTGGTTCCTCTAACAATTGGCCAACCCCTACCAAGCAAACAGTTAGTCCTCTGAAGCCTTATCTTAACGAAAACTAACGAATGGACTAGGAGAACCAACCCTTACCACACTTACCACACTTACCAATCGATTAACAGAAGATGACGACTCCTCTTGTTTGCTTCCAAAATCCTGGATGCCCTATAATGAAATCGGTTCCACCACCACAGATCAACACCCAACAACAGTTGCCATAATCGGCTCTTAAACAATCCGAAATCAACAAGAACGAGAGAAGAAAGAAATGGCCATTCGGCCAAGCACTTACCCAAGAGAGGAAACGCAAGAGAAAGATGAAAAGGGAGGGGTTGATATTCGACCAAGATGAGAACAAGTGCTAGAAGGAAATTTCGGCAACACAAGGGAGGGATTCGGCTAGTATTTTAAAAGTGAAGCAAAAGAAATATATGTTCAAGAAGAAGAGAATCGGCCAAGGTTCTGAGAAGAAGAGAGAAGATGCACAAGGGGTAGGTGCTTTCGGTTTTGGGAAGAAAAGAAATGGAGAAGGTGTTTAGAGAATGAAGTTTCGCCTACAATGCTTTTAAGAAAGAAAGAAAGAAAATATGAGAGGGAGAGAATGCTAGTTTCGGCTTACTCAAGGTTTTCAAGCAAAGGAAAAAAAAAAGTGTGAGAAGAGAGGGTAGTGGTTTCGGTTTACACAATTGAAAAGAAAGGAGAAGAAATGGGAAGGAATATTCGGCTACCAAAGAAAATTAGGAGGAAACAAGCAAATTTCGGCAGTATGCTCTTGAACTTTCGGTTTCAAAAGAAAAAAGAAAGAATTTTGTTTTGACAAAGAGTGACCGAAAATCACCAAAAATGCCAATAGAATTTTCGGCACACCCCTCTCCCACTCACCAAAACCGGCCACTCACTCCACACACACCTCAATATTCGGCCACTACCTCCACTCACTCACAACCATCCCTTCAAACTTGTTGAACTAGTCTCCCTCCTACATTCACTCTCCACCCTTCTTTTGAATAATTTGACTTGGTCCATGGCAGAGTTTGAACTGCCAACAACTCCTCTCCTCCATGCCGTCAAAATAGAAGCAAAATGTGAGGTCTTTGCAGCTTGAACACAGGACCTCCTCCTCCCCATGCAGTTGACGTCACCCACAAGCTCCAAGTGGCACATGCTTTGCCACTTTACTAGCTCCTCTTTTGTGCTAACATTCACCAAAATTAATTTATAAACCCCAGCTCCTTCAGCTCCCTTCACATAACACTTGAAACCAAATTTTTCTCAGCCATTCAGGCTTACCCCAAGCTCCTAACTAAGCCCCAAAACAATCAAAAACATCACAATGCAACCCAAACACATGCATACGAATGCAATAACAAAATAACCCCTAACCCGGGATATTACAACATAATTGTATTTGATAACTTAATTATGTTATAAATACTTTTACGGGCCTTAAATTGAGCTTGATTGGCCCTAAAAATAGTTTGGAAATAATCAGGGACCAATTTGAAACAAATTAGAAAGTTCAGGAAAACTATGAAAAATTTTGAAATAGGGGTCACATGGCTGTGTGGGCATTCGAACTATGGGACACATGACTTGGGTCACATGGCCATATCGCAGGCTGTGTACTCCAAATTGAGCCCCTAAAACAAGCCATTTCAAGACCTATGCATGCATACCAAGATACATCTTTCTTCCACACATTCACATGATCAAAACACAACAAACCATTTCAATCATCCTGTATATTCTAACCAATATGCCATTCAAAGGCACCACAATTCAATCATCAATTTGATACATGTCGAACCACTCACATACTTGAAACATTCACCATACAAACATATACATTATTGATTTTTACTCAATCCTATAGGTAGTCAAAAGTCACCTAATTATATGTCACATAATATATCTCAGAAGCAAAACTTACCTCTGCATTTACAAATCAAAACATTAAGTTTTAAGACATGCACAAGCTAGGCTCAACTCAAACACTACCAAATCAAAATCTAGACTTATACATACCAAATAACCATATCACAACATATCACGCAACCATCTTCTTCTTACTCACATGAGGGCATGCATAATTTCTATCACGTCATATGAGCACACATCATTTACAAGCCTTCAACAAATGGCATGAACATAAATGAACATTTAGGCTTTATATATATATATATATTTATCTTCCATCTCATATATATATATCCATTAAACGTTCTTCTCATTTGAATTCACATTGTAACACCCCCAGACCCAGCCTAGATGTTATGGCCGAATCTGGGAATGTCACATTAAAGGCATATTTCAAAACAATTTTGCTAAGTTAAATTAGGGCCCAAAAGCCCAAAACCCATGAGTCTTGTTAAGTAATGATAAAAGCACATTTTATAGCTTTAAGTATTTTGGAAACCAAGTTTAAGCATAAGAAATTTCTTAAGTTTAATCATTAAGTAAATAGTTAAAACATCAATACCCAAAATTTAAAATCAAATCAAAGTACAAGGCTTTATTACATCCAACGAAAGTAAAGCAACTAAAACCATGTCCTTTGAAACAAATAAATAAAAATAAAAATTTAAACATCTTGTAGTGTGGCCATCTCCGAGTCCTCTCCCACGTTGAGCCATTTACTGAGGATTACCCGAAACATTAATTAAAAAGGGTGAGTTCCGAAACTCAGTGTGTACGACCCTTGGCAATCAGATCAACATACAAACATACATTGGGCCTAAGCCCTATCAAAATCAGTGGTCTTGGGCCTTAGCCACAATGACCTCATCTCATATCATATCATATCACATCATATGCAAATCAAGGTAATACAAAACCCTCCCCAACAATCCATCCGCTAGACACACCATTTCCCTTCCAACCCTGCACACCTGTGGGGATTTCTAAATCGACCACCCATCCTCTACACACCAAAGGTAGCACTCACAACGGCACTACTCAACGTTGTAGCAAAGCTGCTAATCATATAATGGGCTTAAAGCCACCAGTGGATCCATGGTCGTCAAGCGACTATGCGACCTTCAAATCTTCCTCCGTACCATAATTCCCATCCATATGCATCCTAATCAGAATATCATATGAATGCAACATGCACATGAGTAACATCCACAAAACTGATACTCATCACATAGGGGTATTTTCGTTATTTCACAACCCAAGGGTATTTCTGTAAATCTACTCTACAGGGGTATTTAGGTAATTTTTCAAAACAGAGGTTCCTTGGGAATTTTGTAAATCAGGGATGTTTTGGTAATTCTGCAAACCAAGGGTATTTTGGTAATTTCACAATTCGGGCTATTTTTGTGATTTTATAAATCTAAGGATGTTTTGGTAATTTTCAAACTAAGGGTATTTTGGTTATTTTCAAATCAGGGGCATTTTTAGTAATTTTACAAATCTAAGGGTATTTTAGTAATTTTACAAGTCTAAGGATATTTTAGTAATTTTACAAATCTAAGGGTCTTTTAGTAATTTTACAAGTCTAAGGGTATTTTAGTGATTTTACAAACCTAGGGGTATTTGGGTCCCTCTCGGGTTTTAGTTATGAGCTTTGGCCCATCAACAAGTCCTCGCGGCTAAAGTGAATAGACACTACGCACCAAGTAGGATTCCAGAGAAGAGGAGGTGGGCCGCTAGGGCTGCTTAAGTACCAAGCTCTCCCTAGATTCAATCCTAGACACGCGTATGTCCGTTGCCACACTCTAATCCAGTGACTTGTTCACGGACATGTTTAATTAGATTAAGTCTTATGAAATTTCAGAGTTGATCAAATTAGGCCTAAAGTCCATTAACCCTAGCATACTTGCCTACGTCCCCATAAAGCCCATTTCATATCATATAGCCCATTGGGCTCAATTACGATCCAATCATACAATCATTCACGCCAATTCATTATTCATGCTCACATATCAACCATTACCGTTTGGGCCCACAAGTTTGACAGGCCCATTTAGCCACTTTCGGCTTTTCGGCTTTTCGGCATTGCCGATATCGTGTGTGTAGTGTTTGTACACACCTGGTAACCACGAGTGCTGCAAACCCCTTAATCACGAACCTACAATCGACAACACCTAATGATTAATCATAACTTAATGTACACTTTATCAGAAACCGAAACCTCACTGTAACCTTACCGTGTGCCACACGTCCTGTAACAGCCTGATTTTGACCCTAATCGAAATAGTGGTTTTGGGACCACAAATCCGAGTCCGAAAAATATTTTAAAATTATTTTCTGTGTTTATTATGTGCGAATTTGCTTGTGTGAAATTTCTGTGTTTTAATTTTGTCATTTGAGTGTCTAATTTAATAAAAGGGCTTAATCGCGTAAAATGAAAATTTGATGGTTAGTTGTGAAAGTGCCTAATTGTTGCTGTCTTTTTAATATGGAGGATTTATATTGCAATTAGGCCATTTTAATACATAGTGGACGGCAACATGATATTAGTATATGTTTTTATATGTTAATTTTATAAAGTAAAATTAATAATAATATAAATTAATGTTATAATATAATAAAGAAAACATAAAGTGAAAGCCATTTTTATACCATCTTTTTAATCTCTGACCGAAAGAAGAAAAAAGAAAAAGAAAGCTATATTTGTCCATTGAAGAAGCTTGATTCAAGGTTAGTTATTGTTCGGTTTTTGATAATTTTTACGTTTTTGAGATCGTTACTACGAGATGTACAAAACCCATGCTTGAATTTTTGAAATTGATGATGATTTTGTTTTATGTCATTGATGGAAGTTTGTGATTTTTGTTGTTTAATGATAGAATATGGAAGATATGTTTTAGATTAACATGTTTTGTCTTTGAATTTTTGATGAATTTGAATAATTTGGACTAAATTGCAAAAATAAATTTTTGAAAGACTAAAATGTGAAATAAATGAAATGTATGGACTTGTATGAACATAGGTAATATTCAGCCAAGCATGGGTAATGTGAAATTTTGTGTATTTTGTGTTTTGTGCAATAGGGACTAAATTGTAAAAAGTGTGAAACGTCAGGGGCAAAATGGTAATTTCCCCATTTGTGTGTTTTTAGACTAAATTGAATAGAATGTTGTTTAAATAAGTTTAATTTGAATATGTTTAGATCAAGAACCAAAGAAATCAGATTTGGACCGGGGAAAAACGAAAGTAGTCGATTAGTCGATTTTACTGTCCGTCGACGTCTGAGGTAAGTTTATAAGCATATATGTGATGTTAATTATATATAAACATGAGATTTATATGCTGATTTGTAATAAGTGAAATAAATGTACGGAAATGATAGTATGAAATATAGCACTAAGTGTGCGAGATGTTAATGTGACGGCACTAAGTGTGCGATACAAGGATTTGGCACTAAGTGTGCGAGATGTTAATGTTGTAACACCCCAATCCCGGCCTAGAAGTTAGGCCCGAATCTGGCGTGTCACATGGAAGTGTTTTTTTTTCTTCAAAACCATCTTTGCGATTGTTAAAAACCTGTTTGAGAATTACAGCCTCTTTGTTAAAACCCAAAACACTTAAGCAATTGTTATCTACTTGAAAACGTATTTATCTTTAAAAACCTTTTTGGTTGCGAAAACATATTTGAAATAAACAATTTACAAAAATATGGCGATTGGAAATAGAGTTGCAGAAGCATTTTGAAAACATTGCGAAAACGTAGATAAAATCGAAAATCGATTGATTGGTGAGTCGAAAATCGAGGTAGTGAGCTTTAAAATCGTGACTTTTGAAAACGACATTGAAAATTTGAAATAGAATTTCCGAGTTAAATCATTTGTAAAAGATTGTTATGAAAATCATTTGTTAATCATTTTTTTGAAAACCGTTATTTATGATTTTAGAAAAATCCCCTTTTAAAATAATGTAGAAAAATAATAAGTACGGCTAAACATAAAACCAAATAAAATATCCAGGAGGCCTTATTACAACCTTAATTCAAAATAGCAAAGTAAATAAAAAATACTAAAAGAAATCCAAAATCCAAATTTAACCGTTTACGAAGTATGGCCTCCACCGAGTCATCCACGGCCCAAGTTTCCATCACTGATCATTACCTGAAAGGGATAAGGAAAATGGGGGTTACTAGAACTCAATGTGTAACCCACTTACCATTGTCCACTGGGCCAAAATCCCATTAAGCAATTGTTTGGGCCATAGCCCGTTTACAATAATATAAAAGTGTCATATAAATAATATGCATATGATATGCAATTCCCAAACCAAACCTAGTTTTCCATCCGCTACACACCACCCGTACCAACCAACACACCTGTGGGTGATCTTTAGTCAACCCACCCCACCAACACACCAAACGTAGGTAATAAGCCATTTATATCAAATTTGTGGTCAAGCCACCAGATTAACAGAATTTACATGGCATTGCCATTTTTTAGATTTATGACAGAGCCACCAGATTTATGTAGCAGAGCTACCAGAACTTCTCTTCATCAATATCCCATCCCATGCAAAACATGTATATGATGCATAACAATTTACAACAATGTATTCAGATATTTCTTACAAATTTTATGGCCCATTATAACAATTTATTAACTTGGTCCATTAAGCAGAAAATTATCTTGGCCATTTCGCATATTATCAATCGGCCCATATAGCAAATATCAAACGGCCCATATAGCAAATATCTAACGGCCCATATAGCAAATTATCAATCGGCCCATATAGCAAATATCAAAACGGCCCATTAACACATTTCAATTCGGCCCTTTAAGGCAATTTATCAAATCGACCCATTAAGCAATATAACAAAATCGGCCCATTAAGGCAATATAACAATTTGGCCCATTAACACATTTCAATTCGGCCCTTTAAGGCAATTTATCAAATTGGCCCTTTAAGCAATATAACAATTCGACCCATTAACACTTTGCAAATCGGCCCATTAGGGGCATTTCCATAATTCAGCCCATAAGGGCATTTTCGTAACTCGGCCCGTAAGGGCATTTTCGTAATTCGACAATCGTATCCGCTAAGGGTAAATTCAGTAATCTCGCAACCCAGGGGTATTTCGGTAATTTACCCTCTAAGGGTATTATGGTAATTTCGCAACCTAGTCTTAACTACTAATTTGGGGCATAAAATTCGAAACTGTCCATCTGCGTCATACTGACTAAATTGATCATAACTCGGGTTAGAAAACTCGAAATCTAGATCTGTAAATTTTCCTTGAAACTAGACTCATATATCTCTTACTAAAATTTTTCTAGAATTTTTGGCTTAACCATTCAGTACAGTTTATTTCTTAAAGTTTCCCTTGTTTCACTGTTCAATGATTCTGACCTCTCTTACCCAAAATTCAAATATCTCACTGTACAGTTTTCATATGTTGCTTCCACTTGTTTCTAATGAAAATAGGCTCACTAAGGAATCCATACATATAAATTATAACCCATAATTCACTTTTTACCATTTTATACGATTTTTCCAAGACAAATCAGGGAAACACGAAGTTAATCAGAACCAGTCTCACTAAAATTAAGATATCTCAGAATATAAAAATCATTTTCCTTCTCCATTTCTTCCATATTAAATTAGACACAGTAAGCTTTAATCTAATATCTTATTCGCTTTCTAATTCCCTTTATCCTATTTTTCATGATTTTTCAAAAACACGTCACTGCTTCTAATCGAAACTGTTTTATTACAAAATACGATTACCACTACGATCATACATACGCCCGAGTGATCACAGATGCCAGTTTTTGGTTTTCTTCGGTATTTCGACCAATTCACGGAATATTTAATACAAACTTTCAGAGAAGTGTGGAATTACACACCATTTCAGATATGTATACGGAAAGTACGGGATTACACACCTTATTTCAATTTCCTAACGAACCACTCGTCGTTGACCTAAAACATATAGTCGATTAGTCAAAACTTCAATCTGATTTGCAACATAGCCAAATAGAGATATAACGAAAAATCCAAAATGAACCCCTTTACCTTATCGATATTGGATCTCATTTCCACCGTTTGACTTCGGCTAGAATAATACACGGTCTCCCACTTAAAACACTACGAAAAAGAGAAAAGGATCTCGTTTGAGGAAGTAGAACAAAGTGATGGTCTCGATCAATATGGCCATCCCACACCAAGGCAAAGATTCGGTGCTAAGAGGAAGAAAAATAAAATGTTGAAATGAATCACTTACCGATTGATCAAAGTATGAGTAGTAATACGGTTGAGAAGAAAATATGGATGAGATGGAAGATTCAGCTATAAGGGAAAATGAACAATGATATTCGGCTATGGGGTAAAAACAAACATTAATATTCGATTCTGAAAAATATTGATTTGAGAGGAAGAAGAAAGGTGTTTGGAAAATTTTGTAAAAAGAAAAGAGAGCAATATGGTCTCAATGGCTTAGGTACATTCGACAACAAAAGAAGAAAAGATGAGAATAAATTCACCAATGGTTTGAAGAATCGGCAAGAAGGAAGATTTTGAGAGAAAGATAAATGACACCAATGTTGCATAAATGAATTTTGGCCAAAAACAAAACTAAAACTTTCACCAATTGCCAAGACCAAATTCGGCTAGGAGAAAAGAATTTGAGAAGAGAAAAAAAAACACACTTGATGCTAATGGAATTGTCCAAAACTAACACTAAAGCCTTACCAACACTAACAAAAATTCGGCTATGCCCCTTAAGCCCCAAAAACCGTCTACATACATAGCTAAAATGGTCAACAATTTGCAAACCATACTTTCCATAGCATTCTCCATTAAATAAGCCACTTGTTCCCCTTACTTACCTTTTCCTTTTGATTCCTTTCCCCAACCTCAACCTTTCCTTAATTCCTTAGCCACCTTACCAAAAATAAAGAAGTCAAACTTGGCATATATACCTCTTGGCCGACACTTAAGGAAAGAGTGCAAAAATATTAATAAAAAATTTGCACACAAAGGGATTTGAACCTCTTCCCTCAAGGTACTTCATGTGGCGCCATAACCTCTTTACTAATTGCTCACTAATGCAAGCTATTTACTCTTTTATTTCTATAAGTCTTGAAGCTACTTACCATCTCTCCTTAAAGTGCTAAAATACAAATTTTTCCTAAGGCCCAATTAAACCCGAGACTTCATAGAAACCTCGTAACCTTCCAAATTCACTTAACTAATAAGTCCAATTTGCAATAATGCCATTCTCTTGTTCTCAAAATTTTTAAGCACTCCTACGCCCAAGGCCCATTGGGACCAATCCTACTAGGCCCAATTTTAGGATGTTACAAATGTGACGGCACTAAGTGTGCGATACGTTACAAGGTTTTGGCACTGTGTGTGCGATATCTATATATAGCTTCGGCTATTCATATGGCACTGTATGTGCAATATCTATATATAGCTTCAGTTATCCATTTGGCACTAAGTGTGTGAATCCATTGAATATAAAAGGTTATCGTATGATATAATACGTATCAATCAATAAGGTGACATGGGAAATGTAATAGATAGGTATGATGAGGTATAGGTACGTACGAAACCTATGTGGTTGTTGACTTTTGTGTATGAGTTTGAAAAGTGGTAAAAAAAAGTGATTTATGAGTAAGAATTGAATAGTAAAACTTATTGATATTGATTTGAAATAATGTGCTTTTGATGATGTTTAAGAGATTCAATGGGTAATGATAAGTTAAGATCGAATGTAAATCAAGATATAAATGCTCAGGTATGTATTCATACTAAGATATGAAATTAAGGTAAGTAGTGTACTTAAAATGATATTATAAAGTTACATGTAATATGATTTACGTGATGGTATATTTGATTATGTGAGTATTCGACCTATTGATTTGTATGTATTGTGGAAAGAAATGGTATATTATACTAATGATTAAGAGTGTATTCGATCAAAGTAGAAATTATGCATAATTTATATGTTTTGTTATATGAAATTTTATTAAAAGGGTATTTGATTGATAATAGCTTATTTAGTTTGAATAGATAATGTAACATCCTAAATTTATGGGCCTATGCATTTAGTGTAGGGATAACTTTAATAGGTTAATTTAAGTGATAGGGGTCCAAATTGGGCTCAGGATTAGGCTAAGGCCTTGATTAAATTATTAGCTTGGGCATTAAGGAATTAAAAATGTGGTAATTATGTTTAAAATGCCAAACATGGGCTTGTGGCCCAACAATAAGTGGCACTATAAGGGAATTAGTAGTGACGCCACACACAAGGGATTTAGGGGCCCAAAATTTAAGTTTAATAAGGCCCAGATCTTTTAATTTAAGTGAGTTAAATTTGGCATTGGGGTTAGTAAGAGGTGGACTGCTACAAGGCTATAAAATAGGAAAAATTATGTGGATTTTTAAGTGATAATATCATAGATAAAAGGAGAAAAGTTAGGAGCTTATCTTCAAAGGAAGTGTTGGCCGAAAATCCACCACCTAGAGGAGTGTAAAATTCGGCTACTGCATGGCATAGAGGATGCCGAAATTCTCCTCTCTTCTAGCTTAAATTTTAAGGGCGTTTTCGGTATTTAGCAGTAGGTGTCAAAAATCTATAAATAGGGGGGCTAGCTCCTTGTTTCTGACATTGAAAACCCTAAAATCCTCTCCCTTGGTGCCGAAATTCCCTAGCCTCTCCCTCTCCAAATTTCTTTCTTCAATTACTTCAAAAAGCCGAAACTTTTCCCCACTTTCTTTTCCCTTATGCCGATTTCTCTAAAAAAAGCCAAAGCATCCATCGCTTTTTCTTTTATTTATCCTATTTGAGGAATTGTTCTATACTTCCGGCATTTAAATCTTCCATTGGCATTGCCGAATCCTCTCCCTAGTGCTAGCCGAATCTCCTAAGCTAAGGTAAGAGCCGATTTTTGATTAGTTCTCATAATCTATTTTAGAAAGGCAAAAGCCGAAAGCTAATAGTTAATGGTTTTATGAATGGCGGCAATTCGGGATTTGAAGGAAGCTTAGTCGACTAGATCTAAAAGTCGAAAATCATAAGTCTCCAATTTCGGGATTTTAAGGTAAGAAGATTATCCCTAGATTTTTATTAAATTCGTTCAATATATATATGATTTTAACTCTATAAGGAGGATTAACAATTAAATATTGTTATAGTAGCTCTGATAAGGATTTGATGGAATTAAATATGGATCAGGCAAAAGAAAGAATCCCTAAGTTTAAGAAACGAGCAGTATCTGCTGTTTGGGATTGGCCAATTGGTTGTGGATCGGCTTCTGAACAACACCTTAGGCAGATAGCAGTTGTGTCGACTAAGGATAGCGTCGATATTGAAAGCCTCATTTTATCGGTAATCAGGTGTGTAGATCTCTAACACACTACTAATAAACCTGTATATATTTCTATTTATGTATGTTATGGGCTAAAAGCCGGAAGTTCTATTTCTACAAGTTATTTTCTTTTGGGATTTCTTTAAGTTTACTTTATTTCATTGTTATTTCGAGAATATTTATGTAATAAGGCCCCTAGTTTTCATTCAACTAAGTCGTTTTCAATGTTAAGCAACTTATGGATTTATGATAAGGTTTGTTTATACTTTTAATAATAATACAAAGGATTCCATATTTTTAAAATGCCACCTATCTATCCAAATAATGTTCAATTGACTTATGATTTTCATAACATACAAAGCAAAAGTTTTCAAAGTACAAGCCGTGACATGCCAGATCCGGTCGAAACGCATGGGCCGGGTTTGGGGTGTTACAATTTGGTATCAGAGCCCAGTTCAAAACTCGGGCTGTGAAATGGGTCTAGAAATGTTTTAGAGAAAAAATTGAATTTAAGAAAAATTTTTGGTTTGAAGACATGGCCTTCGAGTCTACCGGCATCCAATCCACCCAGGTAAGTACTCTGAACTCCTGATTGTGATATAAATGTGGGCTTAGTGGGCTTTATGGGACGTAGACTATCTAGATTAGAACTTGATGGACTCTAGGCTTAGACAAACAACTCTTCAATTCCATAAGACTTAATTTCACTAAACAAAACCTGTAAACGAGTCGCAAGACTAAGGTGTGGCAACAGGCATATGCATGTCTAGGAGTAGATCCGGAAGAGTTTGGTATTTAAGCAGTCCAAGTGACTCACCTCCTCTTCGCTGGAATCTTACCTAGTGCATAGTGACTGTTCACTTTAGCCATGACAGGGTGTGGCAATAGGCATACGCATGCCTAGGAGTGGATTCAGGGAGAGCTTGGTATTTAAGCAGTCCTAATGACTCACCTCCTCTTTGCTGGAATCTTACCTGGTGCGTAGTGAATGTTCACTCTAGCTATAAGGACTTGTTCATGGGCTGAACCCATAATTAAAACCCGAAAGGGACCAACCACCCTATTTTGCAAACAAAAAACCCCTAAGTTTTGTACACTTCAAAAAAAAAATACACTTGATTTGAAAATGTTCACAGCTATGAAGGAAATTACCAAATTACCCTTGTTTTGCAAAATGACCAAAATAACCCTAGTTTGTAGAGTTACCAAATTACCCTTGTTTGGTAAAATTACCGAAATGCACCCGAATTCCAAAATTACCGAAATACCCCCAAATTTCAAAATTACCAAAATACCCTTGAATTTCAAAATTACTAAAATGCCCCGAATTTCAAAATTACCGAAATACCCCCAGATTTCAAAATTACCGAAATACCCCTAGATTTTAAAATTACCGAAATGCCCCAGATTCCAAAATTACCAAAATACCCTTGGTTTTCAAAATTACCAAAATAACCCCGGGAATGCAAAATTACCAAAATACCCTTATTTGACAAAATACCAAGGAACCTTATTTTGGAAAATTACAAAAATATCCCTGTAGGATAAAATTATGAAAATACCCCTAGGTAGTGAAAACAACAACAACAACAACACTTTTCTGTAATGAACGTAAGTTCATGATTGAATGTATGTGTTTCCTAGAGGATATGAACTTGAGACTGTATGGTGAATGCGAATTCGAAAGAATTACACTTAAAGCTATTATTCATAAGACTGTTCGTGGTTAAAACAATGGAAGAAAACTAATAGTTCATAAAATTTCTAATCAGATAAACGTGAATCGGTAGAATGAGTACAAGGGGTCGAGGACGTCCGCCACGTGGTCGTGGTAGGGGTAGGATGACGGTGTCGGAACCAGTAGGATTTGGTCATGGTTCTGGGAATGAGATGCCAGCCGCGGAGGAGGAATTTCAGGATCAGACTGCCGAAGATGACGTGGTATCTCAGGCAATGCTAAGGGTTTTAGAAAGGGTTACTGGGGCTGGTATGGGCATAGGAGCCCGGAAATCTGTGCCAGAACGGCTTAGAGCCAATGGGGCAGAAGTGTTTAAGGGAATTTCTAATGTAGCCCCAAGTTCAGCTGAGTATTGGTTGGAGGCGGTAGAACGCATAATGGATGATTTGGATTTCACGGAGGAGGAAAAGTTGAAGGGAGTTGTATCCCTCTTGAGGGATGAAGCCTATCAATGGTGGCTTACGGTAAAGGATGGTGCTGTGGCTGACCGTATCACCTTGGATTTCTTTAAAACGACATTTCAGAATAAGTACATTGGATTAAGTTATGTGGATGCGCAGCGCAGAGCCTTTCTGAATCTGGTGCAAGGGAGTAGGTCAGTTGCTGCGTAT
Organism: Gossypium australe; assembly: GCA_005393395.2. NCBI lineage: Eukaryota > Viridiplantae > Streptophyta > Magnoliopsida > Malvales > Malvaceae > Gossypium > Gossypium australe. Next base: position 68,417,959 of record CM016615.1, read on the forward strand.
GAAGCTGAGTTCTTACGTCTTAGCCGATATGCTCGTGGGATGGTAGCCACAGAGCATGAACGTTGTGTTAGGTTTGAAGATGGCCTGAAGGATGACTTGCGTGTTTTGATAGCCTCGCAGCGGGAGAGGGAATTTGCTGTCCTAGTGGAAAAGGCTAAGATAGCCGAGGAGGTAAAGCGGACTGAGAAATTAAATCGAGATAGAGATAGAGGTGGAAATAAGAGGAATCTTAGATCGTCAAGCGGGCATACTCAGAAAAGGTCCAGGCCTGATGGACCAAAACGAGAAGAGAAACCTGCTGCTACCAACCAGACACCCAAGTGTGCTCAATGTGGCAAATTTCATACCGGTGAGTGTTGGGCAGGCAGTGGAAAGTGTTTTAGGTGTAGATCTATAGACCACCAAGTTAGGAACTGTCCGCAGCAAAAAGACGGTGAAGGGACCATGGGTCGAGGGAATGCTCAACCTGGCAGAGGAGGTCAGCAACCACAAAGAGGTCGTGGTGTAGGCCGAGGTGGTAATGGTGTTGGTCGGGGTCGTAGAGCACCAGGCCAAAGGGCAGGAAACACTGAGGCGAGACAGCCGGGGTTGGTCTATGCTGTCAGACGTCGAGAGGAGGGTGATGCACCGGATGTCATAACCAGTACGTTCTTAATTTTTGGTTTGCCTTACACTGCATTGATTGACATTGGGTCGATGCATTCGTACGTAGCTAGTAGCGTATCGGGAACTGTAAGGCTAGAATCTGAAATTACCCCTAAGGTAATACTGTAGTTAGTCCGTTAGGACAATCGGTAGTAGTGGATAAACTTTATCGGGAAGTACCTCTAGAAGTTCAGGGGACAGTTTTCCGAACAAATTTGATAGAATTACCTTTCGGAGAGTTTGATTTAATTTTAGCCATGGATTGGCTTGTGAAGTATCAAGCTAATCTAGATTGTGCAGCCAAGCGTATGGTATTAAAAACCCCCGAGGGTGATGAAGTGTTGGTGATAGGAGAAAGGAGGAACTGCTTGTCGAATGTGGTGACTGCCCTAAGAGAAGAAAGGATGGTGAGAAAAAGGGTGCGAGGTAGTTTTATTGTTTGTTCGGGCTCTAGGAGCCAAGGATCTGACTGTTGGAGACGTCAGGACGGTAAAGGAATTTCCTGATATTTTCCCTGAAGAGCTTCAGGGATTACCCCCAGATCGTGAAGTGGAGTTTGGTATCGATCTTCTCCCGGGAACAGCACCGATATCTATCGCTCCATATAGGATGGCGCCGAAGGAGTTGGTAGAGCTGAAAGTGTAGATACAGGAGTTGTTGGATAGAGGATTTATTCGACCAAGTGTGTCGCCATGGGGAGCGCCGGTGTTATTTGTTAAGAAGAAGGATGGATCAATGCGTATGTGCATTGATTATCGCCAGTTGAATAAGCTAACAATCAAGAACAAGTACCCGTTGCCAAGGATCGATGACTTGTTCGATCAGTTGAAGGGAGCCTCAATCTTTTCTAAGATAGATCTGTTGTCAGGGTACCATCAGCTTAGGGTCAAGGAGGCGAATATACATAAGACAACTTTTAGGACTCGCTACGATCACTATGAGTTTATGGTGATGCCGTTTGGATTAACCAACGTGCCAGCAGCGTTCATGGACATGATGAACCGAGTATTCCAACCTTACTTAGATCGGTGTGTCGTGGTGTTTATCGATGATATCTTAGTTTATTCGAAGTCAGAGGAGGAGCATGATGCTCATCTGCGAATAGTTTTGCAGATCCTAAGGGAGAAGCAATTGTATGCCAAATTCAGTAAGTGTGAATTTTGGCTGAGGGAAGTAACGTTTCTAGGGCACATTATGTCGGCAGAAGGGATTAGGGTTGACCCTCGAAAGATTGAAGCAGTGTTGGATTGGAAGCCACCTAGGTCTGTGGCTGAGATTAGGAGTTTTCTTGGTCTAGCAGGGTATTACCGAAGGTTTGTTGAAGGATTTTTTTCGGTTACAGCACCGTTGACCAAGTTACTACGGAAAGGAGTTCCATTTGTTTGGTCTGATAAGCAGCAGGAGAGTTTTGAAAAGTTAAAAAAGGTTTCTTACGGAGGCTCCGGTGTTGATTCAGCCGGAGGCGGGAAAGGAATTTGTAATTTACTGTGATGCGTCACACGCGGGATTAGGGTGTGTGTTGATGCAAGATAGAAAGGTGGTTGCATATGCATCTCGACAGTTAAGACCGCATGAATTGAATTACCCCACCCATGATTTGGAATTGGCGGCAGTGGTGTTTGCCTTAAAAATTTGAAGGCATTATCTATACGGGGAGAAATCTGTCATTTACACAGATCATAAGAGCTTGAAGTATCTTTTGACTCAGAAGGAGTTGAACCTAAGGCGGAGAAGGTGGATCGAGTTACTAAAGGATTACGATTGCTCGATCGAATATCATCCGGGTAAGGCTAATGTAGTAGCGGATGCTCTAAGTCGTAAAGTAGTCTCTGACCTAAGGGCAATGTTTGCTCACCTTAGTTTGTATAAGGACGGAAGCTTATTAGCTGAACTTCAAGTGAAACTTACTTGGATTAGTCAAGTGAAGGAGAGGCAACAGACCAATGAGTTGCTAAAAGGGAAATTGCGGTTAATCTCAAAGGATGGGCCAGTAGAATTCAGTGTGAATGAGGAAGGATTGTTATGCTTTCGAGGGAAGGTCTGTATGCCGAAAGATCCAGAGTTAAGGCGGAGAATTTTGAATGAGGCGCATGGTAGTGCATACACTATGCACCCTGGAGGAAGTAAGATGTTTCGGGATTTGAGAGATCTGTTTTGGTGGCCGGGTTTGAAGCAAGAGGTAACTGAATTGGTGGGTAAGTGTTTGACTTGTTAGCAGGTCAAGGCGGAACATCAATTACCATCAGGATTATTACAGCCAATGAAGATTCCACAATGGAAGTGGGAAATAATCACCATGGATTTTGTTAGTAGGCTTCCCCTCACACCCACTAAGAAAGATGCGATTTGGGTAGTTGTTGATCGCTTGACGAAGTCTACACACTTCATCCCAATATGTGTTGACTACTCCTTGCAGAAGTTAGCTAAGTTATACATAGCAGAGGTGGTAAGGTTGCATGGAGTACCGGTTTCCATCATATCAGATAGGGACCCTAGGTTTATCTCACGATTTTGGAAGGCGTTGCATCAAACGTTGGGTACGAAGTTGGATTTTACTACAGCGTTTCATCCTCAGACCGATGGACAGTCTGAGCGGGTGATTCAGATCTTGGAGGACATGTTGAGAGGATGTGTCATTGATTTCAGAGGTAGTTGGGAAGAGTTCTTACCGTTAGCAGAATTTGCTTACAACAATAGCTACCAGTCAAGTATTCAGATGGCGCCTCATGAAGCTTTGTACGGGCGGAAGTGTCGTACTCCTACATGCTGGACAGAACTAGGAGAACGTCGGATTTTGGGTCCGGAGTTGGTGACCGAGACTGAAGAGAAGGTTGAATTGATTCGGGTTCGACTGAAGAAGGCATCGGACAGACAGAAGTCTTATGCTGATTTAAAGCATAAGGACATAGAGTTCGCAGTGGGTGATAAAGTATTTTTAAAGGTGTCACCGTGGAAGAAGGTACTAAGGTTTGGTCGAAAGGGTAAATTAAGTCCTAGACTTATCGGACCATATTGGGTGTTGAAGTGAGTAGGATCAGTAGCCTATCAACTAGAGTTACCTCTGGAACTAAGTCAAATTCATGATGTATTTCACGTCTCTATGTTAAGACGATACCGTTCGGATCCGTCCCATATTGTGCCTGTGGAGGAAATTGAGGTAAGACCTGATCTATCCTTCGAAGAGGAACCAGTAGAAATTTTGGATCGTGATGTCAAGGTATTGAGAAGAAAAACGGTTCCATTGGTTAAAGTGCTGTGGCAGAATCATGGTTCCGAGGAGGCTACGTGGGAACCCGAGGAAGCAATAAGGCAGCAATACCCTCATCTTTTCTGATCAGGTAATTTCGAGGACGAAATTTCTTTAAGGGGGTAGAACTGTAACATCCTAAATTTATGGGCCTATGCATTTAGTGTAGGGATAACTTTAATAGGTTAATTTAAGTGATAGGGGTCCAAATTGGGCTTAGGATTAGGCTAAGGCCTTGATTAAATTATTAGCTTGGGCATTAAGGAATTAGAAAGGTGGTAATTATGTTTAAAATGCCAAACATGGGCTTGTGGCCCAACAATAAGTGGCACTATAAGGGAATTAGTAGTGACGCCACACACAAGGGATTTAGGGGCCCAAAATTAAAGTTTAATGAGGCCCAGATCTTTTAATTTAAGTGAGTTAAATTTGGCATTAGGGTTAGTAAGAGGTGGACGGCTACAAGGCTATAAAATAGGAAAAATTATGTGGATTTTTAAGTGATAATATCATAGATAAGAAGGAGAAAAGTTAGGAGCTTATCTTCAAAGGAAGTGTTGGCCTAAAATCCACCACCTAGAGGAGTGTAAAATTCTGCTACTGCATGGCATAGAGGGTGCCGAAATTCTCCTCTCTTCTAGCTTAAATTTTAAGGGCGTTTTCGGTATTTAGCAGTAGGTGTCAAAAATCTATAAATAGGGGGGCTAGCTCCTTGTTTCTGACATTGAAAACCCTAAAATCCTCTCCCTTGGTGCCGAAATTCCCTAGCCTCTCCCTCTCCAAATTTCTTTCTTCAATTACTTCAAAAACCCGAAACTTTTCCCCACTTTCTTTTCCTTTGTACAGATTTCTCTAAAAAAAGCCGAAGTATCCATCACTTTTTCTTTTATTTATCCTATTTGAGGAATTGTTCTATACTTCCGGCATTTAAATCTTCCATTGGCATTGCCGAATCCTCTCCCTAGTGCTAGCCGAATCTCCTAAGCTAAGGTAAGAGCCGATTTTTGATTAGTTCTCATAATCTATTTTAGAAAGGCAAAAGCCGAAAGCTAATAGTTAATGGTTTTATGATGGGCGGCAATTCGGGATTTGAAGGAAGCTTAGTCGATTAGATCTAAAAGCCGAAAATCATAAGTCTCCAATTTTGGGATTTTAAGGTAAGAAGATTATCCCTAGATTTTTATTAAATTCGTTCAATATATATATGATTTTAACTCTATAAGGAGGATTAACAATTAAATATTGTTATAGTAGCTCTGATAAGGATTTGATGGAATTAAATATGGATCAGGCAAAAGAAAGAATCCCTAAGTTTAAGAAATGAGTAGTATCTGCTGTTTGGGATTGGCCAATTGGTTGTGGACCGGCTTCTGAACAACACCTTAGGCAGATAGCAGTTGTGTCGACTAAGGATAGCGTCGATATAGAAAGCCTCGTTTTATCGGTAATCAGGTGTGTAGATCTCTAACACACTACTAATAAACATGAATATATTTCTATTTATGTATGTTATGGGCTAAAAGCCGGAATGTGGCTGTATAGACAGTCGAATGGAACCCTAAAAAGGTTAGGCAAAGATACCAGGTACGTAAACATAGAACTCCCTATGTGTATCGAAAAATATATAAGTCTGCATGATGTTTTCTTTATGTATGTATGCATGGGGTGGGAATGATGATATTGAAGGGGAAGTGTATGATAGGTCACTTAGTGATCGGTGGTAGAAATCCCACATAATTTAAATGTAAGGTCACATAGTGATCGGTGGCTATGCCACGTTTAATGATTCCTACTTAATAGGAATAGGCAGTATAGCTGTCGTTTTGGTGTGTAGCGGATGGAGGGTTGATTGTAGAAATCCCCAAGGTGTGATGGTTGGTACGGGTTGGTGTGTAGAAGATGGAAACTTAGGATGGGTTGGGTTATTCATTCTTTATTGTTTATTATATGATTATGATTGATGCATTCTTGTATGGGCCAGGGCCTATAATGTGTTTGTGGGCTCAGGTCGATGTGTGTTTTGAGATTTATACACTGAGTCTTTGTGACTCACGCTTTCCCTTTCTCTACTCTTCCAGATGAACAGTAGATCGTGGACATGGGAGCCGAGAGGGACTCGAGGAGCCATCAAGTTCTATTTCTACAAGTTATTTTCTTTTGGGATTTCTTTAAGTTTACTTTATTTCATTGTTATTTCGAGAATATTTATGTAATAAGGCCCCTAGTTTTCATTCATCTAAGTCGTTTTCAATGTTAAGCAACTTATGGATTTATGATAAGGTTTGTTTATACTTTTAATAATAATAATACAAAGGATTCCATATTTTTAAAATGCCACCTATCTATCCAAATAATGTTCAATTGACTTATGATTTCCATAACATACAAAGCAAAAGTTTTCAAAGTACAAACCGTGACATGCCAGATCCGGTCGAAACGCATAGGCCAGGTTTGGGATTTTGTATATAATTAAATGTTAAATTGCTTATGACTTACTAAGCTTAAATAGGTTACTCTGTGTGTGTTTTGTTTACCTCTGTTTTATAGATTTTGGATTTACGTTACGAGCTCGGGGATCGTCAACGAAGCCTATCACACTATCGACAGTTTTCGGTATTTTACTAAGTTAAATTTGGGCTTATGGCATGTATAGCATAGATGGAATCTCTAGGTTGATTTTTGGTCATGTATATAAAAATAGCCATGCGAAAATGGCTTAATTTCCATGCTTGTGTTCAGTTTGGTTTAAAATTGGTTTATTCATGATTATCTTGCTTAAGTAGGATTTTATGTGTTTGGAATGGGTGCTTGATGTGTTTAATTTTTATGCTCTAATTTGACTATATTGGATCATGATTTGAGCTTGCATTAGGATGAGATATTTAAGTTATGTGTATGTGGTAAACTTGGTTTATACTAGGTAATAAAGTCTTAAGATATGTGGATTGAATAAATGGGTATAATGCTAAGTATATTATGAATGAAATGACATTTATAATTTTAATATATGAATTAAGTAATATGTACGTCATATATGTGTTGGTTTTAGAAATTTTGCTATGGCTCATTTGTATGTGAAGTAGGGTTGCTATGTTTAGTTAATATTGTAGTAAATGTTTTGATATATATATATGTATATATATATATAGGTACGGTTATAGCATATAAATGGAACAAATTGATATGTCCGATTAGTCAATGAAATTGGTTTAAGTTCATTCGGGAAATACTAGTAAGTATTTATATAAGTATGATGTATTTTAGTATGAAGATATATGTAATGAAGATGATTCGATTATGGTTTATTATGGATTCAATTATAATGTATAATTTGATTTATGGATAGGTTTGAAAGTGGTGCATGATATGTAATTAAATTTGGCTAGTGATGAGTAAAACAAATAGATATACCTATGACATGTTTAATGGCGGTTTGTTATTTAAATGTTGAATGATTGATTTCATAATGTGATTAAAATGTGATAGTAAATTGGGCCTTAGTAAATGGTTCATTTTGATAGGCATGTGAGTTGGTTGCAATATTATTTGCCTATTTGTGATCGAATACTAAAATTTATTATTATTGATATGTTTAAATTTTAAAAGCATAACTTGTTTATATACTTTAAGTAGTATAGCATGATTGAGTTTTAGTTGGTTAAATGAATTATATGTGCTAAAAAAAATGTAGTAAATATCTGTCATGATCAATGCTATGTCCAATAATGCCTTGTAACCCTAATCCGACGTCGGATGCGAGTTAGGGGTGTTACATTTGATTGTATCAGAGCTATGGTTTAGTCGATTCTAGGACTACCATAATGTATGTGAGTCTAGCAATACATGCCATAATTAATCTGCGATAGTATGATATCTCCCGACTCTGACGAAAATTATTTTGATGAGATAGATAAGATTTTCAATCGAGCTAATTCTGATAGTACAGAAGTAAATACTCATATATTTGAGAGGAAATGTGTTGATGATGAGTTGAGACTCATAAAGGTAAGGATTAAAATTGTACGACATATTGTTATTGATAAATGTTAAAATTATATGAGCATATGAGATATGATATTTAAGTTATGATTGCTAAATGAAATGCTCTGGTTGTGAATTAGTGATTTTAAATTGACATATGAACAATGTGTTAAGAATAAAAGTGATTAGAAGCAAAAGTTTATTAAATGTTTTGAGAATGTGAAATTAGTAATGAACTGGCTATTTGTGATAGTAAGTGTTATGTGCATTTATGTGTAAGTTAAACTTGAGGCTTTAGTACCCTCACCCCCTTATCAGTGAAGTGTTAAAATGAAATCCGTAAGAGTTTGGAATGAATAAGTTTATGAGAGTGGAAATACAGAGATTAGTGTTTGAAAGATTATTAATTTGATCAGAAAAGAGAATGAATCAGCAAATGAAGACAGTATTAAAAGAGATATTGGATAGTTCTAAAGACTATTCAGGTTATGCAACGTCACTGTTAAAGAAGAAGATAACTCCGATCGAATGACCTATCTAGGTATGTTATTTAAAGAAATTATTAACTGGAATAACTCCGATCGAATGACCTATCTAGGTATGTTATTTAAAGAAATTATTAACTGGAAGCTTTTCTGAATTTACTCTTGTTAGCGATGGGATAATGTGAAAATTTCTAATGACAGAATTAGATAGTTGAATAATGAGTGAATTGTATTGATGACTGAGTGCAGTAGTTATAGTCGAGCAATTATTATGATTCCTTCTGGGTATTCTATAAGTACATTTATCCTCAGAAGCATATGTGATTGCTTAATTTCAGAAAGAAGATTTTATCGTATGAGAATGCTAGTTAAATGTACTGACAGATGAAAGCATGGTTGATCTATTTGGGTTATGTTCGATATTGCTATGTCTTTCTCTGGTATTTATTCCCTTGCGTGGATATGAAAATCGACGGTAAAATCTGAACGATACTAATACTCTATATGTGAAGATTGTATTGCTTCTGTTACTGTGGATTTCAATATTTATGAGTGACATTGCTCTTTTTGGACATTTTCTGGGATATCATCGGAATTGATATCATTCTATCTGGGTTGTAATTTTTAGATATCCTGTGTTTGAAATTTCGTTATTCTGGTTTTCTTGTGAATCTATGTGATTATCTGTAAGAGATATCTATTTGACAGAAATGGCTATATCGTTTATAATTATAATTTCTGGTCTGAAATGTGAGAGTACAGTGGTACCGTTCTCAGAGTTATAGAAGTTGTGTTTCTGCAGAGGTTACTATTAAAGTCACATTTGATTCTTCTCTGTGTTCAAATGCTTCATTAACAGTCGGGATAGTATCTATTTATAGGGTTGAGATATCGTTCTTATTAAGGCCCAATGATTTCTATCTGATAAGGTGACTACGGTATAATTCAGAACTTCAATGATTAATAGATGAGACAGCTTTATTATAAACTCTTTTCTAGTTCTCGTGAAAGTTCAACATTGATAAAAGTAAAAATGATTGAAGATTAAGATCAACCTATGAAACGATATGTCTGGGTTTTTTTTTTTAACGAGAAGAAAAGATTTCTTTGAAAAGACTGATTCAGTGGTTTAGTCTGATTTGAATTATTTGATTGAAAAGATAGTTGGTTTATATGTGTTTGAATTTATCCACCTGATTGGAAATAAACTTTGAATGTATATGTGTGAATTGAGGGATAGTCTGGAAGAAGAACTCGTATTCATGAAGACTTGATACCGAATTATATCTAGTAGAATGAATGTTGTGATAAATTAAAATTAGTTTGATTGTTGAAGTTTTCTTTTGCACGAAGATAATTTCGATCGAAATATCAATTCTGGTTCAGTCTGAGTTCAATAAAGAGATTACGATTTCCGTCCTTATGTTAATAAATAGTTTGAAATGTGTTCTAATACAAGAATGTACATAGATATCTAATGATTTTATACAGTTAAAGCTGCATAAAAAGAGTTATGCTATATATTTGATGATTATAAGAGTTTAAAATGTTTAATGTTAGAGAAAGATCTGAATTTGACACAGCAAGGTTAGCTCCAATCGTAGAAAAACTTTTAAGTCTGTAAGTGATTCTTATCCTAGGAAAATGATTATAGTTTCGAATGTTTTGATTGGGTGATGAATACGTGATTGATCATATCAGGTAATAAACAGTTATTAGTTGAACTAGAGGCTAAATAAATGTTTACAGAGTGAAGTTGTGAAATTCAAAAATGTGTCAGTGAATTATAAGTTAAAAAGGAGTTCATCATAAATTGATTTTTGATTCAAAACCCTAGATGTGGTATCGATGATTATTTGTTATTTCGGGGTAGAGTGTGCATATTGAAAAAGTTCTGCGAATATACAACAACTACTACAAGAAACTCTCAATGGTGTTCACATGGGATTAACAAGATTCACAACAGTCCGAGATATGATATAGATGATGAGTGTGAAATGTGATATTTCTGACTTTGTTGATTTTAGAAATGGAGGGTTGATGAATTTTGTATCGGGATTATCTTAATCATTGAAAAAGATGGAGTTACATGAAATATGGTTAACTGTTTGAAGAAATCTCTCTGTAAGTATAGATTTTCTCTTTTGATAAAACAGTTAAGTTATTTGTTTTTGTGTTGGTAAATCTGTCTATGGTGTTAGTTATTATTGTTTTGGATTAAGATCTGAAATTTATATGGTAATTCTAAAAGAGATTACAGTAATCTGTGAGTATGAAATTGTATTGAAATCGGAAACGCAAACCAAATTCTCGAAATATTTATTTGTCACTATGTTTTAAAATTGCAAAGTAACTAAGAAAGACTGTTGCTATTATAAGAAGTTATCGAATTCCGTTACTTCAGGATCGAGTTTTGTGAGAAATTGATTCACATGATTAAAATTGTCAGAGAATGTGAGTAGAAAATGGAAACAATTTAATACAGTTATAAGCAGTTTCAACTAGGGATGATGTATAGTGAAAGTCAGATCAGAATTTTAGTTGTGAGATTAAAGAGATTTGAAATTCAAAGCTATGTGTGAATTTGAAATATATGATGTGAAAGTGATTCACGATAGTCTGAAAACAGTATTGAATTGTCAGAAATCATATGCAGACTTGAAACCAAAAGATATAGTGTTACAGAATGAAAATAAAGTGTTTTTGGAAGTTTCATCGTGGAAGAAAATACTCAAATACAAATTGAGTCCGAGATTCATTGGACCGCATGAGATTACAGAGCGTATCGGGTCAGTTGCTTATTGATTGCCATTGCCACCTGAACTAGAAAAGATTCACAATGTATTCCATGTTTCGATGCTCTGTAGATACCGATCCGATCCTCGCATGTGATTAGTCTGACAAAAGTTGAGATTAAGTCCGATATGACATATGAAGAAGAATCGATTCGTATTCTGGCTAGCGAGATTAAATAATTGTGAAATATGAAAATTCTGTTAGTTAAGGTACTGTGGCATAAGCACGGAGTTGAAGAAGCAACTTGGGAGTCAGAGGATACAATGAAAGAGCGTTATTCTAACCTATTCACCGGTAAGATTTTCGGGGACGAAAATCCCTAAAGGGGAGAGTTTGACCCTAATCGAAATAGTGGTTTCAGGACCACAAATCCGAGTTCGAAAAATATTTTAAAATTATTTTCTGTGTTTATTATGTGCGAATTTTCTTGTGTGAAATTTCTGTGTTTTAATTTTGTCATTTGAGTGTCTAATTTAATAAAAGGGCTTAATCGCATAAAATGAAAATTTGATGGTTAGTTGTGAAAGTGCCTAATTGTTGTTGTCTTTTTAATATGGAGGATTTATATTGCAATTAGGCCATTTTAATACATAGTGGACGGAAACATGGTATTAGTATATGTTTGTATATGTTAATTTTATAAAGTAAAATTAATAATAATATAAATTAATGTTATAATATAATAAAGAAAACATAAAGTGAAAGCCATTTTTATACCATCTTTTTAATTTTTTGACTGAAAAAAGAAAAAAGAAAAAGAAAGTTATATTCGACCATTGAAGAAGCTAGATTCAAGGTTGGTTATTGTTCGGTTTTTGATAATTTTTACGTTTTTGAGATCGTTGCCACGAGATGTACAAAACCCATGCTTGAATTTTTGAAATTGATGATGATTTTGTGTTATGTCATTGATGGTAGTTTGTGATTTTTGTTGTTTAATGATAGAATATGGAAGATATGTTTTAGATTAACATGTTTTGTCTTTGAATTTTTGATGAATTTGAATAATTTGGACTAAATTGCAAAAATAAATTTTTGAGGGACTAAAATGTGAAATAAATGAAATGTATGGACTTGTATGAACATAGGTAATATTCGGCCAAGCATGGGTAATGTGAAATTTTGTGTATTTTGTGTTTTGTGCAATAGGGACTAAATTGTAAAAAGTGTGAAACGTTAGGGGAAAAATGGTAATTTGCCTATTTATGTGTTTTTAGACTAAATTGAACGGAATGGTGTTTAAATAAGTTTAATTTGAATATGTTTAGATCAAGAACCAAAGAAATCGGATTTGGACTGGGGAAAAATGAAAGTAGTCGATTAGTCGATTTTACTGTCCGTCGACGTCCGAGGTAAGTTTATAAGCATATATGTGTTGTTAATTATATATAAACATGAGATTTATATGTTGATTTGTAATATGTGAAATAAATGTACGGAAATGATAGTATGAAATATAGCACTAAGTGTGCGAGATGTTAATGTGACGGCACTAAGTGTGCGATACGTTACAAGGTTTTGGCACTGTGTGTGCGATATCTATATATAGCTTCGGCTATTCATATGGCACTGTGTGTGCAATATCTATATATATCTTCGGTTATCCATTTGGCACTAAGTGTGCCAATCTATTGAATATAAAAGATTATCGTATGATATAATACGTATCAATCAATAAGGTGACGTGAGAAATGTAATAGATAGGTATGATGAGGTACAGGTACGTACGAAACCTATGTGGTTGTTGACTTTTGTGTATGAGTTTGAAAAGTGGTAAAAAAAGTGATTTATGAGTAAGAATTGAATAGTGAAACTTATTGATATTGATTTGAAATAATGTGCTTTTGATGATGTTTAAGAGATTCAACAGGCAATGATAAGTTAAGATCGAATGTAAATCAAGATATAAATGCTCAGGTATGTATTCATACTAAGATATGAAATTAAGGTAAGTAGTGTACTTAAAATGATATTATAAAGTTACATGTAATATGATTTATGTGATGGTATATTTGATTATGTGAGTATTCGGCCTATTGATTTGTATGTATTGTGGAAAGAAATGGTATATTATACTAATGATTAAGAGTGTATTCGATCAAAGTAGAAATTATGCATAATTTATATGTTTTGTTATATGAAATTTTATTAAAAGGGTATTTGATTGACAATAGCTTATTTAGTTTGAATAGATAAATTTTGTATATAGTTAAATGTTAAATTGCTTATGACTTACTAAGCTTAAATAGCTTACTGTGTGTGTGTTTTGTTTACCTCTGTTTTATAGATTTTGGATTTACGTTACGAGCTCGGGGATCGTCAACGAAGCCTATCACACTATCGACAGTTTTTCGGTATTTTACTAAGTTAAATTTGGGCTTATGGCATGTATAGCATAGATGGAATCTTTAGGTTGATTTTTGGTCATGAATATAAAAATAGCCATGCGAAAATGGCTTAATTTCCATGCTTGTGTTCGGTTTGGTTTAAAATTGGTTTATTCATGATTATCTTGCTTAAGTAGGATTTTATGTGTTTGGAATGGGTGCTTGATGTGTTTAATTTTTATGCTCGAATTTGACTATATTGGATCATGATTTGAGCTTGCATTAGGATGAGATATTTAAGTTACGTGTATGTGGTAAACTTGGTTTATACTAGGTAATAAAGTCTTAAGATATGTGGATTGAATAAATGGGTAAAATGCTAAGTATATTATGAATGAAATGACATTTATAATTTTAATATATGAATTAAGTAATATGTACGTCATATATGTGTTGGTTTTAGAAATTTTGCTATGGCTCATTTGTATGTGAAGTAGGGTTGCTATGTTTAGTTAATATTGTAGTAAATGTTTTGATATATATATATATATATATATATAGGTACGGTTATAGCATATAAATGTAGCAAATTGATATGTCTGATTAGTCAATGAAATTGAATATGGTTTAAGTTCATTCGGGAAATACTAGTAAGTATTTATAAAAGTATGATGTATTTTAGTATGAAGATATATGTAATGAAGATGATTCGATTATGGTTTATTATGGATTCAATTATAATGTATAATTTGATTTATGGATAGGTTTGAAAGTGGTGCATGATATGTAATTAAATTTGGCTAGTGATGAGTAAAACAAATAGATATACCTATGACATGTTTAATGGCGGTTTGTTATTGAAATGTTGAATGATTGATTTCATAATGTGATTAAAATGTGATAGTAAATTGGGCCTTAGTAAATGGTTCATTTTGATAGGCATGTGAGTTGGTTGCAATATTATTTGCCTATTTGTGATCGAATACAAAAATTTATTATTATTGATATGTTTAAATTTTAAAAGCATAACTTGTTTATATACTTTAAGTAGTAGAGCATGATTGAGTTTTAGTTGGTTAAATGAATTATATGTACTAAAAAATGTAGTAAATATCTGTCATGATCAATGCTATGCCCGGTAATGCCTTGTAACCCTAATCCGACGTCGGATGCGGGTTAGGGGTGTTACACTTCCTAGTAGCCTTTCCTTAGCTACTATTTGCGATTATCCTCTAGATCTGCACCCAAACATACATCGTCAAAATCAAGTGACCCATTTTCCACATAAGTCACCCCTATGAGCCATAATACATTCGACCATTTACTAAACCACCACTGGGACGAGTGCACTTACCTCTTGCTAACGATCCTTACCTACCACGCTTGTGGTTGTTGAACCGTACCCTTGTTAATACAAAGTTAACGATAAAGAGGGGTTAGATAGCCCTTCAGCTTTTATCAAAACTCACTAAAAGGATCAACTAAGCACTTACCGAAATCCTCCTTTGTTCTTGTAGCTTAAATTCGGCTTTTGAGATTAGTATGGTGATAGAGACAATTCGGCACCAATAGGGAGAAAAAGAGGAGAAGTGATCGACTAGAACTAAAGGTGAACAAGAGAAGGAATTTAAGAAGAGAAGGTATGGGGATTTCGGCTAGAGAGAAAACCAAAATTTTGGCAAAGGAAAGATGGGTTTTTTTTAGGTAAATGGAAGAATTCGGCTACGGGGAGAAAAAAGAAAGAAAAAGAATAATGGCAACTCAAAGAACCCTTCAAAGGGTTCGACACTCTCCTTTTATAGCCACTAGTCGAAAATGCCTTCCCCCCGAGTCCCATTCTGCACCACCTCATCCACACTCCTTATCTCCTAAATTTTCTCCTGATAATACCTTAGCCTTATCCGAATTTTCCTCCATTATCAGTTCCCCTTACCACTCAAACACTCCAACGCAAGAGTTCATATTCAACAAAACTCTGGCCGTCCACCTATGCAAAATAAAACACTCCAAAAATACCACTTCTAATGCTCGAACCTTGGACCTCCTCAGCTGACAACACGCTACCTTATAGCTCCCTAAGTGATGCCACTTGCCACTGGACCACAAGCCCATTTGTGTCATATTTTCTCTTAATCTGCTTAAGAGGCCTAATGCCCGAGACTAGGGTCCACTAAAGCAAGAAAAATAAATTTTCCCTATGGTCTTCCCTATCTCTAAGACTTCAAATCATCCAGATAATACCTTAAAATTAATATTCTAAGTGCTACTCATACATACCAATCTCAATGCACAGAAATTTAAAGTTTCAGGATTTTTGGGGCGTTACAACTTGGTTAGTGCCGTTCTCTTGTTCTCAAAAATTTTAAACGCTCCCATGCCCAAGGCCTAATAGGCCTAATTCTACTAGGCCCAAATTCGGGGCGTTACACACATAGTTAGAAGATAATAAGTAAACATAACATCTACAAAACATAACATATATTAAGAAATGAATTCCATGCATATTTCATTCATCACATGATAAATACTCACCCTTTTCATTTCTTACATGCATATCCATTTTTCCATTTCATGTGAACATTAGTAACATTAAGTTTTTATACATGTCTTTCCATTAACCTTTACTTACCTGTTGAACTATATAGAATTACATCGAATATTCAGGAATACTTACACAAAGTGTGCCACCTTTCCTATAGTGCTCACACGAGTTGTGAAATGGGCTTGCTCACACGAGCTGGGGTCAAGATGTTAGCTACATGATGCTGCTCACAAGAGCTGTGAAGAATTCACAACAAATGCATGACTACAGCCATCGGTAGTACATCCAGGACCAGCACTCAAAACCGTATAATCCAAGTTATCTGATCTATTACACTGGCCCAAAACTTGCTAGGCCTAAGGCCCGATATAATTCACTGGCACGAAGCTTGCTAGGCTCAAGGCTTGATAATATACACTAGCACAAAGCCTAATAATATGCACCAACACAAAGCCTGCTAGGCACAAAACTTGATAATATACACTGGCACAAAGCCTACTAATATCTCCTTCAACTCAATTTCATTATTAATTTTTCGTCAACCATATTCAAAATTACAAACACCACAATTATTTGAAAAAAAAATTAACAAGGAATTTAATTTAACATATTACATATGGTACGAACTTACCTATTCCAAAACGGTGCCCTAACATGATCCAACGACTAACCCACTATTTTGGCTTTTCTACGATTAGTGTTTGTTTGAGTCGTTTCTTGATCTAAATAGTAATTTAATTCAATTAAATAGTTCAAATAAATCAAAATATCTAATTTAAAATTATAATCCATATTATTGTGAAATTACAAAATTACCTCAAATATTTTACCTCTTATGCAACTTAGTCACTAAACCCGAAACTTGAAATTTACCCTTTTTTAACCATCAACCAAGCTAGCTGAATTTCTCTTATTCACATATCAGCCCATAATCATCAAAATTTTACATTAAATCCCATAAAATTTACTTTTTAATAAATTAATCCTTTAGCATTAAAATTACTTTACATAACAAAATACTTCTATTTAACAACCGAGCTTAACAATCTATCATAAAACTTCAAAAAGATATCAAATTCATCCATGACATAATCTATAACATTTAACAGTTTTACAAATTAACCCCTAGGTTAGCTAGATCAAGCTAATACGAGCTCGAAATCTTAAAAATTACTAAAATCAGGACAAAATTACTCACCATGCATAAAGAATCAAGCATGGCCGAATGATTTGGTTTCTTATTCATGGAGAATTCGGCTGCTCATTCCATTTGGGAAAGATGACATTGTTTTCATCTTTGTTTAAACTTAATTTATCATTTAATTACCATTTTGTCATTATAAAATTAACTTATAAAATGACAATATCATGCCCATAATTCCCACTATCAATATACATAGTACAATTGCCCACTAAGTCCTTTAATTTAAGATTTCATAGCCATTTAACCCTTTTAACATATAGAATTCAACTTTTACATCTTTTACAATTTAGTCATTTTCGCTTAACTAACTATTTAAACGTTAAAATTTCTTAACCAAATTTTAATATAACTTTAATAAAACTCCGTAAATATTATATTTAATAAAATATTTACGGGCTCAGTTTATAGAAAGATGTCTCGAAATTTCATTTTCCAAAACCACTTGACTGTAATGATTTACCACTTGAACCTAATTATTCATTCAAATAACATAAATGATCAAATTAAAATTTATTATAATACTATATTTGACTCATAAATATTAAATAATAATATTTATGAGTTCGTTTTGTGACCTTGAAACCACTATTTCCAACACCACTGAAAAATGAACTGTTACAACAACGATTTCAAAATTATAAAAATATTAAAAAAACAAAATAAAAATGCACTTACATGCAAGGAATTTGTTTGACCGAACTCAAAGCTTCATCAATGGAGGTTTTTAGGTTGGTTTTCGGTGGAAGCTCAAACAAAAAGATGATATGCACCTTACTTTGTTTTATTTTACTTATTTTACTTTTAATTTAATGAATAAAATGTAATAAAACATTTACCGACAGTCCACACTAAATAAATAATGGTCTATCTGCCTTATAAATCCTTAAAACATATCTTAGTTATGCATTTAAGTTAAAATAAATAGTGATGAAGTTTTAAGTCTTTTATAATTAATAATTTTTCTTTAATTAATTAACCAAACATTAAAATTCTCGAACTGAACCTTCACATACTAAGATAATAGCTCCGTAAATATTTAATAAAAATATCTATGGGCTCAATTTACAAAAACAAAGTCCTAATACCTCATTTTCCAAAAACACTTAACTATTTGTTCAATTAACCAAAAAAATATCAAATCAAAATTCAATATAAACCTATATTTGATTCGCATAATTAAATAATAATAATTACAAATTCATTGGTCGGGTTTATGGTCCCGAAATCACTGTTTCTGACATGACTAAAAATGGGTTGTTACATGAACCTTTTCACACGACCATACCACATTACCATGTGAACCACACGAGTGTGTTGTAGGCCGTGTTGATTTCATGGAATTGTGCATTGAAAAGCGAAAAATCACAATTTTTAGGTTTTTCGGGCATGCTAAGACGTATATATAACAAAAATAAGAATATAGGAGGGAGCCGTCAGAGAATATTCAAGAAAACAACTCGAAAAACACCATTGAAGTCGAATTTGAAGCAGATTTCTATCAAGATTGAAGATTCCTAGTTGATTCTTAGGAAGTTAGCATGAGTTTCTTTATTTCTTTGGGTTATATTATATCTTGGACTTTTTTCTATTTTCGAGCATGAACTGATTTTCTAAACATCTAGGGAGATGAACCCTATGATGGATTTTATTGTTTGATTTTTATTTTACGCAATAAATACTTAGTTCCTTATTTACAATTATGTGTGCTAAATTTTTGGTTTGATATTTCTAGAGTATTAATCCATGTCTGATGTGCATAAATAGGTGGTTGAATAGACATTGCTTAAGATTAAATCTTGAGTAATTGAGTGGAGTTACTTGCAATCCCAAAAATAGGATGATATAAATCTATCCGATTATAGTACAATCAAATAGGGGAATTCATAGCACGAGTTAATGCGATAATAAGGGTTTTAATTAGAAAAATTTTTAATTATTCAACCTAGAGTCAGTTGCTCTTATGCTCGAAAGAGATATTAGCATAATTTAGAGATCAATGTGCTAAGTAAAGAAATTGCGTAATTTAGATTGATAGTGACAGATGAGATCTAGGTTTATTCTTTCCTAATTATTGTTTTGTTTCTTGGTTGTTATTCAATTATTTTCGTGATTTGTTCTTTGCTGCATTAGTTAGTAATTAAATTAGTTAATTTTAGTTTTTAATTGATCACTCAAATTAGTTGATTAAATAATAGAAAGACGAAAATTACTAGTACTTGTAGTACTCGTGGGAATGATATCTTTGCTCATTGTAACTATACTATTAATTGATAGGCGCACTTGTCTTAGTCAAATTTTTAGTTAGTTCCATGACCATTAAATTTTTGGTGTCATTGCCGAGGACTAGAATATTAAGAAAAATTTATTTCTATTAATTTAGTCATTTTTATTTTTATTTTAATACTTTTATTTTTAATTTAATTTTTAAATTTTGATTCTTCTTTTATTTGATTCTTTTAGGTTCCCTTGGTCTATGACTAGAGGCAACCTGTTGAAACCATTAGTTTTTTTTATAGTGAAATTGAAAAGATTTTTCATAGAAATCAAAAAGAGGTTAGAGAAACAATGCAAGGAGAGCAAAAAAATTTCATAAACAATCAAGAGCAAAAGGACATTATTGTGGAGATACTTATTAATCCTGGTAATCCGCAACTTCCTGCACATCCTGCTCCTCGGACTATTTATGACAATGCTAAGCCCACTCTGATTGGGGCTAAATCGAGTATTATCAGACCGACTATTGTTGCAAATAATATTGAAATTAAGCTAAACACAATTCAGATGGTGCAACAGTATGTTCAGTTTGGTGGGTTGCAAGATGAAGATCCGAATGTTCATTAAGCTATCTTTTTGGAGGTCTGCGATACATTTAATATCAATGACGTAACTGATGATGTTATACGGTTATGGTTGTTCCCATTCTCTTTGAAACACCCCAAACCCGGCCCACGAGCCTCGACCAGATCTGGTATGTTCCTCGAGAAAAACGATTCAAACTTGTTTATTTCTTTGGAAAACTTTGAGTGATTTTAGAGAAAAAATTTGATTTGGGTTCAAGTTGAAAACATCGTTATTTTCAAAGATTTCATTTTGTTAAAACTTTATTGTTATATTTCAAAACTATAAGTTACCGATAAAAGTTGAGTCTTCAGAGTTTACTATTTAAATTGAAAATCATTTGTCTTTAGGTGTCAAAACGTTTGAAGATTTATTTTAAAGAAAAGTTGCTTAAACTTTAATTTGATAAAACTCATACCATAATAAAATAGTTAAAATGCATGCATAAACAGTTCATACTAGTGGCCTTATTACATCAAAACAAAACCCAGAATAAATTCAAAGTACTTAAAATAAAAAGTCCAAATAAAATAATCTCGTGCTGAGCATGGCCACCACTAAGCTCCTGCCGACCCGGTCCATCTACTGAGCGTCACCTGAAAAATACCCACAACGGGGTGAGTCAAACAGACTTAGTGTGTAACAACCAACACTAAGTCCTAACGATTCAAGCATGTCAGATCATACATGTACATATAGCAACTAATCATGATGATGCAAACCCGAACCCAAACCTAGATACCATCCGCTACACATCACCCGTACCAACCATCACACCGTGGGGACTACTTAGTCGACCCTCCATCCGCTACACACCATCGAAGGCAGTCGCTGCAGACGACGTGCTCATCGCCCTTATATATATTGTGGCATAGCCACCAGATAATTATTTGTGACATAAGTCACCACATTCAGATTTCGTGACATAAGTCACCACATTCAGATTATTGTGGTATGAACCACCAGATCACTTCCCCTTAATATAACACCCATATGCCCCGTATATCATACAAATCATGCAAAGATTATGCCACATTCTTTATTTCACATTCTTACCAATATTCACATATGTGTCATAACAGACCTTCATAATATCATAACTACAGTAGTAGTAAGTTAACGTACCTGAGTACTTTGTACCATTGCATGGTACCCTTAGTCACATCTTACATAATTCTTATTAACACATTTATTAAGACATAACCATAAATCTATTAAGGCATAATGTGGGGTACACACCTTGTTCACTTAACGCTTTCACTGAAATCCCGAAGAATCCCGATCTAATACTTTAGATCCTTAGTCCCTACATTCGGCCAATACCAAGTGTTTTAGCAAAAGCCTATTCGGCTAAATAACCAAATCCCGAAGGATTATTGCGACAAAAATCCTTACCTTGCTGCCGATTTCACTACTAATCAAATCCCGAAACTTTGTGATATCTCTTCCTTGCAATCGGCCAACTACTAAATCACCTGACTTGATTAGTTCCGACTTTTGAACATTTAAGAAACAGATAGGAATCCTTAAGTATGGCCTTGGCCGAATGTACATATATACTTACCTTGCGATTTTAAATCCCGAAAATCTCCTCCTTATAGTCGACTACACCAAAATCCCGAGAAGATCCTTCATAGTTTCGGCCAAAGAGAAATATTGGGATCAGTTCCTAGATTTCGGCTAAAAGAGAGATTGAAACTCAAATAGCAATTGATCTTACCCTTAATACTGTAGTCGACGACACCTTCACTTGAATCCACAGAGATGTTCGGCTATGAAGACTAGGTAGTGGTTAGAAGGTTTCGGCTCTTGAGGTTTAATGGACAATCGGCTATGGTCTTTGAAGGACTTACCTTCGGCTTTTATGAGATTGTGAGTAGAAGAGAATGAAGTGCAGAGGGATTCGGCCAAAGTGAAAGCAAAGAATGGAAGAATGGTATTCGACTTTGACAAAATAAAAGAAGAAAAGAAGAGTTGCTTTCAGTTGTAGTCAACAGAGGAAAAGAATTTCGGCAAAGGCTTAATAGGAAAGAAAAGAAAGTAAATGGCCTTACCTTCCTTCTTTGGCCGAAAATACCACCAAAAGAGCCCCCCAATCGGCCAACTCTCCTTCCCCCTATCCAATCCCTTATTTTCTCTCCTCTTTAATCAATTAAAATAATCAAAAATAAATCTACATTTATCTCTTATCTTAGCCGAATTTTTGAAGGCATTTAACTTGATCAAATACTCATCCCTCAAGTGCCCCATTGCCGTCCACCTCTCTTGCTCCTTGCAGCAAAATAAAACTCTTTTATTTGCTTCCCATGTGATTCGAACTTAAGCCCTTCTCCCTTGCTTGTGACGTCACTTACTAGGCCTTAAGTGGCGCCTTGCAGCCACTTTAACAAGCCCATTTTTATGTCATACTTCCTCTACTATTTCTCTTAAGGCCCTATCAGACTTAGCTTCCTCTTTTAAACTTTAAAATCAAATAATTTTTAAGACATTCACCTACACACCAAGGTTCACAAAATTCATAATACACATTCACAACACACATAGGCATGCTATTTCATACTTTTAAGCAAAAATGCACAAGCCCTAATTCCCAGATATTACAGTTCTACCCCCTTAAAATAATTTCGACCTCGAAATTACCTGGCTGAAATAAGTGAGGGTATTGCTGTCGCGTTGCCTCTTCTGGCTCCCACGATGCTTCTTCCGATCCATGATTACGCCATAACACTTTGACTAGAGGAACTGACTTCCTCCGTAACACTTTCACATCTCGTTCCAAAATCTGAATCGGCTCCTCCTCGTAGGACAAATCTGGCCTTAGCTCCACCTCTTCAACCGGTACTACATGAGATGGATCCGATTGATAACGACGTAGCATGGAAACATGGAATACGTCATGCATCTGCTTCAATTCCGAAGGCAACTCTAACTGGTATGCCACTGGTCCAACCCGTTTTAATACCCGATAAGGTCCCATAAACCTTGGACTTAACTTCCCTTTGCGACCAAATCTCATCACCTTCTTCCAAGGCGACACTTTAAGAAACACTTGATCTCCCACATCAAATTCTATTTCTTTCCGTTTGAGATCTGCGTACGACTTCTGTCTATCAGATGCCTCCTTTAATCGTGCTCAAATTACCTCAACCTTCTCCTCAGATTCTGCCACAATCTCTGGACCCAATACTCGACGTTCCCCTAATTCTGTCCAACACGTAGGAGTGCGACACTTCCGTCCATACAACGCTTCATACGGTGCCATCCGAATGCTAGCCTGATAGCTGTTGTTGTATGCAAATTCCGCTAAAGGCAAATATTCTTCCCAACTTCCTCTGAAGTCTATCACACAACCTCGCAGCATATCCTCTAACATTTGGATTACTCGTTCAGACTGACCGTCCGACTGCGGATGAAAAACCGTAGTGAAATCCAATCTGGTGCCTAAAGCTTGATGTAGTGCTTTCCAGAACCGAGACGTAAATCTTGGGTCCCTATCCGAAATGATTGATACCGGAACTCCATGCAACCTTACAATTTCCGCCACATACAACTTTGCCAACTTCTGTAAAGAATAGTCGACCCGCACTGGAATGAAATGCGCGGACTTTGTCAAACGATCCACTATTACCCATACCGAGTCCTTCTTAGTAGGCGTAAGGGGAAGCCCACTAACGAAGTCCATGGTAATTCTCTTCCACTTCCACTGCGGAATCCTTATTGGTTGAAGCAATCCTGACGGAACTTGGTGTTCAGCCTTAACTTGCTGACACGTTAAGCATTTCCCTACGAATTCGGTAACTTCCTTCTTAAGACCAGGCCACCAAAACTGTTCTCTTAGATCTCAGTACAACTTACTACCTCCAGGATGCATAGCATAAGGGCTACTATGCGATTCCTGAAGAATCCTCCCTTCTAAGTTCTTCGTTCTTCGACATACAGACCTTACCCTTGAAACACAATACTCCCTCGTCACTAATACCATAATCTTCCAACTCCCCACTCCGCACTTGCCGTAGCTTAGCACTTAGATCATCATCAACCAACTGTCCCTCTTTCACTTCATTCAACCATGTCGGCTTAACTTGCAGCTCTGCCAGCAGACTTCCGTCATCATACAAGCTCAGATTTGCAAACATTGCCCTCAGATCTGACACTACCTTCCGACTTAGGGCATCCGCCACTACATTCGCCTTGCCCGGGTGATACTCTATTGAACAATCGTAATCCTTCAATAATTCAACCCACCTTCGCTGTCTCAAGTTCAACTCCTTCTGAGTCAACAGATACTTAAGGCTCTTGTGGTTTGTGTAGATCACTGACTTCTCTCCATAAAGATAGTGCCTCCATACCTTAAGAGCAAAGACCACCGCCGCCAATTCCAAATCATGCGTCGGGTAGTTAACCTCATGTGGCCTTAATTATCGAGACGCATAAGTGACTACTTTCCCGTCCTACATCAGAACACATCCTAATCCGGTATGAGAAGCGTCACAATACACTACAAAATCCTTCCCTGCCTCCGGCTGAACCAAAACCGGAGCTTCAGTCAAAACCCTCTTAAGCTTTTCAAAACTCTCCTGTTGCTTATCCATCCATACGAAAGGTACTTCCTTCCTCAACAACTTTGTCAAAGGTGCGGCTATCGATGAGAACCCTTCCACAAACCTTCTATAGTAGCCTGCTAATCCCAAGAAACTACGAACCTCAGCCACAGACTTAGGTGGTTTCCAATCCAACACTGCCTCAATTTTCCTAGGATCCACCCTTATTCCTTCTGCAGACACTACATGCCCTAAGAACGCCACTTCCTTAAGCCAAAATTCACACTGGCTGAATTTGGCATAGAGCTTCTTCTCCCTCAACACTTGCAACACAACCCGTAGATGCTCATCATGTTCTTCCTCAGACTTGGAGTACACTAGGATGTCGTCAATGAACACAACGACGAACCTATCCAAGTATGGTTGAAAAACCCGGTTCATCATATCCATGAATGCAGCTGGGGCGTTCGTCAATCCAAACGGCATTACTACGGACTCAAAATGCCCATATCTTGTTCGGAAAGCTGTCTTATGGATATCTGCTTCCTTCACCTTAAGCTGATGATATCCAGACCTTAGATCTATCTTCGAGAATACTGCTGCCCCCTTGAGCTGATCGAACAAGTCGTCTATCCTTGGCAAAGGATACTTGTTCTTGATGGTCAGCTTATTCAACTGACGATAATCTATGCACATACGCATAGTTCCGTCCTTCTTCTTCACAAACAAGACCGGTGCTCCCCATGGAGACACACTGGGTCGAATAAACCCACGATCAAGCAACTCTTGGATTTGAGCCTTGAGCTCAACCAACTCCTTGGGTGCCATTCTGTACGGGGCGATTGACATAGGAGCTGTACCAGGTAGCAAATCTATTCCGAACTCTACCTCCCTATCCGGGGGTATTCCAGGTAACACTTTCAGAAAGACATCCACAAATTCCCTTACGGTTCTAACTCCACTAACTCCTTCTTCTTTCGTATCCAACGCACAAACAAAGGCCAAAAATACCTTGCACCCTTTCCGAACCATCTTATCAGCCTTTAAAGCAGAAACTACGTTAGACAGGTAGTTTCTTCTTTCTCCTATCATAATTACCGCCTCATCCTCCGGCGTCCTTAATTCCATTCGCTTGGCTGCACAATCTAATATAGCTCGATGTTCCACCAGCCAATCCATGCCAAGTATGAGATCGAATTCTCCGAAGGGTAGTTCCATTAATTCAACAGAAAATATCACTCCCTGAAACTCTAGAGGTACACTCCGAAAGATCTTATTCACCACTACAATTTAACCTAATGGGCTTACTACAGTCATCCCTCTATCAGATAGTTCAGAGGCTATGCCTAGAGTTTCAACTACTCTACATGCAACATAAGAATGGGTAGAACCCACATCAATCAAAGCAAAGTAAGGCTTGCCAAATATAAGGAACGTACCGGTTATGATGTCCCGTGCGTCTCCCTCTTCCCTACGGCGAACTGCATATACCAAGCCCGGCTGTCTTGCCTCTGTATTACCAGCACCTCTGCCAGGTGTTCCACGTCCTCTTCCAGTACCATTTCCTCTACCATTCGGACCACGCCCTCGCTGAGGCTGCTGCCCGCCTCTTCCAGCCTGATTAAAACCCTGAGCTGCTGGTCGATTCCTATCCGGTTTCATAGGACAGTCCTTAATCATATGATCCTTGGACCCACACTTGAAACATCCTCCTGTCTTCTTCCAACACTCTCTTAGGTGCTTCTTACCACACTGGTCACAGGTACGATACTGCCCTCCTGTCCCAGCCTGCTGACCTCGCGGCCCATCAACTCTGGGTCTCTTTTGAATATTCCCAGAAGACCCTGATAGTCCAAAGCCTCTCTTCTGCTTATTCCGGTCCGTGTTCTACCTCACAGAGTCCTTAATTCCTTCGGCTACCTTAGCCTTCTCTACCAACACAGCAAACTCCCGCTCTTGTTGCGGAGCTATCAATAACCTCAGATCATCCCTCAGTTGGTCCTCAAACCGGACACACCGCTCATGCTCTGTAGCCACGATTCCTCGAGCATACCTGCTCAATCTTAGGAATTCAGCCTCGTACTCCACCACGGACTTGTTCCCTTGAACCAGCCCCAGAAATGCCTTCCTCTGCGCATCTATATAATGAGTACCAACATACTTCTTCTGGTATGCCGCCTTAACATACTCCCAAGTGAGTTTCTCCGCCGTAGCACCATCCCGAACTGTGAGCCACAATTGATATGACTCATCGCGAAGAAGCAACACCATTCCTTTCACTTTCTCCTCAGCCGTCAGATCCAACTCATCCATAATTCACTCGGTCGCCTCCAACCAATACTCAGCAGTACTGGGTGCCACACTAGATACACCACGGAACACCTCAGCTCCATTGGCTCGAAGTTGCTTGGGTACAGATTTCTGAGCTCCCATATTTCCACCTGCTCCAGCCACCATCTCCAGTACTCGCAGCACCGCCTGCGATACAGCATCATCCCCCGTCTGATCTTGCTGCTCAACACCAACAGCTGGTGGTGGGGGTGGTGGTGGTACCTCATTTTCAGACCCTTGACCCGACCTAACGGGTTCTGACACAGTCATTCTGCCTCGACCACGTCCTTGCACATTACGACCACGTCCCCTAGAGCTCATGTCTACGATCGCGCTTTACTCTGATTTAAGAAATTTTATGTATTAGTATTTGTTCCACTGTTTATCCGCGAACAATTTTATGAAAAGAGCTTAATAGTAGTTCTTTCGATCATTCAGAGTTTTCATTTCAAGTTTTCTACCCTAATTCAGAGAAATACACACATTCAATAGTATCTATCACACACACATTCATCATTCGAACATTTTTGTCTATTCCTATCCCAGGGGTATTTTCGTCATTTGTCCTACAGGGGTATTTTGGTAATAAATCGGGGTCAATTTGAAAATCTTAATAAATCATGGCACTTTGAAATTTCAAAACTCTAGGGTATTTTTGAAAATTTTCTCAAATCAAAGGTATGGCAGAAACTTTGGAAATCGGGGTCATTTTGGTAATTTTGGTAAACCAGGGGGCAATTTGGTAAATTTTCCCAATCAGGGTATCTTGAATTTTCGCAAAATAGGGTTTTTGGATACTTTTGCAAAGTAAGAAAATTTTATTAAAATCGAGGGTAGTATGGTAATTTTGAAACCCAGGGCATTTTTGTAATTTTTCAACCAGGGGTATTTAGGTAAGTTTGTAAATCGGGAATATTTCAGAAAAATTTTATAGAATAGTTTTTTTTTACAAATCAAAAAGGTAATTTGAGGATTTTAGAACTAGGGTTTTTATGAAAATACGGCTAGTCCCTTTCGGGTTTTAGTTATTGAGTTTAGCCCGTGAATAAATCCTCTTGGTTAGGGTGAACCGTCACTACGCACCAGGTAGGATTCGAGTGGAGAGAAGGTGAGTCACTAGGACTGCTTAAATACCAAGCTCCCACCGAAACCAATCCTAGACATGCGCACAATGGTTGCCACACCCTAACTCGGCGACTTAAACACAGGTTTGTTTATTTAGGCATTAAAGTTTTATGTAATTGTTGGGGTAACCTAGTCCTATAGTTCAAGTACTTAATATGCTAATCTACGTTCCATCTATACCCTTCTACAAATCATACTATAAATCACACAATAGATAGGGGTACTTACCTGGTGGACTTCGGGTCGGAGACTTAGCTGCCATGCCAGAAAACCTGCTCTTTTCACAAAAATTTTCACAAAATTCATTTGGGCTCAATTTTGAAAACATTATGGGCTTTAAACCCAAGGCTGAGAGTTTAAAATCGGGCTCTGATACCAAACTGAAACACCCCAAACCCGGCCCACGAGCCTCGACCAGATCTGGTATGTTCCTCGAGAAAAACGATTCAAACTTGTTTATTTCTTTGGAAAACTTTGAGTGATTTTAAAGAAAAAATTTGATTTGTGTTCAAATTGAAAACATCGTTATTTTCAAAGATTTCGTTTTGTTAAAACTTTATTGTTATATTTCAAAATTATAAGTTACCGATAAAAGTCGAGTCTTCAGAGTTTACTATTTAAATTGAAAATCATTTGTATTTAGGTGTCAAAACGTTTGAAGATTTATTTTAAAGAAAAGTTGCTTAAACTTTAATTTGATAAAACTCATACCATAATAAAATAGTTAAAATGCATGCATAAGCAGTTCATACTAGTGGCCTTATTACATCAAAACAAAACCCAGAATAAATTCAAAGTACTTAAAATAAAAAGTCCAAATAAAATAATCTCGTGCTGAGCATGGCCACCACTAAGCTCCTGTCGACCCGGTCCATCTACTGAGCGTCACCTGAAAAATATCCCACAACGAGGTGAGTCAAACAGACTCAGTGTGTAACAACCAACACTAAGTCCCAACGATTCAAGCATGTCAGATCATACATGTACATATAGCAACTAATCATGATGATGCAAACCCGAACCCAAACCTAGATACCATCCGCTACATATCACCCGTACCAACCATCACACCGTGGGGACTACTAAGTCGACCCTCCATCCGCTACACACCATCGAAGGCAGCCGCTGCAGACGACGTGCTCATCGCCCTTATATATATTGTGGCATAGCCATCAGATAATTATTTGTGACATAAGTCACCACATTCAGATTTCGTGACATAAGTCACCACATTCAGATTATTGTGGTATGAACCACCAGATCACTTCCCCTTAATATAACACCCATATGCCCATATATCACAAATCATGCAAAGATTATGCCACATTCTTTATTTCACATTCTTACCAATATTCACATATGTGTCATAACAAACCTATAATATCATAACTAGTAGTAGTAAGTTAACGACCTGAGTACTTTGTACCATTGCATGGTACCCTTAGTCACATCTTACATATTCTTATTAACACATTTATTAAGACATAAACCATAAATCTATTAAGGCTTAATGGGGGTACACACCTTGTTCACTTAACGCTTTCACTGAAATCCCGAAGAATCCCGATCTCATACTTTAGATCCTTAGTCCCTACATTCGGCCAATACCAAGTGTTTTAGCAAAAGCCTATTCGGCTAAATAACCAAATCCCGAAGGATTATTGCGACAAAAGTATGGCCTTGGCCGAATGTACATATGTACTTACCTTGCGATTTTAAATCCCGAAAATCTCCTCCTTATAGTCGACTACACCAAAATCCCGAGAAGGTCCTTCATAGTTTCGGCCAAAGAGAAATATTGGGATCAGTTCCTAGATTTCGGCTAAAAGAGAGATTGAAACTCAAATAGCAATTGATCTTACCCTTAATACTGTAGTCGACGGCACCTTCACTTGAATCCACAGAGATGTTCGGCTATGAAGACTAGGTAGTGGTCAGAAGGTTTCGGCTCTTGAGGTTTAATGGACAATCGGTTATGGTCTTTGAAGGACTTACCTTCGGCTTTTATGAGATTGTGAGTAGAAGAGAATGAAGTGTAGAGGGATTCGGCCAAGTGAAAGCAAAGAATGGAAGAATGGTATTCGGCTTTGACAAAATAAAAGAAGAAAAGAAGAGTTGCTTTCAGTTGTAGTCAATAGAGGAAAAGAATTTCGGCAAAGGCTTAATTGGAAAGAAAAGAAAGTAAATGGCCTTACCTTCCTTCCTTGGCCGAAAAATACCACCAAAAGAGCCCCCCAATCGGCCAACTCTCCTTCCCCCTATCCAATCCCCTTTTTTCTCTCCTCTTTAATCACTTAAAATAATCAAAAATAAATCTACATTTATCTCTTATCTTAGCCGAATTTTTGAAGGCATTTAACTTGATCAAATACTCATCCCTCAAGTGCCCCATTGCCGTCCACCTCTCTTGCTCCTTGCAGCAAAATAAAACTCTTTTATTTGCTTCCCATGTGATTCGAACTTAAGCCCTTCTCCCTTGCTTGTGACGTCACTTACTAGGCCTTAAGTGGCGCCTTGTAGCCACTTTAACAAGCCCATTTTTATGTCATACTTCCTCTACTATTTCTCTTAAGGCCCTATCAGACTTAGCTTCCTCTTTTAAACTTTAAAATCAATAATTTTTAAGACATTCACCTACACACTAAGGTTCACAAAATTCATAATACACATTCACAACACACTAGGCATGCTATTTCATACTTTTAAGCAAAAATGCACAAGCCCTAATTCCCGGATATTACACTAGGCCCTATCAGACTTAGCTTCCTCTTTTAAACTTTAAAATCAAATAATTTTTAAGACATTCACCTACACACTAAGGTTCACAAAATTCATAATACACATTCACAACACACATAGGCATGCTATTTCATACTTTTAAGCAAAAATGCACAAGCCCTAATTCCCGGATATTACACTCTTTGAGGAACAAGGCGAAACAGTGGTTGAATTCACTTCCACGAGGTTCCATCACTACTTGGGCTAAGATGACTGAAAAATTTCTGTTGACGTATTTTCCACCAGCCAAAATAGCCAAGTTGAGGATTAATATCTCTTCTTTTTCTCAATTTGAGCTTGGGACACTATATAATGCATGGGAGAGAGAGTTAAGGATCTTTTGAAAATGTGTCCTCATCATGGATTACCTTTGTGGCTACAAATTGAAACTTTTTATAACGGTTTAAATCCTTCAGCTAGACAGATAATTGATGCAACAACTAGTGAAACACTAAATAATAAAACATCTGAAATAGCTTAAGAATTTATTGAGGAGATGACACTGAATAATTATCAGTGACAAGTTATGAGAACAAAGCCTATCAAGGCAATTAATGTTTTAAAAATAGATGCAGTTGTTATATTGGAAAGTCAGGTTCAAGCTCCTAGTAAAAAAAAATTGATGGTTTTAGTTTCAGTAAATATGTGACTCCGGTAATGCAATGATGTGACTGGATTAGGGATGATCAATCTAGAATATTTTCCTTTCAAGTACAACATGGAGCATGAGTAAGTCGACTTTATGGGTAATAATTCTAGACCTCAGAACAATCCCTATAGCAATAATTATAACTCAGGATGGAGGAATCATCTAAATGTTTCTTGGGTTGGTCAAGGAAATCAAAGGTCACAACCCCTTTTGGGCTTTTAGCAACCTTATCAGCAAGAAAAGAAGTCAAATCTGGAAGAGGTGTTGACTACATTTATTTCAATATCAGAAACTAGATTTCAAAACACATAAACAACTTTGAGGAATCAATAAATATCTATTCAAGGTCTCGAGAATCAGATTAGCCAGCTTGTAAATTTGGTTCAGAGAGATAACAAGATAGTTTACCTAGTAACACTGAAACCAACCCAAAAGAGCAAGTCCAAGCAATCACTTTACGAAGTGGAAACGTGTTAGTCGAGCCTGAAAAGAACCTGAATCCAGAACCTATTGAGAAAAATGATGGGGTTGGGGAATGCAAGAAAGAACATAATTTGGTGATTAGAGATTACAAACCACCAATTCCATATTTGACAAAGTTAAAGAAAAACCGCATGGACGAACAATTTGGTAAATTTCTTAAAATTTTTAAAAAATTACATATTAACTTACCTTTTATTGAAACTCTTTTGCAGATACCCAAATATGCAAAATTTTTAAAGGAGATGTTAACGAATAAAAGGAAGTTAGAAGAGTTACCTATTGTGGAGTTGAATGAGGAGTGCTCAGCCATTCTCCAAAACAAAGTACCCACCAAGCTTAATGATCCAGGGAGTTTTACTATCCCTTGTTTTATTGGTAGCTTAAATGTTGAAAAAGCTTTGGCTAATTTGGGTGCTAGTACAAATCTAATGTCTTATAAAATGTTCAAACAACTTGGTCTCGGGGAACCAAAACCCATTAGGATGAGTATTCAATTAGATGACAGATCAATTAAGTATCCTAGGGGTATTATTGAGGAGGTGCTTGTTAAAGTAGATAAATTCATATTCCTTATTGATTTCATTATACTAGACATGGATGAGGATATTGAGGTACCCATGATTTTAAGTCGACCCTTTTTAGCCACTGCTAGAACTATTCTTAATGTGGGTAATGGTGAACTTGTACTGAGGGTAGGTAATGAAGACGTCACTCTTCAAGCATGTGATGTTGTGAGAGTTTCTAGTGAGTAAGATGATACTCATTATTTCGTTGATGTTAGTAATCATGCTGCTCAACATTCATTGCAGGAAATTACTCACGAAGACGTGTTAGAACTGTGTCTTGTTCAAGGTGATAGAAATCAAGAGACAAGTGAAGAAGGAATGGTGCAGCTTGATGAACTAGATGAATGGCGAATAGAGGCTTATGATAACCCAAGAACGTACAAAGAAGTAACAAAACAACACCATGTTGAGCAATTAAAGAGGCACACAATTCAAAGTTGGAGACAAAGTGCTACTAGACGGTTTAGATCCACGAATGTTCCCTAAAGAGCTTAAGTCAAGATGGTTGAATCCATTTATGGTAAAACACATATTTCCTTATGGCCTAATAGAGGTAACCCATCCTGAATATGGAACGTTTAAGGTAAACAACCATCTACTTAAACTTTGTCTTGGTGATGAATTTGATAACGAAAAAGAGGAGCTCCGACTCTAAAATTCGAATTAACCATATGCTTGAAAAGGGAAGTCGAGCTTAGACTCTAAATAAGCTCTTCTCAAGAGGCAACTCGAGTGTTTTATTTTTTTTATTTCATTTATTTGTGTTGCGTGCTTACTATTTTAATTTCTTACATATTATTTTTATTACTTTAAAAAAAGTGGACCACACGGCCTAGCGACACGATCGTGTGGCTTACACAGCATGGGAACTCACTATATGCACACGGGGAGCAGAAAAACTTAGGAGCCATACGGCCCAAAGAGTCACACAGCCTGGTGACATAGCCGTGTGACCTACATGTCTATAGACACGACCATGAGAGAAGCAAACGACAAGCCTATAGGTCTGAGTAAAGACACATGTCCTAGACATACGGGCGTGTTACAGACTGTGTGCATACTAGAACAATTTTTAAAATTTTCTTAGGATACACACGGGCTCAGAGAGATACACGATCGAGTGACACGGCAGTGTGATCCACATAGCCTAGATACACGACCGTGTGACGAATGGAATAAAAAAATTAAAACCACAAAGGCTTAGTGAGATACACAGTTGAACCACACAATCTCTTTTCTTATTAGTGTGCACGAAACCATGTACTTAATTTAGGATCTCCTACGTTTCTAGATTTGACTATTCCGGCATAATCATCCAAATTTAGGACAATTTCAATTCTCTTCCTCCCTTTCTTATGATACTTTGCTTATTATGACTAATTTTGTTTTTACATTGAATGCTACATCTTAAGTGTGGGGGGGATTTTATATGTTTATTGGATATAGTCCCTAAATTGTTGTTTTGTTTAAGTAATTTCCTCAAACCTTAAATTAGAGTTATTTTTTATAAATTTGGAGTCTTTATTGATTTTGTTTGGGATTAATTTGTGGATTTTTATGCATGGTGTTATTTATACTTTAAGACACGAGAGAGTAAAACATGATAAGCTATTTTCAAAAAATTATTATTTTATAATGTCTCCTTGAATTGAAGCATTACCTTTAAATTTTAAATTTATGAGTTTAACATCAAACCATAATTTTTGTGAGTTTTTGAGCCTATAGAGCATCTATTGTTTCGTGCTCATTTTATTTTTGGTTGTGAGTATGTTAACTAAATTTGTTATTGTAGAACTTGCTTCAATTATACATGACGAGACCACATTATTGATTTGATATATTGAAATGATAAAGACACTTAGGATTTAACTCGTTTAGCCTTTAAATAGCTTACTTGTTAAATTAGCCCCTAGTAAACCCCATTGATTCTAATCCATTTTTTGTTCACTTATCACCCATTTATGCTAACTCGAAAGCCACATTAATTTTGTAAATCACATTTTTATTGACTCCTTTTTTTTTCAAGATTTGATTTGGTTAGTT
Organism: Gossypium australe; assembly: GCA_005393395.2. NCBI lineage: Eukaryota > Viridiplantae > Streptophyta > Magnoliopsida > Malvales > Malvaceae > Gossypium > Gossypium australe. The sequence goes on from CM016615.1 coordinate 68,452,540, forward strand.
GCTTGACTTTGTTTTATCATTTGCATTGTTGAAAAAAAAATGATAAAAACTAAAAAAAATTGAGTTTGAATCGTTAGTCTCATCTTCTATATAAAAGCTCACATCCACTCTTTATTTATTGTTGATGTTAAATTATTGTAATTCTTTTAGTTTTGTAGCCTATCAATTCGTCTCTTGGTTGTAACCACCATTTATGACCGTATTCGAACCTTTAACCTAAGCCTTGTTCCAACCTTGTAATTACATGTTGATTACTGTGTCATATCATTTTATAATGGTGGAGATTTGATTTTTAAGCAAGTCTATGGTAATAGAATTTCTTGTTTGACTGTTGAGTGCACAGTACTTGAACTTTAAATATCTTAAGTGCTTGAGTGACCCTTTGTGAGGGTGTTAATTCTTGTTGAGTTTGGATTTCAAGTAATTATTTACCTTGGGGAGACGCCTATGTTTTTAAGCCTTAAAAATTTTTGCTTAGATTGCTTATATTTTTTAGTGCCGTGTTAGTTTGAATTTCCAATGCATGATATCTGTAGGTTATCCTAAGACATTGTCTGTGAGAACAATAAATTTAGGGAAGTTAAATTGAATATGGATTGAGAATTTTGCTTGAGGATAAGCAAACGCTTAAGTTAATTTGATAAGTGCTAAAAGTAACTGATGTGTCTCTAACTAACTATGATCACAATAAAGGCAAGCGCACCTATCGTTTAATAGTATAGTTATGGTAAGTCCGGAAATATCGTATCCACAAGGACCAAGAATACTAGTAATTACTATTTTCTTATTATCTAGCCTAAGAATTGGAGTAATTTCTTTTAAACTAAAACTAATTAAGAGCACGACAGAGAATGAATTGGGAAAATACTTTTAGGAAACTTTATGAGAGAGGCAATACCCAAGGAAGAATCCACCTAGACTTCACTTATTACTTTTGATTCATATGATTTATTCACTTGACTTGATCCGTAGAAATCCCTGATTTATGTTAATATCTCTTTCAAGACTAAAAACAACTGACCATATGTTGATTAATTGAAATCTCTTTCTAATTAAAACCCCTATTGTCGCATTAACTCGATATATGGATTCCCTTATTAGATTTGACTCTAATCCGGCAGATTTATGTCGCCCTATTTCTAGGGTTGCAATCAACTCCACTTAATTGTGTTGATCTACTCTTAAACAGGGACTTTTGCTCCTCTGGATAAGCACATTCGACTTGAATCAATAACCTAAATTATCAAAACAAGAATAAGAACTCACACTTAAGAATAAGAAACAAGTATTTATCTTATAAATCAAATAGTAATAAGATTCATCTTAGGTTTTTTCCCCTTAGGTATTTAAGGGATTTAGTTCATACTGATAGAGGGAAACATTTTAAAATAAAGAAAACAACAAAACATGAGAAAACCCAAAAACTTCAAGAGAAACTAATAGGCGATCTTCAGTCTTGATGGAGATCCTTTATCCGAGCGACTCCCGGTGGCTGTCTTCGAGTATTTTCTGCCTTCTACTCTGTGTTTTTTCCTAAGGTCCTCCCCTAGGGTGTTTATATAGGCTTTGGGACACCTTTCTTGGCCTACAAGTAGCGTTTTCCGAATACAATTAGACTTGGGTTCGGCAGGGACACGCCCGTGTGACACGTCCGTGTTCGATAGCCTTAGGCAGTGCTTGATTCTGTTTGTCACACACGTCCGTGTTTGATAACTTAGGTCGTGCTCGATTCTGCTCGTTATACACGGCTGTGTGATCTGCCCGTGTACGACAGTCCAGGCTGTGTTGATTTCCGAGGTAAGCCCATTTTGCCCCCTTTTTGGCCTATTTCTCGTTCTTTTTTACTTTCTAAGCTCTCTTGAGTGTAAAATATGAAATTAAAGGGTTAGGAGCATCGAATTCATCAAATCTAATGAAAATTCATCCAAAAATAAGCCAAGCATGGGATTAAAATATGTATAAATTATGGTTTATCAGTAACATATTTTAACCTCATTCTTAAACCATTTTTGGGTGATTATCCAATGTTAATTATGAATATTATACTCCTAATATTTTAAATTCATGTTTTAATGCTTAACAGAGCACTTGGGGAGCAAAATAAGTGAAGATCTGAATGTTGAAGCAAGTTGAAGGAGCCACACGGGCTGAACCTTTTTGCACGGCTAAACCACACGACTGTGTGTGTAACACCCCTAACCCGTATCTGTCGCCGGAATGGGTTAAGAGCATTACTGGATAGATCGAAAACTTAATCAAACAATTTATCAAGTATCACATCGAATACAATCATAATGTCCCTTGTTGCGGTCAACGAGACCTAAAACATACTTGTAAACCGGTTCGGGACTAAACCGGAACACATACAATATTTCATGAAAATTTAAAACTTTTCTAAGTTACAAGGGTTACACGCACGTGGGGGCAGGCCGTGTGCCTCCCACGGCTTCTAGACACACCCGTGTGTCCTCCCCGTGGTCGAAACTGACTTTAGCTCCACGGCCACCAAGCACGCTCGTGTACTTTGGCCGTGGTCGATCCTGTTAAAGCCACACGGCTACCAGGCATGTCTGTGTGCCGTGGCCGTGTGCTCTTAGGCCATATACTGACTTAGGCCCACGGTCACTAGGCACGCCCGTGTGCCACAACCTTGTGACATTATAGGACATTTTCAAAGCCAAAATGCCACCCACTTGGGTCTTACCTACAAGCCATATTTACCAACACATGTCATGCATAAAAGACAAACAAAATAACAATCTAAACATTCAATATCCATTTCAATCATGCCAACTTCCAAGACCAAAACATATGTATATCAAGTATGATTCATCCAAATGCTTACCAAAAACTTGACCAATTCATGAATCAACTAGCCATGCCAAAACAAGCTTCACACATATCACATTCATTCAAGCAAATTCTCAACTCATAACTAGCCAAATCACATGGAAAAGTTCATAAAACAAACTTATATAAAAAACTAGCCTATACATGCCATATCTAACTATATACATTTCCAAAGTGTACCCAAAATGAGTTTAGTAGTGTGATGACAATCCTTGACAGTCTCGAGCCTTCAGTAGCTTTGACGACCTATAAAATAAAGAAAACACACAGAGAGTAAGCTTTCCAAAAGCTTAGTAAGTCATATTACAAACAAACTTAGCATGGATGACATATGTGCATATAAGTACATTGGCACATCTTAATTACTTAACAAACTATCACATATATGCTTTGATCCATGTACTTGACTATATTTGCCACATTCATCAATTCAAAAGTCTTATATATACAAGCTCTTTTGTGCTTACTTTCACACATCATAATGTTATCCCAATATACATAATCATCATAGTAAGATCACATTAGATACTTACCTTATATACACACTTAGTGTATAAATCAACGTACCTGAAACGGATTCACTATTTGCATAACCATTCATATCACAGACTTGCCCATTGAACAGTAAGGAATCTAATAGGATACTCAGAAAGCTTGAAATAGTCGTACAATGCCAATGTCCCAGACGAGGTCTTACATGCACTCAGATATCGATGCCACTGTCCCAGACAGGGTCTTACACGAATCAATACGATACCGATGTCCCAGACATAGTCTTACACGTAACGCTCATATCGGTGCCTACGTCCCAGGTGAGGTCTTACACAAAATATCAAATCAACGCCAACGTCCCAGACGTGGTCTTACATGATAAAAACAGAACAGATACCTATGTCATGACATAGATAATCCCATCTATTCCTAGGTTCATACGGGACTTTTCGGACATTGTCACTAAATAAGCCTTATCCCAGAATTTATGATCAGACCATATCGTAAGTATTCATCAATAACAACAGTCATAAGAACATACATAATTCAATACGAATTCGTTTATTTGCATAATGACTTACCTCAGATTCGATTTAATAGAAACGAAAATGACTACTCGGTTACTTTCGCTTTCTCGCGGTCTAAGTCTGTTTTCCTCGGTTCTTGATCTATACATATTCAAAATTAACTCTTTAATTCACTAACTCATTCAATTCAATCCAAGGACACATATTTAGGGCTATTTGCAATTTAACCCTCATATTTGCACAATTTATCAATTTAGTCCATTTTTCTCAAAACATCAAATTCACAAAAATCATCACATACACATGCTTAGCCGAATGCTTATGAACATCACACAAGCCCATATTTTCCATCAAATTTACAATTTAGTCCTTCAAGTTACTATTTCTCAATTTAGCCCTAATTAGCTAAATTCATCAAAAATTCAAGAACAAAGTATGTTCATCTAGCTCAAATCTTTCATTTAACAACTAAATTCCTTACAAAGCTCAACATATCATCAACGGCATATCTCACAAACATCATCAACACATGAAATTGAGACATGGGCTTGATAGTAGACAAAGCAACGATTGCAAAAATGTAAAAATTATCAAAAACCAAAGTCAAACATACCTTGAATCAAGCTTATACTTAGCTGAAACCTAGATGTTCTTCTTTCTTCTTTTTCTTTGCTAATTTTAGGCACTAAGGATGATAACCATGCTAGTTTCATGCTTTTTTTTCATTAATAATCTTTTAATAATCAATTTACTTATTTAGCCCTTTTAATAAACTTATAATGACATATATATAAGGCCATCATTGTCTTTTGACCATCCACTACATAAATATTGGCATAATTGCCTCATAAAGCCTCCTTATTTAAAAGCCATCTCAGATAGGTGTCTTTTCATGAAGCATGCAAATTTTGCGTTCAATGCAATTTAATCCTTTGCTCAAATTAAACATACAAATCGGCAAATTATCATACGGAACTTTATCACATGCTTAGTCACATATCGAAGACACAGAAAATAATATTAAAATATTATTCAAACTCAAATTTGTGGTCCCAAAAACACTGTTCCGACTAGGGTATAAACCAGACTGTTACAGTGTGAACCATACGGGTGTGTTGTAGGCCACGTCAATTTCACGGGATTATGCATTGAAAAGTGGAAAATCACGATTTTTAGGTTTTTCGGGCATGCTAAGACGTATATATGACAAAAATAAGAATATAGGAGGGAGCTATTAGAGAATACTCAAGAAACAACTTGAAAACACCATTGAAGTCGACTTTGAAGTAGATTTTTGTCAAGATTGAAGATTCCCAATTGATTTCTTAGAAAGTTATCATGAGTTTCTTTATTTCTTTCAGTTATATTGTATCTTGGATTTTTTCTATTTTTGATCATGAACTATACTTAGAGAGATGAACCCCATGGTGGATTCTGTCGTTTGATTTTTATTTTATGCAATAAATACTTAGTTTCTTGTTTCAATTATGTGTGCTTAATTCTTGGTTTGATATTTCTAGAGTAATCAGTGGTTAAATAGACCCTATTTAAGATTAGATATTACGTAATTGAGTGAAGTTGCATGCAATCCTAGAAATAGGACGATATAAATCTGTCAAATTAGAGTCAAATCTAATAGGGGAATTCATAGCACGAATTAATGCAATAATAGGTGTTTTAATTAGAAATAAATTTCAATTAATCAACCTAGAGTTTGTTGCTCTTTTGATCGAAATAGATATTAGCATAATTTAGGGATTTCTACGGATCAAAATGCTAAGTAAAGAAATTGCGTAATTTAGATTGATAGTGACAAATTAAATCTAGGTGGATTCTTTCTTGGGTATTGTTTTGTTTCTTGATTGTTAGTCGATTATTTTCATGATTTGTTCTTTGTTGCATTTGTTTGTAATTATATAGTTAATTTTAGTTTTTAATCGATCACTCGAATTATTTAGTTAAATAATAGAAAGAAGGTAATTACTAGTACTTGTAGTCCTCGTGGGAATGATATCTTTGTTCACCGTAACTATACTATTAATTGATAGTAGCACTTGCCTTAGTCAAAATTTTAGTTAGCTCAGTGACTATCAATTTTGGTATTTTTGTTTACTTTGATTGAGGTTGTGGTGATATTCAATTGTTGGTTCAGGGTAAGGATATATGAATAATTTGATTGTGGATTTTCTTGGGTTATGGTTTGGTCGAATAGGAAATCGTGAGTGGGTTAAGAATGAAAGGTTGTTGAGTTAGTTGGGTTAAATGTAACGATTCGATTTTCAGTGGTATCAAAAAATGCGGTTTCAAAATATCATTTTTGTAAATTGAGTCCATAAATATAAAATAGAAATATTTACAAAGTAAATATAGAAATAGATTAAAGAATGGTCTAATAATTTCTCCGATTAAATAATTAATTAAGGCTCAGAGACTACATTGTAAAAGTCCAATCACTTTAGAATTTTAATTGACAAAAGGCTTTAGGACCTAGAAGGCAATTTCCAATGGACCAAAATGGAAATAAACTAATAATAAATATGAGATAGTGGAAAACATTAAAAAAAGATTAGTTATTAATTAAGGAATAATAAAGTTTAATTAAACAAATTAACCAAAGTTAATTAACCTATAATCTAAATATAAAAATGAAGTAATAGGAGAAAACATCATCTTTTTCTATCATCCCACCCTCCACCCTTGTTGAAACCAAAGAAAAACCTCCCAAGCTATTAAAGCATTCGACCAAACCAAATTTAAGGTAATTAAGTCCTTTTTCAAGTAATTTTTATAAATTTATGATCATAGGAGCTTGATTTAGCTAGTCCATGTATGAATTTGATCAATTGTTGAAATTTTAGCAAGTTTACATTGTTGATTAATTGATGAATTTGGCTTGAAATTGATAGATATTGAGTTTATATTATAAAAGGACTAATTGTAAATCTAGTTAAACTTGTTTGTTAACTTCGTTTTCAGTGAAATCGGAATAATGGTTTTGGGACCACAAATTCGATAAGTAAATTTTTATTTTATTATTATTTTAATATCTTTGGGATGTTATTGAGGTCGTATTAAAATTTCATTAAGAAATTTTGATGTTTGCATGATTAATTAAGTGAAATGGACTAAATCATAAATGGTGCAAAAGTAGAGTTCTATTTGTTAAAAGGGCCAAATGGCTATAAAACTTTAAAGTGAGTGGACTTAAATGGTAATTATACCATTCATAACATTAGTGGACAAAGATGGGCATGAATTTGGTGTTTTGTTTAGTTAATAACAAAGGATAAAATAGTAATTGAATAAATTAATGAAATTAAAATAATGTAAAATGAGGTATGATCTTCCTAAAGGGTTAGTTCCACTGAAATAAAAGAAATAAAACCTCTATCTTTACATCATGAAGGTTCAGCTAGCTTAATGGTTGTATGATATGTTTTTTCAAGCTTATTTTTAATAATTTCTATGTTTTTTGAGGTCATTTTAGCTTAATTTAGCTAGCCTAGGGATCAATTTGTAAAACTGTTAAAGTTTGAGGATTATGCTATGCATGATTTTGTATGATTCTTGATGTTTAATGATAGACTATGAGTCCTTATTGATAAATAAACAATTTTTGTAAAGTGAATTTTGATGAAAATTGAATGTAACACCCCGAATTTGGGCCTAGTAGAATTGGGTTCATTGGGCCTTGGGCGTAGGAGCGTTTAAAATTTTTGAGAATGAGAGAACGACACTAATGCAAGTTGGACCTATTAGGTGAGTGATTTTGGAAGGTTAGGTGTAATATCCCGAAATTGGGCCTAGGAGAATTGGGCCTTTTGGGGCCCGAACGTAGGAACTTTTTAAATATTTTTGAGAACAAGAGAATGGCACTAAGGCAAGTTAGACCTATTAGGTGAGTAATTTTGGAAGGTTAGGGGGCTTCTATGAAGTCCCGGGATCAAACTTTGGCTTTAGGGAAATTTCGGTTTTAAGTGGAAAAAACCCTGAGAGTTAGTAGGTAGGCTTTAAGAATAAAATGTGGAGAAAAATGACACAAGTGGAGTGTATGGTGTAGTGGCAAAGTGACGCCACATAAGAGACAAGGGGGTGACGCCACAAGGAAGGAAGGAGGTCCAAGGTTCAAGTTTTGGCTCTTGCATTTTAGTTTTCTTTTTATATGGACTTTAGAATTTGGCTATAGATTTAAATTTAGTTGCGCATGGTTTAAGACATAAGAGGAGGTTGTGGCCAAGTGGTTAGCAACGTGGATTATGTTGCAAGGGAGCCTGGGTTCGAATCTCATGACAACCAATGGAGTATTTATTTTACGGATTGGACGGGAAGAGTTTGAGTTGAATTTAAACTCTATTGACGAAGGGATCCCACATCGGAAAGATACAAAGAAGGAAGGTGAGAAGCTAGCTATATATAGAGCATTCTATGATAGGAGGAAGGATACCTTGGAGGGCGTTTGGGCACAGGAGTGGTCGGAGTGTGGATTAGCACCAGATTCCTATCAGGTGTGCAACTCTCTCTCTACTCTAGTTGTAGAGCGGCAAATGCCAAAGTGCCGGTCACGGCAATAGTAGCCACACGAGCGTGCGAGCGCACGTGTGGGGCTTCGACGCGATACTTGAGGCCATCAGTAGTATTCTTGTGGGTTGAGGCTGCTTGGGCCACGATGGGCCGAAGTAGGCCCAATTGATTAAAATGTATGATGGTGTAGTATATAGTGAACTAGACTAGGTGAATCTCATATACGTGGCTAGATTTGTGTTAGGTGGGCCACATGAGCGTGTGGGCCCAAATGGGCTGAAATTGGGTTTTAGGCCCAATAGTCTGGCACGACCGGAAATGGTAGTTGAGTCGCTCAAGGCGACATTAGGCCTTTGGAAAGGCTATCGCAGGTGCGAAATTACTGAAATACCCTCGATGGGTAAAATGATTGATATGCCCCTGAAGGGTAAAATGACGAAAACGCCCCTACATGTTATATGATTATTCTTGTATGTGATTTATGATTGTTATCGTATGATTATTATTTTATGTTGCATTCATGTGTTATTATGTTGCATGGGGATGGGATTATTAATACGGAGGAAGTGCTAATAGGATCGCATGGTCGCTTGACGACTGTGGATCCACCGAAGGCTCTTTAGCTACCGAGTAGCCATGCTGCACCGATAAGTTAGTGCCGCAACCGATGCTACATAAGGAGTGTAGGGATGGGTGGGTCGATTAAATCCCCACAGGAGTGCAGGGTTGGACAGGTGACGGAGTGCAGGGTTGGTATGGGCATTAATGTATTGCATATGTGGTTTTTAACATTGAGATGGGCTTAGGCCTAGATAAATATGATTTGTGACATTTATGGGTTAAGGCGCAGCTGAGGCTTTTATGGGCTAAGGCCCAATTGCCACCGTTACTGAAATGGGCTCCGACCCGAACTGTTGTGATTCATGTTCTTATTGATGAGGGTTGTGCACACTGAGTTTTCGTAAACTCACCCCCCTCTTTTTAATATTTTTCTCAGAAAATCCTCAGTGGGCGGTTCGACGTGCTGGAGGACTCGGAGGTGGCCACACTACGAGCAGTTTTGGACTCTAGTATTTTACTTATTTTTAACTTGGGTTAATATTTTGTAATAAGGCCTCTCTTAAATTCTGGTTTTAGTTTTGGGTTTTTAATGTATTATGTTTTAAATCTGCTAAACTTTGAATCACGGTTTTCTAAAATAATATATGCTTTCAAAATACTACGCTTTCGCAAATAGGTCGTAAACATCACATTTTCATAAGTCAGTCATTTTAATTAAGCTTCCGCAACAAACAAAGTTTATTTTTTAAAGGTAATAACTTTTTAATAAATGTCGATTAATAATAAACAAACGCAAACTGGGACTTTAATTTTTAATATCAAGAAATGTTTTCAATTGGAACCATGGCTTCTCGAAAAGCACCCCAATGTGACACGCCAGATTCAGGTCTAACTTCTAGGCCGGGTTTGGGGTGTTACATTAGGGGGCTTCTATGAAGTCCCGGGATCAAATTTGGCCTTTTGGAAAATTTTGGTTTTAGGTGAGTAAAACCCTGGGAGTTAGTAAGTAGGCTTTAAGAATAAAATATGGAGAAAAATGACACAAAAGAAATTGTGGTCTAGTGGCAAATGACGCCACATAGGAGACAAGGGAATGACGCCACACAAAGAAGCAAGGGGTCCAAGGTTCAAGTCTTGGCGCTTGTATTTCTTTTTTATTTCTTTTTTTAAAGGAATTTAGACTTTGTCCATACACTTATATTTAGTTGCGCATGTTTTAAGACAACAAGGAGCTGGTTGGTAAGGTGGTTAGTGGCGTGGGTTATGTTACAAGGGAGCTTGAGTTTGAATCCCATTGCAAGCAAAAATGGGATATTTATTTTGCTAAGTTGGGGCGACAAGTGTTTGAAATGGAATTAAACTCTACTGAATGTAGGATCCTACACTGGAAAGCTAGCATGAGGGAAGGTGAGAAGCTGGTTTTAAATAGAGCAATCTATGAGGAGAGTAAGGATCCTTGGTGGGCGTTTGGGCATATGAGTGCTCGGAGCGCGAATTAGCAATTCCAGATTCCTATCAGGTGTGTACTTTGCCCTACTCTAGCTGTAGAGCGGCAAATGCCGAAATGCCGGTCACACGGCAATGGTAGCCACACGAGCGTGCGAGCGCACGTGTGGGGGCTTCGACGCGATAGTTGAGGCCATCATGAGTGTTCTTCTGGGTTAAACTATTTGGGCCGAAATGGGCCATGTGGGGCCAATGTGCCAGTGGGCCCATATGAATAAAGTGTATGATTGTGTAGTAGATATTGAACTGGTCTATGTGAATCTCATATCTATGGCTAGATTTGGGCTAAATGGGCCACACGAGCGTGTGGGTCCATTTGGGCCGAGAATGGGCCCTAGGCTCATTCGCATCATTATCTCTGTTTAGAATACTTGAGTCGCTCGAGGCGACTGTATAACTTATGACGGGTTGACAAAATTACTGAAAGACCCTAGTTTGCAAAAATATCGAAATACCCCTGATTTGCGAAATTACTAAAATACCCTCAGATTGCAAAATTACCGAAATACCCCTGAAATGCAAAATTACTGAAATACCCCTAATTTGCAAAATTACTAAAATACCTCTGGTTTACGAAATTACCAAAATACCCTTGACTTGTGAAATTACCGAAATACCCTCAGTTTAGAAAATTACCGAAATACCCCTGATTTGTGAAATTACTGAAATACCCTCGACTTGTAAAATTACCGAAATACCCCTGCGTTGCAAAATTACCGAAATACCCCCAGTTTGTGAAATTACTGAAATACCCATGAAGGGTAGGATTACCGAAATACCCTTATAGGGTAAATGACTGTTTTGCCCTTATGGGTAAATGACTGATTTGACTGTGATCGTATGACTGTGTTTTAACTGGCTTGACTGTGGGCGTGTGACTAATATGCTATTAATATGTGTTGAAATGACTGTTACTGAGCATGGCCATTTTGCATACACGTGTAATGATTGAGCATGACATACACGACATATTGCATGGGGTTGGGACATTGATACGGAGGAAGTTCTGATAGGGTCGCACGGGTCGCATGACGACTGTGGATCCAGTATTTATTTATTAAGGTTGCACGGGTCGCACGACAACTGTGGACCAACGGACGGCTTAAAGTCGCGTAATCTAAATATGGCTCTATGCCAACCTAAATATGGCTCTGTGCCATCTTGATTATGGCTTTGTGCCCATCGTATTTACCCGTGGCTATGTGCCTAACATATATATCGATGACTTTGTGTCGATCATATTTACCCAAGGCTGTGTGCCGATTATATTACCGTCGCTGATGGCTATGGGCCAAACATAATATAGTTACTGATGGCTTTGTGCCAATTGTAATACCGCTACTGAAGGCTTAGAGCCGTATATATATGCTTAGTAGCCTTGCTGCAACGTTTGAGTAGTGCCGCTGTTGGTGCTACCTTTGGAGTGTAGGGATGGGTGGGTTGATATTTATATCCCCACAGGAGTGCAGAGCTGGAAGGGAAATGGAGTGTAGGGTCGGATTTGGGATGGGATTCATCCTCATACTATTGCATATCTGTTATGAGATCTGTTATTGGTTAGGGCTAGGCCCAATTGATTCTATTATGGGTTGTGACCCAAATGATATTATAGTGGGCTTGGTCCACGTATGCTCTAATATGTACTGTACTGTTACTGTTAAAGGGCTTTGGCCCAAACTACTTCAGGTTTTGTTTCTGTATACTCACTGTTACTCTAGAAAGGGGATTACACACTGAGTTTTCATAAACTCACCCCGTTTGTAACTGTGTAGGCAATCTCCAGCCTTAGATAGTTCGAAGCTGCGAGGGACTCAGAGAAGACCACACACTGCTTATGTTTTCCGTTTTGATTATCTACTTTGAAATATTTTGATTTGGGTTGTAATAAGGCCTTTTAAAGTTTTTGCACTTTAAATTTTAGATTGGTTTTATTTTAATTTATATCTGTTAGAAGTAAATCGCAGTTTTCTAAAATGTTAACTGTTTTAAAACAACACTACGTTTTCGCAACATTTTTTTAAATGGTTTCACGACTTAATCTTTTCGTAAATCAATTACTTTCAAAATTAGCTTCCGCAACTGAAAAAAATGTTTTGGGAATAAAACTAACGTAACTGGGATTTTACTTAAGCTTTTAAATAAGAAAGGTTTTCAATGAAAACATGGTTTTCGAAAAACACTTCAATGTGACACGCCAGATTCGGGCCTAACTTCTAGGCTAGGTTTGGGGTGTTACATTGAATTTAGGGACTTGTTTGTAAAAATAGTAAAAGTGATACGACCACGCCTCGGGTCACACCAAACTCGAGCAAGGATCCTTTGGAGCTACCACAAGGACCTATCACCCAAGCAAGAGCTAAGCAATTTAAAGAGGCCATTTCGGCCTCAGTAAACCAAGTGTGGGGTGAGACATTGGCTGGACACACTGAGAGAGCTTGGACCAGCTTAACGAGATCACCTTGCAACCTCTTGCAAGCTGAACTCAGCTCAAACTTAGCTCCATGAGTTTGATTCAGCTCAATGAGCTCAAATCCAGCTCGGTTTAATTTATACATTTCTTTAGTTGCTGGAATAAATTAAATGCATTAGTTTATTTAGTTAGTTCAGATTAAATATTTATTATGTGTCTTAATGTGTCAAAATATGGACAATTTAATTATGTTTTAAATGTGTTTTATTTTAATGCATGTTTTTAATATGTCATAGTTAGTACATATTTTTAATTTGTTCTAGCTACAGCTGAATTTAATGTGCTGGAATTAAAGTGTCTTAGCTAAAACATACTTTTAAAAGTGTCCTAGCTGCTGCCAAATTAATGTGTCTTAAGACTAATTAATTTTGCTCAATTATTAGGTGCAACTACATACATGGAACGGCTTGAATGAGGGAGTGCTGATGGTTAAGCTTTTCCAAGCATCTTTTCGTGTATGCAAAAGGCCAAAGGAGCTGCTGATTTATTTTTCCCAAGCTGAATGCCAAGGGCCAAAGGAGCCTTGAAAGCTTTCACACTAGCTGAATATTCCTTCCACATGACAAGGCTATTCGGTTTTGTGTATTCACACATAGGGGCTGCTCACATTCGGTTTTCACACCTAAGGACTATTGAAGTGCCCCAAGCTACCTTTAATTAGTTCAACACTATTCAGCTGGTCAAAGAAACTCAATTAATCAAGTGCACCCCCTTGGCCGAATTTAAGCATGACCATTCAGTTCATTTCAACTCACCTTTTATTTCATTAAATAACAAGCTACTAGAAGGCATTAAAAAGGCTTCCCATTGGCATCTCCAAGGCTACTAGAAGCCTTAAGGAAGTTGCTAGGAAATTTCCAAGACGTTTCAGCTTATTTAAGCTGAATTCAAATGACCATTTAGCTACCTTAATGCCTATTCAGCTAGCCTAGGAATTTAGCTATAAATATGAACCAATTGAGTTGTATTTCAGATTTTTGCCATTTTTAATGAACTTTGAGTTATTTGTGAGTATTTTCGACTCTCAAATTTCGTCTAAGACTCAGCTTGACTTATCTACTTGGCGTCAGCCTGTTTTATCTGAACTTGTCACTCTCGTAATGTGGCGTTCACCAAAACTATACCTTTGGCTCTTACCTTCCTAGGTAACGGGTCAAGGTCCTATCCTATCTTCCAAATCACCTTAAGAGTCCTATATTCTTGGGTCAACACTCGTATATAGTGTTGGTTCATTCTTGACCCTTAAGCCTATTTCATTCCATTACCACAAACTATTTCATTTCTTTTGTTTCCTTTTTTAGCCAAACCTATATCATCCTATACTTAGCCATTTTTGAACCTATTTTTGTCACCAAAATTCCATACTTTGTCAAATTTGACATTATTTAAAAATTAGAAAGATACTTCTTCGTTTGACGATCGGGCACATAAACGACTCAGACATCTCAACGAGGTCGTGGTCACATCATTTGGTATCAGAGCTTGTAAAAACAAGAAGTACGGACGTTCGTAGCTATCCCATAATAGGTTCATAAAAAAATTTAAAAAAAATCGTGTATCAAAAGCATTTATTTGTATTCAGCAATATTGTATTAAAAAAAATTTAAAGTTAAAAAAAAAGTGTTGAATGTTTGTATTCATCTCCTTGTATCCCCGATCATCAACTTCCTTGCTATTACCAACATATACCTTCACGCCACACTCAAGACTAAACTCTTTTATTTCAGCCAACCTTGCACCTTTTCATCAACACCCTTGTAAACCCCTTGAAGTCGACCCCTAGACTAAAGATAAAGTCTAAACGAGTCTTCTACGAAATCACAAGAGAAGAAACGAGTGGAAAAGGCATGAGTGAAGTGAGAGCATTAGAAGAAAAAGACGTAAAAGAGTGTAAACACGAGTGTGAGTGCCATTAACTCTTTCTTTCTGAGTGAACGTGAGCCTTTGTTGTGAGGTTTTATTTTTCTATGTCTAGAAGTCCAGAACGTAATATGGCGGAAGGCGGAGGACGACAACCCATTAGAAATGTAGCCTCCGGAGGAGGTGGAGTACCCGACTTAGGCCAACAAGCTCTATTACGAGAGTTCCAACGCATGTTGCGGAATGAGTTGGAGTCATTCAATGAGCGCTTGGAGCGAGTTAAGGAAAGGGCCCAACGAGAGCGGACTCCCCAAGGTCCACAAAGAGATCGATGGCACCAAGAAATCAACCAAGATGACCTTTATGACCCAAGTGATGTCGAAAGTGATCAAGGGTCAAACCAAAATGAAAGGTGGAAAAGACCAAGGAACCAAGGCCTTAGAGAACGAGGGCGAGTGGACGATGATTTTAAGAACATCAAACTTTCCATTCCACCATTCCAAGGCAAGTCTGATCCGGAGGTGTACCTTGAGTGGGAGAAGAAGATTGAATTGGTGTTTGAGTGTCACAATTACTCCGAAGCCAAAAAGGTAAAATTGGAAGCACTTGAGTTTTCGGACTACGCAATGATCTAGTGGGATCAATTAACCACAAGCCGAAGATGGAATGGGGAATGACCTATCATAACTTGGGCCGAGATGAAAGCAATGATGCGGAGGCAATTTATCCCATCCTACTACCACTAGGAACTCTATCAAAAACTCTAAAATCTTACCCCAAGGATCGAGGAGTGTTGAAGATTATTACAAAGAGATGGAAATCGCAATGATTCGAGTGGATGTCCAAGAAGACCGCGAGGCAACAATGGCGCGCTTCCTAGCCGGTCTCAACCGAGACATTGCCAATATCGTAGGGCTGCAACATTACATGGAAGTGGTGGACATGGTGCACATGGCCATCAAGGTGGGGAAACAATTGAAGCGCAAAAGTGCCATTCAAGGCTATTCCACTGTGAACCCCTCTAAATGAACCAAGAAGTTAGCAAAAATAATCCACCGAGCTGTGTTAAAGAGCCCACGGTGCCAGCCAAGACGAACAAGCCTTTAGACGAGACAAGCAAAGGCAAGGCTACTGAAAATTTTCCCAACCATTCAAGGGACATCAAGTGCTTCAAATGCCTTGGGAGGGGGCATATTGCTAGTCAATGCCAAAACCGGAGCACTATGGTGGTGCGAGCGAATGGGGAAATCAAGTCGGAGGAAGAAGCCAAAAATGATCCCGATGCCACATCCGACGCGGAGGAAGACTTGGAGCATGCTGTTGATGGTGAAATCCTTGTCGTTAAGAGGAGTCTAAGTCTCCAAAGTATAGAGAATGAACAGCAAAGGGAAAACATTTTCCATACACGGTGCCAAGTCCAAGGAAAAGTATGTAGCATGATTATTGATGGTGGGAGTTGCACAAACGTGGCGAGCACTCTCATGGTGGAGAAGTTAGGACTGTCGACCACCAAGCATCCGAGCCTGTATAAACTCCAATGGCTCAATGATGGTGGTGAGTTAAAGGTAACAAAACAAGTACTTGTGTCCTTCTCTATTGGAAAATATGCCGATGAAGTACTTTGTGACGTTGTGCCCATGCATGTGGGCCATTTGCTACTTGGATGCCCGTGGCAATTTGATCGAAGAGTCATCCAC
The DNA here is from genome assembly GCA_005393395.2 of Gossypium australe. Classification (NCBI taxonomy): domain Eukaryota; kingdom Viridiplantae; phylum Streptophyta; class Magnoliopsida; order Malvales; family Malvaceae; genus Gossypium; species Gossypium australe. The sequence goes on from CM016615.1 coordinate 68,469,024, forward strand.
GATGGGTATACCAATAGGTATACATTCAAACATTTGGGCAGGAACGTGACGTTAGCACCATTGATGCCGAAGCAAGTCTACGAGGATCAAATAAAATTAAAAAATTCTGTAGAACAAATGAGGGAAAAAGAAAAGAGTTAAAATGTAAAAGAAAAGAAAATTGAGAAAAAAAGAGGAAAAAAATAAAAGAAAGTGAAAAGGAACCGAGAAAAGAAAAGGAAGAGAAAGAAAAAAAGTGAAAGTGAACGTTTTCGCAAAAGCAAGTGATGTACGAAAGGCATTTTTGTTAAGACAATTCGTCCTTATGCTTATGTACAAGGAAAACTTGTTTAGCACTAACGAATTACCTGAGAACCTACCTTCTTCTATTGTGTCTCTTTTACAGGCTTTCCAAGACATATTTCCGGAAGAAACTCCAAGTGGGCTACCACCCCTTTCATGGAATCGAGCATCAAATCCATTTCGTGCCCGGAGTTGTCATTCTGAACCAACCAGCATATCGAACTAATCTTGAAGAGACCAAGGAACTCCAACGGCAAGTCAATGAGCTTATGGAAAAAGGCTACATCCGCAAGAGCCTTAGTCTATGCGCCGTGCCCGTTTTGTTGGTGCCGAAGAAAGATGGAACGTGGCACATGTGTGTCAATTGTCGAGCTATGAACAAAATCACCATCAAATATCAGCATCCAATACCGCGCTTAGACAACATGCTCGACGAATTAAGTGGTGCCAGGTTATTTTCGAAGATCTACCTTAAAGGCAGGTACCATCAGATTCGCATACGAGAAGGTGACAAATGGAAGACTGCCTTTAAAACAAAACACAGTTTGTATGAATGGTTGGTCATGCCATTTGGCCTAACCAAAGCTCGTAGCACTTTTATGATACTTATGAATCATGTATTCAGACCATTTATCTGTAAGTTTTGTATTGTGTACTTTGATGATATACTCATTTATAGCAAATAGTTGGAAGAGCATGTAGTACACCTTAAATCTGTTTTGGAGGTTCTTCGAAAGGAGGCCTTATATGCTAATCTTAAAAAGTGTACATTTTGCTCTGACAAGGTTGTTTTTCTAGGTTTTTTGGTCAGCTCAGAGGGACTCGAGGTGGAATAAGAAAATATCAAAGCTATACAAGAGTGGCCGAGACAGACGAGTATTAGCCAAGTTCGAAGCTTCCACGGCATGGCTAGCTTCTATAGGATATTTGTGCCCAACTTCAGCATTTTAGCCGCACCGTTGGCGAGCGATATCAAGAAAAACTTAGCCTTCTATTGGGCCGATGAGCAAGAGAAGTCTTTTAATCATATTAAGAATTTCCTTACTAAAGCTCCTTTATTAGCACTTCCTGATTTCTCTAAAACTTTTGAGATTGAGTGTGATGCCTCAGGTTTAGGAAACGGGGCTGTGCTCACTCAAGACGGAAGGCCTATTGTGTACTTTAGCGAAAAGCTAAATGGAGCCGCACTTAACTATCCTATTTATGATAAAAAATGTACACACTTATTCGAGCTCTCGAGACGTTGCAACATTATCTATGGCCAAAGGAATTCGTGATTCACTCCGATCATGAAGCATTGAAACACATCAAGGGCCAGTACAAGTTGAACAAACGCCATGCGAAGTGGGTCGAGTACCTCAAATCATTTCCCTACATCATCAAGTATAAGAAAGGTAAAGATAATATTGTGGCTGATACACCTTCGAGAAGGTATGTCCTATTATCGTATCTTGATTTTAAATTGTTTGGATTCTCATTCTTGAAAGATTTATATGCTGATGATTATGACTTTGGTGAACAATTTGCTGCTTGTGAGAATGTCTCTGTTGAAAAGTATTATAGGTACGAAGGTTTCCTTTTTAAAGAAGAAATATTGTGTATCCCGCAAAGTTCCATTCGGGACTTGCTGGTTAATGAGGCGCATAGCGGGGGCCTCATGGGACACTTCAGTGTAGGCAAGACATTGTCGATGCTCCAAGCACATTTTTATTGGCCTAGGGTGAAAAGGGACGTCGAACGTGTTTGTGAGCGTTGTGTGACGTGCAAGAAGGCCAAATCAAAGATTCAACCACATGGGTTGTACACGTCACTCCCTATACCCGAAACTCCTTGGATGGATATATCCATGGACTTTGTCCTTGGATTACCTTGAACAAAAACGTGAAAGGATTCTATTTACGTTGTAGTTGATCAATTTTTAGAGATGTCACATTTTATTGCATGTATAAAAATTGACGATGTTGTTTATATTGCTAATCTTTTCTTTAGTGAAATCATTCGACTTCATAGAATTCCAAGAACTATCGTGTCTGATCAGGATGCAAAGTTTTTGAGTCATTTTTTGAGATTGTTGTGGGGGAAGCTCGGGACCAAGTTGTTGTTTTCATCCACTTGTCACCCCCAAATAGATGGACAAATAGAGGTGGTTAATCAAGTGTTGTCTACTTTGTTGCGAGCCATTATCCGAAAAAATTTAAAGTTGTAGGAGGAGTGCTTACCTCATATCTAGTTTGCATATAATTAATCTATTCATTTGGCGACAAAATTTTCTCCTTTTAAAATTTTTTATGGATTTAATCCTTTGACTCCGTCAGACTTAGTGCCTTTACCTAACGATCAATTTATTCATGTAGATGCGAAGAAAAAGGCTGAGTATGTCAAGGAGTTGCACCAAAAGGTTCGCACCAATATCGAAGTAAGAACCGAGAGCTATGTTCAGAAAGCAAACAAAAGCCAAAAGAGAGTTGTGTTTGAACCTGGTGATTGAGTTTGGGCTCATATGTGAAAAGAACGCTTTCTAGCCCAACGTAGTTCCAAGTTACTACTGCGAGGAGACGGACACTTCCAAGTCTTAGAACAAAACAATGAGAATTCTTATCGACTTGACTTACCAGGTGAGTAGAATATAAGTGCAAGCTTCAATGTGTCTGATTTATCTCCCTTTGATACAGGTTCCGATTTGAGGACAAGTCGCTTTGAAGAGGGGGATAATACAGCCACGCCCTGGGTCACACCAAACTCGAGCAAGGATCCTTTGGAGCTGCCACAAAGACCTATCACCCTAGCACAAGCTAAGCAATTTAAAGTGTAACACCCCAATCCCGGCCAAAACGTTACGACCGGATCCAGTATGTCACAAGGTGAAGCGAAAACGAATTTTTGTTGGATTTAGGAAAAACTGTAAATTTCAAAACTTTTCGATTAAGGTGATGTCTTTAAAATAGTGATTGGTTGGATCAAGAAAAATTCCAATTTGTATTAATCGAATATTCATTATGTTTAATGATACGTGAAAGAAAACGTGTGTTTTGAGTTTCTCGCATTTTGAAAACCCCATTTTTTTGGTTATCTAGTGATTAAGTTGCATAGTGTCGAATCTTAATTGAGAAAAATAAATAAATAAAATAAAAACCAAATATTAGTTTAGGAAGGCCTTATTACACAAATAAAATCCCCAATAAAAATTTAAGTAAAGCAGGAAAAAGTTTATGAAAAGAAAAGACTTTATGGCCTCCATGAGTCTGCCTCGGCTCCCATATCCACGATCTATTGATTACCTGAAAGGTTAAGCAAAGGGGTGAGTCACTGAGACTCAGTGTGTAAATTCCCCGTAACACATAAACGACTCGTAGACTACAAATGCATGTTGGGCCTTAGCCCTCTCAATATGGCATAGAAATAAATGAATGCATCATGTCCCAGCCCAACCTAGTTTTTTTCCATCCTCTACACGCCAACTCGTACCAGCCTATCACACCGTGGGGATTTCTGCAATCGACCCTCCATCTGTTACACGCCAATTTAACAGCCCTGCTGTCAGTCACAATGCCGATCACTAGGTGACCAAAATCGTACAACGTGGCTTAGCCACCGATCACTATGTGACCTCATAATATAACGTGGCTCAGCCACCGATCACTATGTGACCTCATAATCAAGCACTTCCCCTTCAATACATATCCCATCCCATGTATTACATGCATATCATAATGAACGCAACATCAACATAACCATCATAAAGAATGCAACACTCTAACCACAATGTACAAGTTTACCACATACATCCGTCCATGCAAGGAAACGATACAGTCACGTACCTGGCATCCTTAGCCTTACCCATAAGGGTTTCACGACTATCTACACAGCCTTTTCCAGCTTTTCAGCCCATGTAATTAACATCACAGATAACTAAAGTGTGTGGAGTTTTACACACCTGATAACACGCAGAATAATACTGTCTATGTCGACACTATCACTAGCAGGAACCACTGCTATCTGCCTACTACTCTGTTCTGAAGCCGGTCCACAACCCGATGGCCAATCTCGTACTGCTGACACAGCACGTCTCTTAAACTTAGGGGCTGGGTTTACAGGTCCAACCCCCTCTTTAGCCTGATTGGTATTGGATTCCATCAAAAGTTCTTGATCAGAGATACTATAAAGAAACAAGGGTTGTTTAACAACAATACAGGGTTGGGATAGCGGGTACGAAAGTGAACCTAATCAAATAATTGAAGAGAAAACCCTTACCTTGAAATCCCAAAAAGAGAGGTAGGGTTCAAAAGATTCGACCAGCACTACTTCCCGGAATAGACGCCCTTAATCGACAGAACACCGAGAGAAAGAAACAGGTTAAGATATCAGTCAAGGCAGATTCGGCCTTACCAAGAAAGAGGGAATTCGGGTTTAACCCAAGGGAAAATGAAAGGGAATGATCTTACCTTACACCGAGGATTCGAATAACACCCTAGAGAATTCAGCACAAGCACAATAGTAGAGTAGTTTCAGCAATGAACAAAAGTGGAAGAGAATAAAATGGGAGAACCGAAAATGAAGATAAGAGATCTCAACTAAAGGCTTAAGAGTTTCGGCTAAGTAAGAATGGAGAAGAGAATGGAAGTCACTAAGGGTTTCGGCTTTGTATGAATGTGAGGGAAAAAGGATGGTTTCAGTTTGAAATAGAACAAGTAAAGAAGAGAAAGAGAGGAGAAGTGATCACAAGAGGAATGGTATTTCGCTCATAGTTTAAAGCTTAAGAGTATGAATGGGGTGAAAGAGAGATTCGACCAAGGAGAAGAAGTGAAAAAGGTGGAACTTTGGCTTTTAGATGAAACAAATGAAAAGAGAAAAATAAGAAAAGATAATAGGAGGGTTCGGCTAACCCAAAGAAAATGGTTCAAAAGTTAACACAAGAAAACTCCAAATGCCGAAAAAGAAAAGAGCTCTCTAACTTGGCTACTAAACACTTCTAAAATTTCGGCACCTCCAACCTAAAAACCGAAAATGCACATTGAGCACTAAAGTGCCTATGACCCTCATTCAAATTCGGCACACCCTAAACAAACTAGAACTGATTCCTACACTCCCCTCAAGCATTCCAAATCTGGCCACTACCTTCACCCCTTGCTAAATCCCTTGTTTTTCTCCCTAATTCACTCTTGATCACTTATTCGAAATAGTTTGAATGAGTCAAACTCCTTTATTTTCTCTCAGCCACACATTCAAATATTTTTGACTCAATCAACACTCTATCTTGAAGTGTCCTAGCCGAACTTCACCACTGCCCCCTTAACGCCAAAAAGAAATCTAAATTGAGTTCCACGCGACTTGAACCTGCTCCCTCTCAGCTCCCTTGAGGCGTCACTACCTGCATCTTAAGTGGCGCCTTCTTGCCACCTTACTACCTTAGTTTTTGTGTCAACAAACACTAGCAACAAACCATAAGTCCTACCCCAGTCAGCTCTCCCCTGAAAATGCCCAAAACTAAAATTTTGGCCAAGGTTTCGGCTTAACCTTGGGCCTTCCAGAAGACCCCAAACACACATAAACAACATACAGAGCATACCAAACATATAGAAACAAGATAAACACAGAGCCCCTAAATCCCAGATGTTACAGTTCTACCCCCTTAAAGAAATTTCGGCCTCGAAATTACCTGGTCAAAAGAGATGAGGGTATTGCTGCCGCATTGCATCCTCCGGTTCCCACGTAGCTTCCTCTGAACCGTGGTTCTGCCACAAAACCTTAACCAACGGAACCGTCTTTCTTCGCAATACTTTGACATCATAATCCAAAATCTGCACTGGTTCTTCTTCAGAAGGTAAGTCAGGCCTTACTTCAATTTCTTCCACTGGCACAACATGAGATGGATCCGAACGGTAGCGTCTTAACATCGAAACGTGGAACACATCATGAATCTGACTTAATTTCGAAGGTAGCTCGAGCTAATAAGCCACTAGTCCCACACATTTCAACACACGATAAGGCCCAATGAACCTAGGACTTAGCTTGCCCTTTCGTCCAAATCTTAGAACCTTCTTCCACGGTGAAACCTTTAAGAAGACCCGGTCACCCACTGTGAATTCTATTTCCTTCCGCTTCAGGTCTGCATAAGATTTCTGCCTATCGGATGCTTCTTTCAATCGAGCCCTGATTAGCTAAACCTTCTCTTCCATCTCAGTAACCAATTCTGGACCCAACAACTGACGCTCATTCAACTCTGTCCAACAAGTAGGAGTGCGACACTTCCGACCATACAACGCTTCATACGGTGCCATTTGGATACTAGATTGGTAACTATTGTTGTATGCAAATTCCGCTAACGGTAAAAATTCTTCCCAACTACCCCTGGAGTCTATGACACAGCCTCTCAACATATCTTCCAAGATCTGAATTACTCTCTCCAACTGTCCATCAGACTGTGGATGAAACGCTATACTGAAATCTAACTTTGTACCTAACGCTTGATGCAACGCTTTCCAGAATCTCGACGTAAACCTAGGGTCTCTGTCTGAGATGATAGACACCGGTACCCTATGCAACCTCACGATCTCTGCTATATACAACTTGGCCAATTTCTATAGAGAGTAGTCGACTCGAACCGGTATGAAATGAGTAGACTTCGTCAAATGATCAACTGTTACCCAAACCGAATCCTTCTTAGTAGGCGTAAGGGGTAGCCCACTAACAAAATCCATCGTGATCCTTTCCCACTTCCACTGCGGAATCTTTACTGGCTGCAACAACCCCGAAGGCAACTGGTGTTCTACTTTTACCTGCTGACATGTCAAGCACTTACTCACAAATTCGGTTACCTCTCGTTTCAAGCCCGGCCACCAAAATTGCTCTCGCAGATCTCGATAAATCTTACTTCCCCCAGGATGCATAGCGTATGGACTGCTATGCGCTTCCTATAAAACTTACCCCTTAACTCAGGATCCCTTGGCATGCAAGTCTTTCCTCGAAAGCACACTACCCCGTCATTATTCACACTGAATTTTGCGGTCCCATCACCTGCTCCTAATTGAAATTTTGACTTTAACAACTCATCGGCCCACTGCTTCTCTTTAATCTAGCTGACCCAAGAAGGTTTCACTTGCAGTTCAGCTAATACACTCCCATCATCGTATAAACTGAGGTGAGCAAACATTGCTCTCAAGTCAGGGATTACCCTACGACTTAATGCATCTGCCACTACGTTAGCTTTACCTGGATGGTACTCGATTGAGCAGTCGTAATCTTTTAACAACTCGATCCACCTTCGCGGCCTTAAGTTTAACTTCTTTTGGGTAAGGAGATATTTTAGGCTATTGTGGTTTGTATAAATAACGGACTTCTCCCTATACAGATACTGCCTCCTACTTTTCATAGCAAACACCACTGCCGCCAATTTCAAATCATGCGTGGGATAATTCAACTCATGCGGTCTCAACTGTCGAGACGCATACGCTACCACCTTCCCATCCTGTATCAACACACATCCCAAACCTGTGTGCGACGCATCACAAAAAACTGCAAACTCTTTCTCAGCCTCAGGCTGTATCAACACTGGAGCTTCCATCAAAATCCTTTTCAGCCTTTCAAAACTCTCCTGTTGCTTATCAGTCCAAACAAAAGGTACCCCTTTCCTTAACAACTTGGTTAGCGGTGCTGCAATTAATGAGAACCCTTCCACGAACCTTCTATAGTACCCAGCCAGACCAAGAAAACTCCTGATTTCTGCCACAGACTTAGGTGGCTTCCACTCTAACACGGCCTCGATTTTCCGGGGATCAATCCTAATCCCCTCAGCAGACACCACATGGCCCAAAAAGGTAACTTCTCTTAGCCAGAATTCACACTTACTGAATTTGGCGAACAACTGCTTCTTCCTCAGGATTTGCAAAACTACCCGAAGATGCGAATCATGCTTCTCTTCTGATCTTGAATAGACCAAGATATCATCTATAAATACCACAACGAACCGGTCCAGGTAGGGTTGGAAAACCCGATTCATCATGTCCATAAACGCTGTTGGCCCATTGGTCAACCCGAACGGCATTACCAGAAATTCGTAATGGCCATAGCGAGTCCTGAAAGCTGTCTTATGAATATCTACTTCCTTGACCTTAAGCTGATGATATCCTGACCTCAAATCTATCTTTGAGAAAACTGACGCCCCCTTCAACTGGTCAAACAAGTCGACAATCCTTGGCAACGGGTATTTGTTCTTGATCGTCAAATTGTTTAACTAACGGTAATCAATGCACATACGCATTGATCCATCCTTCTTCTTAACGAATAGCACCGGCGCTCCCCAAGGTGGCACACTCGGTCGAATAAAACCCCGATCCAACAGTTCTTGAATCTGCGCTTTCAACTCCTTGAACTTCTTTCGCGCCATCCTATACGGTGTGATGGATACAGGCGCTGTTCTCGGAAAAAGGTCAATACCAAACTCCACCTCGCGATCGGGAGGCAACCCCGGAAGCTCTTCCGGGAAAACATCAAAAAATTCCTTCACTGTTCAAACATCCTCCACAGTTGACTCCTTAGCTTCCAAAGCGCAAACATAAGCTATAAACGTCTCACATCCTTTCTTCACCATTCTCTCAGCTTTTAAGATGGACATCACATTAGATAGGTAGTTCCTTCTCTCACCTATTACCACCACTTCTTCACCCCCTAGAGTTCTTAACATCATACGCTTGGTTGCACAATCCAAATTTACTTGATACTTTACCAGCCAATCCATGCCCAAGATTAAATCAAACTCCTCGAATGGCAACTCCATCAAATCAACCGGAAAAACTACCCCTTGCACTTCTAGAGGTACATCCCTACAAAGTTTGTTTACCACTACAGTTTGTCCTAGCGGGCTAAGTACAGTCATCTCCCTAGAAGCAATCTCAGAGCCTAAGTTTAAAGTTCCAGATACCACACTAGCAACTTAAGAATGTGTCGACCCGATATCAATCAAAGCAGTATAAGGCAACCCAAGAATAAGAAACGTACCAGTTATAACATCTGGTGCATCACCTTCTTCTTGGCGTCTAGCTGCATAGACTAACCCCGGCTGTCTCGCATCAGTGTTCCCGACACCTCTGCCTGGTGTTCCACGGCCCCGACCGAAACCATTACCTCTTCTGATTAGACCACGACCTCCCTACGGTTGCTGACCACCTCTACCCGACTGAGCATAACCCTGACCTACCGGCCTTGCACCGCTCCGCTGTTGTGGACAGTCTCTGATCTGATGATCAGTAGACCCACACCTGAAACATCTTCCGTTACTCGTCCAACACTCACCCACATGAAACTTTCCACATCGAGCACACCTCTGAGATCGACTATTAGCAACAGATCTCACAACCCGACTCAGCCCATCCAACCTAGGTCTTTTCTGAAAACGCCCAGCTGACCCCAACGATCCAAAATTCCTTTTATTCTTACCTCTATCTCTGTCCTGATTTAGCTTTTCAGACCGTTTCACTTCCTCGGCTATCTTAGCCTTTTCCACCAAAACAGCAAATTCCCTTTCTCGCTGTGGAGCTATCAGCACCCGCAAATCATCTCTCAGACCATCTTCGAACCGAACACAACGCTCGTGGTCTGTGGCCACCATTCCTCGGGCATAACGGCTAAGGCGTAGGAATTCCGCCCATACTCAGCCACCGATTTGTTCCCCTGAACCAGATTCAGAAATGCCCTTCGCTGCGCATCAACATAACTCGACCCAATGTACTTACTCTGGAATGACGACTTGAAGAAATCCCAGGTAATGCGGTCAGCCATTGTACCATTCCTGACCGTAAGCCACCATTGATACGCCTCATCCCGAAAAAGAGACACAACTCCTTTCAACTTTTCCTCCTCCGTGAAATCGAGGTCATCTATTATACGTTCAACGGCCTCCAGCCAATACTCAGCTGCATTAGGGGCTACGCCGGAAACACCCCTAAACATTTTCGCTCCATTAGCTCGAAGTCGTTCTGACACCGATTTTCGAGCCCCTGTACCCAAGCCTACCCCAGCAACTCTCTCCAAAACCCGTAACATCACCTGAGACACCGCATCGTCTCCGCCCGTTTGGTCCTGAAAGTCTGCTTCCGCAGCTGGCGGTAGCGGCACCTCATTTCCTGACCCATGACCAGACCCCACTGGTTCTGACACAGCGATCCTGCCCCTACCACGTCCACGCACATTATGTCTACGTCCCCTAGTACTCATGTCTACTGTCGCGTTTTAATTTGATTAAAAGTTTTATGAGTTAGTATCTTTCACTGTTTAATACCGAGCAATTTTTATGGGAAATAGCTTTAGAGAGTAGTTTTTGCAAAATACATCACAACCTAGAGGTTTCAGTCTCTAAAGTTTGAATCCCCTTAGACTATCAACCATATTTCATCATGCTAACAATCATTCCATGCATGCACCATCAAATAATTACAGCACTTACCTGGGTGGATCGGGTGACGGTAGACTCGGATGCCATATTTCAATCAAAACATTTCCTCCAATTAACATTCACATCGATTTTGTAAAACACTGTTGAACCCATTTCACAGCCTGGGTTTTGCAACTTAGGCTCTGATACCAAAATTGTAACACCCCAAACCTAGCCAAAACGTTACGGCTGGATTCGGTATGTCACAAGGTGAAGCGAAAACGAATTTTTGTTGGATTTAGGAAAAACCGTAGATTTCAAAACTTTTCGATTAAGGTGATGTCTTTAAAATAGTGATTGGTTGGATCAAGAAAAATTCCAATTTGTATTAATTGAATATTCATTATGTTTAATGATACGTGAAAGAAAATGTGTGTTTTGAGTTTCTCGCATTTTGAAAACCCCATTTTTTTTGTTATCTATGATTAAGTTGCATAGTGTCGAATCTTAATTGAGAAAAATAAATAAATAAAATAAAAACCAAATATTAGTTTAGGAAGGCCTTAATACACAAATAAAATCCCCAATAAAAATTTAAGTAAAGCAGGAAAAAGTTTATGAAAAGAAAAGACTTTATGGCCTCCATGAGTCCGCCTCGGCTCTCATATCCACGATCTACTGATTACCTGAAAGGTTAAGGAAAGGGGTGAGTCACCGAGACTTAGTGTGTAAATTCCTCGTAACACATAAACGGCTCGTAGCCTACAAATGCATGCTGGGCCTTAGCCCTCTCAATATGGCACAGAAATAAATGAATGCATCATGTCCCAGCCCAACCTAGTTTTTTTCCATCCTCTACACGCCAACTCGTACCAGCCTATCACACCGTGGGGATTTCTACAATCGACCCTCCATCCGCTACACGCCACTTTAACAGCCCTGCTGTCAGTCACAATGCCGATCACTAGGTGACCAAAATCGTACAACGTGGCTTAGCCACCGATCACTATGTGACCTCATAATATAATGTGGCTCAGCCACCAATCACTATGTGACCTCATAATCAAGCACTTCCTCTTCAATACATATTCTATCCCATGTATTACATGCATATCATAATGAACGCAACATCAACATAACCATCATAACGAATGCAACACTCTAACCACAATGTACAGGTTTACCACATACATCCATCCATGCAAGGAAATGATACAGTCACGTACCTGGCATCCTTAGCCTTACCCATAAGGGTTTCACGACTGCCTACATAGCCTTTTCTGGCTTTTCAGCCCATATAATTAACATCACAGATAACTAAAGTGTGTAGAGTTTTACACACCTGATAACACGCGGAATAATACTGTCTATGTCGACACTATCGCTAGCAGGAACCACTGCTATCTGCCTACTACTCTGTTCTGAAGCCGGTCCACAACCCGGTGGCCAATCTCGTACTGCTGACACGGCACGTCTCTTAAACTTAGGGGCTGGGTTTATAGGTCATTCAAATTCAAATTCGGCACACCCTAAACAAACTAGAACCGATTCCTACACTCGCCCAAGCATTCCAAATCCGGCCACTACCTTCACCCCTTGCTAAATCCCTTGTTTTTCTCCCTAATTCACTCCTGACCACTTATTCAAAATAGTTTGAATGTCAAACTCCTTTATTTTCTCTCAGCCACACATTCGAATATTTTTGACTCAATCAACACTCTATCCTGAAGTGTCCCAGCCGAACTTAACCACTCCCCCCTTGACGCCAAAAAGAAATCTAAATTAAGTTTCACGCGACTTGAACCTGCTCTCTCTCAACTCCCTTGAGGCGTCACTACCTGCACCTTAAGTGGCGCCTCCTTGCCACCTTACTACCTTAGTTCTTATGTTAACAAACACTAGCAACAAACCATAAGTCCTACCCCAGTCAGCTCTCGCTTGAAAATGCTCAAAACTAAAATTTTGGCCAAGGTTCCGGCTTAACCCTAGGCCTTCCCGAAGACCCCAAACACACATAAACAATATACAGAGCATACCAAACACATAGAAACAAGATAAATGCAGAGCCCCTAAATCCCGGATGTTACATAAAGAGGCCATTTCGGCCTAAGTAAGCCAAGTATGGGGCGAGACATTGGCTGGACACATTGAGAGAGCTTGGACCAGCTCAATGAGATCACCTTGGAACCTCTTGCAAGTCGAACTCAGTTCAAACTTAGCTCCATGAGTTCGATTCAGCACAATAAGCTCAAATCCAGCTCGGTTTAATTTATACATTTCTTTAGTTGCTGGAATAAATTAAATGCATTAATTAATTTAGTTAGTTCAACTTAAATAATTATTATGTTTTTTAATGTGTCAAAAATCTGGACAATTTAACTATGTTTTAAATGGGTTTTATTTTAATGCATGTTTTTAATATGTCATAGTTAGTACATATTTTTAATTTGTTCTAGCTACAACCGAATTTAATGTGCTGGAATTAAAGTGTCTTAGCTAAAACATACTTTTAAAAGTGTTCTAGCTGCTGCCGAATTAATGTGTCTTAAGAATAATTAATTTTGCTGATTATTAGGTGCAGCTACATACATGGAACGGCTTGAATGAGGGAGTGCTGATGGTTCAACTTTTCCAAGCATCTTTTCATGTATGCCAAGGGCCAAAAGAGCCTTGAAAGCTTTCACACCAGCTGAATATTCCTTCCACATGACAAGGCTGTTTGGTTTTGTGTATTCACACATAGGGGCTGCTCACATTCGGTTTTCGCACCTAAGGACTATTGAAGTACCCCAAGCTGCCTTTAATTAGTTCAACACAATTCAGCTGACCAAAGCAGCTCAATTAATCAAGTGCACCCCCTTGGCCGGATTTAAGCATGACCATTCAGTTCATTTCTGCTCACCTTTCATTTCTTTAAATAACAAGCTACTAGAAGGCATTAAAAAGGCTGCCTATTGGCGTCTCCAAGGCTGCTGGAAGCTTCAAAGAAGTTGCTAGGAAATTTCCAAGAAGTTTCAGCTTATTTAAGCTGAATTCAAATGACCATTTAGCTACCTTAATGTTTATTCGGCTAGCCTAGGAATTTAGCTATAAATATGAACCAATTGAGTTATATTTCTGATTTTTGCCATTTTTAATGAACTTTGAGTTATTTGTGAGCATTTTTGACTCTCAAATTTCGTCTAAGACTTAGCTTGACTTATCTGCTAGTCAGTGGCGTCAACCTGTTTCTTTTATCCGAACTTATCACTCTCGTAGTGTGGCGTTCACCAAAACTATACCTTTGGTTCTTACCTTCCTAGGTAACGGGGTGAAGGTCCTATCCTATCTTCCAAATCACTTGAAGAGTCCTATAAATCTCGGGTCAACACTCGTATATAGTGTTGGTTCATTCTTGGCCCTTAAGCCCATTTCGTTCCATTACCACAAACTATTTCATTTCTTTTGTTTCCCTTGTTAGCCAAACCTATATCATCCTATACTTAGCCATTTTTGAACTTATTTTTGTTATCAAAATTCCATACTTTGTCAAATTCGACATTATTTAAAAATTAGAACGATACTTCTTCGTTTGACGATCGAGCACATAAACGACTCAGACATCTCAACGAGGCCGTGGTCGCATCAAAAAGTTTATGGAAAATTAATGAAATGATTGTTTGTATGGGTTGGTTTAAGTCCCTAGAGAAATCGTCTAGCTTGAAAGGAGGATTAAAATGCTTAGATTTCAATTTATGAGCTTAAGGACTAAATTGTGAAATGTTAAAATGTTATGGGCAAAAAGTTAATTTTACATAAATATGGATTGTGGACTGAATTGCATAATAGAAGTATTAAATAGATTGAAATTGACTATTTAGATCAAGATAGAGCACGTACAGATCTAGATCAGGGAAAAGCTAAGGCCTCGGATTAGCTCGATTTTATTTCTACACCCTAGTTGTCGAGGTAAGTTCGTATGTACGAATTACTATGTTCATGTTATTCAATTGTATGTTATTATGTATTTATAATGCTATTGAATGATGTAAATCCAAATTAATGCCATGACGACTATCGAGTCCCTGTTGAACCTTAGGAATTCGTAGGATACAAATGATATGTCATTAGGGATTTCATGTTTTGGGTGCTGGTCTTAAATGTCCTACCGATGGCTAAGGTCCTGCATTTGTTGCAGACACTCCACAGCTTGTGTGAGCAACATCATGTACCTTACATTTCGACCCACAACTCGTGTGAGCAACGATATAAAGGAAAAGTTATGGTTATATGTTTAAGCATATTTTGTGTGAGCTTTCCCGAGTATCCGATGATATTCTAGATGGTTCAACAGGCAAGTAAAGGGATTGAAATGGTAAGTTTCCAAATGGTATTATGCATATGTTCATGGAAAGGATGAATGATTCAAATGATGTATTTCATACGGAAATGACTTATCATGTGGTTAATCCAAATGAGTTATGTATAAATGTACAAATGAGTTATGTATAAATGCACTAACTTGTGTATTAATGATGATGTTTAGGCTTGTGCCAAGCTTGTAGGTTGGGTTACATTATGTTTATACCTATTGTTATGTAATGAAATGGTAAGTTATGTTTCATTTTCTATAAACTTACTAAGCATTATGTGCTTACATATTTTCTTTCCTACGTTTTATAGATCATCGGAAGCTCGATCAATTTGGAAGCTTATCGGAGATCTATCACACTATCCAACATAAATATCAGTAGTTTTTGACTGTTTTGGCCAAGTTTATAATGACATGTATAGGTGGACTTGTAATGGTGTTTAGTTGAATGTTTAATGGATGAATTGGTATGTATAACTTGTGCAAGTTATCTTGGTTGGTACCATTTGATACCTTGTTGGATTGTGTCATTTTGGGTACTTGTGATGCTTGAGTGGTATGGCTCAAATGGTATGTTTGTAGTGATGTGTTAATGGTCATCTTTGTGGCATGATTTAAAAGAAGTCGAATTATAATTGATGATGAAAATGTGACCAAATATACATGTTTAAGTAAGTTTTGATGTTTGCATTTGAGGTGCCTTGAATGACATATTAGTTAGTTGATTTTAGGACTCTTGAATTGGTCATTACATGTACATTTTGATAGGTTTTTAATGCTTTGATTATGTGCACATAAGGCCTAAAGGTTTATGCATGATGTGGTGTTGGAAATGGCTTGTTTAGGCAAATTTTAGGTCTACATGGCTTGAGACACGGGCGTGTGACTCAGTCGTGTGTGACACACGGGATGGCAACACAGTCATGTGTCCCTTGAAGATCTCTTTGCGTGCAATTCAGTCAGTTACACAGCCTAATACATGGCCTGGCACACGGGCCTGTGACCCTACTCAAAGAGTTACACGGGTGAAGACACGAGCCGGGACATAGTCAAATTTTTGTAACTTCTTCTTAGACTTTCCAAATGTTTCCAATTTAGTCCCGAATCATTTTTAAGGTAATTTTAGGGCCTCGAGGGCTCAATTTAGGGATGATATGTATGTGAATGATTATTTTATAATGTGTTTATGATAATGTATGAAATGTATGTTTGAAAGTTCCCTTTGTTCAGTAATGCTTTGTAACCCTAATCCGATGGTAGATATAAGTTAAGGGTGTTACAAAAAGCTTGACACAATTTCAAAACATTCAAAGTTACCAAAATAACATACAACCCTATACATGTCAAAACACATATCACACACACACTCCATTTAGTTACTTCATTCTTAATTTATGCCATCTAGCCATACTTCTTCACAAGACACACATAAAAAACCAAATTCGTTTATCAACACAAATATGTACCAACTAATTTCAAAACATACATATACACAAGTAAGTTAAGCATAGGCTCGAAACATATCAAATTAACAAACAACCCTATACATGCCATTTATAACTATTAGCCCAACTTATTCAAAAGGTACCAAAATAGTCAATGGATAGTGTGATTGTGCTCTGACAAAGATTCCAACCGATCGAGCTTTCCGATGACCTATTTTAACAGCCCGATTTAGGGGCTAGTCAGAAAAATGATCTTGAGATCAATAATCTGAGGTTAGAGAAAATTATTTCCATGATATTTTATGAGTTATAGTGTGATGGTATAAATGTATGAAAATTTTGGTGCTTAAATTTTATCGATTTCTTGCTTAATCGCGAAAAAGGACTAAATCGCATAAAGTGCGAAAGTTTCATTTTATTAGCTAAATGTGCCAAATAGCCATAGAATGTTAATAGGAGGTCTTTAAAAGCAATTAGCCCCTTGTAAATGGTTGGTCGGCCATAGTAGATCATATGAGACAAGAATTGACAAATTGGTCAAGCTTGGTAATAGTTGTTGACTACTTGAGAAATAGAATAAAATAAATAAAAGATGATATCCATGTTTTCTATTCACCTTTCCCCACCAAAAATAGCAAGCAAATATGGGTTTTTGAAAACTCAAAATTTTAGCAAGCTCTTCTCCATTCAAGTAAGTGATTTTAATGATTTTTCTTGAAGATAGTTGTACTTTTAGAACCCCTAGAGCTTAAGCTTTAAAATGAGAGGACTAATTTGCAATATGGTGAAAAATTTAGAGTTTTTCCATGAAAGCTTTCATTGTTATTTGCTACCTTTTTATGGAAGAAATAAAGTCTTAGTTGTTAGATGAGCAACTTTTGTGAAAGGTGTTGTCATAAAAACACCTAAAAGGACCTTGTTGGAAAGGTTATGAAAATGGCTGTAAATGCGTGAAATGTTGGGTTTTGATGATAGCCATAAGAGAAATAAATGTTTACCTAGGCTTGTTGAAGATAGATATTTGATTAGAATAAATTTCTGAGTCTAGGGGTAAAATGGTCATTTTGCCAAAGTTTAAGGGAAAAATAGTAATTTTGCCAAAGCATGATTATTAAAATGCATTTATTAATGTGATGATTGAAACGAGCTAAATTGCTATTACAGAGCAAGAAGAACCAAGAATCCACCTCGATCGGGGAAAGAATAAAGTCTCGGACTAGATCGACGATCTAGCTTATTTTGAAATCGGGGTAAGTTTATATGTGATAAATTCAACATTATGTTAGCGCGTTTGAGAATATTTGGTAGTATATTGATACATGATGTTCTACTAAATTGAGTATTTGATGTTGAATGAGTAAGTTGAGATGTTGAAGTCCTAGTGGACTATAATGAATGTAAAAATGCTATCATCGAGACATGAAATAGATAAGGTCCCATATAAAATCATGTCCGGGACATGGCCTCGGCACCAAATTGAGATCCCGTATAAGACCATATCCGGGATATGGCTTCGGTATTGAATATGAGAATCGTATAAGACCATATCTGGAATATGGCATCGATACTTGATGTGAGATTCTGTATAAGAACATATCCGGGATATGGCATTGGTACTCAGAGGTGACCCCATGTAAGGCCACATCTAGGGTGTGGCATTGATTTCGTACTAATATTAATGACGATGAATATGCATCCTTGAGTATCCCTAGTGATTAATGGGATAGATAGATAAGCTTGAAAATAGAAATGAGATTAGTACTAAAGTCATGTCAATGAGTGAATACAGGTACTCGTGAATGATTCACGAGGAAATATTTACGACATGTGGCATGGTATGTGCTTAATAAGGGTGAGTGTGAGTAAGAATGGCAAGAAGCCTATAACCTTGTGTATGGTTAATTAATGCCATGGATGGACTTTATCATGAGCTTATTATTGTTATTTATTTCCATGCAAACTTACTAAGCTTTGAGCTTACCCCTCTCAGTTCCCTTTTCCTTGTAGTATTGCCTAGATAACTCGGGGATCGTGGGATGCGGGAGTTCGAAAATCACACTATCAACATCACTTTGGTATAACAATTTAAACTTATTTTGGGTATGGCACGTATAGGACTTGGGTATTTTGTTAGGTCGTAATTGTTAGCCAAAGTGTTGGCTATGTATGTTATTAAAGTCACTTTGTATATGGTCATTAAAGTTGGGCCAATACCTGGCAAATTCTTATGTTTATTGAAGATGAATTTATGAAGTTTATGCTTGTGTGAATGTTTTGAATTGAGTTCTTGGATGTGCCTTTGGGTTATGAGTTGTGTTGAGATGAGTTAGTATAAGTATGTTTGCTATGCAGGGTGGCATTTGGCTTGGAATATAGCATTTTTAATGTCCACAAGGGTAGATGCACAGGTGTGTGTCTAGGTCATGTGAGACATACGGTCAGCCCCATGGGCGTGTTGATCGGCCGTGTGTCCCCTTGCATGCTAGGCTTGCAAGTCAGTATGCTCAATAGTAAACATACGGGCAGAGACATGACCGTGTGCCACAATCGTGTGGGAGGCACGACTTTGAACATGGGCATGTGCCCAGGCCGTGTGAAGTCTGCACTTTAAATGTGAAATTTAATTCGACACACGGTTTAAGGACACGGGCGTGTGCCTTGGCCGTATGACCACAGTGAGGTGATGATGTCATAAAAAGAATGTCAAGGTTTTGGCACACGGGCTGAAACATGAGCGTGTCGAGGCTGTGTGAGGGACACAGGCCAAAGACATGGGCGTGTGCTCAGCCGTGTGAAATAAGTCAGTGTTGACCATTAGTGAGGGACATGGGCGTGTGTGACCACACAGCCTGCCCACACGGGCGTGTCCCATTCCACACGAGCGTGTGGCCCCTGTTTAGGCAAAATATTTCTAAGTGTGTAAAAGTTCCAATTCTTTTCTGAAACCTTCCGGAAGTATGCTTAGGGCCTCGTAGGCCTATTATAAGGAGGTTAGATGTGAGAATGGGAAAGTTTAATTTGGAATGGATTTTGATGACCTAAAGTGTTATGATCATGTGAGTCAAGTACGGTAACACCTCGAACTCAGTTCTAGCATAGAATACGGGTGAGGGGTGTTACAGTCAGTGGTATCAGAGCTACAGTTTAGTCGATTCTCGAACTAACATAGCGTAAGTATGAGTCAATCTATACATGCCATATGTAAGAGTACTTGTGTAATGATAGTGTGACGACTCCTGACAATTTAAATTGTATTTTTATATAGTTAATAGATCCCAATCCTGACCGAGCTGCAGCCGATGATGCTGCAAGTAATACGCCGGCTCCCGCGCAAGGGATCCCGCCAATAGAGAGTAGACCCGAGACCTTGGGTTAGAGAGAAGAGGCCCGGGAAGCCTTTCTCCATATGGTGAGTAATTGGTACATAGAATACATTCGAGCAATTCTGAATGCTCCACCTTCTTCACCCCTGCCTATTCCTCAGCCTACCCATGTAGCACCCCAAGTGGTAGAAGTTGTAAGAAGAGAAAAGGCTCCGGTTGATAGAATCTGGAAACAAGGAGCTAAAGAATTCAGGGCTAGTAAAGATGATAATCCTGAAAGAGCCGAATTTTGGCTTGAAAATACCATCAGGGTATTTGATGAATTATCATGCACACCTGAAGAGTGCATGAAGTGTGTGGTTTCTCTTTTGAGAGATTCCACTTATCAATGGTGGAATACCCTTGTGTCGGTAGTACCAATAGAAAGGATCACACGAGAGTTCTTTTAAGAAGAGTTTCGAAAGAAGTATCTCAGTCAGAGGTTCATTGACCAGAAGAGAAAGGCATTCCTTAAACTGAAACAAGGAAAGATGACAGTAACTGAGTATGAGCACGAGTTTGTGAGGCTCAGCAAGTATGCTCGGGAATGTGTGTCCTCCGAAGCCATCATGTGTAAGAGGTTTGAGGACGGACTAAATGAAGATATCAAATTATTTGTTGGTGTCCTTGAGTTGAAGGAATTTGTTGTACTAGTGGACCGGGCTTGTAAAGTCGAAGAATTAGTTAAAGAGAAAAGAAAAGCTGAGATGGAGTCTCGTGATTCAAGAAAGAGACAGTGGAGTAAGTCATTTCAGTCCTCGTCCAAGAAGTCAAGAGATTTCTCTACCCAATCGGCTACTTCAGCCGAGTTTTCAAGTAGAGGCAAGAGTAAACAGTACTCAGGGTCTAAAGCTCAGACTACATTAGTTGCCAGTGTTGGCAACACCCGACCGAGTAGACCGGAGTGTCCACAATGTGGTAGACGTCATTTTGATGAATGTCGACCGAATTAGAAGGCTTGTTTTAGGTGTGGGTCTCTAAACCATTTTATTAGAGATTGCACAGAGAGGGATGGGAAAGAGAAGCCTCAAGATGCAAGACCGGGAGGCATTACCAGAGGAAGACCACAGAGAAACCCAGGAAGCGGGGCAAGTAGTAAGAATATGCACAAAGAGCAGGCTGGGAGATCTGAGGGTAGAGCGCTTGCGAGGACCTATGCCATTCGTGCTCGTGAAGAGGCATCATCTCCTGATGTGATTACGGGTACCTTTTCTCTCCATGATACTAAAGTTATTGCTTTAATAGATCCGGGATCTACCCATTCATACATCTGCATGAAATTAGTATCTAGAATGAGTATGCCCGTAGAGTCCACGGAATTTGTGATAAAGGTGTCTAATCCTTTAGGAAAAAGTGTATTAGTTGATAAAGTATGCAAAGATTGTCCATTGATGATTAGAGGTCATTATTTTAAGACAAACCTCATGTTATTGCCATTTGATGAATTCGATATTATTCTTGGTATGGATTGGTTAACTGCTCATGATGTGACAGTAAATTATGAAAAGAAATATATTGAGTTGAGATGTGAAAATGGGGACACTCTTCATATTGAATCAGATGAACATGACAGATTGCCGGTAGTGATCTCCCACATGTTGGCTTAGAGGTATATAAGAAAAAGATATGAAGCATATCTTGCCTTTGTGATGAATGCCAAGGAAACTGAATTAGGAATTGAATCAGTGCCGATAGTGTGTGAGTACCCAGATGTTTTTCCCGAAGAATTGCCAAGGTTACCTCCGGTTAGAGAGGTTGAATTTGGCATCGAGCTAGCTCCCAGTACAGTACTGATATCGATTGCTCCTTACAGAATGGCTTCAACGGAGTTGAAGAAACTAAAGGCACAGTTACAAGAGTTGATGGAAAAAGGTTTTGCTAGACCGAGTTGTTCTCCATAGGGTGCTCCAGTGCTATTTGTGAAAAAGAAAGATGGTTCCATGAGGTTATGTATAGATTAACAACAGTTTAATAAAGTAACAGTGAAGAACAAGTACCCATTGCCAAGAATCAACGATTTGTTTGATCAATTGAAAGAAGCCACTGTGTTCTCCAAGATAGACTTGAGGTCGGGATACTACCAGTTGAGAGTAAAAGACTCAAACGTGCCTAAGACGGCTTTTCGAACGAGATATGGGCATTATGAATTTTAGTCATGCCTTTCGGTTTGACAAATGCCCCTGCAGTGTTTATGGATTTAATGAACCGCATCTTCCGGCCATTTTTGGACAAGTTTGTTGTTGTTTTTATTGATGACATACTGATATATTGTCGGGATGAGCATGAGCATGTCGAGCACTTGAGGATCGTTTTACAAATTCTACGAGAAAATCAGTTGTATGCCAAGTTCAGCAAAAGTGAGTTTTGGCTTGAGGAAGTTGGATTCTTGAGGCATATTGTCTCGGGAGAGGGAGCCCGAGTAGACCCAACTAAAGTTTCAGCTATTGTGGATTAGAAACCGTCGAAAAATATATCAGAGGTTAGAAGTTTTCTAGGCTTAGCTGGCTACTATAGGCGGTTTGTCAAGGGGTTTTCCATGATAGCAACTCCAATGATGAAACTATTACAGAAAAATGTAAAGTTTGAGTGGACGAAAAGTGCCAAGAGAGTTTTGAAAGATTAAAGGCAATGTTGACAGAGGCTCCAATTTTAGTACAACCCAAGTTAGGAAAGGAATTTGTGATCTACAGTGATGCATCCTTAAGTGGATTGGGTTGTGTACTTATGCAAGAAGGCAAGGTGATAGCATATGCCTCCAGACAGTTAAAGCCACATGAGAAGCATTACCCGACACATGATTTAGAACTGGCCACCATTGTGTTTGCATTAAAAATATGGAGACACCATTTGTATGGTGAGAGATGTCGGATATTCACAGGTCATAAAAGTCTAAAGTATTTAATGACTCAGAAAGAATTGAACTTAAGGCAGCGAAGATGTCTAGAGTTGATAAAGGATTATGAATTGGTTATTGATTATCACCCGGGAAAGGTGAGTGTAGTTGTCGATGCTTTGAGTAGAAAGTCTCTATTTGTATTGAGGGTTATGAATACACGGATGAATTTATCAGATGACGGTTCCATTCTAGCTGAGTTGAGAGCTAGATGATGTTCCTCCAAGAGATTTATGAGGCTCAGAAGGATGACAGAGATTTACAAGCCAAAAGAGTTCAGTGTGAGTCGGGTGTTGAGTCTGACTTTCGGATTAATTTAGATAGATGCTTAATGTTCAGAGATAGAGTTTGTGTACCGAGGAATGATGAGCTCATTCATAAAGTTTTGTATGAGGCACATAGTGGATGTTCATTTGTACATCCAGGTAGCACCAAGATGTATAATGACTTGAAGAAATGGTATTGGTGGCCAAGTATGAAGAAAGATATTTCTGAGTTTGTTTCAAGATGCTTGATTTGTCAACAAGTAAAGGCCGAACATCAGGTACCCTCGGGTTTGCTTCAACCTATAATGGTACCCGAGTGGAAATGGGACCAAATTACCATGATTTTGTAACGGGTTTACCATTGACACTGAATAAGAAAGATATTGTATGGGTTGTAATTGATAGACTTACGAAGTGAGCCCATTTCACACCTATTCGAGTTGACTACTCACTTGACAAGTTGAAAAACTTGTATGTTTTTGAGATTGTGAGGTTACACGGAGTGCCCTTATCGATTATATCGGATAGAGATCCGAGATTTACATCCAGATTTTGGAAAAAGTTGCAAGATGCGTTGGGCACAAAGTTGAATTTTAGTACAGCTTTCCAACCCCAATTCGATGGTCAGTCGGAGAGGTTAATACAAGTACTTGAAGATATGCTTCGGTGTTGCGTTCTTGTGTTTCAAGGCAGTTGGGAAAAATACCTATCATTGGTGGAATTCGCCTACAACAATAGTTTTCATTCAAGTAAAAAATGGTGCCTTATGAGGCTTTATATGGGCGTAAGTGCCGAACGCTTTTATATTGGACTGAACTTAAGGAAAACCAGATTCACGGAGTTGATTTGGTTAGAGAAACTGAAGGAAAAGTAAAGGTGATTCGAGATTGCTTAAAAGATGTTTCTGATCGACAAAAATCCTATTCGGATCTAAAAAGGAAAGAAATTGAGTATCAAGTCAGTGATAGAGTATTCTTGAAAGTGTCACCATGGAGGAAAGCACTCAGATTTGGCCAGAAAGGCAAATTGAGTCCGCGTTTTATCGGACCATATGAGATCACCGAGAGGATAGAGCCGATAGCTTATCGATTGGCTTTTCCAACTAAGTTGGAAAAGATTCATGATGTATTTCACGTGTCAATGTTGCGACGCTACCGATCAGACCCTTCGCATGTGATTACACCGACAGAGGTTGAGATACAAGCTGATATGACTTATGGTGAAGAACCAGTTAAGATTCTAGCCCAGGAAGTCAAGCAATTGAGGAATAAAAGTATAGCTCTCGTGAAAGTCTTATGGCAGAGACATGGGGTAGAAGAAGCTACATGGGAGCCCGAGGAGGTTATGAGGAATCAGTACCCAAACCTTTCCACTGGTAAGATTTTCGGGGACGAAAATCCTTAAGGGGGAGAATTGTAACAGCCCGATTTAGAGACTAGTCGGAACAGTGATCTCGGGATCACTAATCCGAGGTTAGAGAAAATTATTTCCATGATATTTTATGAGTTATAGTGTGATGGTATAAGTGTATGAAAATTTTGGTGCTTAAATTTTATCGATTTCTTGCTTAATCGTGAAAAAAGACTAATCGCATAAAGTGCAAAAGTTTCATTTTATTAGCTAAAGGTGCCAAATAGCTATAGAATGCTAATAGGAGATCTTTAAAAGGCAATTAGCCCCTTGTAAATGGTTGGTCGACCATAGTAGATCATATGAGACAAGAATTGACAAATTGGTCAAGCTTGGTAATAGTTGTTGACTAATTGATAAATAGAATAAAATAAATAAAAGATGATATCCATGTTTTCTCTTCATCTTTCTCCACAGAAAATAGCAAGCAAATAGGGGTTTTTGAAAGCTCAAAATTTCAGCAAGCTCTTCTCCATTCAAGTAAGTGATTTTAATGATTTTTCTTGAAGATAGTTGTACTTTTAGAACCCCCTAGAGCTTAAGCTTTCAAATGAGGGGACTAATTCGCAATATGGTGAAAAGTTTAGAGTTTTTCCATGAGAGCTTTCATTGTTATTTTCTGCATTTTTATGGAAGAAATTGAGTCTTAGTTGTTAGATGAGCAACTTTTGTGAAAGGTGTTGTCATGAAAACACCTAAAAGGACCTTGTTGGAAAGGTTATAAAAATGGTTGTAAATGTGTGAAATGTTGGGTTTTGATGATAGCCATAAGAGAAATAAATGTTCACCTAGGCTTGTTGAAGATAGAAATTTGATTAGAATAAATTTTCGAGCATAGGGGTAAAATGGTCATTTTGCCAAAGATTAAGGGCAAAATAGTAATTTTGCCAAAGCATGATTATTAAAATGCTTTTATTAATGTGATGATTGAAACGAGCTAGTTTGCTATTATAGAGCAAGAAGAACCAAGAATCCACCTCGATCAGGGAAAGAATAAAGTCTCGGACTAGATCGACGATCTAACTTATTTTTGAAATCGAGGTAAGTTCGTATGTGATAAATTCAACGTTACGTTAGCGCGTTTGAGAATATTTGGTAGTATATTGATACATGATGTTCTACTAAATTGAGTATTTGATGTTGAATGAGTAAGTTGAGATGTTGAAGTCCTAGTGGACTATAATGAATGTAAAAATGCTATCATCGAGACATGAAATAGATAAGGTCCCGTATAAGACCATGTCCGGGACATGGCCCCGGTACCGAATTGAGATCCCGTATAAGACCATATCCGGGATATGGCTTAGGTATTGAATATGAGAATCGTATAAGACCATATCCAGGATATGGCATCGATACTTGATGTGAGATTCTGTATAAGACCATATCCGGGATATGGCATTGGCACTCAGAGGTGACCCCATGTAAGACCACATCTGGGGTGTGGCATTGGCTTTGTACTTATATTAATGACGATGAATATGCATCCTTGAGTATCCCTAGTGATTAATGGGATAGATAGATAAGCTTGGAAATAGAAATGAGATTAGTACTAAATTCATGTCAATGAGTGAATACAGGTACTCGTGAATGATTCACGAGGAAATATTTACGACATGTGGCATGGTATGTGCTTAATAAGGGCGAGTGTGAGTAAGTATGGCAAGAAGCCTATAACCTTGTGTATGGTTAATTAATGCCATGGATGGACTTTATCATGAGCTTATTGTTGTTATTTATTTCCATGCAAACTTACTAAGCTTTGTGCTTACCCCTCTCATTTCCCTTTTCCTTGTAGTATTGCCTAGATAACTCGGGGATCGTAGGACGCGGAAGTTCAGAAATCACACTATGAACATCACTTTGGTATAACAATTTAGACTTATTTTGGGTATGGCATGTATAGGTCTTGGGTATTTTGTTAGGTCGTAATTGTTAGCCAAAGTGTTGGCTATGTATGTTATTAAAGTCATTTTGTATATGGTCATTAAAGTTGGGCCAATACTTGGCAAATTCTTATGTTTAATGAAGATGAATTTATGAAGTTTATGCTTGTCTGAATGTTTTGAATTGAGTTCTTGAATGTGCCTTTGGGTTATGAGTTGTGTTGAGATGAGTTAGAATAAGTATGTTTGCTATGCAGGGTGGCATTTGGCTTGGAATATAGCCTTTTTAATGTCCACATGGGTAGACGCACGAGCGTGTGTCTAGGCCGTATGAGACACACGGTCAGCCCCATGGGCGTCTTGATCGACCGTCTGTCCCCTTGCATGCTAGGCTTGCAAGTCAGTATGCCCAGTAGTAAACACACGGACAGAGACACGACCGTGTGTCACAACCGTGTGGGAGGCACGGCCTTGGACATGGGCATGTGTCCAGGATGTATGAAGTCTGCACTTTAAATGTGGAATTTAATTCGACACACAGTCTAAGGACACGGGCGTGTGCCTTGGCCGTGTGACCATAGTGAGGTGATGACGTCATAAACAAAATGCCAAGGTTTTGGCACACGGGCTGAAACATGGGCGTGTCGAGGCCGTGTGAGGGACATAGGCCAATGACACGGGTGTGTGCTCAGCCGTGTGAAATAAGTCAATGTCGACCACGGGTAAGGGACATGGGACCTGCCCACACGGGCGTGCCCCATTTCACACAGGCGTGTGGCCCCTGTTTAGGCAAAATATTTCTAAGTGTGTAAAAGTTCTGATTCTTTTTCGAAACCTTCCAGAAGTATGTTTAGGGCCTCGTAGGCCCATTATAAGGAGGTTAGATATGAGAATGGGAAAGTTTAATTTGGAATGGATTTGAGGACCTAAAGTGGTATGATCATGTGAGTCAAGTACGGCAACGCCTCGAACTCAATTCTAGCATAGAATACGAGTATGGAGTGTTACACCTACAGAAACAGAGAAATCAACTAGGTAAGCAACTAATGCTTAGTAAGTTCGTATAACAAAACTTAAACTTACCAAGTGAAATAATTAAACAACTATAAATGATTCCATTTAGCCATGTCCAAATTTCCTTTTCCTATACATAACACCTCACCAGATTAGTAGGTGAAACAATGCACATATAAATTTAACCAAATAAGGCATATAACCTTTCAAGCTTTTCAAATCATCAATTACTTTCATCATATACTATGTACTTTCATTTTCATTACCTTTCATACCTCAAATTTCATATATCATACATAATATAGCATAGTAAATCATGACAATTACCTAATAAGCATTTAGGTTTTATATATCATCCATCATACACGCGCGCACACACACACACACACACACACACATATATATATATATATATATCCATTTCACATTCTACATATTTGAGTCCACATAGTTAGTAGATAATAAGTAAACATAATATATATTAAGAAATAAATTTCATGCTTATTTCATCCGTCACATGATAAATTCTCATCCTTTTCGTTGCATATGTGCATATCCATCTTTCCATTTCTTATGAACATTAGTACATTAAATTTTTATATATGTCTTTCCATTAACCTTTACTTGCTCGTTGAATCAAATGAAATAACATCGAATACTATAAAAATACTCATATAACCATTTAATTCTTTAAACACACCACAACATCACGATTTAACATTCATTATCAAACTATACTAGTCAAATGTTCAACTCGTATTCATACTTACGATACATGCCTCACTTGAAACGTGTTATCTGAATAGAAAATGATCGGAGGGTGCCATGGTGTCTTTCAACCATGGTCTTATTTATTCTCGTCTTGATGCCATATTGTCTTTCAACCACGGTCTTATTCAATTCCCATCGTGTTTCCATAGTGTCTTTCAACTATGGTATTATTTCTTTGATTCGTGATGCCATAGCGTCTTTTAGCTATGGTCTTACTCGATAAAATTGTGATGCCATAACGTCTTTTAGCTATGGTATTACTCGATAGATTCGTGATGCCATAACGTTTTTCAGCTATGGTCTTACTTGCTAGAATCATGACGCTATAACGTCTTTCAGCTATGGCCTTACTCGTTTCTGGTATGGTGTCATAATGTCTTTCAACTATTGTCTTAATCATTTCCTTCAAGCCAACAAACTCGTTTCATATATAAACAATAGATATTGAACAACCAAAACAATAACTAATTGATTTAATCAAGTTACGAACTTACCTGAACTGAATTGTAATAGTTGTAGAAGTTTAGGGACTATTCTGCAATTTTTCCTTTTCCACGTAAGTCAATAGGGTCTTGACTAAAATGTAAAATTTTCCCTTTATTAGCTTACATTCACATGCCAATTAATTCTTCATTTTATACCCTTTTATTTTTTTTAAGTATATAATTGCCCCTAACTTTTACAACGCTTGCAATTTAATCCCTTAACCCAAAAATCATCAAATTAACCATTTTATCAAGTTCAAAATTTACAGACGAATAATCTAGGCTCTTAAACAGTCCCAATTATACCTCTAATTCACCATCAAACCTTGAAAATTTGACATTTTAACAATTTAATCCTTAAATAAAAAAACTAATAAAAATTACTTCACATAATAACCAAATACCACAATCAAAGCTTCAAACACATAATTATCATAAAAAAAAACCAAGATTAATCAATGAAAACTTCTAAAAATTTTAACAGATTCAAAAACGGAGGTACGAATTAGCTGGACCTAGTTGTAACAATCTCAAAAACATAAAATTCATTAAAAACATGACTCAAAACTTACCCATGCAAGGCTTAAACCAGCCAAATATTTAAGCTTCTCTCCTATGGTGTTTTCGGCCAACCATGACAACAAATGGAGAGGAAGATGCTATCTTTTTCTAATTATTTTGTTTTAATTTTATGTTAAATGCCATTTTGCCATTAAAACATGTGTTATTTTATTATTTTTATTCCAATTGTGGTCCAACAATAATAACTAGGGTTTAGTTGCTATATAGGTCCTCCCTCCTGTGATATTTAAGCTATTAAATCATCTAAATGCAATAATTATCAAGTTTTGCATCTTTTACAATTTAGTTCGTTTTCTTTAATTAGTTACCTAAACGTTAAATTTTCTTAACCAAATTTTAATACGACCCTAATGACACTCCATAAATATTTAATAAAATACTTACGGACTCGATTTATAGAAATGAGGTCCCAATACCTCCTTTTTTTAAAACCACTTGACTTTAAGGATTTACCACTTGAACCTAATTATTCGTTCAAATAACATAAATTGTCAAATAAAAATTTAATAATATTATATTTGACTCATAAATATTAAATAATAATATTTATAGACTCACTTGTTAGGTTTGTGGCCCCGAAACCACTATTTTTTATAACACTGAAAAACGGGCTGTTATATTTAAAGCAAGGTAAGTACATATTTTCCATTTGAACTTACTAAACACTTATATGCTTACTCTAGTTATTTTTCCTACTTGTAGATCTTCATTCGCGAGACTCCCAAATCCGGATCTTTATGGGCATCACACTATCATCGAAACTGTAAAAATGTTTTCATTTTTGTTCTTAAAGTTGTGGCATTTATATACGATCATTATGTCATATAAATGGTCAACTTAATGTGTGTGTTGAAGATGTAATTGTGGCTAAAATGTGTGTGTTGAAGATGTAATTGTGGCTAAACTTGTGTTTGCATTTTAAGCTTAATATATGCCCAAATTGATGCTTAGTTTGATCAAGCGAAATGCCATTTGAATTCATTATCTCAAGCTTACTTAAGTTTTATGTCACAATTGGATAAATGAGGTATCTTGGCATGTTAATGTGGAAATATGACTTGAAATGTTTAAATTGACTATGTGATTGTGATTTGCTATCCATGAATGTAGAAGTGCTGTAAATGTGATTTGACATAGTTGGTATAATGTCATGCATTGGTAAAATTGGTTAATTGATGTTTATTTGAATTTGGTATGTTCATATGGATGCATAAACATGTTTGGTAGGGAGCTTGAATAAGTAACAATGTGATTTTTTGCCAAAACAGGGGCAACGTCGTGACCCTATGACCCCAACGTTGCGACATAGTTCGATAGTGAGTGGCGTTGCGACGTCGAGATTCCTGAAGTCACAATGTAACTCACTAACTAGCAATGCCGCGATGTGGATACTATGATGTCGCAATGTCAACCCGTAAGTTTAAAATCTTTTCAATTAAGTCCTTATTCGACCTTGGGTTAACAAAGGAACTCTCGTAAGCTCGTATAAGACTCCAAAATATTTTTATATCATATCAAAAAGTGGTTTATGCTAATGAACATGTTGGAATGGTTGAATTATATCGAAGTTTATTGTAGTTACTCCGACAACGAATGTAGCATCCTGTAGATTGGACCCGACGATCTGGTCGGGTTAGGGTGTTATATTAAAGGTGAGGCATGGAGTTGATATGGACTTTGCTAAGTTTTAGGGCTTAAGTTGTTGTTGATACTAATTAGATTATCGAGTTAAGGGGTAATGGAGCAAAGATTGAGTGACCAAAGCGTAAACTTGTAAACTCAGTAATAGTTTAAAAAACAATTTGTATCTTTTTGAAAATGCGTGACTAAATTGTAAATTTACACATCTCACATCTAACGTTCGTTACCAAGTTAAAAGGCCAGTGACCAGCTTGTAACCTTTTGAAATTGAGTGATCAAATTGTAAATTTATCCATCACACACCTGACATCCGTTACAAAGCTAATGGGCCGGTGACCAACTTGTAACTTTTGAACTTTCGAAGAGTTCAATGACTAACTTGTAACCTTTTGAAATTTAGCTAAAATTTTTCTGTTCTATTTTTTGCATAAATATAAAAAAATTATATAAAAATAAGATGATCTAACTCTTTACCTATTTTTATTCTCTCTTTTTTTAAAAAAAAAAATTATACTTGTAGAATTAAAATTAAAGCAAGTAATGAAAAAGTTGAATTACAACATCAACCCTAGAGAGAATTGGAGCACATGATTTTTAGGCGCGGCACAACAGGGGTAAAAAGGTCCAATAAAAGATTAATATTGTTAATTCCGTTTTCCTTCCCTCTATAAAAAGAGAAGCCTCATTTTTCTCTGCTTTCATGCTAAAGAACAAGAAGAAGAAGCAGAGACCTTGCTACAAGGAGGCACTTCATCACTTTAACGTTTTTTAATCTGCTTCTTCTTTAAGTTTTTTACGCAAAACCCATATACAATATTCGTCTTTATTCTTCCTTTTTGCCTTCCATTTCTATTTCTCTATTGTTTATTTCGAAGGAAAAGAAAAAGGTAGATACTTGAGTTAAAGAAAGATAGTGAGAGATGGGCAATTGCTTCCCATCATTATTCCATGCTCGACCAAGAAGACCTATCCAGTTCAATGCTGCAGCTTTAGGTAATGTTTTAATGGGGGTCTTTTCCTTTCATGCAGTCGTTTCTTTCTTTCTTGAAAGCTTTCATTTAATTACTTCAGATATGTTTTAGTGGTTTCTTTTCATTTCATGCAGTCGTTTCTTTTTTTTTCTTGCTTTCTTGAACGGTTTCCGTTTACTTTGGATAATGTTTTAATGGGGTCTTCTTATTTCATGCAATTTCTTTCTTTTTAAGAATCATGGATGGCTACCTTTATCCTTTATATCTTTCAGGTTCCTTGTGTATGCTTTAAATTAATGGCTTTATCTAATAATTGTTACCGATTTATATTCAATTCATTAATGGCATTCTTTTTGGTTTTTATACAGGATTTGTTGTTTTCTCTTTGTGGATTTCTTGATTTCAGGTTGACAGATGTCTTTAACCTAAACCCTCTACCCTTAAATTGTGTATTTGTTAGTCACTTCAAGTGGTCTTAAAAACAAGTAGACAGGTACTAATGCTACCATTGGTTTGGTACTGTTTTAAAATGTGAGCAAAGATATATGCTTGCACTGGTAAATTGCCACTTGGAAGGTAGTAATCGATGGTGGCATGTTATAGTATAGAAATATGGAATTGTTTCCCTTCTTTGATAGTAAATTCCTTGAATGAATTCAATTATGATAATCTAGCAATGTATTTAGTTCATGTAGAAAGGTCCTTTTTTATGGTTAGAATTGTATGGTTGCATACATCACTGGGCTGTTTTTTCAGTATTTAATTCATAAATGCATCATTGTCAACTACTTTTAGCGTTTAGCATAAGATTGTTATGTAGATGAACTGATATTGATAAGATTACTAAAATTTATAATTTATGTTCTTTGCTCAAGTTTCCCACCACTAATTCATAATAATATACATCTTATGTGCTTGAAACTTTCTTTCTTGGCCTGCTCCTATGCTAATCTGGTTTTTTTTTTTTTTTTTTTTTTTTTTTGAAAATGATATTTGAAGGTAAGCAATTAAATAACCTCTTTTTTTTGTTACTTTTGGACTATCACACAATGTACCATTCATCCAGCATTGTTCTAGCTCATTGCAGGGAACCTTTTTTTTTTTTTCTCTTTCAGTTTCAGGACTTCCAAACCTTCGCCCGAATGAAACAACAACTGGAAGTGGTTGTATATTGTCACCCCCTCTTCTGAAATCATTCACATATTCTGAGCTAGAACAGGCTACCATGAACTTTAGTTCCCAGAATCTCATAGGGGAAGGTGGGTTCGGTTATGTTTACATGGGGTTCATTGATGAGCAGACCCTTAATGCTGCAAGTCCTGAAAGTGGAATGGCTGTTGCTGTGAAGAAGCTTAGTCCCACTGGCACTCAGGGTCATGAGCAGTGGCTGGTTGGTTTCTTCATTCTATCATGTTCACTTTCGTTGAAAAATGTTCTTGGCTCATGTATCGATTGTGTTGACTGTAGACTGAACTTGGTAACCTTGGGCGACTTCGTCATCGGAACCTGGTAAAGCTTTTTGGATATTGCTCAGAAGGGGAGGATAGGTTTTTGGTCTATGAATATCTATCTAAAGGAAGCTTGCAGGATCTTCTTTTCAAAGGTGAATTAATACCTTTTTCAACGTATGCTTTATTGCTTATGATTGATTTTCGTATTATGCCGATAGATGTGTGTTTGTTCATTAATTTTGATGCTGTCTTAATTTCAGATTGTTCTCCACCATTGTCATGGGAAACAAGGGTTGGAATTGCCATAGATACTGCTAGAGTCCTTTCTTTCTTACATGAACTAGGGCTTATATTACGAGATATAAAGT
Source organism: Gossypium australe (assembly GCA_005393395.2). Lineage (NCBI taxonomy): Eukaryota > Viridiplantae > Streptophyta > Magnoliopsida > Malvales > Malvaceae > Gossypium > Gossypium australe. The sequence continues at coordinate 68,502,568 of CM016615.1, forward strand.
CAGCGAATATCCTACTAGATCCGGTGTGTTGCCTAAAAACCAAGTTGCAGTATGCTGTAGTGCTGAATCGAAGTTATATTCTACCAACTATAAATGATACTAATTAAAATCCATCTTATATCATTGTTGCAGGATTTCAATGCAAAACTTTCGGATTTGGGCTATGCAATAGAAGGCCCTACTGGTGATCAATCTTATGTTTTAACTCGATCTTTGGTACTGAAGGATATACTGACCCTCAATATCTTGCTACAGGTTACTATGGTTGCCCTCTTATGCTATCTTTGTTTGTCATAGTCTTTGGTAAAGCTCTTGGCCATCTTATTGTACGAATGAGCTCTTCCAATGTTGTGCAGGTATGCTAAATACAAAGTGTGACGTCTATAGCTTCGGGGTCGTGTTACTTGAACTGCTTTCCAGACGCCAGGCTGTTTGTGAAACAGCAGCTGGTATAATGGAATTTCTAGTGAATTGGGCTAAACCATATTTAGGCGATAAACGCCTGTTATCCCGAATCATGGATACCAAGTTAAATGGCAACTACTCCAAGAGAGAAGCTTATGGTGTTGCAGTCATTGCATTGCAGTGTGTAAGTGAAGACAAGGTCGGGCCCTCAATGGCTGAGGTTTTATCAGCACTCAGACGTCTTCGTCTTCTCTCGGGTTCGCATGCATCCCCAAGTGGTGTTCCTTCGTCCTCCGTTAGGTTCAAAGATCAATGGCTTCCCTCACCTCCACTAGACAGCGTTTCATCTCAAAGATCAATTTCCCCTCTTTGCTCGTCTGACTTTTCGTCCCCAAGACATGTTCCTTCATCCCCAATCAATGGTCCTCCGTCCTCCCTTTCGTCCCAAAGCGATGGACCTCCTTTAGCTTAGGAGAGTTACGTAGGCAACTCTTCCCTCGCCAAGACAGAGGTTCATCTGAAAGACCAATTTCCCCACCCTTGGCTTCCACTTTATCCCCAAGCGATCTTCCTTTGTCCTTCCTTGGGTCCCCAAGCAATGGATCCGGGCCCGTCTCTCCTACAAGTGATGTACCTCAAGTGAAGAATTCCAAAGACAATAACAAGGACGCTTTGAAGGGGGCTTTATGGAATTCATATTAGTTTAATGCAAGTGCCAAAAACAAAGAAGTGGGGTAAATTTGGTTGGGTAGAGGATTATTTGGATTTTGTATAAATTTCATGAATGGTTTCGTATAAGAAAATGGAAATCTTCAGTTGCTTGATATGTGGATAAGGAAGGCTTAATAATATTTTACATACTGAATCAATTAAGTCAAAATCATATTCCATTTATTTGGTGGTTTTTATTACTAATTCTGCTGAAAGCTGGATGATTTAGAGAATTCCCACATATTCAATTTAAATCAAATGAAGCATTCTTAGAATAATTTTTCAAAGAAATATAATGATTTAGGTTTTTAAAATTAATATTTGATTGGCATTACTTTTTGATATACGGATACTCCACCCTTAAAAATTTGATTTTTTACTATACTTTTTATATTTACCCTTCACCTCACTTGTAGAGTTTAAAAACTCTACTCACAACACATAAAATATTTTACCTTTTCTAAAACTTAAGTCTCATTTGGTTTTATATTTTCGTACATAATTATCAGAGTACAATTCTTCAAATATATGAAAAAATATGATTTTTTTTTTATTTTCAAGAATTTAGTTCATTTACGTTTTAGATTTCAAAATTCAAGTCCAATTGTTAATACCGTTAAATTTTTTTCGTTAAATTCGTTGGTGACATTTTGAAATAAAAAAATACTCACTTGGTAGCCATATAACTTAAAAATAACGTTGTAATGTACTATATGCTTCTTTTTTGCTATAACTCCTTAGTGTTCAATTAATTGTTTTCATTAGAACAAAATGTAAATAGTTATTGAGTTTCATTGTATCTATTGGGGATCGACCTGATTAAACAACAAACAAGTAAAAAAAATAGTGGAAAAAATTGAGAAATTGAACACACAAATTTAACGTGGAAAAACCTCTCCAAAGAGGATAAAAAATTATGGGCAAAGATAATTTTACTATAGTGGCAAAAGAATGAATAGTACAAAGATGGAGATAAAAACTAAACCCCGAAACCCGAAAAACAAAAAAAATCCTCAAAATGTAAACACAAAATTCTCCAAAAGTGTTATAAGTTCTAATCTCTAATGGGTATATTTTCTAAGGTTGGAAAATAGTCTATTTATAGGTTAAATTCATAAGTCAAATAATAATAAAATAATCTAGACTAATTAGAGTTTGATTGAAACAAATAAAAATAGTTTAATTGGAAGATTATTTCTCAAATTTGACTGAAATAGGAGTCATACAAAACAAATCTCCACCCGCCATGGGCCTATCTGGAATTATGCAGGGAATTAACTAAGCCAAATCTGTGCTTAGAAACTAGAAGACTCCTAGCCTTTGACTTGTACACTACCAAATCAAAACTAACCCAGATATGATTTTCACGAACACAATGCCCTAACTTTTCAGAACCTATATCCAAAAGAGAATCTCACTTCAACAAAACAGTTATACATTTTTTCCTCCTATGACCAAGTTGCCTCCGCTCCAAACGAGTTGACTTCGACTCCGTAACGGACGAGGGACGTCTGATTTCACCGGTCACTATAGAACCTTCCAGAATATAAAGACTGTCATTTCTTTTACCTTTTAACAAAACGAGAGCCCTATGAGACACTTTAATGCCGTTCGACTCGATGTTGATTCTACAACCTTTCAAGTCTAAAATACTCAAGGAGATGAGATTCTTTCATAAATCAGGTACATACCTGACATCTGAGAGTGTCCTAATCATTCCATTGTACATCCTAATTTTAACAGTACCAATACCAATTACCTTACTGGATGAATCGTTTCCCATGCACACAACTCCACATTCAACCGAACTATATGTGGAGAACCATTCTCTATTGGGACACATGTGGAAAGAACATCCCAAATCTAGTATCCACTCAGACGTAAGCTCGGATATTTCACTCAAGTTTTTTGTAACACCACTAACTCGTACCTGTTGCCAAAACAGGGTTTCGGAGCATTACCAGAACATTCAGAACATTTTTCTATTAAACTACAAAAATTTACTATTCATTTACCGAGATCATTCAAAATGTCTCTTGATCGGGCCATCGAGGCCCAATACGAGTATTAGAATCGAATCAGGACTTAATCAGAACCTTTAAGAATTTTTCGCAAAATTACAAAATTTTTCTAAGGTGCAGGACTCACACGCCCGTGCTACAGGCTGCGTTCAATTTAGGTTGCTCTCTGACTTGCACCACACGGCCATGCCACACGCCCGTGTGCTAGGCCGTGTGGTTAATTAAATTAATTCGAATTAGGTGCAGATTTCACACGGCCAAGACACACGACTATGTTCTAGGCCGTGTGGCATACACGGCTGAGACACACGCCCGTGTCTCTGCCAATGTGCCCAATTCTAAGCATTCTGTTTCTCAAAATTAAGGTGCAGGGGACACACGGCCTAACTACATGCCGGTGTTACCAGGCCGTGTGTCACACACGGTCTAGACACACTCCCGTGTGTTTGCCCGTGTAGACAAAATGAAGTCATTTCTAGCTTCATTTCTGACCCAAAATTTCACCCAAGACCTGCACTTGAAACACACATCCAATACCAACCAATTCAAGCATTCAAATTAGGCAATTTCTATCATTCAACATAGCATATTGCATAAGTGTTTATAGACTTACCTTGGAACATCTTAGGCATTCACAACGCTCATCACACATTCTTAACATAACACATGTATATGAATATCTCATGATAATCTACTTAGTCATACCAAAATGAACCATTATTAGCCATTCCAATGGCTAGGTTACAAAATAACATTTCAAGCCACTATTGGCCAAGTTGTCCTATACATGAAATTATACCCAAAATGCTAGTTGATAGTATGACGATGCTCCAATAATCTCCAACCCTCGTGAGCTTCCGAGCACTATAAAACAAGGGAAAATAAATGGAGTAAGCAGTACATGCTTAGTAAGTTCGTATAACGAAAACTAAACTTACCAATCTTACTTATTAAAATCTAGGCATACAACGTTATGTTTCCATCCATTTGGCTAAATTGCCTAATCACATACATTCAATCAAACATGTTAGTCACCAAAATCTTCATATCAATCAAGTAACATAGATGAGCTCATCAAGCAATATTCTTTCGAGTCATTATCATATCATCTCAAGATTTTCATGCCATGTTAGGAGTTTTATGTCCGTCGAATCATTGAATTCTGATGGATGCTTAAGTGATACACTCGAAGTGTACGATTCAATAATCTATCAATTTCTTATTCAAGGGTACCCAATAGGGCACTTAACCAAGAAACACTCTCTCGAGCCACATATCGTATAACAGGATTACCAGTCCAGGCTAAATCCTTTATATAACGTAAGGTCAGAGGAGCTCGATTAAGATTACCAGTCCAGGCTAAACCCTAATCATAACGTATACTCGAGAGGTATTATACAGGGATTACCCGTTCGGGCTAAATCCTTCCTATAACAAGGTCAATGGGATTACTCGTCCGAGCTAAATCCCGTCTGCAACAAATGCAGGACTTCATTAATTTCAGGTAAGCGCATACAATAATCATAATCCAATATTCAATCGGGACTTAACCCTTTTTCACATTTTAAGCATGTATCAATTTTCCATAATAGTATAAAAGTAAGCACATCAACATAAATCACATTACATGCAACACAACATAATTACATGTCCGATTAAGTTACATGAACTTACCTCGACACTTGTTCGCGTTAGAAATCTACTAATCTGAAACCTTTTCTTTTCCTCAATCTAACCTCGAATTAGTGTTGCCCGGATCTATATAAATTAATTTAACCATCAATTTCATACATTTCATATTTAAATGGACTCACTTTACGTCCTAGGCAAAATTACCATTTTGCCCCTAACTTTTTCATAAATTCTGATTTTGTCCCTAGGCCCGAAAAATGAAACTTGTGCAAATTACTCCCTATTCCAAGCCTAACCAAAGCCCCATTACAAATTTTCCAGCACATGTATTCATAAAATTTCAAAATTTTTCATCAAATTTTATAACTTTTCATTTTAGTCCCTAAATCATGTTTTCATCAAAAATCACTTTGTAAAAGTTGTTTGTCTATCATTAATCTTTCATTTTCTACCATAAATTTTTAATTTCCAGCAAAATACATCCATGACCCATTTTCATACTTTGATAAATTTTCAAATTAATCCCCCAAATAGAGAGATTAAGTTATCCCGATTCTAAAAATACCAAAATTACTAAAAACAGGATAAGGAAACTTATCCAATTAGGCCTTGAAAGTTTCTCCTCTCTCTCCTAGGGTTTCCATAGAATTTTAGGTTGAATATGACAATAATAGGATGATATTTTCTTTTATCATCTTTTGATTAATTAAATTTCTCTATTTCCAATTTAGTCCTTGACCTTTTTCTATAATTCCATGGATGAGTCACCATAAAAAATCTACATACTTTTTTTAATAGTCTAATTACCATATAAGGACCTGTAGTTTTGAATTCCATAGCTATTTGATCCTTATAGCTACTAGAATTAAACTTTCACATTTTATGCGATTTAGTCCTTCTCGTAATTAGGCACTAAATCGATAAAATTTTCATGTCAAAATTTTCACATGTCACGACTATCATATTACGGGCCATATAATAAAATAAAAATAAATTATGTTTCGGGTCAGATTTGTGGTCCCGAAACCACTGTTCCTATTTCACTGAAAAATGGGCTGTTACATTTTTTACCAGTAACGACATTTTTTAGGCCGATCTGAACTAAAATTGCCATCATCCAAACTTGCCACAAATTGAAATTTGTGACACCATCGGACTTCTCAATGTCAAACCTTGTTGTTGTCATCTCTGAACGGCCTGATCTACGAAAATTAAACTAGCTCTGATATCACTTGCTGGGGATCGACCCGATTAAGGAACGAACAAGTAAAAAAAATAGTGGAAGAAATTGAGAAATGAACACACAAATTTAACTGGAAAAACCTCTCTAGAGAGAATAAAAAATCACGGATAAAGATAATTTTATTATAATGACAAAAAAATGAAAAATACAAAAATGGAGATAAAAACTAAACCTCGAAACCTGGAAAATAAAGAACCCGAAAAATGTAAACATACAATTCTCCAAAAGTGTTATGAGTTAGGTCAAATAATAATAAAATAATCTAGACTAATCAGAATTTGATTGAAACAAATAAACAGAATTTAATTGGAAGATTAAAATTATACTCAACAGTATCATCGATAGTTTATTGAAGCAAACCATTTTACAAACATTGGAACCTCGTTTAATTTCTCCTAATATTTGAACAGTTGCATTCAACCTAAAGTAAGCTTTCATGACGTTGATGTTGCATCAATTTCTCCGACGTGTAAACGAAGCTGTAAAAGTTGTGATTGCTAGGGTCCTAAAGGCACAACATTCACTGTGGTGTGTCGAAACCATTTTAAAATCGGGTTTTAGAAAAATGGGGATCGACTTTAAAAACGAAAATGGAGTCGCCACCAATCTTTTTTACTTCGGTGTGATTGGATCACCTTGTAAAACGTTTTATTTTAAAACATTTGATTTTGGTCCGTGAAAACGAGAAAATAGGTTTGGGAGTCGGTTACGTATGAGGAAGGGTTAGCACCCTCATAACGCCCAAAAATTGGTACCTAATCAATAAAATCATGTCCAAATGTTTAAAATTTAAAAGTATTCAAAAATATGATTTCTTTAAAAAACTTTGAGCACTTTAAATTAAAATTTGAGATTTTCTTGCTCCAAAGGAATATAAACATCACATCCAACACGTTAGGACATGATATTTTAAAACCTTTGTAACCAAAATCGTCTCATGATTTACAAAATTGTTAAAAAGGATATTTAGTTATTTAGCCAAACGGAAAATCGCACCCAACACGTTAGGGCATTATTTTCCGAATTTCTAAATACCTAAACATTGCCTTATCTTTTTTAAAACTTTAAATAAAGTATATTAACTTTGTAAAATACATTTTATTTTAAAATGATGATCCTACGAAAATATTATATTAATACATACAATAAAAAATATAAAATAACAAAACAAAGAAATGATCATTTAGGGCAATTACAAATAAATGGCAAAAAAATATATAAATAATAATAATACATGTAAAAAATGTATACAGATATATTGAAAAGGAAAAGGAAAATATATTTTTAAAAATAAATAAATAATTTATAAAGATATATTTATAATGATTTAATACATATAAAACTATATTTAAAAATAAATAATATATTACATATAAAGGATTAGATAAAATAATTTTTTTAAAAAATAAGATAAAGATTATATACAAAATATAAAATATAATAACCAAATATTAATCTAAATAATAAAAATAATCAAATAATAATAAATAATAATAGTTTCTTTTTTTAAAAAAATAAGAACCAATATGTAATAAGACATATAAATTTAATAGATTAATATACAAATAATAAGAATAATATAATATTTTAACATAATAAAATAATTAAAAACATTATTAGAATGAAATAAAACTAATAAAGAAAGAAAGGTTAAAATAGTAATTAAACCAGATTAAAAGGATTAAATTAGAAGCATATTAAACTGCAGGGTCTAACATGGCAATTACGCCAAGTTTTAAAATGACGTCGTGACAGATTAGTCTTTAAAACGAACCGAGGGTCTAAATTGGAATAAAAACAGATTTTAGGGTTAATTTTATAAGAAATAAAACGTGAATTGGATGATTTAAAAATAATGAAATTACGGAAGGACTAAATGGATAAATTTCCATTTATTAAAACACGCGGACCCTGTTCAGGTCCGGGTCAACACGCGGGTTAGGCTAGGCGAAAACGGCGCCGTTCTGTTTCGCTTATAAAAGCCAGTTTTCTAAAAAAAATCATTTAGTTTCAAAGTTTTAAAAAAAAGTTAGAAAATCCTCTGAGAGAGGGGGGAAAGCTGAGTCCTTTCGCCTGCACTCCGTCCGTCGGGTTCCTGTACCACGCGCCACACGCGCCTCCGTGGCCGGTGGCCGGAGGCTTAAAATTCCGATTTCCACCGTTTTCGAAAAGTAAAACTCCTTTCCTTTATACTTTTCTTTTATAAAATAGTTAAATATGCGCGACAGAATATATATAAAATAAAGAAATAAATAACAAAATAAAAGAAAAGAAAAACCTTTGCGAATGGTTTCTGTTATTTATTTCTCTGGATCTTTGAATCGTTTTCGTATTCTTTCTTTGTGTGTAACAATGTGTAATAGTGTATTCCCCCCTTTACATATTTGATTTGGGGTTATTTATAACCCGAATAGGAAAAATAAAAAGGAAACATATATTTTGGGTCGTGTTAACTTGGGTTTCTGTTTGGGTTAATTTGGACCACGGGTAATGTGTTTGGGCTAAGTGTTGTAACTGGACTGTTTAAAAAATAAACACTAGTTTTATCTATTTTTATTTGGTTTTTTCAAAGCCCGGTCAAAATTGGGCTCTTACAGCTGCCCCTCTTTGCTCATTGTCGTGTAACGAGGATAGAGCAAAGACTATAAAAGGACCAATTTTGACCGGTTTTGGCCAAGCCTCGACCTCTTGATCATTGTCTTCTTCAAACGATTCCAACTCCACTGCAACTTCCACGGTATTGGAACTTCATCTTGATTTCAGTAAGTTTGATAGCTTCAACTTCATGAAAGCAGTATCCACTATCTTTTGATCTGCTATCTTCAATCTGATCTACTGTCTTCAATCTGATCCCTGCAAACTCAGGGATCACCAGACTGATGTATTCGATCTGATGTCTTCAATCTGATCCCTGCAAACTCAGGGATCACCAGACTGAAATCTTCGATTTGCTATCTTCAATCTGATCCCTGCAAACACAGGGATCACCAGACTGATGTCTTCGATCTACTATCTTCAATCTGATCCCTGCAAACTCAAGATCACCAGACTGATGTCTTCGATTTGATGTCTTCAATCTGATCCCTGCAAACTCAGGGATCACCAGACTGAAATCTTCGATCTGCTATCTTCAATCTGATCCCTGCAAACTCAGGGATCACCAGACTGATGTCTTCGATCTACTATCTTCAATCTCATCCCTGCAAACTCAGGGATCACTAGACTGATGTCTTCGATTTGATGTCTTCAATCTGATCCCTGCAAACTCAGGGATCACCAGACTGAAATCTTCGATCTTCAGTCTGATCACTGCAAACTCAGGGATCACCAGACTGATATATTCGATCTGATGTCTTCAATCTGATCCCTGCAAACTCAGGGATCACCAGACTGAAATCTTCGATCCTCAATCTGATCCCTACAAACTCAGGGATCACCAGACTGAAATCTTCAATCTTCAATCTGATCCCTACAAACTCAGGGATCACCAGACTGATATATTCGATCTGATGTCTTCAATCTGATCCCTGCAAACTCAGGGATCACCAGAATGAAATCTTCGATCTTCAATCTGATCCCTGCAAACTCAGGGATCACCAGACTGATGTCTTCGATTTTACTACATAACCTGTAGAATGGGTATATGCTTATGCCTAATAATTAGGATTCCTTTATTGAAATGCATCAAATGCTCCTAACTAGACATGCTATGATATGAGTATGATTCTCGCTCAAGGTGTTATTACTCATTTATTTTTTATCTTTGTTCATCAACTATGTTCTTCTCAACCAGCTTGCCCCAATATAATTTCTGAGTTAGCCCCGCTTGAACCTTGAGACATGAAGTTGGTATCTCCCACTGCAACTTCAGGGGAATGACATTTGGTTTCTTTTTTTGTTACCATTCAGAGGTACAGAACTTGTATCACTTTCAATCTGTTACACCATTCCCAGGATGTAATGACCAGATGTATGTGTCTGAATGGATGCAAGGTATCCCGATAATGATCCCCTTTTACACTTGGATTGATCTTATTCGTTATTTGCCAATATGGTGTCACCAACAAAATTGTCTTTATCCAAGATGAATTTGAAGAGATAATCATTTTCAATGTTTCCAGCCCTTAAGCTTGGTGAGTTCTGAGCAATAGTCGTGTTTCAAATTCCTTGTATGATTTAGAAGCTTCCAGAGTAATATGCGAAACTCCTTTTATGAAGTGTTATTAGTCCATTAATCATTATTTCAATAAGATCACAACAATGAACATGAAAGAAATTAATCAGGAGTATAGCTCAAAGCAAATAAGCTAATCAAATATAACTGTAACATCCCGATTTAGGGGTTATGCGTTCGTGCCTAATTCGAGTGATAGTAGGCTTGGAGTATGTTTGGGCAGGTTTTAAGGGTTTCGGGAACTTTAAATTATAAGGGGATGCTTTGGAAAAAATTTGGATTTAGGTGTAAAAAGGGGAAACTGGGCAAGAAGGCCTTAAAATAATTTTATGGAGTTTAAGACACAAGAAAGGCATTGGCAAAGTGGCTTCATGCGTTACTTAAGGGGCTGGAAGTAGAGCCATTAAGGGCTTGGGTTCGAGTCCAAGCGGCAACAAAAGTGGTTTTAATATTTTTGGATTCTGGCGTTACAGGGATGGAAGCCTTAAGAGGAGCTGAGGCGAGTCTTTGATGCAAGCAGCACCTTGGCAAAGTGGTTTCCGTGCGGCACTTAGGAGCTGGAGGTGTGCGTGGGCGCTGGTTCGAGGGGCTGGAGCAGCACTTTGCATGTTTTATTTTTGTCTAGGCGGTGGTGGGCTTGAGTAGGAAGGGTTTAAAGATAAATGTTGGGGCTTTATGGCATGAAATTCAATGTGGCCGAGTGGCCTAGGCGTTGGAGGAGAGGCGTGCAGCAGCAAGGTTCCTGTGTTCAAACCTTGGAGGCTGCAATTGGTTTTATTTTTTTTCTTTGGCTTTTTGCTAATTGGACGGCACATGTGAGCTTCATTAGATAAGGATTAGACTAATGTTGTTTAATCATTTTTGAATTCGGCTGATAGGTAGGTGATAGCTTTTATTATTTTATTATTTTAGATAAATATAGGATTATTTTAGTTAGTTTTAAATTAGAGAATAAGAGATAATGGCTGCTATTAGATTGTTTTTTTATAGGATTAGGTGATAAAATATGAGTTTGAAATAGGAAGGGAATTTGGATTAGAATTAAAAAAAGAATTGGTGGCCGGCCAAGGGTGGTCTTTTGCTTTGTTTTTTTTTTTTTTTTTTAAATTAAAGTGGTGATATTGGATAAAGTTTCTATTAGTATTTTATTTATTTATCTCCTTAGTTATTTTAAGTATAAGATTATTATTATTTATTGGATTAAGTGAGGATAATTGTTGAAACCATTCAAACTATTTTGAATGGATTAAAATAGGGAAGTGGACTAATTCAAATTAATTTGAATTAGTAGGTGTGGCCGAATCTTGGCTTCATGTGGGGGTGTGTGGCCGAATCCTATAAATAGGGGTGTGCTCATCCCTTAATTGAATTTTAGCTCCATTTCTTTTATGCCTAACTCTCCCCTTAGCCTCTTGCCGAAACCAAGTCAAGGAACACTTCCTCTTTTTCTTTTATTTTGTGGAAGCCAAAGCCAAAAGTTGGTGCATTTATTTTTTCTCTCTTCCTTTATACTTTTTCTTGGAAACTCTGCCTGGGCCGAATTTCCCTTTTCTTCATAAAGCAATTCTTTTGTTGCAACTCTTCAAGGCCTAGCCGAAACTCCCCATTAGTCATTTTGGTTTAGTTAAAGACGAATCAAGGCAAGAGCATCTCCAATCGGTTTTAAAGAAAGGGCTCCGAGATTTGGAAGCAAGCAAGCAAAGACTTTACCCTTTGAGTATTCGGTTGGTAAGTGGTGGTAAGGTTTTGTTTTAGTAGTCTTTTCCTTTAAGTTTTCGGAAAGCCGAAGGCTTGTGAGGCTAACGGTTTTGTGTTGGGTGCTGACCGATTTTATCTTAGGTGGTTTAGGGGCTAGTCGACGGAAGTAAACAAGCCTTTGGGATCTCAGTTCATTCGGTAAGGATGAGTAGTTATGGTTATTCGTTTGAGATCTGAATTAATCGTGTGTTGATTAGATATCGTTATGGATGCGAGTGCCAGTCAAGAGGGCAAAGGGAAAGCTCCCATCCCAAAGTTTAAGAAGAGGTCGATTTCAGCTGTTCGGGATTGGCCACCGGGGTGTGGGCCAGCAGCGGGAGAAAGCTATAGGCAGATAGTTGTAGTCTCATTAAACGATAGCATCGGGATCGAGTGTCTAGAACTTCAGGTTATAAGGTGTGTAGCTAGCCTACTGTTTCCGGGTTTTATGTGTATAATGTGTTTACTAACAATGCAGTGATGAATGTGACATTAATACCCTTAAAGGGTATAGCGATGATCAGGTTAGTATCGAACCTGTGGAAATGTGATTACTTGCTTGTATATGAGTATGCTTGTGGATATTAATAAGCATGTGCATGCATTATCATGATTATATTTTATGTGGCATGTGCATGGGTGGGTTATGAAAAGAAGGTACGGGTGTACTTCGAGTACGTGGTTGATGAGTGGCTATGTGCCTCATCGTGATTGATCTAGGCTATGTGCCTTATCGTGGATTGATGAGTGACTGTGTGTCCCATCGTAATTTTGGTGTTAGCTACGGCTACATCGTGGATTGGCGCTGATTGAGGTCGCGTTGTGGATTTTGTGCTTAATTGCACGTGGAGTTAAAAGGAGAGGGTGATTTGATAATCCCCTGGTGTGTGGTAGGCTGGATAAGGGGGTGTGTAGAGGATGGACCTTAGGCTTGGGTCGGGATTCATTTTTGCATAAATTGTGGCATGTGGAAATATGTGTAATTGTGGACTTAAATGAGAAATGGGCTAAGCCCAGTATGTGGAGGGTATGTGGTAAATTACCCGATCATTTGATAAGTATTCTGAGTATGGGCCAAGCCCAGATTGTGTTATGAACTAAATCTGAGATGTAATATCTGATGCTTGGGTTATTATATGGTTAGCATGTGGGTGGATTTCAGTGGTTAATTACACACTGAGTCTGTGTGACTCACCCAACTTTTTAAACATCGCAGGTGACTCGTGATTAATGGACCGGGTTGGAGTGGAGACAAAGGTGGCCATGCAGAAGGGGATTTTCATGCAGAAGATGTTTTACTTTATTTAATTATTTTATATTATCAGTATTTTGGGTATTTGATGTAATAAGGGCCCCTTTTGATTTAAAGTACTTTATTTATTATTGAAGTTTATACTATACTTAGAAATATTTTTACAAATGATTAATATCATACCAACTTAATAAAGTTTTAATTCAAATCAAGCTTAGATTATTAAATAATTTTAATAGACACTTTCCAAAAGTTAACAAAATTTTCAAGTTTATTCCAAAGACAAAAGATTTTTCAAACGTTTTTCCGCAGTGTCATACCAGATCCGGTCAGGACTTGTGGGCCGGGTTTGGGGATGTTACAATAACCAAGGCAATAAATGAAAATTGGTTGGTATATCTTAAAAGAATAAAGTAATCAAAGATAAGGAATTCAAAAATGGGTAGGATAGAAGCTAGGTGCCCCAGATATCGCAGCCTGAGCTTTTTGTTCCAACTTCTTGAGGACCATTTTAAACTCAATATGTGTTTAGGGGATCCTGAGTACTTTGCCGATGCCCCAAGGCGTAACATACTTCCTCATTGCTAATTCAGACATAGCAAGACTACTGTATGCCCCACTTTTATTCAAAATTTGAGCCGCCCTTTTCGGGTTTTCAACTCAAAGCCCCTTTGGTCTCAAAGCGCCCTTTGCGGGTTTTCACCTTGGCCTCTCCCTTTTTTTTTTTTTGGACTCAAGGCACCCTTTGCGGGTTTTCACCTTGACCCTTTTCCCTTTCAGGTAAAATCCTTCTTGACTAAACCTGAATCCACTGGATTAGGCATGTATTCGCCATTCATCTCGATCAATATCAATACTCCTCCAAAATAGGCCTTTTCAACATATGGTATTTCCTAATTCAGAATATGCTTTCCTCTAGAATCGTGTTGTAGAGGAAAAATCTTTTTCAACATTAGGTTTCGAATTCCCTAAAATGAACTTCTTTAACGTAAGCTCGCATCATATGACCGTGGTGGATAACTTTTAACCTTTTCTTCGATTAGGTTCGAATGACAAAACGCTTCAAATCCATAAACCAATGGGTAACATGTTGCCCCAACAAAGGTTCTGGCCGATGTTCAATAAGACAGAAGGTAATGGTAGCTTCTTATGCCAATCCTTACAAGTCTAAGTCACCTTTCATAATTTTTGTTTCTTTTTCTTTTTTTTTTATTTTTTTTTATATTGGACAACTTTTATTGCACTATGATATACTGCTTAATCTTTGGACAAACTGTAAACTTTGACTTTGTACAGTTATACATTCTATGTTGGCATCTGATCCTCTTTTTTCTTTTTTTTCTTTTTTTTTTGATGACTATCGACTTTGCAATATTGGCATATGAAGTAACATTCACCCTCCTAGTGAAGTAGACGACGATCATAACGATGAGTTGATGTCAACTAAAAGTATTTGACGAGATTGGCGTCATAATATCCATGCCCCACATATGAAGATTTTGGGAAAGAAGTGAAAAATACAGTATTTGCGGTACAATTGAAGTAATCTTCCTTTTGTGGTAGACCAACAATGCCCCATCCTCTTGTTTAGCCCGCATCTTATTAGTGCAAGCATATCCTGATATGATCGTGTGAAAATATCTTCGAATAACTTAATAATATCTCGCTTTATTTCTGTGGTGAGCTAGGCTTCGATCTTCAATACTTTCCTAGGCTCGCAATATCCATTGACCCTATGTAAGGTAAGGTCTGTTTTTCATCTTGTTAAACCATTCTTAACAAGTCAGAAGATATGTCACAAACTCTGTCATCTTCAAAATCCTGAGATCCCTTAGACCCATATCTTGTTCAAAAAGGGAGTCAGCAACAATGCCGCTCTTGACGTTGATATCTGGGTACCTAGGTATGAAGGCGAACAAATCCAAAGAATAAATGATTCTAAGGATGATTATTGATATGGTCATGAATAAAGAATGAAAGAATAAAAACCAAAGAATGTACAGTTTAAAATAGAAAGAATAAAAGAATATGTGCTCAAACAGATGCATTTTATTGAAATAAAATTTTGAACATAAGCCTATTTCACAAAAGAATTCTTGTTGCCTCTAAGCACAAGACAACAAGCCTGTTTTGAACATTACTCTAGATTAGCTCTAAAAGTACAAAGATTTCTTCCACAGTCTTATTATTCAAAACATCCCCAAGTACACAAGGGTTTGGAAACTCCGTTCTCTGATTTCCTCTTCGCTTTCGATTTCTTCAAAGGATCACAACTCTTTTGTCTCCATGATTGGATAATGGGTTCTCCACACTGGGTGTATCATCAATCTTGAAAACTCCCATCTTAAGAAGTCTCTCTACTACCTTTTTGAAGGCAGTATAATTCTCTATTGAATGCCCCGTTACTCCTGCGTGGTAATCACATTGAACGTTGGAGTCATACCATTTAGGATATGGGGGTTGTAACGGATGCAGATAATATGGGGACACTACACGTGCCTCTAATAAAGTATCATATAGCTCCTTATATGTCATTGGAATTGGTGTGAACTGGAACTTTTCGGAATTTTGTCTAGGGCCTGATTCTTCTCTCGTCGACCCTTGTTGTCCAGTCGTAACCACTGCCTTTGAGTACCCTTTATTGTATGTACTCACATTATTTACCTCATCATCTTTTTTCCTAGGAGTGGATCTTCTAGTAGTTTTTCCCGTTTCAATCTTGCCACCCCTTATGGCATTTTCTATCATTTCACCCTCCATGACTATATCCGCAAAGCTTTTAGTGGTGCTTCCTATCATATGGATGATAAAAGGTGCCTTTAGAGTGTTGATAAACAACATGGTGGTTTCCTTTTCCAGGAGAGGTGGTTGGACTTGCATGGCCATTTCCCTCATCTTTGTGCGTATTGCCTGAAACTCTCGTTTGATTTCTTTTCCATGTTTTGTAACATGATTCGGTCAGGCGTCATATCTGTGACATGATTATACTGCCTCATGAAGGCTTGGGCCAAGTCCCTCCAGGAGCTAATGTTAGCACGACTGAGTTGGTTGTACCACCTAAAAGCTGCACCCGTCAAACTATCCTGGAAACAATGAATCAAAAGTTGATCATTGTTCACATAACCAGTCATGCGTCTACAGGACATCGTGATGTTGGCTTCAAGACAAGTAGTTCCATTATACTTCTCAAATTTGGCCTCTTGAATTTATGCGGAGTATCAGATCAGGGAAAACTCAAGTCCTTAGCGTCAATACCATGATGATAGTCAGTATTTTCCAAAGCTTGGAACTTTTTTAACCACTTACAGCGATCTCCAACTTCCTTGAAGATTCAATCCTTTCCTTCTCTTTTCTATGTCCAAATCAAGGATTACGGGGTTGGCAGTGTTGTCTCCTGGGTTAGATTCCCGAGCCCACTTGAAAGTTCATGGGTGGTCTAGGATCAGCTTGTCCCTGTTGAGGCCTAATCGTGATGGGTGGCCTTTGGAGATATTCCTCAAGCTGTGTTTGTATGTGTGGTGGAGTGAATTCCTTAGGAAAGTCCTCATTGTCTTCAGCATTGACTGTGGGACCTTTTGCTTTGTCCATTATCCCATTCATCATCTGGGCCATTTGGGCCATCATGTTCTTTTGGGCTTCTAACATCTATTCCCTCATCTCTTGTTGGAGTTTTGCCATCTGTTCCTGCATCTGGTCTTGCATATCTCTTTGGAATTGCTCCATTCTTTGGTCCATTTTCCTTGACTTAGCTCGTGTACCGTAAGGGTGTTCAGCTTCCAGATTTCCCTTCTATTTCCCCAACTCTGTTATAATTTCAACTAGTTAGACTCTTTCTATGGACTTAAATGCATATGATGTGATGTAATGCAAATGCATGAATGCAAAGAGGTATCGATTCTGATCAACTTCATTGTAGAAAACTTTATTAGAAAACAAATTCTTTTACATAAAACAGACTACTATATGCTTTCGCCCTAAATCCTAAAGTTTTGATTTTCCAAAGTAATGGAGCTAGCCCTCAACTACGATCGAACTGTAGCTCATACTTCATGCTCCACGCATCAACCTATAATCCGAAAATTTGTAGATGATCAGCTACCTCACGAATCTGAACTATTGCTTCACCCATGAGATAATCCCAACTTCTTAGTTGGTCATGGGAATAGTAAGCTCTTCTTTCCAATGCTCCTCTTGTTTCAAGAAGCTTAATCAGAAGTTCACAACTGTGTAATACTGATTCTAACTCTTCAATCCTACCCTTCATTTCCTCAATCTTGTTCAGACTTGACTTCAACTCGATTGCAGAATTACAGTCTCGATGATAGTGAAGAGACTGTCCAAGTTTAGCATTGATCTTCAGAAAAGTATTGATCATTCTCCCTAGCCAGCGACATATTCAGAGAGATGTATCTGTTCAAACATTTTCAACTACCCCAGGTGAAAGACGTCTATTCTGGTTATCTCATTAAGTATATCAAATGAGGGAACTTCAACTCGATTGCAGAATTACAGTCTCGATGATAGTGAAGAGACTGTCCAAGTTTAGCATTGATCTTCAGAAAAGTATTGATCATTCTCCCTAGCCAGCGACATATTCAGAGAGATGTATCTGTTCAAACATTTTTCAACTATAACCACAGGTGAAAGACGTCTATTCTGGTTTATCTCATTAAGTATATCAAATGAGGGATCACTATGAATTCCTTTCATTTCTTTGAATCAAATCCCTTGCAATGTTGTTCACTCAAGCCAGTAATCTTGTATTCTTGATTAGACGGACTAACCTTTAACCTAAGATTCTTCAGCATCTATTTTGCTTTGTTCCAATAAGGGTCTCTAGCATTCTGATTTGCAAATCAACTACTAAACCAAATTGAATTATCATGGTAGTTGATACATCGATATTTAGTGGAAGGCCTCCTTGAGTGGCTCTGAAACTTGTATGGAAACTCCTATAGCCAAAGGCACCTCCTTTGATGTCTATGAAGTTGTTCTGATTATCTTGAAAGATTGGCGAACAAGTAGGCATCCCTGTTTCGTAGCATGCTATAATGATATTCAGCACCCTTAGTGCTTCTTGAAAGTTTTCAGTTTCCTGCCCGCACTGAGCATTTTGAATTGCTTGTATAGGTATCTTCACAGTATAGCTAATCTTAACCCTAAAAGTCTTTAGATGATACGGTCTTCTTAATCTCGTCCATTTGGGTTATCTTGACCATCAGGGCTTGCATTTCCATTGTTTCTGGTAGGTACAACATCCTTAAGTACAAGAGTAAACTCAAGCTTGTTGTTTGGTAACAGACCCATAGTAGATAAACTTTTTCATCCTCATTTCCATCATTTTTGTAGGTCTTATGCACTCTGTTGATCACTTTCTTTCCAATACCCTTACCATCCACAGGGTGACCATCTTTATATGAAAGAGAAATGCTGTAATGGTAGTAGTGTCCATCCTTACTCCCCACGCTCACTTTGCGGTGACCGGTGAGTATAATTACCTTCTTGCCCTTTAATTCCAACACCACGCCTTGCCATAAGGTGTCTTCTTCGCATCTAATTCTGGAATGACATCAGGAAGCACAGATGGTAAAAGGCAGGGATTCCAGTGCTGCCCCATTTCCTTCTAACGAATCTATACCATTCTTTCTCTAACTGCTTTTGACTATATATGAACGATTGCATTGTCTTCCACTTTATCAAGGAACCCGTTCTCCATAACCAGCTTTCTAACTTAGAAACTGATCGTGAATCGACACCTCTTAATGTATGAAATGATATGCACAAAAGAATAAAACACACAACAATTTAGTATCATGGAATATAACAAGTAAAATAAAAAAACACCTATCTGGATAACCACTAAGGTTTTGACGTAGTTCTAAGGTGGGCTCTTAGGGTTCACTTATATGTGGTTTAGCTCTAAAGTTAAGGTACCCGAACCAGATTCCTCGATCCTCACCCATTATAGGCTCATACGGACCGAGTTCGATTCAGGGGAATACATTTCCCTATGGCCATGCGGAAGTGAAAACTTCACGAAGACATAGGTACAGATGTATTCCAGAAGCAATCCACTACCCATGCGGAGGTGAAAACCTCACGAAGGCATAGCTTCTCGCTCCCAAATCTAAATTCGAACAAAAGGACATGAAATTATCAATTTTACGGCTTGACTCTCTTAGGTCCCCAGTGGAGTCGCCAAGCTGTCGAAACCATTTTAAAATCGGGTTTTAAAAAAATGAGGATCGACTTTAAAAACGAAAATGGAGTCGCCACCAATCTTTTTTACTTAGGTGTGATTGGATCACCTTGTAAAACGTTTTATTTTAAAACATCTGATTTTGGTCCGTGAAAACGAGAAAATAGGTTCGGGAGTCGGTTACGTATGAGGAAGGGTTAGCACCCTCATAACGCCCAAAATTGGATAAAATCATGTCCAAATTTAAAAATTTTAAAAGTATCAAAATTGATTTCTTTAAAAAACTTTGAGCACTTTTAAATTAAAATTTGAGATTTTCTGTTCCAAAGGAATACAAACATCACATCCAACGCGTTAGGACATGATATTTTAAAACCTTTGTAACCAAAATCGTCTCATGATTTACAAAACTTGTTTAAAAGGATATTTAGTTATTTAGCCAAACGGAAAATCGCACCCAACACGTTAGGGCATTATTTTCCGAATTTCTAAATACCTAAACATTGCCTTATCTTTTTTAAAACATTTAAATAAAGTATATTAACTTTGTAAAATACATTTATTTTAAAATGATGATCCTACGAAAATATATTAATACAAACATAAAAATATAAAATAACAAAACAAAGAAATGATCATATTAGGGCAATTACAAATAAATGGAAAAAAATATATAAATAATAATAATAATACATGTAAAAAATGTATACATATATATTGAAAAGGAAAAGGAAAATATTTTTTTAAAAAATAAATAAATAATTTATAAAGATATATTTATAATGATTTAATACATATAAAACTATATTTAAAAATAAATAATATATTACATATAAAGGATTTTAGATAAAATAATTTTTTTTAAATAATATAGATATAATATTATATAATATACAAAATATAAAATATAATAACCAATATATTAATCTAAATAATAAAAATAATCAAATAATAATAAATAATAGTTTCTTTTTTAAAAAAATAAGAAACAATATGTAATAAGACATATAAATTTAATAGATTATATAAAATAATAAGATATATAATTTTAACATAATAAAATAATTAAAAACATTATTAGAATGAAATAAAACTAATAAGAAAGAAAGGTTAAAATAGTAATTAAAACAGATTAAAGGATTAAATTAGAACGCGTTTAAACTGCAGGGTCTAACATGGCAATTACGCCAAGTTTTAAAACAACGTCGTGACAGATTTAGTCTTTAAAACGAACCGAGGGTCTAAATTGGAATAAAAACAGATTTTAGGGTTAATTTATAAGAAATAAAAACGTGAATTGGACTGATTTAAAATAATGAAATTACGGAAGGACTAAATGATAAATTTTCCATTTATTAAAAACACGCGGACCCTGTTCGGGTCCGGGTCAACGCGCGGGTTAGGCTAGGCGAAAACGGCGCCGTTCTGTTTCGCTTATAAAAGCCAGTTTTCTAAAAAAACCATTTAGTTTCAAAGTTTTAAAAAAAAGTTAGAAAATCCTCTAAGAGAGGGGGGAAAGCTGAGTCCTTTCGCCTGCACTCCATCCGTCGGGTTCCTGTACCACGTGCCACACGCGCATCCGTGGCCGGTGGCCGGAGGCTTAAAATTCCGATTTCCACCGTTTTCGAAAAGTAAAACTCCTTTCCTTTATACTTTTCTTTTATAAAATAGTTAAATATGCGCAGAATATATATATAAAATAAAAGAAATAAATAACAAAATAAAAGAAAAGAAAAACCTTTGCGAATGGTTTCTGTTATTTTATTTCTCTGGATCTTTGAATCGTTTTTGTATTCTTTCTTTGTGTGTAACAGTGTGTAACAGTGTATTCCCCCCCCTTTACATATTTGATTTGGGGTTATTTATAACCCGAATAGGAAAAATAAAAAGGAAACATATATTTTCATAGCTGTTTCTTTCTGGTTTTGCTGCGATTTGTTTCCTTTCTGTACAGGTGACGGAAAAAAGGCGGTGATGAGGCATCATTCGGGCGCGTTGATGGTGGCGTGGTTCACGGCGATGAAGGCGGCGCGACGCTTGGTCTGCTGAGGCGCCTAGGACTTGCGGCGCCTAGGGTTTCAGAAAACCCTAGGCCACTGGAGCTGTTTATGTTTTTGGGCCTTCTTAGGCGATGTTAACTTGGATTTCTGTTTGGGTTAATTTGGGCCACGGGTAATGTGTTTGGGCTAAGTGTTGTAACTGGACTGTTTAAAAAATAAACACTGGTTTTATCTATTTTTATTTGGTTTCTTTCAAAACCCGGTTAAAATTGGGCTCTTACAGTGAACAACCAATTTCAGGTTTGGTACTAAATGAGCATGAAATCTCAGAAATTATGTGTTTCCGGCCATTATTAAGTTGTTATGATATGTCACATTCATTTTAAAATTATTTTTCAATTGCTGAGAAAGAAATAGTATAAAACTTATGTTTGGACTTTATTATAGTGTAATGGGTAATTAATATTATTTGTGTTAATAAAAAACATAAATCTCAAAATTATACATCAAGTTCAATTAATATATAATGATATATTTAAAATTTAATTTTATCTATTTCAATGTTAATGTCTTTTAATAAAATAAAATTTTAAAGAAGATGTTAAATATGAATGAATGTATAATACTTTTAAATATTTAAAAATTAATGTTATAATTTTCAATTATTTCTAATTTTTTTAGTATTTTTTAAATTTAATTGTTGGTTTGGTTTTTCGATTTCATTTTTTCTCCTATGATTTTTTATCAATTTTAAAAAAAATTTAATTATTGATTAACATTTTCAAATTTCATTTTTTAATGTTTTTTTCCCACACGGTTTCAAACATGTTTTTTTCTTCTTCAAAGTTTTAATATTTTTTAAATGATTTAATTAAAGTTAAAGGAGACTTCGTACATGAATGAGCATACATGAATATTTCTATGTAATAAAAGTTTGATGATATGATACAATTTTATTAATGCTTGAAAATTATATATTTTAAGATGATGCTAATATAAGTTACTTTCGTAAAGTAAATAATTAAAGATGTTACAATCATTGTCCAACTACTAAAACAAAATGCATTTTCCCTTCCTAATGTCATTGGTGGATGAATTCACATATAGTCATAATATATATTATAGGGTAATCAGTGACAAAGCTAGGGGGTTGACAGGCCCTGATTCATCCTAAAATGAAATTTTTTTTATTTAGATATTTTATAAATTATATAATTTTAAATTAATAATAGTAAAATTACAATTTGACATCCCAAAAATGATAAAAATTGATATACTCTTTTAAAAAATTATAAAAATATAAGCTATTAAAATGGTGAAATTATGTTTTTACTATCATAAAAATATAAAATTTAATTTTCACACTCAATTTTTTTTTTTTTTTTTTTTGCTTCACCCTTGAGGATAACTACTTGATATATAGCCGTAAATTCTTCAAATTTTTCAATATAATGGATATAGAAAACAGCATCAAAAAAACTTTGTTATCTGTTTATCAATCCAACTCAACTTGATTTTAAATTTCTTCAAAACTTAATAAAGTTATTGGATACCAATTTTTTTTTAAAAAAAGGAAAACACTGGATTTGTAACAGTGGTTTTTGATTCCTGGAATATATCCCTTCCCCAATTAGTTTATTTGTTTATGGATAATAAAGATGTCAAATATTTCAACTAGAAAAATTATGATTATGCACGTCAACCTAGGGTTCATCTATGCTTTGAAAAATGTATAGTCAAAACTAAGATACAATTTCAGCATTGATTCGTCTCCAACGAAAAGCATTGAGCACTGACATACAAGGAGATATAACGTAAGGAATACATGAAATATATATATATCCTAATCATATATGCATATAGTAGTATTTTTCATGTTTATTTTACTATTTATGTTTAAAGTTTGTGACTACACTTCTCAATTATATCATCTCTGAAATTCAAATTTATATTCTCTTCTTAAAAACACAACACACATTGACACTACATCTAACACTTATCAATAAAATATATATTACTTTAAAATCGTTATTAACATAATAGAATATGGGAGATAATGGAGGACTGACTAAATTCTAAGGCTAAATTAGCTAAATATATTGAACAAAATATTAATTGGCAAAATAGTGTTTTTTAAAAAAAAAAATTAAAGAAATAGGTCGTTTTTAGAGAGAGAGTGTGAAAGTGCGTCAAATTAGATGAGCTTTTCTGTTAAAATGTTAAGGGAAACACGCCCAATTGGATGCGTTTTCCGATAATTACAAAGAAAGCGCGTTCAACTGGGTGTGTTTTCCTTGACATGTCAACAAGAAAACTCATTCAGCTCAATGTGATTTCACCAACTTTTTCTTTCTCCAAAAATAACATATTTCCTTAAATTAAAAAAAAAATTGCCTATTTGACCAATTAACTTTTTTTTATCGACATATTTAGCTAATTTAACCAAATTCTAATTCAATGTCTAATTATTTTTAACAAGTTGTACACAATCTTGACAGCCTACACAAGGTAAAATATTCCCCTAATGGAGAAAGTAAGAGCTCTTTTTTAATCTCTATGGTATAAGCTTATTGTTTAAAATACCCTACCCTCATCTCCGAACACAGACCGTGTTTGACGCTTATATTCAACACATTCAAATATTCTAAATATATGGGATGTAAACTATCAGAGAAAATTGTGCATGCGGATAAAATTCTTTTTCTAGTGAAATTCAACTTTCAAAGTATACACATTCCATCTATATATATATAAAGCTAAAGTTTTTTTTATATTTTTTTTGAATTTTTTTTAGATTTTTTAAAATTTTATACATTTTTTAATATAATTATTTTAAAATTTAGTATAAAATTGATAAAATAGTATAAAATTAATAAAATAGGTAAACATTAAGGGTTTTATTTATTTTTATTTGTTAGAATTAAGTGACCCAAATTCTTATTTAAATAAAATAAAAGAAGAATCCCTATAGAATTACACTTCTTTTATTTTATTTTAAATAAGGTTTTTTAAACCTTATTAAACTCTATCTATTTGATATTGATTAGAATAAGGAGTTTCAATCTTACTACACTCCTATTGAATATGGCTTTATAAGCCTATAAATAGACATGGTCTATTCCTCTTGTAATTGATTTGAATTCGGCATAGTGAATTTTCTTCTCCTCTGCCCGTGGTTTTTCCCGAAAGGGTTTTCACGTAAAATCTGTGTGTTCTTTATTTTTATTTCTATTTCTTTTTTTTCTTTGCGATATATTGTCATTACCGACATTATATTTTTCACAAACTGGTATCAGAGCTTCCGGGTTTTTTTCATCTCGATCACGATAATGGCGTCTTCAAAGTATGAAATTCCGCTGTTGGATCGCAACACCAAATTTGCATTGTGGCAATAAAGATGCAGGCAGTTCTTGCACAGATGGATTTAGAGGAAGCCCTGCTAGGGGTAGATAAGATGCCTTCGACATTGACGGAGGAAGATAAGAAGCGCAAGGATCGAAAGGCGTTAACACAGTTACATCTGCATTTATCTAACGAAATTTTGCAGGATGTGATGAAGGAGAAGACTACCGTAGCATTATGGAAGAGGCTAGAACAAATATGTATGTCGAAAACTCTAACTAGCAAGTTGCATATGAAGCAACGTCTTTATGCTCATCGTTTGGAGGAAGGTGCGTCTGTGCATGAACACTTAACAGTGTTTAAAGAAATTCTCTCAAACTTAGAGGCCATGGAGGTTCAGTATGATAAGGAAGATCTAGGGTTGATTCTACTTTGTTCGTTGCCCCCGTCTTATTCAACCTTTAGAGACACGATTTTATATAGCCGCGAGTCTCTTACAATTGATGAGGTTTATGATTCTTTGACCTCGTATGATAAGATGAAGCATCTTGTGGTTAAACCCGACTCCCAGGGAGAGGGTCTCATTGTTCGTGGGAGACAAGATCGGAATGCTGATGATGATCGTGGAAGGACACAGGATCGGAGTCCTCGCGGTAAATCTAAGGGTAGATCGAAGTCTTCAAACAGAGGTAAAACTTGTAACTTCTGCAAGAAGAAAGGACACATTAAATCTGAGCGCTATAAGCTACAGAACAAGATTAAAAGGGAGGCTGCGAATCAAAAGGGAAAACA
The DNA here is from genome assembly GCA_005393395.2 of Gossypium australe. NCBI lineage: Eukaryota > Viridiplantae > Streptophyta > Magnoliopsida > Malvales > Malvaceae > Gossypium > Gossypium australe. The sequence continues at coordinate 68,528,076 of CM016615.1, forward strand.
ACCAGAAAATTCTAGTGAAGCTGATATTGTAGAAGACTACAGTGATGGTGAACTTCTAGTCGCTTCTGTCAACAATTCTAAAGAGAGCGAGGAGTGGATACTTGATTCAGGCTGCACCTTCCACATGAGTCCCAATCGGGATTGGTTTACAAATTACGAAACGGTGTCTGAAGGTGTTGTTTTGATGGGAAATAATGCTTCGTGTAAAATCGCAGGTGTTGGAACAATTAAAGTTAAGATGTTTGATGGAGATGTCAGAACACTTAGTGACGTACGACATGTTCCAGAATTGAAGAGAAATTTAATTTCGTTGAGTACTCTTGATTCAAAAGGGTACAAATACACAGCTGAAAGTGGGATTTTGAAGGTTTCCAAAGGTTCCCTCATTGTGATGAAAGGGCAGAGAAAGACTGCCAAGTTATATGTTTTGCAAGGTTTTACTGTTATTGGTGATGCAGCTGTCGCTTCCTCTTCTTTGTCAGATGATGATATTACTAAACTTTGGCATATGCGCCTAGGGCATATGAGTGAGAATGGCATGGCAGAATTGAGCAAAAGAGGACTTATTGATGGGTAAGGAATTTGCAAACTGAATTTCTGTGAGCACTGCGTTTTTGGGAAGCAAAAGAGAGTTCGATTCACCAAAGGAATCCATAACACAAAGGGAACGTTGGAGTATATTCATTCTGATCTGTGGGGGCCATCAAGAGTGCCTTCGAGAGGTGGAGCTAATTATATGCTAACTTTTATTGATGATTTTTCTAGAAAAGTTTGGGCATTCTTCTTGAAGCAGAAAAGCGATGTGTTTTCCGCATTTAAGTCTTGGAAAGCTATGATTGAAAAACAGATAGGAAAACAACTAAAATACCTCCGCACAGACAATGGCTTAGAGTTTTGTTCTGATGAGTTTAATAAACTGTGCAAGTCATAAGGGATCGTGAGACACTTGACAGTTTGTTATACCCCACAACAAAATGGCGTTGCAGAACGAATGAACAGAACGATCATGGAGAAGGTTCGATGTATGTTGTCAAATGCCAACTTACCAAAGTCGTTTTGGGCCGAAGCAGCCTCTATTGCATGTTTTTTGATCAACTGATCTCCATCCATTGCCATTGAGAAAAAGACTCCACAAGAGTTATGGTCTGGTAATCCTGCTAATTATTCTGATTTAAAGATCTTTGGGTGTCCTGCGTATGCTTATGTTGATAATGGAAAATTGGAACCGAGATCTATTAAATGTGTTTTTCTTGGTTATAAAGCTGGCGTAAAAGGGTATAAGTTATGGTGTCCTGAAAATAGAAAAGTTGTGATTAGCAGAGATGTTATTTTTGATGAAACTGCTACGCTACCTAACTTATCTCTTAAAGAATCTTCCAATAAAGAAAATCAAAAGCAGGTGGAGCATCAGATTAATACAAAGACAACTCCTCAAGCCAGTACAAAAATTGAGAATAGAGTTGCTTCTTCACCACAATACTCTATTGCCAAAAACAGAACTAGAAGAGAAATTAAACCTCCAAAGAAGTATGCCAAGGCTGATCTAGTTACTTATACTTTAAATGTGGCTGAAGATATAGATGCAAACCAAGAGCCGTCTAATTATTCTGAGGCGGTTAGCTGTGAAGACTCAAAAAAGTGGATGTGTGCTATGCAAGAGGAGATGGAATCACTCCACAAAAATAGAACATGTGATCTTGTGAAACTTCCTAAAGGTAAAAAGGTTATTCGCTGTAAATGGGTGTTTAAAAATAAAGAAGGGACTCCAGGAGTTGAAGAATCCAGATATAAAGCAAGGCTTGTTGCAAAGGGTTACAGTCAAATTTCAGGAGTGGACTTCACAGATGTGTTCTCCCCAGTTGTGAAGCATAGTTCAATTCGAGCTTTGCTTGGTATTGTGGCCATGCATGATTTGGAGCTTGAGCAGTTAGATGTAAAAACTGCATTTTTGCATGGAGAACTTGAGGAAGATATTTACATGCAACAACCAGAGGGTTTTACAGTCTCAGAAAAAGAGGACTATGTTTGCTTGCTGAAAAAGTCTCTTTGCGGTTTGAAACAGTCACCAAGACAGTGGTACAAGAGGTTTGAGTCCTTTATGACTTCTCATGATTTTAAAAGAAGTAGTTTTGACAGCTGTGTTTACTTTAAGAAAAACAGTGATGGTTCTTTTGTTATCTACTTCTTTATGTTGATGACATGTTGATAGCAGCAAAAGATAAAGGAGAGATAAGAAAGGTCAAAGCCCAACTAAGTGAAGAATTTGAGATGAAAGATTTGGGACCAGCAAAGAAGATACTTGGTATGGAGATCCTCAGAGATAGAAAAGAAAGTAAATTGTACCTAAGTCGGAAGGGGTACATTGAGAAAGTTCTTTGCAGGTTCAATATGCAGAGTGCTAAGCCTGTTAGTACTCCTTTAGCAGCCCATTTCAGACTTTCATCGGCTTTGTCTCCACAATCAGATGATGAGATTGAGTACATGTCACATATTTCATACTCTAGTATAGTGGGATCTCTCATGTATGCTATGGTTTGTTCACGTCCAGATTTATCATATGCAGTCAGTGCAGTTAGCAGATACATGGCGAATCCCGGTAAAGAACATTGGAAAGCAGTTCACTGGATTTTAAGAAACTTACGAGGTACTACAGATGTTTGCTTACAGTTTGGAAGAACTAGAGATGGAGTCATTGGGTATGTTGATGCTGATTTTGCTGGAGACCTTGATAAAAGAAGATCTCTTACTGGTTATGTCTTTACAATAGGAGGTTGTGCAATCAGTTGGAAAGCTACTTTGCAAACTACAGTCGCTTTGTCTACCACTAAAGCTGAGTACATGGCGATTACTGAGGCTTGTAAAGAAGCTATTTGGTTGAAGGGACTCTTTAGTGAGCTCAATGAAGACCTTCAAATCAGCACAATATTTTGTGACAGTCAGAATGCCATCTTCCTTACAAAAGATCAAATGTTTCATGAGAGAACAAAACACATTGATGTTCGGTATCATTTTGTTCGTGATATTATTGCTCATGGTGATATTGTTGTGAGCAAAATTAGTACTCATGAAAATCCTGCAGATATGATGACTAAGTCACTTCCTATAACCAAGTTTGAGCATTGCTTAGACTTGGTTGGTGTTCATTGTTGAAGTTAAACCCTTAAGGGGTTTTATGGAAGAGGTGGAGATTGTTAGAATTAAGTGACCCAAATTCTTATTTAAATAAAATAAAAGAAGAATCCCTATAGAATTACACTTCTTTTATTTTATTTTAAATAAGGTTTTTTAAACCTTATTAAACTCTATCTATTTGATATTGATTAGAATAAGGAGTTTCAATCTTACTACACTCCTATTGAATATGGCTTTATAAGCCTATAAATAGACATGGTTTATTCCTCTTGTAATTGATTTGAATTCGACATAGTGAATTTTCTTCTCCTCTGCCCGTGGTTTTTTCCGAAAGGGTTTCCACGTAAAATCTGTGTGTTCTTTATTTTTATTTCTATTTCTTTTTTTCTTTGCGATATATTGTCATTACCGACGTTATATTTTTCACATTATTAATATTAATTAAAATTATATACAATAGACGGAAAATTATTGATTTTTGTTATTAGATATTTTTAATTTTTCACTTTTAAAATTGAAAGGATTAAATTGCTATGATTTTTTTTATGAGAATGACAAATTTACTTAATATGGAAATTGAGAGATTGGAAAGAGATGTTTTAACTAAAGGAAATATATTTTAGAGGAGTTAAAAATGGGTATTGAAATATGCATTTGCACTGGAATTATTTTAGATTCTAATTCTCTATCCATGCAACATTATTGAGGTTTAAGCATCTCTATCCTCAATTATAAGCTCCATTTACTCTTCTATTATTGCAGCATAATTCTATTTTTTTTCCCTTTAAAACCAGCTTCCATACACATCCACCTCCAAGCTCAATTCTTGTAGTAATTCATAATTTTCCGGGAAAATCTAATCAGAAAATTCAACTAAAAAACCAGCTCAACAATACCAAGAACTTGAAGCAAAGTTACATTACTTGATTGGAGAATGAATGGGAAGAGGGGTAGTGTGGAAATCAACATTCAACAGCTTCTAAAGCTAAAAGTCCACAAGAAAGCAAGGGGTTTTCCTGCAAATCATGGATATTCAATTTATGGGAATTTTGCAAAGAAGATAGTAACAGAGTAACATTTTCATTCAAAGTTGGACTTGCTGTTCTACTGGTTTCTTTGTTGATACTAGTACAAGGACCTTATGAAATTTTTGGCACCGATATCATTTGGTCCATCCTCACTGTTGCCATGATGTTTGAATACACTGTTGGTATGTATGTATGTATGTATGTATCACATTCATAATGTGAAATGTCTAACACCTGTTTTGAAATTTGCCAAGGTTCAACTTTTAATAGAGGATTCAACCGAGCACTTGGAAGCTTGCTTACAGGAATATTAGCTATTGGAGTTGCTCAGTTAGCTCTACGTACCGGCCGAGTTGTGGAGCCTATAATAGTTGGAATTAGCATCTTCTTTATTGGTAGTATATCTTCGATTTCATCATCCACAGAGAAGAAATGTATATATGCTAATGTCAAACAATTATGTGCAGGGGCTATTACATCATTCATGAAACTATGGCCATCATTTATTCCTTACGAATACGGTTTCCGGGTCGTACTTTACACCTATTGCTTGATAATTGTCTCCGGATACAGAATGGGGAACCCGATTAGAACTGCCATGGATAGGCTCTACTCCATTGCCATCAGAACCTTCGTGGCACTCTTCGTGAACGTGCTTCTTTTTCCTATATGGTCCGGGGAGCAATTACTCAAAGAGTTTGTCGACAACTTTAACTTGCTCGCTGCCGCTCTTGAAGGTAAATAAATCTCTCTTTAATGGAAGTTTTTAAGCACGATGTTAATCCGATCAGATGATAAAGAACTCAATTATAATGGAAATTCAGAATGTGTGAAGAGATATTTAGAAGATGAGGGATTAGATCATCAAGAATTTACCAAGGCAATGTTGTTGGATGAGTTCCCTGATGAACCTGCCTACCGAAAATGGCAAGCCATCAGCCACGTTGAATTCATCGGCCAAATTCAAGTCCTTGGTAAATTTTCTTTTTGTGCATTTGCATGTTTCCTAATCACCATTTGAGTGATTGAAACAATCTTCAAGTTCCAAAATTTCATCAGGCTAATGCAACAAAATGGGAGCCACCACATGGTCCACCACTTCTTTTGTCCATGGTCAGAGTATGTTAAAGTTGCAGCAGTTCTGAGATACTGTGCTTATGAGGTTATGGCACTCCATGGTGTTCTTCACTCCGAGATTCAGGTATTCGATCTCGGCATTCATGGGAAGCTAGTTTTCGAAGTCGGGTTCAAGTTTCTTTTAACTATGTGTATTGCATTACCATTACAAAGGAAAGCAGCCTAGGAATAATGCCTTATGCCTAAGATTATGCAACTAAAACACTTACATCGAGGGTCTAGATTTGTTGTAATAAAGGAACACTAAAAAGTTGAAAAGGACAAGGAATCCAGATTGTTTAGGAATTATATGCTATGCATTTGTTCTGGTACCACAATTATGGGTATACAAAATAGATTCCTATGACCTGGTTGAAAAGGATTTTGTGATATATAAACATTAGTAAATGAAAATTACTGTTGTATTAAGCTCCTCTTCCATGGTTTTTCAGGCACATTACAACCTGCGAATCATGTTCCGGTAGGAGATCTTAGATGCAGCGAATCAGGCCGCAGAGCTAGTGAGGAGCTTGGGGAAAGACATTTGCAACATGAAACAAAGCCTCAAAGTCTCCTTGTTAAAGAGGGGTCACAGGTCAACCGAGCGACTCCAACGTGCCATAGACATGCACTTGTAGCTCCTCACCGCCCGTTGTGACCCTCCTCTGCCACCCATAACTCATCCAAGCCACTTCAGAAGCTTTCACATGCTGTGTCATTGACCCCATGTAACCTCCAGGACCCATTGGATGATCTCGACAGCGCAAGCATTGAAAAGAGCTTGAATCAATTAACGCAATTGAAATTGTACCACGAGATGATGAGGAAACAATCGCGAAGATTGAATTCTTGGCCATCTAGAGAAGTAGATGCATGTGGTTTTAGCACGGACATTGTGCTGCCGCGGATGAGAGCACTGCTGCATTATCACTTATCACCTTTACTTCATTACTCATTGAATTTGTAGTTAGGGTTGACAACTTGGTGGAAGCAGATGATGAACTTTCAAAGATAGCAAAGTTCAAAGCATGAAGGTCTATAGTATATAACTTGATATTGTAACAAAAGTTAAAGAGATGATGAAACCAAAATAACACTCCAATGAAAGCCTTATTAAAATCATGATGTTTGACAAACAGACAGACCATACAGGCACTACCTGTATTCACAACAACCTGCTGGACATATCTAAATATTTACAATAAATAACAAAGACCTGATTAATTGCTAACTATATCCCCTTCCTACATTTTCCACCATATTTGTCATATCACTATCTAGACCAATGAATGATCACGACTTTCTAACACTTAGGGACTAACGCAAAGGACACAAACAAGCAAGAAAAGGAGGCCAACATCCAACACCACTTTGACAATTGTTGTTAACTTGTAGTTACATCCACTTTTGGGGCGCCATATGAGATTTATTTGGCTCTGATGGATTACCAGCCAAACCCTCGCAGTTGCCTGAACCAAGACCAGAACCACCTGCAAGCATTGCCATTAAACTCCCACCATGCACCCTACCTTCAGGAACAAATGGAGAGAAGCCTCCTTCCACGGAAGAGTTGCAGAGATTTGGAACTCTATGCTGATGCAAACCCGAACAAGTTGCTTCTGTGCCACTTCCCATGATGTCAACATTCATATCCTCGGGGGTACCAATCTCTTTCATCTTCTCAGACTTGCTAAGTTTAGGGTCATGGACAATAGGCCCAATTGTATCACCACCATGAACCCTCTTATCCTGAACCAGCCCACTGTGGAGTGCACAGAGACCCGTTTTGCCCCTTGAAAAAGAGATACAGGGACCAGAATGTTGGTTGCCATATTCTGACCCAGGATGGCCCCAGGAGCATCTCTTCCCTCCACCATGTGCCTTGCAGAAATCTGTGCTACCTTGTGCACTTTTGCCACACCCTTCAACCTTGCACCTTTTGCCCCCACCATGGCGAACACAATAATCAGTTCGTCCCCTAGCACTCTTTGTGCATTGAGGCACAGCGCACCTCTTACCTCCTCCATGTGCTACACAAAAGTTGGTTCCCCCATGCACACTCTTAGAACAAACCCCACCACCTTCGAATGCACATCTTTTCCCCCCTCCATGACCCTTACAGAAAGGGGTACTCCCTTCAGCACCCTTGGTACACCCTAGAAATGTGCATCGCTTTCCACCACCATGCGCCTTGCAGAACATTGTGCTCCCTTGTGCCCCTTTTGTGCATCCTATAAATTGGCATCTACGGCCACCTCCATGTGAAATGCAGAGTCCTGAGAGGCCTTCAGCACTCCTCGCGCAATTTTCTTTTTGACATCTCTTCCCACCACCATGACGTATACATAGTCCAGATTTACCTCTGGCAGCTCGAGTGCAACCCTCATGATTACATCTACGACCACCACCATGGGCAATACAGAAATCAGTCCGACCTTCTGCACTCTTAGTACAACCAAGAAATTCACATCGCCGACCGCCACCATGGGCCTTGCAGTACACAGTCCTGCCCTCTGCCCCCTTATGGCAGCCAGGTTTCTGACACCTCCTGCCACCACCATGAGATATGCAACGACCAGAAGCACCTCTGGCCCCCTTTCCACATCCTTCAACCTGACATACCTTTGAACTAGAGCTGCGTTGTTGTGGCTGTTGTTGCCGTGTTATCCCAGAAGTGCAGGTGACTGAGCTTTTTGTTGGGGTGATCATACTTGAAGAAAGGTCTGGAACAATGGAAGAAAGATCAATGTTTCTTGGAACCTCCTTGAAGAGGATGCTAGTTGCTTTTGTTGGTAAACTCTGCAATCGTGGCAAGCCAATCTCAGATTTCGAGCAACATGAGGTAGATCCTTCATCAGAATTTGGGGGGCCGTCAACAGCTATGAGCATCTCCATACCCGACTGATTAGGAGAAGAGCTAAGATGGACACCGGTGATTTCAGATTCAGAAGGCCCAGTGGAGAGACTTAACTCCAGGTCAACTTTTGGCTGCAATTCCAGTCCATTGAGATTTGAACTAGCAGATTTCTTGGGGTTGATTACCTTTTCATTCCCAAGATGGAGGGTAAAGTCCAATTCAATATCCATTGAGGACTCTGCATCTGCTTCTTTTGCTGAAGATGTGGTAGTGCAAGCAGTTGTTGAACTCCCCTTGCTGTCTGAGGAACTTGTGGAGACACCTAGCCCAAGAGACAACAATGACCCAACTTGCTCACCGATAGAGCCATCCATCAAACTCCACTTCCTCTTGATTCCTTTTGCAGTGGACCTGCAAGGGATTGAAGAACCAGGTGAATCAAGACGAAGATCAGTATCTGTGCTGTACGCAGCCCCATTTCCTCCAACTTGTATTGAACTACCCAAAATCTTGAAGGCATTGGCAGAATAATTAGCAGCAAAACCCAAGTGTGAGAACCTGGTGTCCATCTAGCAAATAGCAAAAACCAAATAACTATATGCAGACCCAATCCCAATTGCAATATGCAGTAAACCTGACTTCCGGGTGAAGACAATTAGCCACAAAACTAAGGTTAGAAGTCGTTGAGTGAGCAAATCCCACCCCCACTAACAAATCCTGAAGTGTCGCAACGGTCCATTAGCTTAAAAGTGTTTTAACCCTTTAGCCAATCAGTTGAAGCAGAAAAAGGTAAACCCGTGCAACCTGACAAGTTTAGAACAGCATCATGGTGCTCCAACATCCTGTTACCGAAAAGAAATAAGAAAGTTGAGGCTTGATAAATAAACTGCAACTAGACTTAAGATAAGCAAAGACTAAAACTTTGGAAAAACAAAATTAGCTTCTAATCAAGCTAACTTCAGCCCATTTATAAAAAGGGTTAGATCTCTAATGTCTAAAACATACTGTCAGTATTTAATAAAGTGAATAAATATGCTAACCAGGATGGAAATATAATCTTATTACTCCAGGAACAAAGTGAGAACAAACTTCATCAGCCAGCCAAAGCAAACAGTAGTCCTGTCAGAGGTGGGATCAACCCAAAGTATCAGGAGGGGAGCTAAACACAAATTAGTTTGTGCAGGAAGGTGATAGATTTTCATTGAAATAATATATTTAAATGCAGGAGAACTGAAGAACAAATTTAAAGCTGGCTATGGACATGAATTGTTCTTCTTTTTAGGACATTTCAAGGAATGCAAAATATTAAAACAACAATTAGATCCTTTCTTTTTTCTCTCCTTTATAAGCAGCCAAATACAGCATCAATAATGGGGTTAGAAGCCAAGCTGATGACTCAAACATAACATTGAAATCGCATAACATAATAGTAGTAAAAGTTTCATTATTGACATGGTAAGAAGGCCCCACATGATGAAAGATGATCACTGTCTTTAATACCATATTTGATCTACTTAAACTCCTTCAAGCTAAGTAATTTTTCAATACCAACTCAACATGAAAAATATATTTATTTATATAATTTAGCAAAAAAAATTTAAAAATGGACTTAAATTATGAAAAGATAACTATATGAGTTCCAATATTTATCCACAAATCCTACAAAAAGTATATATCAGTAACAAATCATAACTGAAGCAATCACTAAAAAAAAAAAAATAGAATACCAAGAACAACAATTTGAGTCAAGATCTATGAAACAGTTGAGGCTAGATTCCTGGTGATAAAATTAATCACCAAAAAGAAATGTTTTCATTTTAAGAGAAAAAAGAAGTACCTCATTTTTATCGCAAATAATTTAAAACTAGACGGATTTCCCTGAGAAAAGTATATGAAAGGAATAATAATTAATAATAACACCGGTTTCTTCCTCGGTGATTCCCAATTTTTTTAAAAAAAATAAACTAAACGTATTGGATTCAGCTCAATTGAGGTTTTCTAAGAATTCACGTCTCTTGGATCAAAACATAAAATAAAAAGGAACGAACTTTTTCTAACTGAATTTTCATTACGGGTTTGAGTTTCTTGGCAACCAAACAGACCCAGATACTAACATGCATATGTGTGTATGTGTGTGTGGGTCTGTGTGTATAAGTCAGGAAAAGAAGACTCGGCTAGTCTGCAACTGGACGGGATTTTAAGAATATTAAGCATTTGTAAAGGGGAAAAAATAAAAGGAGTTGTTGAAAGGAATAACAAGTTTCTTTTTTTAAGAAAAAAAGAGAGGAAAGAATTACCTTGAAATTGGATTGAAGGATTTGATCAGAGAAAAGGGAGTGTACGGATGGGAGGATTTCTAGGGCTTTGGCGCGTCGGCAACAGAGAGAGAGATGGAAATGAACGGCGAAAATACCAAGCGAGTGACAGACAAGAGTTGTTAAAAAGGACGTGAAATGGTAGAACTTCATATGTTGTTGGCACGTGTCTTGTATAGCTTCACGTGCTACTTTTAGGGTTTTAAAATTTTCAAATATTAATCTATATTTTATATTCTACTTACCACCCACAATAGTATGTTTCGGTGTTTTCTTACGGGTTTATCGGTGTTTTAAAATTTTTTCATATATATATATATATATATATATATGAGTAGGGTAGTTATTTTGAAAATATTTAATTTGTTTTTAAGATTTTTAAGTTTTGAGTTAATTGTCTTTATTAATGTATTATTATTATTTTTATTAAGTATTGATACACAGTTCAATTAGTTATGGATTAAGTGTGTTAAGGATAAGAAAACAAAAAATGTTTTTCTTCCTTAGAAGAATCAAATCTTCTGTAAGCTTTGCTTCTAATTGATCCTAATAATCTGACCAAACCTCAAATAACAACGGTAATGAATAAGAAAAAGATTATGAAAATATTCCCCAAATATTTGATAATTGGACTCTCCAAGAGTTCTAACAAACCATGTTTACAAGAAAATAACTTATGAAAATTTAAATGTTTTTTTATAGTTATGTTATAAAAATAAAAGAAACGAGTCTATTGGCTCATTATGTTTAATGGCTCATTATTAGGAACCATAGAAACAAGCCAATGTACTGGCCCAATACAATTTAATTGTTACCTAAATTTTATGGTTTCTTTAACTGATAAAAATATTTTACAATTTTTGACCATTCAAATTTATACTCATAATTACAAAATGCTTCCTAGATCTGAAGTACTAGCTTTAGTCTATTGGCTCTACTTCAAAGATATGTATTTTATAGTCAATATTAAGGCTTTACTTCAAAGCCTAAAAGGAGAAACCCTCTTAATAGAAACAAATACCTCATGATCTTATACCACAATCCCAATAATAATACAGTGACATGAAATCAACTTTCCTGATATGTGGAAACTTAAAGGTGCTACAGACCATGTGGCATCAACTCCAATTAGAAACAATTCACTAAGTGAAATTTCCAAACACCAAGATGACACAGTTGAATTGATGTTCAACAGGCCACAGAGAATGCCTCCAAGTTATTCCTTTGAAATAGGAAGTACCAGCACAACTTTTAAGAGGTTAAATTTAGAAGAAGAATCAAATCTAGAAACAAAAATGACAGATTTTAGGACAGCTAGAGCATCTGTCTCTTCTATCCCAACAACATTTAGAACCAATTTATAAGGAATAAATAATTCCTCAAATATAGCTCAACCTATCTATGCCAGACAGGAAGAGAGTCCCCAAAATTCACCTAATATGTCACCAACATACTTATCAATGACTAATAATGCAAGACAAGGAGAAAATTCAGAAATATTTGTTCAAGAAAAATCTTTTGAGATCAATAAGGAATGGTGTAGAAAACACCTCTATTCCAATAAAAATAAACAAGAAAGAGATGATTACTTTAAAAATTATAATGATAAAAAAGAAAATATTCTTCGGGAATATTATGAATTCATGAATATACATAAAATTCATAAAAAATTCTTTGAATGGTTTGAAGAATATTATTCAAATTTATTAATACAGTAAAACTTAATACAAGATGGCAAACCAATAAAGGAGAAGTTGAATCCCAACATCCTCCTTTAATGGAGGTTCAATATCTTCACAAAAATACTGAAATAAAAGCAAATCCTTTAAGAATGAAAGCTCCTGATGCAGGAGAACAAATCTCATAAAAAAACATTAAAAATGATAGTAGAACAAAACAACTATACAAATATTAGTCTTCATACAATAGGAAAACAATTAGATTATATTGAAAATTTGGTAGAAAGTCAACCGGTTAAGAAAGAACCAGTAAAAGATGTAATAGAAAAAAGTTCTAAAGAACCAATATTTACACCTTATGAAATTCCAAAACTTTTCCAAAATCCCAAAATGATTTCTTAACATAAATCCAAAATAGACTTGATGCTTTAGAAAGTTACAAGTCTGAATTAGTTGCACCTAATACCCTAATGCAAGCCCAACATTCAGTAAATACATTACACCGATCTTCCCTATCTGACCAGTCAGATGAACAACAAATTAACAAAATGGCTTGGAAAGAACCAAAAAGATTATATTATCCAAAAATCACTGCACCTGATCTTAATATAGAAGAGAAACTCGTTTTCTAAAATAAATACAATGCTAATACAATTTATGAATGGAATATAGTTGAAATTTCTAAATGTAATATTCTTAGTTTACTACAAAAAATGACAATGGTTTCAAATGTTTATAAAATCCAAAACCAAAATGGATTAATTAATGATCATGCTATAGCTAACCTTTTAGTTGCTGGATTTACTAGTCAATCAAAAGGATGGTGGGACTATGCACTCATGAAGACCCAACAAGAAGAAATCTTGAAAGCAATAAAAAAAGATGATCAAGGAAGAATTATTTTGGATGAATAAGGAAGAGAAATCCAAGATGCAGTAGCAACTTTGATTTTCTTAATCTCTAAACATTTTATAGGAGATCCTTCTAATCTTAAAGATAGAAATTCAGAATTATTATCAAATTTAAAATGCAAAAAATTAACTGATTTTAAATGGTATAAAAATGTCTTTATCACTAGAGTCATGCAAAGATCTGATAACCAACAACCATTTTGGAAAGAAAAGTTTCTTGCAGAACTTCCTACTTTATTAGGAGAAAAAGTTAGAAATCAAATAAGTGAAAATTATAGAGGTATTACTCCATATGAAAAACTTACATATGGTGAACTAATTAGTTTCACCCAAAAGGAAGGATTAAAATTTTTCCAAGATTTAAAATTACAAAAATAACTTAAAAAAGAAAGATATCAATGTAGAAAGGAATTAGGATCATTCTGCCACCAATCTGACATTAGAAATGAACCTTCTTCTCAAAAACATGTTGCCCTATAAAACCAAAGAATAGGGGAAAAAATATTTCAAAATATTATAAAAAACCCAAGTATAAAAAATATAGAAAAAGAAAAGAAACAACAGAAAATAGAAAATAAAATAGACAAAACAATAAAATATTATAGATGTGGAAAACTAGAGCACATTTTAAAATATTGCAAGATTAAAAGAAAGATCAATAATTTAAATCTAGATGAATAAATAGAACAAAAAAAATAATAAAGAAATTCTTTTATAAACAACTTCCTCTGAAAATGATACATTTATTGTATCAGATGAATTACAAATAGACGAATTACATACAATATCACAATCCTTTGATGAAAATAAACATTCAATTAATATGTTAACCAAAGATCAAGAGTTTATGATTAAAGTTATTGATAAAATTCAAGACCCATAACTTAAAAGAAAATATCTTTTGAAATTAAAATCCTCATCAAAAGATAAACCAGAAAAAGAAAAAATAAATTATCTTTTTAGTCAATCACAAATGTACAATATACAAGATATAATATTTAATAAATATGAAAAAATAAAACCCAGACAAATTACAAATTTTGAATTACAATTAGAAATAAAACAAATAAAATTGGAATTTTCTCAGCTTAAAATGGAACAACAAGAAATGAAAAAACAATTGCAAACTTTAAAACATGACATCTTAGAAAATAGTTCGTCAAAAATTGAACCCGAGCCTGAAGAAAATACACATGAATATATGATGGTTCTCACTGAAGTATCTATCCAAATTATATTTAACAAAAATAAATATTATTATAAATAATGAATTTCAATTAGAAACAATAGCCCTTTTGACACAAGAGTAGCTCAAAATTGTCTTAGAGAAGGAATAATTTGAACAAAATATTATGACAAAACACCAGAATCTTTTAAAGATGCAAACGGAAAAAAAAGTAAAAATTACTTACAAAATTCCCAATGCAGAAATCTATAACAAAGGTATAAAATATCAAATATGTTTTTTAATGGTAAAAGATATTACCTAAGATGTCATATTAGAAACCCCATTCATATCCTTACTCAAACCATATAAAGAAACAAATAATTCAATCTCTATCAAAGTTTTAAACACTAAAGTAGTTGTAGAAAAACCCAAAATAAGAAATCTCAACTTATTAAGATATTTATCTATCCATAATGGGAAAATCATTAATTTAATTAATCATAAACAGAAACAAATCTCTTTTTTGAAGGAAGAAATATGTTTTAAAAAGTTAACTGAACAATTCCAAAAAGGAGAAGTCCAAAAAAAGATAAATCAAATCAAACAAGAAATAGAATAAATAATTTGTTTTGACATTTCTAATGCTTTTGAAATAGGAAAAAACATGAAGTAAGATTACCATATGAAAATAATTTTGATGAAAGACAAATACCAACAAAAGCAAGACCAATACAAATGAACAAAAAATGGAAGAATTTTGTTATCTTCTTAATAAAAAATTAATTAGGAAAAATATTTCTCCTTGGAGTTGTTCAACATTTTATGTAACGAAAAATGTAGAACTCGAAAGAGAAACACCAAGATCAGGAATTAATTACAAACCTCTCAATCAAGCCATAAAATGGATTAGGTACCCAATACCAAATAAAAAAGATTTATTACAAAAACTTTGAATGCAAATATTTTCTCAAAACTTGACATGAAATCAGGATTTTGACAGATCTAAATAAAAGAAGAAGAAAGATATAAAACGATGTTTACCGTACCATTTGGACAATATGAATGGAATGTCATGCCTTTTGGATTAAAAAATACTCCATCCGAATTTTAAAGAATAATGAATGATATTTTTTTTACCAATATTCTCAATTCACAATTGTATATATTGATTATGAATTAGTGTTTTCCTAAAATTTTGAAAAACACTTCAAACATTTATACATCTTTGTAAAAGTTATAAAAAATGATGGTTTAGTAGTTTCTAAATCCAAGATAAATTTGTTTCAAATCAAAGTAAGGTTTATAGGTCATTAAATTACACAAGGAACCCTTACCCCAATAGAAAGGTCCATAGAAATCGCCAGCAAATTCCCAAATCAAATCCTTGATAAAATCCAATTGCAAAGATTCTCAGGAAGCCTCAATTATGTCATGGACTTTTATCCATGTATTAGCAAATTATGTAAGCCCTTATATGATAGGCTCAAAAAGAACCCACAACCTTAGACAAATGACCACACCAATATTATCATCCAGATTAAAAAACAAATTACTAAACTTCCTTATTTATATTTAGCTGATCCAAATGCCCTCAAGATTGTAACATCCTGAATTTATGGGCTTGTGCATTTTGTGTAATGTGTGCTCAAATTATTAATTTAAGGATTTGAGGTGCAAATGGGGCTCAGGTTTGGGCTGAGGCTTTGAATAAATATTTTATTTAGACACTCTAGGGGCTTAAATTAAAGTTTTAGTAGTTTAAATGACATATTGGGCTTGTGGCCCAGCAACTAGGGGCACAGTAAAGGGGAGCTATAAGTGGAGTCACAAGTGCATGAGGAGGGCCCAAATTTTGGTAGCTTGAAGCCCAAGTTTTAAGGCTAAATTTCGGCACTTAAAAGGAGCAATAGGGGGGACGGCACAAGGCTAATTTTTAGGAATTTTATTATGTTTAAATTATGAGGATAATAAGCAGATAATGGATAGAGGAGTTGGTGATAATTAAGGCTATTTTTGAGGAGATAACAGATTAAGATAAGGGAAAAGGATAGGAGCTATCATATGTTGGAGTGTTGGCCAAAAATCAATCTCTGCTAAGGGGAGAAATCGGTTTAGTACAGTCTAAGGGGGGTGCCGAATTCTTCATTATGTTCTCTGAAAATTCTCTCAAGATTCTCTTTTATTTTTTCGGTAAACTTGAACCCTCTCTTCTCTTTTCTTTTTTGATAGAAACCAAAAAAACTTCTTAGATCTCAATTGCCGAAACCCCACCATTCTTTTTCTCTTTTCTTTTGGCCGAATCCCTCTATCCACTCATTGCTTATATTTTTCCAATTCTTTGTTCTTCAAAAAGCCAAAATCACTAAGATCACACCTCCTGAAGTTGCCGAATTTTCTTCAGTGGAGTCTGCTTGTGCCGAATTTTGAAGGAAACGATAGGTAAGTGTCGATTTTGGGATTTCAATGTTTTTTTTCGGCTTTTCAAAGTCCCTAGCTGAATGGCTATTTAGAAACTAATCTCTTATTTCTCTCTTATTTTCGACATTCTGGGATCTGAAGAGGAGTCAATCGCGTAGATCTCTAAGTCATAAGTTCAGTAATACTCGAATTATGGTACTTTCGGGATTTCAAGGTAAGAAAAACCTATTGATTTTAGTGTGTAAAATTGGGTAGAACACTAACCATGGCCGATTATAGGAGAGGCCCTATTTTCACATCTTTCCGGCTTTTCGAGCAAAGTTGTAGATCGGTTTAGCAAGGGTATCGACATTAATCAGGTGTGTAACTTATCACACCATTAGACTGATTGCTTATATATATATATAATAAATCTGCTATATTCTGTTAAATGCCGAAATCCCGGCATAACGTTTGGAAACCCAAAAAGGGTAAAGGCTAAATATCAGGTTAGTGAATTCTGCAATTCATCAGTGAATGATTCTGATAAAACGATATGTGATATATGTCGATTGTTTTATATATGCTTGGGGTTGGGTGATTGATGAAAGGGGAAGTGATCTGTTCTGGTGGCTTATGCCATTTCAGCCTAGTGACTCTGTCACAACTCTGTTTCTGGTGGTTTCTGCCATTTCAGCCTGGTGACTTTATCACAACTTTGACGATGAGCAGCTAACTGCAGCATGACTGTCATCGATGGTGTATAGCGATGTGGGTTGATTGTAGAAATCCCCAATGGTGTGGTTGGCAGGTAAGGGTGGTGTGTAGCAGATGGACACCTAGGATTGGGTTGGGTTTTATGTATGTTATCTTCTATATTATGTTTATATTCTGATCTGTGGGCTAAGGCCCAATCTGATGGTGCAAGAGGGTTGCACACTGAGTTTCGCGACTCACCCTATTATTTTAACAATTTCAGGTGACACTTAGCGCATCGGACCGGGCTGGAGAGGAGAGCAAGGTGGCCATGCGATAGAGAACCAAGGACTTCCGCAAAAGACTTTACTTCATTTATTTATTTTTAAGAAATTTATTTTAAGTGGGTTTTAGATATGGTTGTAATAAGGCCACGGGCCACTAGACTGTTAGACTTCGTATGGTTTTATTTTGGCTTTCATTATTGTTAGACACTTGAGTTTTAATTAAACTAAGGCATGCATTAAGTTTTTGGTTTTAATTCATAAACCAACAAATGAAATTTATATCTTACTTAAACCTATCGAGTTATTAAGTTTTCCCGAACAAAAGATTAAATACAAGAAAAATATTTCCCGAAATTGCAACATCTTTTACAAAAAAATCTTTTTAGTGACATGACAAATCCGGCTGTAGTGTTTGGGCCGGGTTTGGGGTGTTACAGATTGGTATCAGAGCCCGGTTCAAAACTCGGCTCTAGGGGTTTTTGGGCTCAAAACGTTTTCTAAAAATGGGCTTTTGAAACATGCATGTTTATAAATGATAACAGGTTTGCCTTCTCGGCATGGCACCTGCGTCTCCGACCCAAGTCCTCCAGGTAAGTATTCTGAACTCCCTGTGTGTAATATATGTATGTGGGCTTGATGGGCTTTATGGGACGTAGATTAGTTAGATTAGAACTTAATGAACTTTAGGCCTAGTTTAAACAACTTCCTAAAACTCATAAGACTTAAGTTCACTAAACAAACCTGTAAATGTGTCGTAAGGCTTGGGTGTGGCAACAGACATACGCATGTCTAGGATTGGATCCGGAAGAGCCTGGTACTTAAGCAGTCCTAGTGACTCACCTCCTCTTCACTGGAATCCTACCTGGTGCGTAGTGACTGTTCACTTTAGCCATGTTAGGGTGTGGCAACAGGCATACGCATGTCTAGGAGTGGATACAGGGAGAGTTTGGTATTTAAGCAGTCTTAGTGACTCACCTCCTCTTCACTGGAATCTTACCTGGTGCGTAGTAACTGTTCACTCTAGCCGCGAGGATTTGTTGACAGGCCAAAAGCTATAATTAAAACTCGAAATGGACCAACCACCCTTTTTGAAAAAAAAAATCCCCAAGTTTCGTAAAATTTTCAAAATACACTTGATTTGTGGAAATTTGCAATCAACCATGAATTTATAAAATACCTATGCTTTGAAAATTTACCCGAAAATCTCATGTTTACAAGAGTAACCCAGATTATGAAACTAGATTTCCTAAATGTACCTCTGGTTTAACAAAAAAAAAAACAGCAACAACAAAATATCCCTGGTTTGTAAAATTACCGAACTACCCTTGCTTTGCAAAATGACCAAAATACCCCTGGTTTGTAAAATTACCAAATTACCCCTGATTTATAAAATTACCGAAATACCCCCAGATTTTAAAATTACCGAAATACCCCCAGACTGCAAAATTACCAGAATACCCTTATTTTACAAATAACTAAGGAATGCAATTTTGGAAAATTACGAAAATACCCCTATAGGATAAAATTACGAAAATACCCCTTGGTAGTGAAACAACAACAACACTTTTCTCGGATGAACGTAAGTTCATGGATGTTATTTGTATGTCAATGATTGGATGTACGTGTTTCTTAGAATTAGAGGATACGAACTTGAGACTGAATGGTGAATGCAAATTCGAAAGAACTACTCTTAAAACTATTCATAAGACTGTTCGTGATTAAACAGTGGAAAAGAACTAATGATTCATAAAACTCTTAATCAGATAAACGTCGATCAGAAGAATGAGTACAAGGGGTAGAGGACGTCCGCTGCGTGGACGCGGTAGGGGTAGGATTGCCTTGTCTGAGCCAGTAGGGTCTGGCCACGGATCAGGAAACGAGATGTCGGATTCGCCAGCTGTGGAGGGAGAATTACGAGATCAGGCGATCGGAGATGATGTTGTATTTCAGGCGATGCTGCGGGTTCTCGAAAGAGTTGCTGGAGTAGGCATGGGCACAGGAGCCCGAAAATCTGTGCCGGAGTGGCTTATGGCCAATGGGGCAGAAGTGTTTAGGGGAGTTTCTGGCGTAGCCCCTAACACAGCTGAGTATTGGATGGAAGCGACTGAGCCCATAATGGATGACTTAGATTTCACGGTGGAGGAGAAGTTGAAAGGGGTCGTGTCTCTTCTTCGAGACGAGGCTTATCAGTGGTGGCTCACGATGAAGGAGGGTACGGCCGTAGATCGGATTGAATGGGACTTCTTTAAGGAGTCGTTCCAGGGAAAGTATGTTGGGGCCATCTATGTGGATGCACAGAGGAAGGCATTTCTGAACTTAGTGCAGGGAAGTAAATCTGTGGCTAAATATGAGGCAGAGTTTCTGCGCTTGAGCCGCTACGCTCGAGGAATGGTAGCAACCGAATATGAATGTTGTGTTCGATTCGAGGATGGATTGCGGAATGAGTTAAGGGTTTTGATAGCACCGCAGAGAGAGAGAGAGATTTTGCTGTTTTGGTGGAAAAGTTTAAGATACCTGAGGAGGTAAAACGGACTAAAAGACAGGAAAGAGATAAGGATCGGGGTAAGAATAAGAGAAGTCTTGGGTCATCAGGATCATCTGGAAATTTTCAGAAGAGGCCTAGGTTTGATGGGCCAGCTCGTGCTCCGACACCGGCTGCAGGGAATCAGAATCGATTATGTAATTGGTGCGGGAAAGCACATTCTGGGAAGTGTAGAAGAAGAACGGGTGGATGTTTCAGGTGTGGATCCATGGAGCATCTGATTAAGGACTGTCCGCAGTGGATCAGGTACAGCTAACGGGCCGAGGTTCTGACCAGACTAGGAGAGGTGCCCAGCCTGGACCGAGGGGTCGTGGTTCAGGTAGAGGTGGAAATAGGGCTGGTCGCGGACGTAGAGCACCTGGTAGAGGTGCAGGTAATGTGGATGCAAGGCAGCCGGGTCTAGTTTATGCAGTTCGTCAATTGGAGGATGGTGACGCACCGGATGTCATAACCGGTACGTTTCTCATTGCGGATAACCCTTTACTTGCCTTGATTGATATTGGGTCAACCCACTTCTATGTTGCATGTTCGATATCTGAGACTCTAAGTATAGACTCTGAAACAACTACTAGGAAGATGACCGTGGTTAGTCCCCTAGGACAATCTAGGGTAGTGGACAAGCTATTTAAGGATGTACCGTTAGAAACTTAAGGGGTAGTGTTTTCGGCAGATTTAATGGAATTGCCATTTGGAGAGTTTGATCTTATCCTAGGAACGGATTGGTTGACTAAGCATCGTGCTAAGTTGGATTGTGAGACCAAGCGTGTGGTGTTGAGTACCCCGGAAGGCGGGGAGGTGGTTGTGTTAGGAGAAAGAAGGCTGTTAAGATGATTCGGAAAGGATGCAATGCATTCTTAGCTTTTATTAGTGCGATGGATGCTAAGGAGGTAACTGTCGATGAGGTTCGAACAGTCAAGGATTTTGCAGATGTCTTTTCGGAGGAGTTGCCAGGATTACCCCCGGATCGCGAGGTGGAGTTTGGAATAGAGCTACTTCTGGGTACAGTTTCGGTATCCATTGCTCCTTATCGAATGGCACCGAAGGAGTTGGTGGAACTCAAAGCTCAGATCCAGGAGCTTTTGGATCGAGGATTTATTCGATCGAGTATGTCTCCATGGGGAGCGCCGGTCCTATTTGTGAAAAAGAAGGACGGATCCATGCGTATGTGCGTGGATTATCGTCAACTGAATAAGTTGACGATTAAGAACAAGTACCCATTGCCAAGAATTGACGACCTGTTCGATCAGCTTAAAGGAGCTTCGGTCTTTTCGAAGATTGATCTAAGGTCGGGTTATCATCAGTTAAAGGTGAAAGAAGGGGACATTCATAAGACGGCGTTTCGAACACATTACGGTCATTATGAATTCTGGGTAATGCCGTTCGGTTTGACGAACGCGCCAGCAGCATTTATGGATATGATGAACCGGGTGTTTCAACCATACCTGGATCGGTTTGTGGTGGTGTTCATCGACGATATTTTGGTTTACTCCAAGTCTGAGGAGGAGCATGATGCGCATCTTCGTATGGTGTTGCAAATTCTGAGGGAGAAGCAGCTGTACGCGAAGTTCAGTAAGTGTGAGCTCTGGCTGAAGGAAGTGACTTTCTTAGGGCATGTAGTTTCCGCAGAAGGAATTAGGGTAGACCCTCGAAAGATAGAAGCTGTATTAGATTGGAAACTGCCGAAGTTTGTGGCAAAAATTCGAAGTTTCTTGGGATTGGCAGGGTATTACAGGAGATTTGTTGAGGGGTTCTCTTCAATAACGGCACCTTTAACTAAGTTGTTAAGGAAGGGAGTATTGTTTGTATAGACTGACAAACAGCAGGAGAGCTTTGAGAAGCTGAAGAGAATTTTGACGGAAGCGCCAGTGTTAATTCAGCCAGAGGCGGGAAAAGAATTTACTGTCTATTGTGATGCGTCACACACAGGTTTAGGGTGTGTGTTAATGCAAGATGGAAAAGTTGTTGCATATGCGTCTCGACAGTTGCGACTGCATGAATTGAACTACCCTACGCACGATTTAGAATTGGCAGCGGTAGTGTTTGCTCTAAAGATTTGGAGGCATTACCTGTATGGGGAGAAGTCGGTTATTTACACGGACCATAAGAGTCTGAAGTATATCCTTACCCAGAAGGAATTGAATCTGAGACAACGTAGGTGGATTGAACTCTTGAAGGACTATGACTGTTCGATCGAATACCATCTGGGTAAGGCTAACGTGGTGGCAGATGCGTTGAGTAGGAAGGCGATAGCGGAGTTGAGGGCGATGTTCGCTAATCTCAGTCTGTATGAAGATGGCAGTTTGGTAGCTGAACTTCAAGTAAGACCTATGTGGATAAGACAGATCAATGAGAAGCAACTTTTGGATGATATTTTGAGTACTCGAGTCCGACAAGTGCAGAATGGTGAAGGAGAGGACTATAGTTGGAATGGTGATGGAGTTTTGTGTTTCTGTGGGAAGATTTGTATGCCAGAAGATGTGGAGTTAAGGCAGAAGATTCTTCGGGAATCGCATAGTAGCCCTTATGTTATGCATCCTGGAGGAGTTAAGATATATCGGGATTTGCGAGAGCAATTTTGGTGGCCAGGTTTGAAGCGAGAAGTTACGAAATATGTTGAGAAGTGTTTGACGTGCCAGCAGGTGAAAGCTGAACATCAAGTGCCTTCGGGATTGTTGCAGTCGGTAAAGATTCCCCAATGGAAATGGGAAAGAATCATGATGGATTTTGTTAGTGGGTTACCTCTTACGCCCACTAAGAAGGATTCGATTTGGGTAATCGTGGATCGGTTGACAAAGTCTGCTCACTTCATACCGGTTCGAGTGGACTTTTCTCTGCAAATGTTGGCTAAGTTGTATATGGCTGAGGTTGTAAGACTACATGGTGTACCGGTGTCGATCATATCGGATAGGGACCCTAGGTTCACGTCACGATTTTGGAAGGCTCTTCATCAAGCAATGGGAACAAGGTTGGACTTTAGTACCGCTTTTCACCCACAGACTGATGGTCAGTCTGAGAGGGTAATTCAAATATTGGAGAATATGCTAAGGGGTTGCATCATCGATTTTAGGGGTAGTTGGGAGGAATATTTGCCCTTGGCAGTATTCGCGTACAATAATAGTTATCAAGCTAGTATTCAGGTGGTGTCGTACGAAGCGTTATATGGAAAGAAATGTCGTACCCCTACTTGTTGGATGGAGTTGGGTGAACGTCAGGTGTTGGGTCCAGAGCTAGTTTCGAAAACAGAGGAGAAAGTTAAGTTAATACGGGCTCGGTTGAAGGAGGCGTCTGATCGGCAAAAATCTTATGCGGATCTAAAGCGGAAGGAGATGGAATTTGCAGTAGCAGATCAAGTCTTTTTGAACGTATCTCCGTGGAAGAAGGTAATGAGGTTTGGACGAAAGGGTAAGTTAAGTCCTCAATTTATTGGGCCTTATCGGGTACTGGAACGCGTGGGCCTAGTGGCTTATCGTTTGGAGTTGCCTTTGGAGTTGGAGCGGATACATGACGTGTTTCATGTCTCGATGCTAAGACATTATCATTCTGATCCATCGCATGTGGTGCCGGTGGAAGAGATTGAAGTAAGGCCAGATTTATCCTTTGAGGAGAAACCAGTGCAAATCTTGGATCGAGACGTAAAAATGTTGAGAAGGAAGTCCGTCCCTTTGGTCAAAGTTTTGTGCCGAAATCACGGCGCAGAAGAGGCGACGTGGGAGCCAGAGGATGTTATGCGACAACAGTATCCCCATCTCTTTTGATCAGGTAAATTTCGAGGTCGAAATTTATTTTAAGGGGGTAGAACTGTAACATTCTGAATTTATGGGCTTGTGCATTTTGTGTAATGTGTGCTCAAATTATTAATTTAAGGATTTGAGGTGCAAATGGGGCTCAGGTTTGGGCTGAGGCTTTGAATAAATATTTTATTTAGACACTCTAGGTGCTTAAATTAAAGTTTTAGTAGTTTAAGTGACATATTGGGCTTGTGGCCCAGCAACTAGGGGCACAGTAAAGGGGAGCTATAAGTGGCGTCACAAGTGCATGAGGAGGGCCCAAATTTTGGTAGCTTGAAGCCCAAGTTTTAGGGCTAAATTTCGGCACTTAAAGGGAGCAATAGGGGGGACGGCACAAGGCTAATTTTTAGGAATTTTATTATGTTTAAATTATGAAGATCATAAGCAGATAATGGATAGAGGAGTTGGTGATAATTAAGGCTATTTTTGAGGAGATAACAGATTAAGATAAGGGAAAAGGATAGGAGCTATCATATGTTAGAGTGTTGGCCGAAAATCAATCTCCGCTAAGGGGAGAAATCGGTTTAGTACAGTCTAAGGGGGGTGCCGAATTCTTCATTATGTTCTCTGAAAATTCTCTCAAGATTCTCTTTTATTTTTTTTGGTAAACTTGAACCCTCTCTTCTCTTTTCTTTTTTTGACAGAAACCAAAAAAACTTCTTATATCTCAATTGCCGAAACCCCACCATTCTTTTTCTCTTTTCTTTTGGCCGAATCCCTCTATCCACTAATTGCTTATATTTTTCCAATTCTTTGTTCTTCAAAAAGCCAAAATCACTAAGATCACACCTCTTGAAGTTGCTGAATTTTCTTCAGTGGAGTCTGCTTGTGCCGAATTTTGAAGGAAACGATAGGTAAGTGTCGATTTTGGGATTTCAATGTTTTTTTTCGGCTTTTCAAAGTCCCTAGCCGAATGGCTATTGAGAAACTAATCTCTTATTTCTCTCTTATTTTCGGCATTCTGGGATCTGAAGAGGAGTCAATCGCGTAGATCTCTAAGTCATAAGTTCAGTAATACTCGAATTGTGGTACTTTCGGGATTTCGAGGTAAGAAAAACCTATTGATTTTAGTGTGTAAAATCGGGTAGAACACTAACCATGGCCGATTATAGGAGAGGCCCTATTTTCACATATTTCCGGCTTTTCGAGCAAAGTTGTAGATCGGTTTAGGAAGGGTATCGACATTAATCAGGTGTGTAACTTCTCACACCATTAGACTGATTGCTTATATATATATATATAATAAATCTGCTATATTCTGTTAAATGCCGAAATCCTGGCATAACGTTTGGAAACCTAAGAAGGGTAAAGGCTAAATATCAGGTTAGTGAATTCTGCCATTCATCAGTGAATGATTCTGATAAAACGATATGTGATATATGTCGATTGTTTTATATATACTTGGGGTTGGGTGATTGATGAAAGGGGAAGTGATTTGTTCTGGTGGCTTATGCCATTTCAGCTTGGTGACCCTGTCACAACTCTGTTTTTGGTGCCTTCTGCCATTTCAGCCTGGTGACTCTGTCACAACTTTGACGATGAGCAGCTAACTGCAGCATGACTGCCATCGATGGTGCGTAGCGGTGTGGGTTGATTGTAGAAATCCCCAATGGTGTGATTGGCAGGTAAGGGTGGTGTGTAGCGGATGGACACCTAGGATTGGGTTGGGTTTTATGTATGTTATCTTTTATATTATGTCTATATTTTGATCTGTGGGCTAAGGCCCAATCTGATGGTGCACGAGGGTTGCACACTGAGTTTCGCGACTCACCCTATTCTTTTAACAATTTCAGGTGACACTTAGCGCATCGGACCAGGCTGGAGAGGAGAGCAAGGTAGCCATGCGATAGAGAACCAAGGACTTCCGCAAAAGACTTTACTTCATTTATTTATTTTTAAGAAATTTATTTTAAGTGGGTTTTAGATATGGTTGTAATAAGGCCACGAGCCACTAGACTGTTAGACTTCGTATGGTTTTATTTTGGCTTTCATTATTGTTAGACACTTGAGTTTAATTTAAACTAAGGCATGCATTAAGTTTTTGGTTTTAATTCATAAACCAACAAATAAAATTTATATCTTACTTAAACCTATCGAGTTATTATGTTTTCCCGAACAAAAGATTAAATACAAGAAAAATATTTCCCGAAATTGCAACATCTTTTACAAAAAAATCTTTTTAGTGACATGACAGATCCGGCTGTAGTGTTTGGGCCGGGTTTGGGGTGTTACAAAGATGGTAGAAACAAATGCTTCTGAAATAGGGTACGGTGGGATCCTAAAACAAGTTAAGGGAGGAAAAGAGCAAATAGTCCAATTTGCCTCCAGATATTGGAATCCAACTTAGCAAAATTATAGTACTATTAAAAAAGAAAATTTATCAATTGTTTTATGCATTACGAAATTCCAATGTGATTTATTAAATAAAAAATTTCTTTTACGAATTGATTACAAATCAGAAAAAGAAGTTTTATAAAAAGATGTTCAAAATATTGCCTCAAAACAAATTTTCACAAGATGGTAGGCAATTTTGAGCATATTTGATTTTGATATTGAATACATTAAAGGAAAAACTAATTCTTTGCCCGATTTTCTCACCAAAGAGTTTCTTCAAAAATGCCACACAAACTCCGAGACAAAGGAAAAGGAAAAATAAGAGAACCATCCAAAACCTAAATTTCCTCAAAACTAATTAAATCTTGGTAAAAAATTTTCCTTGAAGAAGAAAATGAGAGATCGTCATTTTCAAATTAATTTGAATATTTTTAACTTAATTTGAAAGAAATAGTTTAAAAACTTAAGCTCAGAAAGCTAAAATATGGAGAAACAAATTTTTGATCTTTGTATTGGGTATTTGAAGTCGTATATTCTATTCTCAAACTTAGAGTATTTTATAGAGGGCTCTTTCCTCTTTACAATCTCTTTCTTTCAGGGATCTTGTCCCGTATATCATGTCCTAAAATTACATAATTGCTACTTTTCAGATAACATTACATAATTGCTATTTTTCATATAATATTACATAATTGCTACTTTTCAGATAATATATTCCTTGATTACAAACTACAAACTACAAACTACAGATTTTTTTTAGAGAATATTCAATGTTCATGCCAGAGAATATTTACTGTTCATGCCAGAGAATATTTACTATTCATTCGTTTTTTCTTGCAGGGAATTTTCTCTGTTCATCTTCATTCATCACTTATCTTTTGGAAAGAGGAATTGTGTAAGTATACACAATCTCAACAAGTAATAGAGTGACAAGTAAATGTTGAGTTATCTTATCCACAGGGACTGTATAAGAAAATATTTATGAAATGCAATTAAAAACACTTTGGTGAAGGAAAAATCTTTTGTTTTGAAAAATGGTTTAATAAAACTAGCATTTAACTAAGTAAATTAACTAAGAAAATTAAAAGGTAAAAATTCCAATGCACGATTTCTGAAAAACAAGTTTAATCAATATTACGTAATTGTGTTAGATTAATTACATTTCTTAACTTAATATTATTAAAACAATGTTCATGTTGTTACGAATAAATTCACGACAACTTGGCAATTTGTTAACTTAGAGCATATATAGACTTACCAAATTAACTAATCTCTTGAACATATTACTATGCCAATTCAAACAATTAATCAATTTAATATGCAAGTAAAAGATTAAGTGAAGTAACAATATATACCTACATTGAAACAGTTTAATCACAATAATCTTGCAAGTTATGTAAGGCTAATGTACCGTTTAATGCTGTCACTAATTTAACCCTCAGCTACCTTAGAAGATTAAACATGCATTGATTAAGTATTGTGTCAATTAATTACAATTTCAATACGATTAATAATTAATTCATTAGTTACCTTACAATCGTAATGCAAGAATAATATAATCATGGTTTTACTTAATCAAACAATTTACCAAGACTTATAACAACACAAACATGATTTTAATAACTTAAGTAGATGAAATGCAATCAACTTAGCACGAATTAAATTTAAGCCATGTTAATTAAATTTAGAATAACAACATAACAAATATTCATAGACATGTTCATAACAGCAACAATAAAAGTTAAAGGATAGAAAACTAGAATCAAATCTGGTGTTTCTCCAAAGCTTGACTAATTTGCTCCGCTCCTCATTCTCCGCTCATTCTTGTTGAATCGAGGCTTCTACAAGCACTTGAATGCTACTACCCAAGGTGGTTGAATGTAACATCCTAAATTTATGGGCCTATGCATTTAGTGTAAGGATAACTTTAATAGGTTAATTTAAGTGATAGGGGTCCAAATTGGGCTCAGGATTAGGCTAAGGCCTTGATTAAATTATTAGCTTGGGCATTAAGGAATTAAAAAGGTGGTAATTATGTTTAAAATGCCAAACATGGGCTTGTGGCCCAACAATAAGTGGCACTATAAGGGAATTAGAAGTGACGCCATACACAAGGGATTTAGGGGCCCAAAATTTAGGTTTAATGAGGCCCAGATCTTTTAATTTAAGTGAGTTAAATTTGGCATTAGGGTTAGTAAGAGGTGGACGGCTACAAGGCTATAAAATAGGAAAAATTATATGGATTTTTAAGTGATAATATCATAGATAAAAAGGAGAAAAGTTAGGAGCTTATCTTCAAAGGAAGTGTTGGCCGAGAATCCACCACCTAGAGGAGTGTAAAATTCGGCTACTGCATGGCATAGAGGGTGCCGAAATTCTCCTCTCTTCTAGCTTAAATTTTAAGGGTGTTTTCGGTATTTAGCAGTAGGTGTCAAAAATCTATAAATAGGGGGGCTAGCTCCTTGTTTCTGACATTGAAAACCCTAAAATCCTCTCCTTTAGTGCCGAAATTCCCTAGCCTCTTCCTCTCCAAATTTCTTTCTTCAATTACTTCAAAAGCCGAAACTTCTCCCCACTTTCTTTTCCCTTGTGCCGATTTCTCTAAAAAGCCGAAGCATCCATCGCTTTTTCTTTTATTCATCCTATTTGAGGAATTGTTCTATACTTCCGGCATTTAAATCTTCCATTGGCATTGCCGAATCCTCTCCCTAGTGCTAGCCGAATCTCCTAAGCTAAGGTAAGAGTCAATTTTTTGATTAGTTCTCATAATCTATTTTAGAAAGGCAAAAGCCAAAAGCTAATAGTTAATGGTTTTATGATGGGCGGCAATTCGGGATTTGAAGGAAGCTTAGTCGACTAGATCTAAAGCCGAAAATCGTAAGTCTCCAATTTCGGGATTTTAAGGTAAGAAGATTATCCCTAGATTTTTATTAAATTCGTTCAATATATATATGATTTTAACTCTATAAGGAGGATTAACGGTTAAATATTGTTATAGTAGCTCTGATAAGGATTTGATGGAATTAAATATGGATCAGGCAAAAGAAAGAATCCCTAAGTTTAAGAAACGAGCAGTATCTGCTGTTGGGGTTGGCCAATTGGTTGTGGACCGGCTTCTGAACAACACCTTAGGCAGATAGTAGCTGTGTCGACTAAGGATAGCGTCGATATAGAAGGCCTCGTTTTATCGGTAATCAGGTGTGTAGATCTCTAACACACTACTAATAAACCTGTATGTATTTCTATTTATGTATGTTATGGGCTAAAAGCCGGAATGTGGCTGTATAGACAGTCGAATGGAACCCTAAAAGGGTTAGGCAAAGATACCAGGTACGTAAACATAGAACTCCCTATGTGTATCGAAAAATATATAAGTCTGCATGATGTTTTCTTTATGTGGGTATGCATGGGGTGGGAATGATGATATTGAAGGGGAAGTGTATGATAGGTCACTTGGTGATCGGTGGTAGAAATCCCACATAATTTAAATATAAGGTCACATAGTGATCGGTGGCTATGCCACGTTTAATGATTCCTACTTAATAGGAATAGGCAGTACGGCTGTCGTTTTGGTGTGTAGCGGATGGAGGGTTGATTGTAGAAATCCCCAAGGTGTGATGGTTGGTACGGGTTGGTGTGTAGAGGATGGAAACCTAGGATGGGTTGGGTTATTCATTCTTTATTGTTTATTATGTGATTATGATTGATGCATTCCTGTATGGGCCAGGGCCCATAATGTGTTTGTGGGCTCAGGTCGATGTGTGTTTTGAGATTTATACACTGAGTCTTTGTGACTCACGTTTTCCTTTTCTCTACTCTTCCAGATGAACAGTAGATCGTGGACATGGGAGCCGAGAGGGACTCGAGGGGCCATCAAGTTCTATTTCTACAAGTTATTTTCTTTTGGGATTTCTTTAAGTTTTCTTTATTTCATTGTTATTTCGAGAATATTTATGTAATAAGGCCCCTAGTTTTCATTCAACTAAGTCGTTTTCAATGTTAAGCAACTTATGAATTTATGATAAGGTTTGTTTATACCTTTAATAATAATAATACAAAGGATTCCATATATTTTTTTAAAATGCCACCTATCTATCCAAATAATGTTCAGTTGACTTATGATTTCCATAACATACAAAGCAAAAGTTTTCAAAGTACAAGCCGTGACATGCCAGATCCGGTCGAAACGCATGGGCCGGGTTTGGGGTGTTACATTAAAGGGCTCTTTTCTAATAGGGAAATCAGCAAAGGGAATGGAAGGGAAAAATGGGAAACAAAGAGAGGTTTGGAAGAGAGAAAGTGAGTGAAAGGAGAGAGATGAGTGGAATGAAAGGTGTGTTGAAATGAATAGGTGAAGGGGGTATTTATAGGTGGGATTGCCTACTAAATATAGAAAAAAATTAGCAGCCATATACCCCCTTGACGGCCACACACGTGACAAGTTTGAATGTTTCAAACTTGCTAAATTTAGCTTGGGGCAAATCTTTAAAAGAACAGAAAGTGGAGGGGTTTGAATGCAATTTCAAGGAGACTTTAAGGGCTGATTTGCAAGTTAACAAATCATCTATTTTGATTTGATTGGGTCAGCATGTTGGACGGTTGTGAGCAGCTCGATTGCTCGGCTGGATCAGTCTCGTATTAGCACAACGGGGCCTCATTTCATAATATAATTAATGATAATTATTTAACCCAAAATAAATTGGATAAAAATTAAAATTAATTATATTATGTATTAATATTCATAATTTGAACCGTCTTTGGCTGAAAAATTAATTCGTCTCGATGCTTCAAAAATCGCTTCACAGTTTTGTGCTTATAGCAGTGTTTGTCGAGCCAATTTTCACCCTTTAAATCTATCAAAAATAAGTCAAAATTTATGAAAGTTTATTATAAAATTCAATATTTTAATAATTTAATTATTTTATAATTATATTATATTTTTCAACAAGAATTACTGCGAAACTGCATGAATTTGGGTTAAAAAGGGATGCAAAAAATCTATATATTTTCATGTTTCACACCCCAAACTTAATTCATTGCTCGTCCCGAGTAATGAACAACTTGAAAAAGGATTTCTTGGAAACACCTTTGAAAAATTCCTTCAGGAAACATTCTTCCCAAAATTATGAATTTAGTATACTTATGCTCAAGAACTAAAATTTTGAGATTTATGCTACTTAAGTATACATATTGTTCAAATTAATCTCAATTATTATTATAATAGAAAAAAATAGACTAAATGCTTTCTCAATAAAGACATGTTAAATCCCTGCCAATTTGATTTTATTCCCTAATTTAAGATTAAGCTGCAATCATTGAGTTTAATTTATGCCTTCATATGTTGAGCATAGCAATTTCTCTTACTAATATAGGTAGCATAAAAACTTGAATCAATAGGTCATTTAAATAGGTTGTAACGTGGCTAGGCTAAGGGTAGGTAAAAGATAGATAAATTTAGGGTAAATACCCTAGACTCAACTTGTATCGGACCTTCGAAATAAATACCTTCAATACACCAACTCATTTTGCTTTTACATGCTCTTTTGTACATCAATTTCTTTTGAGTACATATGCTTTTTCTTTTTTTTTTACTAGCATTTTGCTGTATGTACTAAATTTTTTTTGAGCATTTGATACTTCTTTTCAACTCCCCCAAACTTATTTTCAAAGAAATTTTTTAATTGTACTGAGTCTAGTGTTTAGGACAATTTAAAGATAATTAAGAGAAAAGTGATGGCTAAAAATTGCAAAGGTTCAAATAAAATTAGGCCATATAGTCTCAAAGTTGGGTTTCAAGGGATAAAAATTCATCAAGGCTGGCTTGAAAGGCTCAAACGTTCAAACAAGAGTTTGCCTAAATCATTTTCAACATTCCATGTTTCCTAGGATTTTGCCTCAAGAAATTACTAAGTCAATTCTAGAGACTTAAACTTTCATGCATGCTTAGCTTCCCTAAGGACCTAAAAATTTTATTGTATGATTTACATACTTTATTAAGAGTACATTTATGTCATAATTCAGCTAACATAACAATTATTAAAATAATAGAACTTTATTCATACTAAAATTTAGCATACTTAACAAAATTTCAAATTTTTGAACAAAATATAACCTAATCATAATTAAAATTAAAATTTATTCTAAGAGGAGATAATTTCAATTTTTCAGTCCCCCTACTTAAGATGAGTAATGTCCTCATTATTGGAAGTGAATAGATACTATACATAAGGTAGGATTCTAGAAAAGAGGAGGTGAGTCAATTTGACTGCTTAAGTACCAAGCTCTCTCTAGATCCAATCCTAAATATGTACTTATCTATTGCCACACTTCTTATTTTAAAACTTGTTCATTTTTATTTATGATTTCCACCTCTTGTTTTATTATGTGAAAAATTAAAATCCTAATAGAACCTAATCCTAACATAACCTAGGAAAGAAAATAACATAAAGTAAAGATCCCCCTTTTTTTTATTTAATTGCAGATCCCTCAGAATCTGACTCATCTTTTGCTCCATCATTTTTAGTTTTGCATGAATAGCTTTGTTCCCTCTTTGATATTGGACTCCATGGTTCAAATATAAAATCTAGAAACTCAAGCACAAAAATAAATGGATCATTGAATATTTTCGTAAGAGCGCTTCTCATTGAGTCATCTCGTATTTTTGAATATCTCCAGTAAGCTTGTTGCTGCCACTGCATATGTTGCATTATGTCCATCAACTTTGTCAGCTCATCTCGAAGATCAGGGCAAGGCGGTTGAGTTCTGAATATTGAGATTTCCATGTTAGGTTCGGTTATTGGTTCCATTGGTTCTGCCTTATCAGGGATTTCAGCTAACTGTACTGGTTCGATCTTTGTGGGATCTTCTTCTTCTTTAGGATCCTCGCTCTCTTCAACTCGTTGCTGCAAAATAGAATCTCTGACTATTCGGTAGAGGTCCCAATCTATGATTGTGCCCTGGCTATAACTTGTCTTCTTTATGTTTGCAAGAATTTTAGCTTTCAAGCACAAAATTGTTATCGTAAAGGGGAAGTAAGCTGGGCCAGAATGTCTAGCGGCACAATTTTGCATTTCTCTTAGAATGATTTTTCCACATCAATGGTCTTTGCGGTTAAAACCGAGTATAACAAAACCATTTGCTCTAATGAAATTGTGGTTCCATATGAAATAGGCATAAGGTTGAACCGAATGAAATAGAACCATACCTTCGCTAGTGATGTCAAATATTCTCTACCACAAGTGTGAGTTCTATGCTTTGACACAGTCCACTTAGAACCTAGAACTGTAAGTTCCTCGAGAATTTCTTGCAGATTTTTAGCCTAAATATTTCTCATCAAGGAAGAATATTCGTCGTCTTCAAAATCAGGTAATTCAAAGAATTCATTAATAGCGTTTGAGCTTAATAGTACCTTGATTCCTCAGATAGAAACTTCAGTTAATTTACTTGAGGTCAAATTCGCATAAAATTCACGAACTAATTGTTCATCTGCACTAGGTTTTTTCTCACAAAACAACTCCCAATTGAGAGATTCAATAATTTGTCGAATGCGCGCCATGAAATCAATATAGTTGCTGTTTTTCAGTGTGAAGCCTTTTTCAGGGAGCATTTTCTAATTTTTGAATATGCTATCGTATCTCGCCTTGGCTTCTTCATAGTGGAATTTGTTTTGTGATTCTTCAACTTTGACAGAGGCACAAGTTCTTTTGCGAGGCATGATTAACCTAAACATAAGATGGGAACAAATTTTCTTAAAAAATCAATTTGCATAAAATATTAATAATTCAATAAATTGAAAAATTAAATAATCAAATAAAATTGAAATTTAGGAGAAAAATTTTCTTACCACCTTTGTATAAAAAGTAAGTACTCAATAAATAAAATTAGAAGCAAAAGATTTTATTTGAGGGTTGGTTGAGGGTGACCGGTTGGTGGCTAAATGAGATGGAAGTGTGGTGTAAATGTAACAAGGGTGTGCGGGTTGTGCAAAGGTGCACACGGGCTTGAAGTAAAGAACCGTAACAACATGCGAGGCTGGTGCACAAGCAAGGCGCGAGTAGGGATGATGCGTGTGGGGGTAGTAGGGATGGTGCATGAGCTGGTATGGTGCGTTCGGGGGTAGTAGTGCTAGTGCGCAAGCAGGTGCATCAAGCTAGGCCTAGCGTGAGTGGCCGCAACAGCGTGTGGGAGCGGGTGTAGGAGTTGCTGGGTAGGTGCGCCAATGTGTGTGCAGCTGTTGGCTGAATGGGAGCTGCTGGGCGGTGTTGCTACTGGTGGCTGGGAGCTGCGATACTTGGTGGGTTTCGGATGCTAGGGTCGATGGTGGAACGGGTGAATGGAGGTCGGTTTGATGAATGGTGAATGATGGAGAAGGTTGGAAAAATTTATAGTGAAGGGAGGAAGGAATTCAATTAGAATTCTTAGAACAATTTAATAGTAAAATCTTCTAAGTCCTAATTATACATAAAGTTAATAACAATTAATAATTAAAATGATGTATATTAAAATATTATTTGCTATTACTTTTTTTTTTAGATAAATTTGACTAAAATATGATAAAGTTTAAACTAATCCTAATTCTATATAAAGTTGATAATAATATATTAATTATTATCACCTTATTTATTAAAAATTAAATTAAAAACCTTTATTTTAACTGCTTTTAAAAATATTTACAAAAAGAGAACTAATTTTTAATATTTACAAAAAGGACCACCAAAAATTTCAAATAATTCAATTAAGTACCCAAACTTAAAGAAAATTCAAAAATTGAGTTGCAATTGAAATTTGGTTCAAAATTGACCCTTTTATTTGAAAAACTAAAAATTTATTTTGCCATTTAGGGAATAATTCTTGAAAGATTATGTTAAAATCAAGTCCCAGGAAAAATTGAAGGGGTGATAAGCGGTCCCACTTAAGTTTCAATCTCCTAGACAGAATTTATTTTAACATACTAATACCAAAAATACACTCTATATCATTTATTTAAAAGAAAATGAGGAAAATTAAGTATCTGATAAAATGAATGAGACTTTATCCCGTTCAATTTTATTCCCCCAGTAATGTTTTAAGCGCTAAGCATTAACTCGAAAATTACCTCCCTTACCTTGAAGTTCGATGACTCCATATAGGAAAACTTGGTGAATTGTAAATGGACCAAACCAATGTGATTTTAACTTACCTGGAAAGAGCCTTAATCTGGAATTGAATAACAAGACTTGCTGACTTGCATCAAATTCTCGAACTCGAATGTGCTTGTCATGCCATCTTTGAAGTCTTTCCTTGAATAGTTTGACATTCTCGTATGAGAACATTCAAAACTCTTCTAACTTGTTGAGTTGAAGCATCCATTTCTTTTTAGCAAGCTTGAGATCCAAGTTGAGTAGTTGAAGAGCCCAGTAAGCTTTATGTTCTAACTCCAAGGGCAAATGACATGCTTTCCCGAAAACCAACCTATAGGATGACATCCCCAAAGGTGTATTGTATGCTATCCTGTAGGCCCATAAAGCACCGTCCAGTCTTTTGGACGAATCTCGTCAGTTTGGGCAAACTACCTTCTCGAGTATGCCTTTTATCTCTTTGTTTGCCAGTTCAGCTTTCCCATTTGTCTGCGGGTGGTAAGCTGTGGCAACTTTGAACTTTACTCCATGTTTGTCGAGTAACCATTTCAACTATTTGTTCACAAAATGGAACCCCTAATCCCTAATGATAGCCCTGGGAATTCTAAACCTTGTGAACACATTTTTCTTTTTGCAAAAACTTCATCACAACTTTGGCATCGTTCATTCGATATCCTTGGCCTTAACCCACTTAGACATGTAGTCTACTATTATCAATATGTACTTGTGACCAAAAGATAGAGGGAAAGGATGAAGGAAGTCAGTACCCCAAACATCGAATAATTCTACCTCAATGATGTTTGTTTGAGGCATCTCATTTCTGTTGGTGACGTTTTCAACCCTTTGGCATCGATCACAACTCTTTATGTAAGCATATTTGTCTTTGAATAACGTTGGCCAAAAAAATACGGCTTGCAATACTTTGGCCACAGTACGTGTACCTCCGAAGTGTCCCCCACTCGGAGATGTGTGGCAATGATATAAAATCTCATGTACTTCATCTTCTATCATGCATCTCCTGATCATTTGATTTGCACACTTTTTGAACAAGTATGGTTCTTCCCAGAAATAGTACTGCACATCGTGAATAAACTTTTTCTTTTATTGATATGACTTATCAAGAGGCATCAAACCACAAGCTAGATAGTTAGCAAAATTAGCAAACCAAGGGATATTATGGATATGATTTACCTTAAGTATGTGTTCATTTGGGAATTTCTCCTGAATGGGTATAAGTGAAGAAGTCCCTTCTTGCGGCTCCAATCTAGACAAGTGGTCTGGTACTTGATTTTCTACTCCCTTTCGATCCTGAATTTCTAGATCGAACTCTTAGAGTAGAAGTACCCATCGGATCAATCTCGGCTTAGCGTCTTTCTTGGAAAGTAAATACTTAATTGCTGAATGATCTATATAGACCGCCACTTTGGTAACTACAAGATAAGATTGAAACTTGTCAAAAGAAAACACAATAGCAAGTAACCCTTTCTCTATTACCGTATAATTCAATTGAGCTTCCGTCAGAGTCCGACTTGAATAGTAGATGGGATGAAAAAAATTTGTTCCTTCGCTTGCCCGTCATAGCTCCTATCACAAAGTCACTTGCTTCACACATCAACTCAAATAGAAAAGCCCAATCCGGTGTGATGATGATTGGTGCCAAAACTAACTAACTTTTCAAATCATTGAAAGCTCTTAAACACTCCTCATCAAATTTGAACATCGTGTCCTTCTCCAATAATTTGCATAAAGATTTAGCAATTTCGGAGAAGTCCTTGATAAATCTCTGATAGAAATCAGTGTGGCCCAAAAATCTCCTAACACCCTTTACGGATGTTGAAGGTGGGAGTTTCTTAATAACATCTACTTTTGCTTTATCTACCTCAATCCCATGTCTCGTTATTTGATGCCTTTGAATAATACCTTCTCGTACCATGAAATGACACTTTTTCAAGTTAAGTACGAGGTTTGTTTCTTTGCATCACCTTAGTACCTTGGCTAGATAGGCTAGGCAATCATCGTATGTATCTCTGAATACTGAAAAATCATCCATAAATGCTTCCAAAAACTTTTCAACCATGTTGGTAAAAATAGACATCATACATATTTGAAATGTAGCAGGTGCATTACATAAACCAAATGGCATGCGTCTAAATGCAAATGTACCGTATAGGCATGTGAATGTTGTTTTGTGTTGATCCTTTGGCGCTACTGTAATCTGATTATAATCTGAGTATGTATCGAGAAAATAGTAATAATATCGCCTCGCGAGTCTATCCAACATTTGGTCTAAGAACGACAAAGGAAAATGATCTTTCCTAGTCTCCTTGTTCAACTTACAGTAATCTATGCAAATTCTCCATCCTGTAACCGTTCTGGTTGGTATTAACTCGTTTTTCTCATTCTCAACGACTGTAATACCACATTTCTTAGGTAGGCATTGGACCGGACTTACCCACGAAATGTCTGAGATGGGCTAATTATACCTGCATCTAACCATTTTATGATCTCTTTTTTTACCATGTCCTTCATGATGGGGTTCAGTCTTCGTTATCCATCAATCGTCCCTTTTTCACCATCTTTCAGGATGATCTTGTGCATGTATACAGATGGACTAATGCTGCGAATATTGGCTATAGTCCATCCGATAGCCTTTTTGCATTGTTTCAATATTAGGATGATTTTCTCTTATTGCTCTTCAGTCAACTCCGCTGAAACAATTACAGGTAAAGTAGAAACGTTCCCTAAATAAACATATTTTAAATGTGAGGGAAGTACCTTTAGTTCTAGTTTAGGTGGCTCCTCAATTGACACGTTTGGTTGGACATAATCTCTATTTTCTAACTTCAAAGATTCAAAGCGGGATTGCAGATTAAATCCCATTTGATTAGCTTATAGCAAAGCTAAGTATTCCTTTCACTCTTCATCACTCGGAGGTCCTAACATCAAAACTTGTCCTAATGGGTCCTCAATAGAGTTGAGTTCCCATTCTATAGCTAAATCCTCTGACACCGATACTGTAACACCCCTAACCCGTGTACGTTGCCAGGACAGGGTTACAGAGTATTACTGGAACTTTCAAAACATTTTTAGATAATTTACAATAATTACTATTCACTTTCCAAAATTATTCGTAACATCCCTTAAATGGACCCTTGATGCCCAATATGATCTTAGAATCGAGTCGGGACTTAATCGAAAACTCTAAGAATTTTTCACGAAATATCAAAATTTTTCGAAGGTGCAGGACTCACATGCCCGTGTAGTCCAAGGGACACGCCCGTGTGACCCTAGGACACGCCCGTGCTGCATGCCGTGTTCGACCCCGTGTAACTCTCTGAGTTGTGCACACGGCCATGCCACATGCCCGTGTGCTAGGCCGTGTGGTTAATTAAATTCTTTCAAAATTAGGTGTAGGTTTCACACGGACAAGACACACGCCCGTGTCTTTGCCCATGTGCTCAATTCTGAGCATTCTAATTTCTTGAATTTAAGGTGCAGGGGACACACGGCCTAACCAGACGCCCATGTACCAGGCCGTGTGTCACACACGGTCTAGACGCACACCCGTGTGTTTACCTATGTGGAAAAAATAAAGCCATTCCTAGCTTCATTTCTCACCCAAAATCACACCAAATTCCTGCACCAAACTTACATCCAAACACCAACCAGCCCAAGCATTGAATTCAAACAATTTATAACATCTAACATGATATATTGTTACATGCATTCATGCTTAATTCTTACCTTTCTCAATTAATCAATAATAAACACTTATGTTATCTCCAGAAAGTAAACTTAAATACATATATATATACATGTACCAAAACATAATCATCACTAGCCATTCCAATGGCTTGGTTACAATAACCATTTACATTTACATGCCAATATGACCAATATAACCTATACATGCCATTGTAACCGTAATTGCTTTACCATATTGTAACGACATGGGCCGATGGATAGTGTGAGCATAATTGCTAAATCCAATCCATAACATATGCTCGAGAGGGTTTATATCAGGATTAACCGTCTGGGCTAAATCCTTTCAGAAATGAGGTCAGTAGGATTACTCGTCTGAGCTAAATCCCACCAGCAACAAATACAGGACCTCATTCATTTCGGGAAATCACATTTATCCATCGATTTTCATTTATTCAAATGAAATTTAACATTTTTCAAGCAATATTGGGCATGTAATTATTTCATACATCTATAAAATCATCCATATAATTCAAATGATCACATTCCACATTCATTCCAAGCATAAAAGTAACATTTTCATCGTTTATCCTTTATCATCTATCAGGCATTATCATTTAATTTAAACAATTTTATTTATCGGGCTTGATCGAAAATGTAATCATTTCACATCTTTATGACATTTATACAATTTACATAAACACAATCAATGCAAGCATGTAAATAAACACAATTTAGTTAAACGAACTTACCTCGACAAATGTTCATGTACATTGTAACACCCCTTACCCGTGTCCGATGCCGGGACAGGATACGAGGCATTACCAGGCTTAAACATAAACATTTATAAAAAATCAGGCTATAAAATTTCATTCAATTTAAAATCATTCATTCACATGCAAATCATCCCTTATATGGGCCCACGAGGCCCAAAACAATAATTGGGAACTGTTTGGGACTAAATCGAGAACTTAGGAAACTTTAAGAAGACTTATAAAAGTTTTCATCAAAACAGGGGTCACACGCCCGTGTGGGTAGGTCGTGTGGTCACACACGCCCATGTCCTCAGCCCGTGTAACTATCTGTTTATGATGTCATCAACAAAATAGGGTCACACGGCCAAGTCACATGCCTGTGTGCTTAGGTCGTGTGGCGAATTAAATTCCAAAAAATAAATGCAGACTTTACACGCCCTGGGAACATGCCCATGTCCTGGGGCCGTGTCCTCCACACGGCTGAGACACACAGCCGTGTCTTTGCCTGTGTGGCCAAGAAAATGGCTATTTACCAAACCATTTGGCACCCTCATTTGCACATACTTAAACACAACCTCAATGGCATCTTTCGTGGCATAATTGAGCACTTAAATATCATCAAACAAGTCATGATCATAGCGAATTCATATAATCTTATTCATGCACAAGGCATCGTACTTTGCCTAGCTTAAACTTATCAAACTTCCATGCCATGATTATCATCAACACATCCTAAATCCATCCATAAACACACATAACCACATCACATGAAACCTTTAGTATAAGCACACACATATAAATAAACATTACAACTCATTAAGCAATATGAGCCACATCTCATGGCCATATACAAAATGAATCATATTACCATTATGAACCAACACATTTGGCCAAATCAAATGACACATACACAATTGAATAAGTCCCTATACATGCCATAAACTTAAGAGGTCTGTATTCACTTTTACCCCACGATGATAGCTTGATAGTGTGATAACATCTCCGACGATCTCCAACTCGAGCTAACATAAAACCCTATAAGATATGAGAAAGGAAGGGGAGTAAGCTACAATGCTTAGTAAGTTTGTATGAAAATAATAAGCAACTTATTAACATGTTTTTCACCAATTCTCACAATATGTTCTCTAGGTAATACAGTCATAATTGCATAAAATTTCACAATTCATTTATGTTCATCTTGAGCTGTCTATTTTAGTTATAGTCACTAAATTATTTTTTATCCGGAGCTACAGAACTCCAAATTAAGATCCGCTAATTTTTATTGAAACGAGAATAAAAAATCTTCTTATCATAAAATGTCCAGAATTTTTGGTTCAGCCAATCAGTACAGTTTATTCTTTAAAGTCTCCCCTGTTTCGCTGTCCGATAGTTCTGACCCCTCTTCACTAAAAAATTATTTTCTCATGGTACATAACTCGAATGATGTTCTTGTTTGTTTTTTATTGAAAATAGACTCATTAAAAAATTCAAGCATATAAATTTTATCCCTTGATTATTTTTCTACAACATTTAATGAATTTCCAAATTCAGAACAAGGGATTCTGAAATCATTTTGACCCTGTCTCACTAAAATCCAAATATCTCATCATATGAAATTCTGTTGCTTATTCTGTTTCTTTTATGAAAAAATAGACTCAATAAGATTTAATTTCATATCTTATTCAACTTCTAATTCAATTTTCACCATTTTTGGTGAATTTTAAAGTGATACAACTACTGCCGTTCAAACTGTTTTGTTGCTAATTTTACTCTATCATGTTTTCTTTGTATTACTTCTCATTTACACACATATAACACTAAAATATATCCATAGTTAGCCATGCCAATAGCTAGTCATCATCAAATATTTACAAGCCATTCATTGGCGAATTTAAACTATACATCCACAACAAAGACTTGAACATTTCATATCTGAATTTAATTTGGCTTTAAAGCCTCACACATGATCATCAATCACATTTCCCACTTATTCATACATCATAAGCATGATCTTATAATCACAAGGTCATTCTCATAGGTGTAACTTACTCGTTTACCTTCTTACCAAAATTTGATCACATCCCGAGCACATTGCTCATGAGTTTATACATACATATACTTGCACTTAATCATCACATATCACATATCGGGCTCATTTCTCGTGAGCTTTTCATATGTATCTATATCAGTTCATCACATAACTTTAGCACTTTTTCCTTCTTGAACATAAACTTAGATCTTTACCGTTGAACTACTTGGAATATCGAA
The DNA here is from genome assembly GCA_005393395.2 of Gossypium australe. Lineage (NCBI taxonomy): Eukaryota > Viridiplantae > Streptophyta > Magnoliopsida > Malvales > Malvaceae > Gossypium > Gossypium australe. Next base: position 68,570,167 of record CM016615.1, read on the forward strand.
GGATACTCAATCTCATCATACATGTATCACGATGCCAATGCCATATCCTAGATATGGTCTTACATGGGATCACATCTTGATGCCGTTGCCATATCCCAAATGTGGTCTTACACGGGATCTCATATCTCGATGTCGATGCCATATCCCAGTTATGGTCTTATACGAGATCGTATATAGATGTCGATGCCATGTCCCAGACATGGTCTTACACGAGATTTTTCTTTGGTGCCGAGGCCATATCCCAGACATGGTCTTACACGGGACCCTCTTTCGGTACCGATGTCATGTCCCAGACATGGTCTTATACGAGACCTACATTCGGTGGCGATGCCATGTCCCAGACATGGTCTTATACGGGACCTTCCTTATCTCATATTGTGACACTAGTATCCTTGCTATCCTGAATGTTCAACCGGGACTTCATCTTAACATATTTTCATCATACTCTCATTGAGACATCATTAGTCAATTTCATAGAAATAATATGCATTTCATATCAAACATTTAAAAGAATAATAATATGATGCTGAATTATTACACCAAACCTCGACTTAAAATGGCGAAAGGGACCGAGTCGTCCAATATTCGTCTTTCCCCCGTTTGAAGTCCAAAACTCGATTTCTTTATCTAAAATATCATAGTTTACTTATTAAGTTATTATACTATTCAATTCAGTCCAAAAATCATATTATGGAAAAATTACATTTTTGCCCCTAAACTTTGTCATATTTAGACTTTTGCCCTTAGGCTCGTAAAATGATTTTTATTCAACTTCCTTGTATTTTAGGCCTAGTCGAACCATTTTCATAACTATAGCAGTCCACAATTTGCATCCATTCACACATTTTCATACATTTTTCAACTTTTTACAAAGTAGTCCTTTTATGTAATTTCATCGAAAATCACTTAGTAAGAGTCGTTTACTAAACACCGAGCATTCATATTCTACCATTAGACATCAAAGCACATGCATGTCATCCACGAGTAAATTCTTAAACACAAACCCTAACTCAAAATAATGGTAGAAATAGCTAAACCGAGTTACGGGGATCTAAAAGATGTAAAGAACATTAAAAACGGGGCTTGGATGCAGTTACTATTGAGCTTGAAAGCTAGAAAGCTTGAAAACCCTAGCCATGGCTTCCCCCATGCTAAATTCGGCCAAGCAAGAAGATGGATAAGGTTTTTGGATTTTATTTTGTCTTTTAGTCCATTTAATTACCAAATTACCAAAATGCCCCTAACATAAAAATATCCTATTTCACTTATCTCATGTCCATTTTTGTCCAACAATTTAACCAATGGTCTAATTACCATTTAAAGACCTCCAATTTAAAATTTTATAGAAATTGGACACTTCTAACATTTGGAACTCAACTTTTGCACTATTTACAATTTAGTCCTTTTGACTAAATTGAGTGCCCAAACGTCGAAATTTTCGAACGAAATTTTCAAGAAATCTTTCTGTGAAATCATAGACCATAAAAATATAATAAAAATAAGATTTTCCTCTTCGAATTTGTGGCCCCAAAACTACTGTTCTAACTAGGCCCAAAATCAAGTTGTTACATACATAACATCTACTAATCTGATGTTTTCCTCTTTTCCTCATTCTAGCTCCAAATTTGGTCTATCTAGATCTATACGAGTAAATTTTACATCAAATTATCACATTTCATATTCAAGTGGACTCAATTTACATCCTAGGCAAAATTACCATTTTGCCCTTAACTTTTCCATAAATTCTCATTTCGTCTCTATGCTCAAAAAATGAAATTTATGCAATTTACTCCCTATTCCAATCCTAACCAAAATTTCACCATAAAATTTACAGCACATATATTCTACAAAATTTAGAATTTTACTTCAATTTTTACAACTTTACATTTTAGTCCTTAAATCATGTTTTCATCAAAAATCACTTTGTAAAAGTTGTTTATCTATTAACAACATTTCATTTTCTACCATAAATTTCAAATTTTCAGCATGTTCATCCATGACCTAATTTCCATACTTTGACAATTTTTCAAATTAATCCCCCAAAAAGATAGATTAAGCTATCCCAGTTTCAAAAATATCAAAATTACTAAAAATGGGACAAGGAAACTTACCCAATTTGGCCATGAAATTTTGTCTCTCTCTCTTAGGGTTTCCATGTATATTTGGGGAAGAAGATGATAAAATAAGATGATATTTCTTTTTATCATCTTTTAATTAATTAAAATATTTCACTTTCCAATTTAGTCCTTGCCCTTGTTCTAAATTTCCATGGACGAGTCACCATAATATCTACATTATTATCTTTAATGGTCTAATTACCATATAAGGACCTTAAGTTTTGAATTCCATAGCTATTTAATCCTTATAGCAACTAGAATTCAACTTTTGCATTTTATGCGATTTAGTCCTTCCGTAATTAAGCACATAACCGGTAAAATTTTCTTATCAAAATTTTCACATGAGATTTTTATCATATTACGGACCATATAATAAAATAAAAATTAATTTTATTTTCGGCTCGAATTTGTGGTCCCGAAACCACTGTTCCAATTTCACCGAAATTGGGCAGTTACAGATATTGCAGAACAATCATCAACTGCGTCAAGAAATCACAGACTTAAAAACATTAAATGTTACCTGATCATCCTGAACAGGCATAGTAAGCTCGCCCTTCTACACATCAATAAGGGTCTTTCCAGTTGCTAGGAAAGACCTTCCTAGGATGATTGACACTTCTTTATCTGCTTTAATGTCTAGAATAACAAAGTTAGTAGGAAAAATAAATTTGTCTACACGTACCAATACATCCTCGATTTTTCCTTCTGGATGTGCTAAAGATCGATATACTAATTGAAGTGTAATCGTAGTACATCTAACTTCACCTATCCCTAACTTCCTAAATATGGACATGGGCAACAAGTTAATGCTTGCACCCAAATCACATAGTGTCTTACCATAATACGTTGCTCCAATGTTGCAAGGTATGGTAAAACATCCAAGATCCTTCAACTTTAGGGGTAGTTTGTCTTGAAGATATGCACTGTATTCCTTCATCAGGGCTACCGTCTCAAATTCTCCTAGTCTTCGTTTCTTGGACAAGATATCTTCAATAAATTTGACGTAATTCGACATTTGTTCAAGTGCTTCTACCAATGGAATGTTGATATGAAGTTGATTGAGTACGTCTAGAAACTTCTTGAACTGGACTTCCTACTTCTGCTTTTGAAGTCTTTGAGGGTAGGGTGGTGGAGGATTCTTTATTAGAACTGGTTGGTTCATTTTCTATGGCAATCCTGCATCTAACGAAGTTGTTAGTTTATTAGAATTGACTGGTTCAAAAGTTACCTTATCGGCTTTTGTAGATTCTGGTTCTGGTGAAGCTGGAATTTCAACACTCGGTTAACTTTCAGTAAATCTTGAGCATTAGCTGGCTCCTCTTCAACTTCGACAGTGTTGGGCTCTAATGTCTTTCCGCTCCTTAATGTCAATGCTTTACAATGCTCTTTCCCTGGACTTCTTGGGTTCTCTGTATCACTAGGCAAAGCATCTTGTGGTCGGTTCCTAAGTTTAGTTGCAAGCTGGCCCATTTGGTTTTTCCAGTTTTTTCAATATGGCTATTTGGCTTTGGTTTAAGGCATCATTTTTTGCTATGTATGCCTTCAACAGGTTTTCTAAGCCATTGGAAGTTTCAGCTTGGGTTGTTTCTGAACTTGTTGGGTAAATACAGGTGGCTAGGTCTGTCTAGATTAGGCGTAAGTGTTATTGGGTCCAGCCCCTTGGTTACTCCAAGAGAAATTATGGTGGTTTCGCCAGGATGGGTTATAAAAATAGGATTGCAGTCCTTGCCTTCCTTGATTCTGGTTTTGGTTACGCATGTAATACATAGATTTTGGGTTTTATGGACGTTCTTCAAACAAGTGTCCTTCCGCACAATAAGCACAGGCCACATTTTTGAATTGATTCAGTGGATGAGCTGCAAAATTATTAAACCCATTAGTAGTAAAGTTTTTGAGCATTAAGGATATCGAGGATACCTGAGATGCAAGTGAAGTGAGAGTGTCCACTTCATGTACTCCAGCGACTCATTTTCTTGACGCTACTCGATTGGTTGGCCATTGATAATTGTTGCTGACAATCCTCTCAATGATTTCATAAGTCTCGTGATAAGACTTAGAAAGGAGAGAATTGTTAGCAGAAGCATCTACTACTATTCTCGAGTAAGCCTTGAGACCATTATAGAATGTCTCAAGTTGGATGTAATACGGGATTCCATGATGATGGCACTTCTGTAATAATTCTCTGTAGCTTTCTCATACCTTGTACAAGGACTCGTCAACCATTTGTTGGAAAATAGTGATCTCGTTCTTCAACTTAGCATTCTTGCTAGGCGGGAAATACTTCATGAGGAATCTTTTTGCTAACTCTTGCCATATGGTAATGGAATATGGTGACAATGAGTTCAACCAGGCTCAAGCTTTGTCCCTAAGTGAATATGGGAACAACTTTAATTGTAGTGCATTTTTGGGTACTACGACTAGCTTGAAAGAATCACTCACCTCTATAAACAGTCTTAAGTTAAGGTGAGGATCTTTGATAGACATTCCACTAAATTGGCCCACTGTCTGAAGCATCTGAAACATAACCGTCTTCAGCTCGAATTGTTGTTCTTCAATTTTGGGTCTCCTAATACCAGATTAAGCTTATGAAACACTAACACAACATACTGTCTTAGAGCTCTATCCATATCATCATGAATAAGGATAGGATTTTGAGGAGGGTTTGCTCTGTCTCTCTGATTCTGGTTTTTGAAGTTCATCTCTTCGATCTTTCTTTGAGCTGCTTGTCTTCTTCGTTGTTGAAAAGTTCTTTCAATCTTAGGGTCTACGGCGAGTAAATCGATAATTCAATCAATACTCATAAGCACCTAAAACAAACACAGAAAAATTAACTAAGTTAAAATTGAATAGAAAAAATAAACCAAAAATGAAAAAAATAAAAAATTAAAAAAATGACTCTTAAAACAGTCCTGGAGCCAAAAACTTGGAACAATGGAATTGTGCAAGTGTACACAATCATAACAAGTAATAAAGTGACAAGTAAATTTCGAGTTATAGTGTAACACCCCTTACCCGTATTCTATGCCGGAACCGGGCACGAGGTATTACCGGACTTAATCCACTTAACCACACTACTTTAATCGGCTCAATTTTAATCGGCTCCTCCTCATATGTCATATCTGGTCATATTTCAATTTCTGTTGGAGGAATCACATGCGAAGGATCAGAGCGATAACGCCTTAACATCGATACATGAAACATATTGTGTATTTTCTCTAACTCTATCGGCAAAGCCAATTGGTATACCACTGGCCCAATCCTTTCGGTAATCTCATACGACCCTATCAATCGCGGACTCAATTTGCCCTTTCGACCAAATCTCAATATTTTCTTCCACGGGGACACTTTCAGAAATACCGTGTCTCCCACTTTAAACTCGATTTCCTTTCTTTTCAAATCCGCATATGACTTTTGTCGGTCTGAAGCAGCTTTCAGACTATCCCAGATCACTTTCAATTTTTCCTCAGTCTCTTCAACTAGGTCGACCCCATGAATTTGCTTCACACTAAGCTCGGTCCAATACAAAGGAGTCCGACACTTACGACCATGCAAGGCTTCATACGGTGCCATCCGTATACTCGATTGATAACTGTTGTTGTAAGAAAATTCGACCAAAGGTAGGTATCTTTCCCAACTACCTTCGAATTCTAACACACATCATCAGAGCATATCTTTGAGAACTTGAATTACTCTTTCAGATTGACCATCAGTTTGTAGATGGAATGCAGTACTAGAATTCAACATTGTACCTAAGGCCTCCTGCAGCTTTTTCCAAAATCTCGAAGTAAATCTCGGATCTCTATCCGAGATAATAGATACAGGCACTCCATGTAATCTCACCACCTCCGCAATATACAACTCGTCCAGTGAATAATCAACACGCACCGGTATAAAGTGAGCCAACTTCGTTAATCTATCAATGACAACCCACACAACATCTTTCTTTTTCGGAGTCATAGGTAACCCCGTCACAAAATCCATGGTGATCCGATCCCACTTCCACTTAGAAACCATCACTGGTTGAATCAATCCCGAAGGCATTTGATGCTCAGCTTTAACTTGTTGACAAATCAAACATCTTGTTACAAACTCAGAGGTGTCTCTTTTTATACCCGGCCACCAATAAAATTTCCTCAAATCATTGGTACTGCCCGGGTGTACTGACAAATAACCACTATGTGCCTCATGTAAAATTTTTCGGATCAACTCATCATCTCTGGATAGACAAATTCTGTCACGAAACATCAAACAACCATCCGAACCCACTCGAAATTTAGAATCATTTCCCGATCCGCACTTAGCTCTCTTAGCCTGTATCTCACTATCATTCCTTTGAGCCTCACATATTTGTTGAGTAAATAGTGGTCTAACTCTCAACTCGGCCAAAATAGCACCATCTTCAGACAATGCCAAACTCGTGCTCATAGCTCTCAAAGCATACAGGGATTTCCTACTCAGGGCATCCGCAACCACATTCGCTTTTCCCGGATGGTAATCAATTACTAGCTTACAGTCCTTCAATAATTAGAGCCACCGTCGTTCCCGTAAATTCAAATCCTTTTGATCCATTAAGTACTTCAAATTCTTATGATCCATGAAGATTCGACACTTTTCACCATATAAGTAATGTCGCCAAATCTTTAATGCAAAAACAATCGCAGCCAATTCCAAATCATGAGTCAGATAATTCTTCTCATGCGATTTTAGTTGCCTCGAGGTGTAAGCGACTACCTTCCCCTCATGCATCAACACACAACCAAGACCATTAAACGAAGCGTTACTGTAGACCACAAACTCTTTCCCTGACTTAGGTTGTACTAAAACCGGTGCCTCAGTCAACAATGTTTCAACCTCTCAAAACTCTGTTGACATTTCTCAGTCCATTCAAACTTAACATCTTTGTGCAACAGTTTCGTCATCGGGGTAGCAATCATGGAGAATCCCTTTAGGAACCATCTATAGTACCCCGCTAAACCCAAAAAGCTTCTGACTTCTGACACATTTCTCAGTGGTTTCCACTCCACAATAGTCGAGATCTTACTCGGGCCAACTCTAATACCATCACCCGACACAAGGTGTCTTAGAAATCAGACCTCTCGGAGCCAAAACTGTAACAGCCCAATTTTGGGGCTAGTCGGAACAGTGGTTACGAGACCACTAAACCGAGGTCAAGGAAAATTATTTTGATGTTATTTTATATGTTGTAGCATAATTATATGGATGCATGAAAATTTTGGTGTTCTAATTTGAGTGATAGCATGCTTAATTTCGAAAAAAGACTAAATCGCATAAAGTGCGAAAGTTCTATTTTATAAGGTAGAGGTACCTAATAATTGTAAAATGTAAGTTGGAGGATTTTAAAGTGCAAATAGGCCATTTATCTAGTGATGGCCGGCCATATAGGAGCTAGGGAGACAAAATTTTAATGTTGGTCAAATTTGGTGGGAATTAGGTGATAGAAATGAATAAAATAAGATGACTAAAGGAAGCTATCATCTTTCACTATTCATCTCCCCCTCTACTACCAAAAATTTCAGCAAGTTTGAGGGTTTGAAAGCTTGAAAATTTCAGCCACATCTCATCCTTGCAAGTAAGTACTTTTTGAGGTTTTTCTTAATGATTTTTGTACTTTAGGAGTCCCCAAAGCTTAAGCTAGCTATTGAGGGGACTAATTTGTGATATGGTTGAAAGTCTAGGGACTTACCATGAGAGAAATTATGTTGATAGCTGAGTTTTTATGGAAGAATGAATGCTAGGAAGATGAGAAACAACTTTTGTGAAAGGTGTTATCATGAAAACACCTAAATAGGACTTAAATGCAAAGAAAGAATTTGTGTCATAAATGCATGAAATGGTGAGAATGGTGAGTAGTTGTAAGAGAAATAAATGTTCATCTAGGCTTGTTTGTTAAGAAAATGTGATGAAAAATAAATTACGAGCCTAGGGGTAAAATCGTAATTTTGCCAAAATACAAGGGCAAAATGGTAATTTTTTCCCAAGTGTAGATTTTAATGTATTATGATCATAGAATGATCTAAACGAATTGAATTTCCTTGTTATAGACCAAGAAGAGCGTGGAATCAACCTTGACCGTGGAAAAGGCAAGGTGACGGATTAAGTCGTTGGTTAACACTTTTTGCACCAAGGTAAGTTTATGTGTAAGCAATGTATATTTTTGTAAACATTATGTTGCTAATTAGAGTATGGCATGATTGAGAACATATGTGGTACTAGTAGATTAAATGTGGTAGACATTGAATAATTATCGTATGAATGATGAAATAATCATGTGAATGTGTAATGACGACACTTAATGGTGGGCTGTGTGCGATACCACCGTAACTTATCTTTTGGTGGGCTATGTGCGATACCACTGTAACTAATTTTTTGGTGGGCTGTGTACGATACCACCGTAACTAATCTTTTGGTGGGCTATGTGTGATACCACCCAAATAAAGACTGATGGTGGGCTAAGTGCGAAACCACCGAGTAATTTGACTATGAGTATTGGATTTAAATGTAGTGATGTGTTGTATTATGTGACCTTGTGATGCTAAGTGCAGGGGAACCGTTAATGACTGTATGCATTATGCTTATGATGTGGTTGGAATGTGTGAATGGAGAAATTGAGTAAGCATGATCATGAATGTAGATTGTTTCTTGCTTAGTATATCATGTTATGAAATTGTTTAATACATGTTAAAATGCTTATATTGTTTACACGTAAACTTACTAAGCTTAAAGCTTACTCCCCTTTCTTTCCCTTGTTTTATAGAGCTTAAGAGCCCAGCCGGAATACGCTGATACCAGGAGACCGCCCACACTATCAGTTCTTCTCGGTATACCTAGACTTAATGATTTTGTAAATGGCATGTATAGGGGCTAGACTAGTTAGATTATTTTGTTATTTTGGCCAAAGGTGTATTGGCTCTTGTTAAGACATTAATTTTGTAAATTGCCATGAATGATGGCTCACCTTACCATTTATGAAATTACAAAGGTATCTATGGGAGTTCATGTTGAAGTTATGAGATGTTTATTAGTATGTTGAATGGGTTCATGTAGTGTAAGCTATAGAGGTGCAAAGAGCTTGGCAAACAGCCCCATTCTTATCCACATGGGTGGGCACACGGGCGTGTGTGACATACGATCGAGCCATGAGTGTGTGCCCAGACCGTGTGAAGTCTGCATCTTGAAATTGAAATTTGAATCGTCACACGGGTTAAAGCACATGGGCGTGCCCAGGCCGTAGGGAAATAGTCAGAGGTGACCACAGACCAGCCATATGGGCGTGTGTCCAGGTCGTGTGTCCCAAGTCAGTGTCACCCACGGGGTTTGAACACGGGCGTGTGACTAGGCTTTGAGACCGTGTGTGTGAAGTCAGTATTCACCACGGTTGTGGAGCATGGGCGTGTGTGTCTACACACGGGCGTGTCTTTTTTTCATTGGCGTGTGATCCCTGTATAAAAAAGAAAATTTGCAAAGGTTAAAAAAGTTCCGGTATAGCCTCGAGAGTCTTCGTGTGTACGAGTGAGGTCTCGTAAGTCGAGAATGAGGTTGTTAAGGTGGCTAGAGAGAGTAGTCGTGATGAGACTAAGTGGCGATTATGAGGACTTTATTAAGGTAACGTATTGAGCCTGGTTCCGGTGTTGAACACGGGCAAGGGGTGTTACAAAAACTCACTCTTGCTAAATTTAGCATACAATTCCTTGTCTCTTAAAGCCTGTAAGACAACTCTCAGATACTCCGCATGATCACTTTCATCTCGAGAATAAATCAATATGTCATCAATAACGACAACCACAAATTTGTCCAAATACAGTCGGAAGACACAGTTCATTAAATCTATAAATATCACAGGAGCATTCGTTAAACCGAACGGCATGAACAGAAACTCATAATGGTCGTACCTTGTCCGAAATGCAGTTTTTGGCACATCTTGCTCCTTAACCCTCAACTGGTAATTGCCAGACCTCAGGTCTATCTTGGAGAACACCGTAGCTCCCTTCAGTTGATCAAATAGATCATCTATCCTTGGTAAAGGATACTTATTCTTCATTGTCACCTTGTTGAGTTGTCTGTAGTCTATACACAATCTCATCGACCCATCTTTCTTCTTCACAAATGGTACCAGAGCACCCCACGGTGAATAGCTCGACTTTACAAAACCCTTATCCGTCAACTCTTGTAACTGAACCTTCAGTTCTTTCAACTCTAATTGTAACACCCCTATCCTGTGTCCGTCACCGGATTAGGGTTAGGAGCGTTACCAGACAATTCAGAAAGCATTTACAGAAATTTCATACATTCACTCATCATTCTCAAACATAATGACCCTTAAATGAGTCCTTGAGACCAATAACATACTTATAAATTGGGTCGGGACTAAACCGAAACACATATAAAATTTCATGAAAATTAAAAACTTTTCTAAACTACAGGGGAAACACGCCTGTAGAAGCAGACCATGTGCCCTTCACGGCTTCTAGACACCCTTGTGTATCCTCCCCGTGGTTGCATACTGACTTATCCTCCACGGCCACTAAACACGCCCGTGCACTGAGGCCGTGCACTCTTAGTCCACATACTGACTTCCTCACCACGGCCACCAAGCACGCTCGTGTACCATGGCCGTGTGTTCATAGCTAGCTACTGACTTGTATACCACGGTCGGCTAACATCCCCGTATCGAGGCTGTGTGCTACTAAGCTACATCCTGCAATACACCCACAGTCATTAGGCACGCCTGTGTGCCACAACCGTGTGACATTATAGGCCATTTACAAGGACAAAATGCCATCCATAAGGGTCAAACCTACAAGCAACATTTACCATCCCATTTTATTCACATCTAACCACAAAAATATACCAAATAGCCATCCAAATCATGCACATTTGACAACTAAGGTAATCACAACAATACATTAAATATAAACATTCAAAACCAATTCCAAACATACCAATTTGCTTGACCAAATCTCAATTATGCTCAAGCACCATTCATCTAAATACTTACCATCTCATAACCATTTCATATATCAACTAATCATACCAAAACAACTTCACATATCATATTCCTTTAAGCATAATACCAAAACATAACTAGCCAAATCACATGGCTAAGTTCACTTTACAACTCATATCAAGAACTAGCCTATACATGCCATATCTAGCCATATACATATTCAAGGTGTACCAAAATGATTTTAGTAGTGTGATGATGATCCGTGATGGTCCTGAGCCTTTAGTAGCTTTGACGACCTATAAAACAGAGAAAACGCACACAGAGTAAGCTCTCCAAAAGCTTAGTAAGTCAATATACAAACAAACTCAACATGGAAGACATATATGTAGCTTGATATATTTGCACATCTCATTCATTTGTCAATCTATCACATATATGCTTTGATTTATACTTGTAGCCACATTTATCAATTCAAGATTCACAATCTCACATTTAAACTTTCATTTGCTCACATTCAAAATATATAAGTACTTACCTTTTATCCACACTTAATATACATTCAACAAACTTGAAACGGATACTCATTCACTTATTAGCTCATAGCTCGAATTTACAATTCGTATCACAGACTTGCCCATTGAACCAATAGGAATTTAGAAGGATGCTCAGAAAGCTCAGAATAATCGTACAATGCCAACGTCCCAGACGAGGTCTTACATGCACTCGGATATCGATGCCACTGTCCTAGACAGGGTCTTATACGAATCAATACGATGCCGATGTCCCAGACATGGTCTTACACGCAAGGCTTATAACGATGCCGACGTCCCAGACGTGGTCTTACTCGTAAAACTTATATTGCTACCAACGTCCCAGACGTGGTCTTACACGAGTCTCAAATCAATGCCAACGTCCCAGAGGTGGTCTTACATGATAAAGCAGAATAGATACCTATGTCATGAAATATCTAATCCTATATATTCCTAGGTTCGTACGGGACTTCTCGGACTTAGTCACTATATCGAACTTATCCCGGAATTCAATTGCATATCTTCTCATAAATATAAAATGCATGTATATTAACATAACATATATAATAATCATATATAAACATAATATGCTTTCACATTGCCGTCCACTATCTATAATTTTGGCCAAATTGCCACATAAGACCCTCACTTTTACAAAGCCACAACAAATTAATACTTTAACAAATAGCAAGCAACTTTCACATTCCATGCAATTTCATCCTTTTGCAAAATAAACACACAAACAGACAAATTAATTTTCGAAAATTTAAGACATGCTAAACCACACATCAACGGCACAGAATATAATATTAAAATATCATACAGACTCGAATTTGTGGTCCTGAAACCACTGTTTCGACTAGGGTATAAACCGGATTGTTATAATTCTCCCCCTTTAGGGATTTTCATCCCCGAAAATCTTACCATTAAACAGAGTCGGATATTGTTGTCTCACTGAATCTTCAGGCTCCCATGTAGCCTCTTCAATTCTGTGCCGATTCCACAAAACTTTCACTAATGGAATTCTCTTGTTTCTCAACTCTTTCACTTCACGAAGCTAAGATATGAATCGATTCCTTTTCATATGTCATATCAGATCGGATTTTGATTTCAGATGGGGCAATCACATGTGACGGATCGGATCGATATCTACGGAGCATGGAGACATGGAATACATTATGTATCTTTTCTAACTCAGTAGGCAACTTTAGTCTATATGAAACAGGCCTGACACGTTCAATGATCTCATACGGTCCGATGAATCTCGGACTTAATTTGCCTTTTTGTCCAAATTGAAGCACTTTCTTCCACGGAGACACTTTCAAAAATACTTTGTCGCCGACTTCAAATTCTATATCTTTTCTTTTCAAATCTGCATAAGAATTCTGACGATCGAATGCTGCTCTCAAACAATCTCGATTCAGTTTCACCTTTTGTTCTGAGTCTCTAATCAAATCAACTCTGTGCAACTTATTCTCACTGAGTTCAGTCCAATACAGAGGTGTACGACATTTATGTCTGTACAAAGCTTCATATGGTGCCATTTTGATACTCATCTGAAAACTATTATTATACGCAAATTCGATCAATGGCAAATACTGTTCCCACGAACCATTAAACTCAAGTGTACAACATCTTAACATATCTTCAAGAATCTAAATAGTTCGTTCAGATTGGCCATCTGTTTGTGGATGAAAAGCTGTATTGAAGTGTAATCTCGTGCCTAAAGCTTCTTGCAATTTCTTCCAGAATTGCGATGTGAATCTGGGATCTCTATCTGATACAATGGATAGTGGCACCCCGTGTAATCTCACAATCTCAGAAATGTAAAGCTCGGCTAATCTCTCAAGTGAGAAATCAGATCTTACCGAAATAAAATGGGCAGATTTAGTTAATCGGTCAACTACGACCCATATCGCATCTTTCTTTCTCGGAGTCAAGGGTAAACCAGAAACAAAGTCCATTGTTACTCTATCCCATTTCCACTCAGGAATCAGAATCGACTGTAGCAATCCAGACAGAACTTGATGTTTGGCTTTCACTTGTTGACAGACTAAACATTTCAAAACAAAGTAAAAAATGTCCCGTTTCATACCAGACCACCAGTAGTGTCGTTTCAAATCATGATACATTTTAGTACTTCCCGGATGAATAGATAAAAGATTATTATGTGCTTCATTCAAAATCAACTGAATCAACACTGGATCTCTCGGAACACAGATACGATCTCGATATTTCAAACAGCCATCCACAATTTGAAATTCAGGTTCAGAATTCATTTCACACTGAGCTCGTTTCGCTAGCAATTCATTATCAGACTTCTGAGCATCACATATCTGTTGTAAAAACAACGGTTTTGCTTTTAATTTTGCTAACACATAATAATCATCAAACAAATCCAGCTGAGTATTCAAAGCACGTAGTGCAAACAATGATTTTCTACTCAGAGCATCTGCAACTACATTTGCTTTACCCGGATGATAATCTATCACAAGCTCATAATCTTTCAACAACTCAAGCCATCTTCTCTGACGCAGGTTCAAATCTTTTTGAGTCATCAAATAATTCAAACTTTTATGATCTGAAAATACGTGACATTTCTCACCGTACAGATAATGACGCCAAATCTTTAGCGCAAACACAATTGCAGCAGGTTCTAGGTCGTGTGTCAGATAATTCTTTTCATGAGGCTTCAACAGTCTCGAGGCATAAGCTACAACTTTGCCTTCTTACATCAAAACACATCCTAGACCGTTTAGCAAAGCATCACTGTATACAACAAATTCTTTGCCCGATTCTGGCTGTACTAACACTGGAGCTTCTATTAACAGAGTTTTCAACTGATCAAAACTTTTCTGGCATTTATCTGACCATTCAAATCTGACATCTTTCTGAAGTAATCTAGTCAACGGAGTAGCTATCGCTAAAAATCCTTTTACAAATCGACGGTAATAACCAGCCAAACCCAGAAAACTACGGACTTCAGACACGTTCTTCGAAGGTTTCCAACTTAGAATAGAAGAAATCTTACTCGGATCCACTCGGATTCCAGAGACTGATACAACATGTCCCAGAAAACTAACCTCGTGCAACCAGAATTCACATTTGCTGAATTTCACGTACAATTGCTTTTCTCTGAAAGTTTGCAACACAATTCTCAGGTGTTCAACATGCTCATTTTCATCACGTGAATAAATCAGGATATCATCTATGAATACCACCACAAATCGATCTAGGTACGGTCTGAAAATTCTGTTCATCAAATCCATAAAAACAGCAGGAGCATTGGTTAGTCCAAATGGCATAACTAAAAACTCATAATGCCCGTACCTCGTTCTGAAAGCAGTCTTCGGAATGTCTGAATCTTTAACTCTCAATTGATAATATCCCGATCTCAAGTCAATCTTTGAAACCACAGTAGCTCCTTTTAACTGATCAAATAAATCATCTATGCGGGGCAACGAATATTTATTCTTTATGGTCACCTTATTCAACTGACGATAGTCAATACACATCCTCATCGTGCCATCTTTCCTTTTCACGAACAGAACAGGAGCACCCCAAGGCGAGAAACTTAGTCTAGCAAACCCTCTATCAGTCAACTCTTGTAACTGTGACTTTAATTCTTTCAACTCTGTTGGTGCCATTCTATACGGAGCTATCGAAATAGGTGTAGTACGAGGCAACAAATCAATACCAAATTCAACTTCACGAACCGGAGGCAATGTAACACCCTAAACTCGGTCAACACACCACGACCGAATCTGACATGTTACAGAGGAAAAACGTTTTGAGGAAATCAGGTTAAGGTTAAATTTTAGTGAAAAATCTTTGTTGTTTTATGCCTAAAGAAATCAGGGCATGATTATTTAAAATCGATAGTTTACTTTGGGATCCCGGAAATCAGTCTTTAAAACTTAGTTGCCGATCCATAGATTAGAAAACCTTTTTGTCATTTTAAAAGAAACCCAAATGATTAATTTGAAAATCGTTTCTATTTGAGTGTGGAAACTTAAGTTTGAAAACCGTTTAAGTTGTCGAAAACATTTGAGTTGTCATTTATTATCAAGTGATATGTATTACCCGATGGTAAAGTTTTGAAAACCATTGCGTTTTGTAGTTTAGAAAACCTTGCGCTCACATTATTAAATTAATCAAGTAATTCACTTAACCATGTTCGAAATCAAATCCAAAACATATAAATAATTCAAACATAATTTAAAAGGCCTTATTACAAACCCAAATAAAAAAAAAAAATAATTACCCAATTCAAAATCCAAATAAAACCAAATGTTTTAATGCATGGGCCACCTCGAGTCCACCCAGCTCCTCATCCGCGATCTACGAATCACCTGGAAAGATTAGGGAGAAGGTGAGTCACCAAGACTCAGTGCATAATCCCTTCCCCGGTTAAGGCAACAAGCTTACACAAATCATAACCAAGCAATATATCATGCACCCCAGCCTAACCATCCATAGCTCCGTTTTTACCCCGTGTGGTACCAAACCACTGGTGGTGCCAAACCACTGGTGACCCAAAGTCACGATATCCAAATAAAAGTGTGGTGCCAAACCACTGGTGACCCAAAGTCACGAATAATCCAGTTGTGGGCCAACCCACGTTGTGATACCAAATCACTGGCGACAATCCCAATATATCAAATGTGGGGCCAACCTACTGTGGTGCTAAGCCACTGGGACGAGTCGCTATGAGGTGCCAAACCTCTGGCGACCCAAAGTCACAAAATAAACTGTGGTACCAAACCACTGGAGGTGCCAAACCTCTGGTGTCCCAAAGACACGGATATCAAATATTCCCCCTCCTCTCATATCACCCATAACCGTGCAAATATTATGCAAATCATGCCATCATGCTCTAATATGAACATACAACAAGTATATCATAGATCATGGTATTAAACAACATATAGCAAAATCATATCGAAACGGACTTACCCGAATCCTTGCTCATACCCATTAGGTAACATATCAAGATCTACACAGTTTCCGGCTTTTAACACATTCAGGTTATTAACATATTTACTTAGTTATAAAGTGTGTAAGTTACACACCTGTCACTAACGCAACCACTGAATCCCGAAGACCCGATCTACCACACTAGATCTCCTTGTCCTACATTCGGCCAACACTAAGGTTAATAACATAGGCCATTCGGCCTCACCAACAAATCCCAAAGGGTTAACGCACGGAACCCCAAACCTTACCTCAACGCTCCTTGAAAATTAACCACCATCCAAAGTATGTGAGATAGAACCTTCCCCTACAATCGGCAATCCTTAACACTCATTATCATTAGCCTTCGGCTTTTCAAATATCTAAAAGATTGATTAAACTAACATGGATCCTTACCTCTAGACTTACCAAATCCGATAGTCAGAGCAAAAAGGCTTAAATCGACTGCTTCCAAAACCCGAAGAACCTAGGAGAAATCGGTTCCTAAAGATGATTAGCCAAACATCAACAATTGCCGGATTTAGGCTTTTGTTTAAACATGCCTACAAAGAAAAAGAGAGAGTAAGAATGAAGTTTCGGCCAAGAACACTTACCCTTCTACAAAACCGAATAGAGGAGAACCAAAAGAAGATCTACCCCTTGATTGATATTCGGCCAAGATAACACCAGAAGAAAGAAAGGAAATTTCGACAAAGGTTGAGTGACCAAGATGATTCGGCTAAGGTTTTGAAAGAAGAAAACAAATGATATGCGGCTAAAAAGAAATGAAGGATGAGAGTGGCAAAGTAAAATAAAATGGGAGAGGGAGGATTCGGCTTGAGCAAACAATGGAAGAAAAACCAAAAGAGATAGGGAAGAAGAAGGTTCGGCCAAAAAGAAAGTAAAAGAAGAGATGTGGTTTTTGAACAAATATGAAAAGAAAAGAAAAGAAAGATGGGAACAAGAGAGGTTCGGCCAAGCACTTGAGAAGAAAAAGAAATAAAGTAAAATTAAAGAAGTTTAGCAAGACATTCGGCTAAGGGTTTTAGAGGGGAAAAACGACAAGTACCTATGGTGGTTTCGGCTTTTACCTCAATATGGTGTACTAGAGAAAATCGGCAAGGCTCCAAAAGGGTTTTTCGGCTTGACACAAAACAAAGAATAAAGCCAAAACCAAAACAAGATTTCACCTATTGTCAATAACACATTCGGCTAGGGAGAGTGATTTTGGAGAGAAAAGAAAATGATGCACAAAATGCTAAGGAATTTGACCAACTAGCTACCAACCTACCAAAACCTTCAACAAAATTCGGTCACCCCCTAGACCATAATGCCGTCCACATACATGGACAAGTTGGCCATTAAAAAGTTTCCAAAAACCTCATCCTTAATCCAAGCCTTATGTCCCCTTATCATTCCTTAATCTAAATGATTCCTTTCCCCAAGTTCAAGCTTACCTAAACTATTTGTCATCTTGCCATAAAAATTTAAAGTCCAACTTACTAAAAATACCTCTTGACCGATACTTAAGGAAAGCATGCAAAAATAATTTCAATTTGCACACAAAGTGATTCGAACTCCTTCCCTCAAGGTAAGACATATGGCACCATATCCTCTTCATTAATAAATCAATTATGCAAGCTATTTACTCATAAATTTCTATATGTCTTGAAGCTACTTACCATCTCTCCTTAAAGTGCTAAAATACCAAATTTTTCCTAAAGCCCAATTAAACCTGAGACTTCATAGAAACCTTGTAACCTTCCAAATCCACTTAACTAATAAGTCCAATTTGCAATAACACCATTCTCATATTCTTGAAAATGTTAAACACTCCTAAGCCCAAGGCCCAATCCTACTAGGCCCAATTTCGGGATGTTACAATTCTACCCTCCGAAAAAAATTTCGTCCTCGAAATTTCCAACCAACTACTAACACACTGCTCAAATCACACCACTATGCTTTCGCTGCGCACTCTGCCCTTAAAAACCATAATGTACTTTTTAACATAATCTTGAATCCTTTTTCACACAACCAAACATCTAACCAGAATAGCAAACCGTTATCTACCACTTATACCAAAAATTTTCCTACATTCAATCATCACTTCCAACCAAAACATACTTGACTTGAGGGTGAGGAAACAATCGCGAGCCTTATGCTCCTTAGACCCGCATCTCAAGCATGCTCCTAACCTCCTCCAGCATTCTCCCGGATGACGCCTCTTGCAAAAATCACAAGCCGGATAGTTTGGTCGTGCCTTGACATGTTTTACAGAACGAGATTGTGACCCTAGAGAACCGTGATCTCTTTTTTTCTTACAGTCCACAGACCCAACTCGAAGTGCTTCACCGATTCCTTTAACCTCCTCCAATACTTCCTTAACTATCTGAGTCAGCTCATCAATCCCAACTCGATCATGAGACCCCGTCTCAGTCACTAGCGATGCTAACGCCTCCTTTTTGGAAAAATGCCTCGGTGCCGAAGATCTAGCCCTAGCACCTCGGCCTTTACCACGTCCACGACGACCACATCCCCTAGAACTCATGTCTACTTCGCGTCTTATCCGTTTTTACAAAAATTTTATGCATTAGAGTCTTTTCACTTTCTTTAAAGCACAGTTTTATGAATAATTCTTATTAAAGAGTTTTGTTTTCGCGAGTCCATAGAGTCCTATAAATTTTAGTCTCTAAGGTAGTCCACTATCACTAGTCATTCAAAATTTATAACATCCAAAAATCACAACCAAAGGCTAGGGGTACTTACCTGGGCGGATTGGTGCCGGAGACTCGATGCCATGCCTTTCAAATCATATAATTTCAAACAAAAACATTTTAAGACCATATTTTAAAACATTTTGGGCCTCGGGCACACAGCCGAGCCTTTGAACTTGGCTCTGATACCATAATTGTAACACCCCAAACCCGGTCAACACACCACGACCGAATCTGACATGTTACAGAGGAAAAACGTTTTGAGGAAATCAGGTTAAGGTTAAATTTTAGTGAAAATTCTTTGTTGTTTTATGCCTAATGAAATCAGGGCATGATTATTTAAAATCGATAGTTTACTTTGGGATGCCGAAAATCAGTCTTTAAAACTTAGTTGCCAATCCATAGATTAGAAAACCTTTTTGTCATTTTAAAAGAAACCCAAATGATTAATTTGAAAACCGTTTCTATTTGATGTGGAAACTTAAGTTTGAAAACCGTTTAAGTTGTCGAAAACATTTGCGTTGTCATTTATTATCAAGTGATTTGTATTACCCTATGCTAAAGTTTTGAAAACCATTGCGTTTTGTAGTTTAGAAGATCTTGCGCTCACATTATTAAATTAATCAAGTAATTCACTTAACCATGTTCGAAATCAAATCCAAAACATATAAATAATTCAAACATAATTTAAAAGGCCTTATTACAAACCCAAATAATAAAAAAAAATTACCCAATTCAAAATCCAAGTAAAACCAAATGTTTTAATGCATGGGCCACCTTGAGTCCACCCGGCTCCTCATCCGCGATCTACGAATCACCTGGAAAGATTAGGGAGAAGGTGAGTCACCAAGACTCAGTGCATAATCCCTTCCCCGGTTAATGCAACAAGCTTACACAAATCCTAACCAAGCAATATATCATGCACCCCAGCCTAACCATCCATAACTCCGTTTCTACCCCGTGTGGTACCAAACTACTGGTGGTGCCAAACCACTGGTGACCCAAAGTCATGATATCCAAATAAAAGTGTGGTGCCAAACCACTGGTGACCCAAAGTCACGAATAATCCAATTGTGGGGCCAACCCACATTGTGATACCAAATCACTGGCGACAATCCCAATATATCAAATGTGGGGCCAACCCACTGTGGTGCTAAGCCACTTGGACGAGTCGCTATGAGGTGCCAAACCTCTGGCGACCCAAAGTCACAAAATAAACTGTGGTACCAAACCACTGGAGGTGCCAAACCTCTGGTGTCCCAAAGACACGGATATCAAATCTTCTCCCTCCTCTCATATCACCCATAACCGTGCAAATATTATGCAAATCATGCCATCATGCTCTAATATGAACATACAACAAGTATATCATAGATCATGGTATTAAACAACATATAGCAAAATCATATCGAAACGGACTTACCCAAATCCTTGCTCATACCCATTAGGTAACATATCAAGATCTACACAGTTTCCGGCTTTTAACACATTCAGGTTATTAACATATTTACTTAGTTATAAAGTGTGTAAGTTACACACCTGCCACTAACGCAACCACTGAATCCCGAAGACCCGATCTACCACACTAGATCTCCTTGTCCTACATTCGGCCAACACTAAGGTTAATAACATAGGCCATTAGGCCTCACCAACAAATCCCAAAGGGTTAACGCACGGAACCCCAAACCTTACCTCAACGCTCCTTGAAAATTAACCACCACCCAAAGTATGTGAGATAGAACCTTCCCCTACAATCGGCAATCCTTAACACTCATTATCATTAGCCTTCGGCTTTTCAAATATCTAAAAGATTGATTAAACTAACATGGATCCTTACCTCTAGACTTACCAAATCCGATAGTCAGAGAAAAAAGGCTTAAATCGACTGCTTCCAAAACCCGAAGAACCTTGGAGAAATCGGTTCCTAAAGATGATTAGCCAAACATCAACAAATGCCAGATTTAGGCTTTTGTTTAAACATGCCTACAAAGAAAAAGAGAGAGTAAGAATGAAGTTTCGGCCAAGAACACTTACCCTTCTACAAAACCGAATAGAGGAGAACCAAAAGAAGATCTACCCCTTGATTGATATTCGGCCAAGATAACACCAGAAGAAAGAAAGGAAATTTCGACAAAGGTTGAGTGACCAAGATGATTCGGCTAAGGTTTTGAAAGAAGAAAACAAATGATATGCGGCTAAAAAGAAATGAAGGATGAGAGTGGCAAAGTAAAATAAAATGGGAGAGGGAGGATTCAACTTGAGCAAACAATGGAAGAAAAACCAAGAGAGATGGGGAAGAAGAAGGTTCAGCCAAAAAGAAAGTAAAAGAAGAGATGTGGTTTTTGAACAAATATGAAAAGAAAGGAAAAGAAAGATGGGAGCAAGAGAGGTTCGGCCAAGTAGTTGAGAAGAAAAATAAATAAAGTAAAATTAAAGAAGTTTAGCAAGACATTCGGCTAAGGGTTTTAGAGGGGAAAAACGACAAGTACCTATGGTGGTTTCGGCTTTTACCTCAATATGGTGTACTAGGGAAAATCGGAAAGGCTCCAAAAGGGTTTTTCGGCTTGACACAAAACAAAGAATAAAGCCAAAACCAAAACAAGATTTCACCTATTGTCAATAACACATTCGGCTAGGGAGAGTGATTTTGGAGAGAAAAGAAAATGATGCACAAAATGCTAAGGAATTTGACCAACTAGCTACCAACCTACCAAAACCTTCAACAAAATTCGGTCACCCCCTAGACCATAATGCCGTCCACATACATGGACAAGTTGGCCATTAAAAAGTTTCCAAAAACCTCATCCTTAATCCAAGCCTTATGTCCCATTATCATTCCTTAATCTAAATGATTCCTTTCCCCAAGTTCAAGCTTACCTAAACTATTTGTCATCTTGCCATAAAAATTTAAAGTCCAACTTACCAAAAATACCTCTTGACCGATACTTAAGGAAAGCATGCAAAAATAATTTCAATTTGCACACAAAGTGTTTCGAACTCATTCCCTCAAGGTAAGACATATGGCACCATATCCTCTTCACTAATAACTCAATTATGCAAGCTATTTACTCATAAATTTCTATATGTCTTGAAGCTACTTACCATCTCTCCTTAAAGTGCTAAAATACCAAATTTTTCCTAAAGCCCAATTAAACCCGAGACTTCATAGAAACCTTGTAACCTTCCAAATCCACTTAACTAATAAGTCCAATTTGCAATAACACCATTCATATATTCTTGAAAATGTTAAACACTCCTAAGCCCAAGGCCCAATCGGCCCAATCCTACTAGGCCCAATTTCGGGATGTTACAGGCAAACCCGGTAATTCTTCTGGAAACACATTAGAAAACTCATAAACAATAGGCACTGATTCAACCTTCTTCTCAGATACTCTTGAATCAATCACATAAGCAAAATATGCCTTGTAATCCTTTTTCACATAATTCTGAGCTTTCAAAACAGATATCACCGCAGGAAATCCATTCAAATCATCAGACTCAATCCGTACAATCTCATCATTCGGGCATCTCAAATATATAGTCTTTCCTTTACAGTTCACAACAGCATCATGCATAAACAACCAATCCATACCCAGAATAATATCGAATTCATCAAATGGCAAGAGCATCAGATCAGCAGGGAAACAGATATCTCGAAACATTAACGGACAGTTCTTGCATACTTTGTCAACAAGGACACTTTTACCTAAGGGGTTCGATACTTTAATAGCAAACTCAGTAGACTCTACAGGCAAAGTCTTGCTGAATACTAAATTCATGCATATATATGAATGCGTAGAACCAGGGTCTATCAAAGCAATCACAGAAGTATCATAAAGATTAAAAGTACCAGTTATCACATTAGGCGATGAGGCTTCCTCTCGAGCTCGAATAGCATACGCTTTGACTGGCACTCTGGCTTCAAATCTGATAATATTGTCTCTCGTAGTTCTTTGACTTACACTAACATTTCTTACATTCTTCAATGGTCTACCTCTCAAAGGTACATTATCAGGTCTCAAATTCTGAATAGCTTCTGGCTCGACAGTCTCAGGGCAATCACGGATAAAATGATCTAGTGATCCACATCTGAAGCAAGCTCTGTCATTTAATCTACAGCTTCCCGAATGCCTTTTTCCATAATGTTTACATTCAGGTCTCTCGGATCAAACATTACCAACGCTGGCCACTGAGGTTGCCGGAGTTTTGGAACTCATTTGTGATCTAGCTCGATTTCTATCTGAATATCCCATATTAACTCTTGAACGACTTTGATCATCTCTAAATTTCTTCGAAGCAGACTGAAATGATCTACTCTGAAATCTCTTTCTCACATCTCGGGCTTCAGACTCAGCTTTTCTTTTATCTTTCCCGAGTGCCTCAGCTTTGCATGCTCGATCAACGAGTACAACAAGCTCTTTTATTTCTAAAATCCCGACTAGCAAACGAATATATTCATTCAGGCCATCTTCGAATCTTTTGCACATTATTACTTCAGATGATACACATTCTCGAGCATACTGACTCAATCTCATGAATTCTCCTTCATATTCTGTAACAGTCATTCGGCTCTGTTTAAGTTCCAAAAATTCTTTTCGTTTCTGATCAACGAATCTCTCACTGATATATTTCTTCCGGAACTCGATCTGAAAGAAGTCCCATGTGACTCGTTCTCTCGGAACAATAAAAATCAGAGTTTTCCACCATTGATAAGCTGCATCTCGTAGTAAAGATACAACACATCAACACATTTTATACATTCTTCCAGAGTCAGAGACATCTCATCAAATACCCGGATCGTGTTTTCTAACCAGAACTCGGCTTTTTCAGCATTATCATCATTGGTAGCTCGTAATTCTTCGGCCCCATACTTAAGAATCCTGTCAATCGGAGGCTTATTCCATGGATTCAAATGTACAGTCGGAGTAATATCAGATGTCCGAGGGGGATTAACCGGGGGCGGAGGTTGCGAAACAGTCGGGTTATTCTTTAAAAACTGAGTGAACCACTCACTCATCATCTAGAGGAAAGCTTGTTTAGCTTCTCTCTCTTGACCACTCGTAGTCGGTCTCGAATCAGAGGGCGCTGTCCCTTGCGCATTACTTTCTACATCGTCAGCTACGGCTCTTTGAGGATCCATACTATACGAAAATCACATTTTATACGTCAGGATTCATCACATTATCACAATTCAGATATATGGCATGTATAGCTAGACTCTGACATGCTACGTTAGTCAGAGAATCGGCTAAACCGCAGCTCTGTTACCAATCAAATGTAACACCCCTATCCCATGTCCGTCGTCGGATTAGGGTTAGGAGCGTTACCAGACAATTCAGAAAGCATTTACAGAAATTTCATACATCCACTCATTATTCTCAAACATAATGACCCTTAAATGAGTCCTTGATACCAATAACATCCTTATAAATTGGATCGGGACTAAACCGAAACACACACAAAATTTCATGAAAATTAAAAACTTTTCTAAACTACAGGGGAAACATGCCCGTGGAAGGAGACCGTGTGCCCTCCATGGCTTCTAGACACCCCCGTGTGTCCTCTCTGTGGTTGCATACTGACTTATCCTGTAACACCTCTTTACCCGTATCCGTCGCCAGATTAGGGTTAAAAGACATTATCGAACTAAACTCAATTCCAGATAAACATTTATTTGAATCCAAGCACAAAACAATGCTATCTTTTCTATTTCATACCACAATACAACCATTTAAAAGTAAATAATGAACAACCAGTTTTTTTTATTACAGGTATTTAATACATACAAATGTCCGAATCACATAATTTAATCATTCATAACATATATACCTTTAAACCTTATCTCAACTTATGCCATTTTATAATGTATATCAGATATCAATCAAAACTCATATAACATAAGCCGATTTTCAATCATATTACTATAATACATATGCATATCAAACTAACCGAACCATTATACCATTTAATAAACAATTACATATACAAACATGTTAATATTACACCTTGGCCGAACATACAATTTAACTAATCATTTGAATTCGTACCTAACCAACCATGAAACATATTCATTTCTTACCATTAATAATCAGATCTATATAGCAAACTATTTCATATATATATATATATATATATATGAAATAAGAGTATAAATACCACATAGTCAATTTCCTTTAAACATAACATTATTAAAGTCTTACTAAACACATCAAGCATATATCATTTACCTTATTGCCGAACACATGCCTTAACTCAACTATCATAAGTAAAGCATATTAAGTAAGTAATACATAAATTCATTCATAAGTAAAGCATATTAAGTAAGTAATACATGAATTCATCTTATTTGAGATCATACACACATCATAAACACAGCAACCATGTATCAATTATAATAAGTCAAGTCCAAGTTTACTAAAACAAACACATAACATATATATATATATATATATGTATCAAATGAGCACTTTCCATATATGATGTACACCATAACCGAATTTAAAACATTCATTAGCATTATGAACAAACCATTAAATCAAACATAGAAATGAAACTTAACCAAAAGAAATAGCCATTTTCGCAAGGCTATATTTATATACAAGACCAAAATATCATTGGTTCCAAAACTTAGTCTAATCTATACATGCCTTCGATTCAAATTTAAACTTATAAATACCAAAGAAGATGATAGTGTAGTTGACTTCTCTGACGATCCGCTGAGTCCGTAGCTTGACCAAAATCTATAAAACAGAACAATGAACACCCACAAAGTAAGCTTACTAGCTTAGTAAGTCTTAAGCAATTATAATACATCTATCAAACATTCAAGCAATATATATATATATATATATATATATATATATATATATATATCAATTTGTCTATGAAATTGAATACAAATGAATTAACTTATAAGTTTCATTATGACCGAATGCCATTACTTTTACTTTGCATTTATCATTTTCTTATCATAAGCATACAATCTCTCCAAAATACTTAAATTCCTTAGCTATTCGTATATTCCAAAACTAATAAACATAATATACATCTTAGTCACACGTAATTAGTCATACACATAGGTAAGCATATGCAATCATTCTCACATCTAACAATTATAAATATGACTGAATCTCAAGGCATAACCAAGCTTATATTTCAATATACATATCATACTCATTATTGATAAGATCAAATGCACATATAAACATCTCACGGAAAACTTTGACTACACCACAACTTACTTAATTCGAAAGGAATACAATAACTTACCTTGTTCCTTGCATCTATGAACAACTTATACTTACCCGAGCATTCAACTTATTGCAGTAACTACTTCCATCTTGTAAATGTTTCATGAATTCTCTATCTATAATATGTCACCGGCATTAAGCCTGCTAGGCATCAAAGCCTGAAATACACAACGGCATTTAAGCCTGCTAGACCCGAGGTCTGAAATTTGATCACCGGCATTTAGCCTGCTAGGTAATAAGCCCGATACATTTCACCAACACAAGGCCTGCTAGGCCTGAAGCCCGATACATTTCATTATCGTCTCATAAACATTACAATAATGCAGCCCAAATTAACATAAGTCACATTATTTAATCACTTTAACATATCAACCCAATTTAAATTATAACAACATTCCAATTCAATCTCACTACTCACATTCGGCTATAATAATTTTTACAAGCATAATTTCATAGTTCAGTATATAGTCAATGTTATAAATACTATTAATGAATTAAATTGCTTATAGACTTACCTCGGAAATCGTCGGACAGCTAAAACTGGCTAATCAATAACTTTTGCCTTTCCCCGATCCAAGTCCGTTTTTCTTTGTTCTTGATCTAAACACATTCAATCTGATCTCATTCAAACACATTTCATTTCAATTTAATCCAAAAACACTTAAATGGGCAAATTACGATTTACCCATGACGTTCACAACTTTTACAATTTAGTCCCTATTGCATAAAACTCAAAATACATATAATTCAAATGAAATCCTTGAGGGCCGAATCTTCCTTATGCTCCTACAAGTCCCTTCATTTCATTTATTTTGCATTTTAACCCCTCAAAGAATTATTCTTTGCAATAAAGTCCTAAATACTCAAAATCACTAAAATTTCCAATACAAAACAAGCTAATCTTTAACATATCATTAATATAAAATCATCAAACACCAAAAACTTCAAGAACATATCAATGGCCGAACATCCAACATGCTTAAATTTAAAAATTCTAACATGGGTCAGCTACTGTTCGAAGCAACGATCTCAAAAACGTAAAAATTATCAAAAACCAAAAACTAACCATACCTTAATCAAGCTTCAAAATGCCGAAATGTTGAAGAAACTTTAAGTTCTTCCTCCTTTTACATTCGGTCTTAGGAAAATAAGATGATAATGGCCTTTGGTTTTGTTTAATATTACTTATTATTTTACTTATTTAACCTTTATAATAAAATAATATAACATATAAACTATGTCTAAAACCGTCCATCAACCATCCACTATCACATTTATGGCATAATTCTACTTTAAGGACTTCATATTAAGAAACCACTAACAATTAAGCACTTTTTACTATAGTTTGTAACTTTTACACTTTACGCGATTAAGTCCTTTTATTTAATTAAGCACCCAAACGATTAAATTTTTCTACGAAACTTTCACACACATTAATTCACATATAATAAACACAAAATATAATATTTAAAAATATTTCAGACTCAGATTCGTGGTCCCGAAACCACCATTCTGACTAGGGTCAAATTCAGACTGCTACATATCCTCCACGGCCACTGAGCACGTGCACTCTTAGGCCACATACTGACTTCCTCACCACGGCCACCAAGCACGCCCGTGTACCATGGCCATGTGTTCTTAGCTAGCGACTGACTTGTATACCATGGTTGGCTAACACCCCCGTGTCAATGCTGTGTGCTACTAAGCTACATCCTGCAATACACCCACGATCATTAGGCAAGCCCGTGTGCCACAACCGTGTGACATTATAGGCCATTTACAAGGCCAAAATGCCATCCATAAGGGTCAAACCTCTACAAGCAACATTTACCATCCCATTTCATTCATATTTAACCACCAAAATATACCAAATAGCCATCCAAATCATGCACATTTGACAACTAAGGTAATCACAACAATACATTAAATATAAACATTCAAAACCAATTCCAAACATACCAATTTGCTTGACCAAATCTCAATTATGCTCAAGCACCATTCATCTAAATACTTACCATCTCATAACCATTTCATATATCAACTAATCATACCAAATCAACTTCACATATCATATTCCTTTAAGCATAATACCAAAACATAACTAGCCAAATCACATGGCTAAGTTCACTTTACAACTCATATCAAGAACTAGCCTATACATGCCATATCTAGTCATATACATATTCAAGGTGTACCAAAATGATTTTAGTAGTGTGATGATGATCCGTGACGGTCCCGAGCCTTCAGTAGCTTTGACGACCTATAAAACAGAGAAAACGCACACAAAGTAAGCTCTCCAAAAGCTTAGTAAGTCAATATACAAACAAACTCAACATGGAAAACATATATGTAACTTGATATATTTGCACATCTCATTCATTTGTCAATCTATCACATATATGCTTTGATTCATACTTGTAGCCACATTTATCAATTCGAGATTCATAATCTCACATTTAAACTTTCATTTGCTCACATTCAAAATATATAAGTACTTACCTTTTATCCACACTTAATATACATTGAACATACTTGAAACGGATACTCATTCACTTATTAGCTCATAGCTCGGATTTACAATTCGTATCACAGACTTGCCCATTGAACCAATAGGAATCTAGAAGGATGCTCAGAATAATCATACAATGCCAAAGTCCCAGATGAGGTCTTACATGCACTCGGATATCGATGCCACTGTCCTAGACAGGGTCTTATACGAATCAATACGATGCCGATGTCCCAGACATGGTCTTACACGCAAGGCTTATAACGATGCTGACGTACCAGACGTGGTCTTACTCGTAAAACTTATATTGATGGCAACGTCCCAGACGTGGTCTTACACGAGTCTCAAATCAATGCCAACGTCCCAGAGGTGGTCTTACATGATAAAGCAGAACAGATACCTATGTCATGACATATCTAATCCTATCTATTCCTAGGTTCGTACGGGACTTTTCGGAATTAGTCACTATATCGAACTTATCCCGGAATTCAATTGCACATCTTCTCATAAATATCCATATTCAACAATAGTCATAAGAACAAATATAATATCATACAAATACGTTTATTTGCATAGTGACTTACCTAGGATTCGGTTTACCGGAATGAAAACAGCTACTCATTTACTTTCGCTTTTCCGCGATCTAAGTCCGTTTTCTTCGGTTCTTGATCTAAACATATTCAGAATTAACCCTTTTATTCACTAATTGATTCAATTCAATCCAAAGACACACATTTAGGCTATTTGCAATTTAGCCCACACATTTTCACATTTAAACAATTTAGTTCAATTTTCTCAAAACATCAAATATACACAATTTGTTCACACATATGCTTAGCCGAACCTCCCTAGGGACTATATAAGTCCAAATATTTCATCAAATTCACACATTAACCCTCCAAAATAATATTTTCACAATTTAGCCCTATTTAGCTAAATTTATCAAAACTTCAAGAACAAAACATGTTCATCTAACTCAAATCATTCATTTAACACCTAAAACTATCAAAAAACTTGACATATCATCAATGGCATCTCACACAAACATCATCAATTCACAAAATCAAGACATGGGTTTTGTAGCTCTCAAAGCAACGATTACAAAAACGTAAAAATTATCAAAAACTGAAACCAAACCATACCTTAATTTTGGCTTGCAAGTGCTGAATGCTTAGCTCAAACTTTCTCTCTTTTTCTTTTGGTATTTTTCGGTGGTAAGAATGGATGAATGAATATCCAGTACCACTTTTGTTTCTTTTATTATAACATATTAATATAAATATAAAATGCATGTTTATTAACATAACATATATAATAATCATATATAAACATAATATATTTACACATTGCCGTCCACTATCTATAATTTTGGCCAAATTGCCACATAAGACCCTCACTTTCACAAAGCCACAACAAATTAATACTTTAAAAAATAGCAAGCAACTTTCACATTCCATGCAATTTCATCATTTTGCAAAACAAACACGAACAAACAAATTAACTTTCGAAAATTTAACACATGCTAAACCACACATCAATGGCATAGAATATAATATTAAAATATCATACGAACTCGGATTTGTGGTCCCGAAACCACTGTTCCGACTAGGGTATAAACTGGACTGTTACACTAATGGTTCCATCCTATACAGAGCAACCGAAATAGGTGCCGTTCCCGGAACTAACTCAATCCTAAACTCGACCTCTCTAACTGGAGGCAATCCGGGTAACTCTTTCGAGGATACATCCGGATACTCACATACAACTAGCGCTATTTCAATCTTTACTTCAGACTCTTGAGTATTCAGCACAAAAGTGAGATAGGACTCGCATCCTTTTCTCAAATATTTCTCAGCCACCAAGGAAGAGATCATCACCGGTAAATTATCTGACCCACCTGATTCAACCCGAATAATATCTCCATTTTCACATCTCAATTCAATAAATTTACTACCACAGTTCACTAAAACATTATGGGTAGTCAACCAATCCATACCAAGAATCAAATCAAATTCATCAAACGACAACAACATAAGGTTTGTCGGAAAACAATGACCCCTAATTGTTAAAGGACAACTCCTACACACCTTGTCAACTAATACATGTTTACCTAACGGGTTTGACACCTTTACCTCAAATTTCGTAGACTCAATAGTCATACTCAAACTAGATGCCAATCTCATGCAAATATAAGAATAGGTAGATCCCGGGTTAATCAAAGCAATAACAAAGGTGTCACGAAGAGAGAAAATACCCGTTATTACATCTGGAGATGATGCCTCTTCGCGAGCGCGAATGGCATAAGTCCTTGCAGGTGCCCGACCCTTCAGTCTCATAGCAGAGTCTCGTGATGCACCTTTACCACTAGTCCCACCTCCCGGATTCTTTTGTGGTCTACCCTTCAAAGATGTATTGTTGGATCTTACCTCTTGCTTCCTCTCATTGTCATCCCTCTCAGGGCAGTTTCGGATGAAATGGTCGGGGGAACCACACTTATAACAATTTCGGTTGTTTCCCCAACACTCTCCAATGTGATGTTTGCCACCGCTTGGGCACTCCGGTTTGGACTTTGGATTGCCCACACTTGCCATCGAGGTGGCTTGAGCTCTTGAACCCTAGTAAGTGTTGCCTCACTCTCTCTGCAAAAATCCAACTGATGCAGTCGTCCGAGGGTTCGCTTCCTTGGACCTCTTCGATTGAGCTTGGTAGGATTTACTCATTAGCCTTTTTCTTGCATCTTAGGCCTCACTCACGGCCTTTCTCTTTTCATTACTCAATTCTTTGGCCTTACTGGCCCTATCCACCAATACTACAAATTTCTTTAGTTCTAACATCTCGACTAAAAGTCTGGCATCCTCATTCAGCCCATCTTCAAACCTCTTGCATAAGATGGCTTCTGTTGATACACATTCTTGTGCGTACTTACTGAGCCTAACAAATTCACGCTCATATTCCACCACAGTCATTTTCCTTGCTTTAACTTAAGGACTTCCTTCCGTTTCTGGTCAACAAATCACTGACTTATATACTTCTTTCGGAACTCCTCCAAAAAGAAGTCCCACGTTACTCTCTCCTTAGGAACCATTGATGTCAATGTTTTCCACCAATGGTATACCGAGTCCCTCAGCAAAGACACGGCGCATTTTAAGCTCTCTTCAGGTGTACAGGAGAGTTCATCAAACACCCTCATTGAGTTCTCAAGCCATAACTCCGCCCGCTTAGGGTCATCATCTATATTAGCTCTAAACTCCTCAGCCCCTTGTTTCCGAATCTTGTCTACCGGGGGCTTCGTTATACTCACTAAATCTATACTTTGAGGAGCCAGTGGAATTGGCTGAGGTATAGGAGGGGGTGGAGTAGGTTGAGCATTAGGGTTTGCTCGTGCATACTCTGTGTACCAGTTACTCATCATGTGGAGAGAGGCTTCCCGAGCCTCTTCTCCTTGACCCCTTAGTCTTAGATCCACTCTGCACAAGCGCGGTCCCTTGCGCGGGAGCCGGCGCATTACTAGTTGCGTCATCAGCAGACGTTTGATTGGGATCCATATTCTATATAGAAAACAAAGTTTAGAATCATCAGAAGCCACAACAGTATCATTTTACGCTTATGGCATGTATAGCTAGACTCTTATACACGCTACGGTAGTTCGAGAACTGACTAAACCATAGCTCTGATACCATTAAATGTAACACCACTTACCCGTTTTCTATGCCAGAATCGGGCACGAGGTATTACCAGACTTAATCCACTTAACCACACTACTTTAATGTATAACTTTTAGTCCCAACTAGACATAACTCTATTGCCATCACAACAACCCCATTAAGGACCTTCGAGGCCTCAAACATACATACGAGGGGTTTCAGAATCCTACCGGAAACCTTTGCGATCTAAAATTTTTTCACCTAAACAGGGGCCACACGCCAGTGTGAAATGGGACACGCCCGTGGGGGCAGGCCGTATGATCACACAAGCCCATGTCCTACCCTGTGTGGGATTTATTTTCATTTTGAACCTACAGGGGTTTTCACATGGCCGGACACACGCCCGTGTGCTCCACACGGCCTAGACACGCCCGTGTTCTTGCCCGCGTGTAAAAACTTGACTATTCTATTTGTGACGTCAGCAACCTTATAAGGGTCACACGGCCTAGGCACACACCCGTGTGGCTAGCGCATGGTCGACATTGACTTACAATACCAATATGTAGGGGTCACACGACCAAGTTACATACCCATGGGACTGATCGTGTGTCACACGTGACCTAGATACATGCCCGTGTGCCTACCCGTGTGGACTAGAGCAAGGCTATTTACCAAGCTCTTTTCATCCCCTAGCTCACACAACATGAGTTCAATCATCACATCACTAAACTGTAACATCCCCAAACCCGGCCCATTCACTATGACCGAATCTGGTTATGTTAGTGAAAATATTCTTTCTTTACTTAGAATTTAAAACATGAAAATTTACTATCTTTTGAAACCAAGTTCTTTTGAAAACATAACCAAAACTTAAATGTGATAAATTGTCTAAGTCAACTTTAGTGAATATATAAAGCCCATTTGGAAATCAAGTTGTTGGAATAAATTTGTCTTAAATATAATCCAACCATAATTTAAAATAATGAAATAGTTCCCAAAAATAAAAGTCAAAAGGCCCTTATTACATCCATATTTAAAAGATCAAGTACTCAATATAAATAAACTTAAAACATTTAAATTCCTCTTTCTGCATGGACCACCATGTGTCCTCTCCGATCCCGGTCCAATTCTACGCATCACCTGAAATGGTTAGAAAAATAGAGTGAGTCCACTGACTCAGTGCATAATCACAACACAGATTTCCTACACGTATGGGCTTGGCCCATACCCACACAGCCATCGAAACAATTCATGCAAGAATGCATTTCAGCCCAACCTACTATCCAGCCGTACACCAACCTTAGCAGACTCCCTGCCTAAGGCCGTGGATAAACCACCACTGATCACATCGTGATCCATAATCCTTACCTTGGCAACTCGCTGCTCAAGGCCGTGGCTGAGCCACCGATCAACCAAAGTGATCCGAAAACATACTCCGCCTACGGTGATGCACATAGCCATCAACCGCCGAGATGGGCACCTAGCCGACATCTCCCTTGAGGTAGCACAAAGCTAACCATCAAGCGCTAATGTAGCCGAGGCTAACATTAGACCACGTACATCACGTGTACACCCTTCCTTCCTCCATCCAATCCAAATCCCATGCAAGTATGTAAATGCCACATGTTAAGTCATCATATAAATAAGCATACAACTCATATCATTACCACACCAAATTTATATATATATATAACACAATAACATAACATCACCAGTTTACTCACCTGTTATCCGATTATCCACAATAAGCATTAGCAAGCAATTAATTGAAGGAAATAGTGCGATGATTACGCACCTTATCACTTGTAGTTCTAAGCTTTCGATCCCTAGGCTATCGCTCAGAGACACAACAGCTATCTGCCTATAGCTATCCCCTGCTGCTGGCCCACACCCCGGTGGCCAATCTCGAACTGCCGAGACAGCTCTCTTTTTGAACTTCGGGATAGGGGTTTTCTCCTGTCCACCTTGACTGGTGTTGGTCTCCATCA
This sequence comes from Gossypium australe, assembly GCA_005393395.2. Taxonomy (NCBI): domain Eukaryota; kingdom Viridiplantae; phylum Streptophyta; class Magnoliopsida; order Malvales; family Malvaceae; genus Gossypium; species Gossypium australe. Next base: position 68,604,834 of record CM016615.1, read on the forward strand.
AATCGCTTAATCAGAACAACGGTTAAACCTCCAAGCCAAAACTAAGTATTTAATCTTACTAAACTATTTCTTACCTCAACTGATTGAATCCCGATTGTCCTTACCACACTAGCTCGAATGCTAACAAAAGGAGGCTTGACTGGATACTCCAACTCCCAAAGTACCTTCACCAACCGATTGCAAACGAAAGCCCGAAGAAGTCTATACTGCTTCTAGTATTCGGCCAAGGTGAGTTAATAATAGGAAGGGATTTCAGCAAAGAGATAAGGTGTAGGTTCGGCTAACAATTAAAGACAATCAAAGGAAAGGGAGTAGGGGTTTCGGCCAGAGGTTTGAGAAAAGGGAAAGAAAGGTATAGGGGTGTATTTTCGGTTTAGCACCAAATGGAAGAGAAGGGATGAAAGGGTGAGTGATTTCGGCTAAGGGTTAAAAGGAATAGAAAGAGGGAAGATAGCTTAAGAGAAACGGGGAGAACAAATGGAGAATTTGTGAAGAAATCGGCAAGCAAGCAAATGGGGAAAACCAAAAAGATGAACACCTCCCCCTATTTATAACATTCGGCCAAGCTCCCCCCTAAAGAAAACAAAAATTCGGCCACTACCCAACCTCCCCACAAAATCCCTCAAATCACTCCTAAAACACCTCCCTTTCATCCATTCAAAAAGATTTGAAAAAGTCAATTCTTTCTCCTTACCTACCTAGCTGAATTTAAAAAAAGAGAAGACCAAGTCTTCCTCCACCTTTTAAGCCTTTCAAAACCGTCCAACACCCTACCTTTATGGCACAAAAACAAAGGCCTCCTGCTGCCCTTGCGAATCGAACCTGAGCCCCCCTTTCTCCTTCAAGTGGCGTCACCTTCCAAGCTCTAGAGTGGCGCCTTCCTACCACTTTGCCAAGCCTATCTTTGTGCCTTAATCCCACAAAAATTTCTCTTAAGGCCCCCTCAATCCAAGCTCCCCCTTTTAGCCCCTAAAACTAAAAATTTTCTAAGGCAATCTACCACCACCTAGGGTTCTCAGGACCCCTAAAACTTACCCAACCACACACTAAAGTGTGCCAACACCTGAGCTAAGCACCAAAAGCCTAACCCCTAGAACCAGGGTGTTACAATTCTACCCTCCTTAAAATAATTTCGTCCTCGAAATTACTTGCCTAGACTACCAGTCCAACTCCTCCCACTACGCTATGGCTGCGCACTCTGATCTTAAAGAGCTAACATACTTCTAGCACAGTATCTATCATACTCAAAATTCCATATACCTTACGAGCAGTAAAACAAACAGTCACCAAAACGATCAAAACAACAAGGAATACTCCAAACATAAGATACTTACCCGCTGACACATCAGGCACATCATTATCCTCCCTCCGACGGACTGCATAAACCAGACCTGGCTGTCTTGCCTCAGTGCCACCATTACTGCGGCCTACCGCTTCACGACCTCGGCCGGAACCATTCTCTCCATGGTTCGGACCACAACCCCTCGCCGCTTGCTGACCACCTCTGCCTGGTTGCACATAACCTTGGCCCTCTGCCCGAGTCCTAATCGGATTCTGGGCACAATCCTTAACCAGATGAGACTTGGACTTACATCTGAAGCATTCTCGAACACGATTCCAGCATTCGCCAACATGGTACCTTCCGCACTGCGCACACGGACGATCTGGATTTTCGGCGGCTGTCTTAGCAATACGAACAGGAGTCTCAACTCTCGGTCTTTTTTGAACTCTCTCAAACAATTCTGGCGATCCAACACTTCTCTTATCACGGTTTCTTTCTCTGTTGTGCCTCTCCACCTTTTTGACCTCCTCAGCTATCCGAGCTTTCTCCACTAAAACAACAAAGTCTCTTTCTCGTTGCGGAGCAATCAAAACTCGCAGTTCATCCTGTAGCCCATCTTCAAATCTGACGCATCTTTCATAATCAGTCGCCACGATGCCCCGAGCATACCGGCTCAGACGTAGAAACTCAGCTTCGTACTCCGCAATCGATTTGCCACCTTGCACCAGATTGAGGAACGCCTTCCTCTGAGCATCCACATAGCTCGCTCCGACATATTTCCCTTCGAACTTCATCTTAAAGTAACCTCAGTCCACTCGATCCGCAGGGGTACTTTCCTTAACAGTGAGCCACCACTGGTAGGCTTCATCCCGCAGCAACGAAACAACACCCTTAAGCTTCTCCTCAGCAGTTAAGTCTAAGTCGTCCATAATCCTTTCTACTGCCTCTAGCCAGTACTCTGCCACGTTTGGAGCTACCCCAGACACTCCTCTGAAGACCTCGGCTCCATTCGCCCTAAGCCTTTCGGGTACTGACTTCCGAGTCCCACTGCCCCCATTGGCTCCTGCTACCCGCTCAAGCACCCGCAGCATAGCCTGCGATACTGCGTCGTCTCCTCCAGTCTGATCCTGCTGTTCAACCTCAACAGCTGGTGGCGGCACATCACTTTCTGACCCATGGCGAGACCCAACCGGTTCCGATACTGACATCCTGCCTCTACCACGTCCACGAGTATTGCGACCACGTCCCCTAGAACTCATATCTAGCACCTCGATTTAATCTGATTAAAAAAAATTTTATGCATTACAAATTTGGTTCCACTATTTATCCACGAGCAAGTTTTATGAAAAGACATTTTCGAGAGTAGTTCTTTCGAGCAATCAAGTTTCATTCCCTACCCAAGGGTAATTCCGTCATTTTCCTATAGAGGTATATCGGTAATAACTCAGGGTCAATTTTGAAAATAGTTTTTCCCAACTTAAAGATATTTCAAAATTCACAAAATCTCAGGAGTCATCTTGAAAATTTTGTTTTTCAAACCAGATGTGTTGCAACAATTTCAGAAATCGGGGTTATTTTTGTAATTTTGGAAATCATGGGCATTTTCGTAAATTCTCCAAATCAGAATATCACAACATTTCACAAAATATAATTTTCCGGTATTTAGTAAAATAGGAGCATTTAGTAAAAGATCGAGAGAAATCTGAAGATTTAGAACCCAAGGGCGTTTTGGTAATTTTATCAACCAGGGGTATTTTCGTAAATTTCCACAAACCAGGGTATCTTAGTATTTCAAAACCTCAAAATTTTGGTATTTTGTAAAGTAAAAATCATTTTATCAAAAGTTGAGGGTAGTACGGTAATTTTGCAATACAGGGGCATTTTTGTAATTTTGCCTCTAGGGGCATTTTAGTAATTTTGTAAATCGAAAAAAAATGTCTCTCAAAATCGAATTTAGGGTTTATAGACCAAAGGGGTAAAGAAGAAGAAGAAAAAAATTTAAAAACTCAGGATTTTAAAACAGCAAGGCTAATCCGTTTCGGGTTTTAATAATTGGTTTAGCATATGAACAAGTCCTCTTGGTTAAGGCGAACCGTAGCTACGCACCAGGTAGGATTCAAGTAAAGAGGAGGTGAGTCGCTAGGACTGCTTAAATACCAAGCTCTTACTGAATACCACTCCTAGACATGCGTACCAAGGTTACCACACCTTAACTCGGCGACTTACTTCACAGGTTTGTTTAATAGTCTTAAGTTTTATGCAAATGTTTGAGTAAACTAATCCTAGGGTTCAATAGTCCTAGTATTCTAATCTACGTTCCCAAATAAGCCCATAACAATTCACATATAACAAATCACTTCAAAAGTCCGAAGTACTTACCTGGTGGACTTCGGGTCGGAGGTACAGGTGCCATGCCAGAATAACCTGAAATAAAGGCCCATATTTTGAAAAGCCCATTTTTGAAAACTGTTTTCGGGCCCAAAACCTCAAAGCCGAGTTTTGAACCTGGCTCTGATACCAAACTGTAACATCCCCAAACCCGGCCCATTCACTATGACCGAATCTGGTTATGTTAGTGAAAATATTCTTTCTTTACTTAGAATTTAAAACATGAAAATTTACTATCTTTTGAAACCAAGTTCTTTTGAATACATAACCAAAACTTAAATGTGATAAATTGTCTAAGTCAACTTTAGTGAATATATAAAGCCCATTTGGAAATCAAGTTGTTGGAATAAATTTGTCTTAAATATAATCCAACCATAATTTAAAATAATAATAAAATAGTTCCCAAAAATAAAAGTCAAAAGGCCCTTATTACATCCATATTTAAAAGATCAAGTACTCAATATAAATAAACTTAAAACATTTAAATTCCTCTTTCTGCATGGACCAGCATGTGTCCTCTCCGATCCCGGTCCAATTCTACGTATCACCTGAAATGGTTAGAAAAATAGAGTGAGTCCACTGACTCAGTGCATAATCACAACACAGATTTCCTACACGTATGGGCTTGGCCCATACCCACACAGCCATCGAAACAATTCATGCAAGAATGCATTTCAGCCCAACCTACTATCCAGCCGTACACCAACCTTAGCAGACTCTCTGCCTAAGGCCGTGGATAAACCACCACTGATCACATCGTGATCCATAATCCTTACCTTGGCAACTCGCTGCTCAAGGCCGTGGCTGAGCCACCGATCAACCAAAGTGATCCGACAACATACTCCGCCTACGGTGATGCACATAGCCATCAACCGCCGAGATGGGCACCTAGCCGACATCTCCCTTGAGGTAGCACAAAGCTAACCATCAAGCGCTAATGTAGCCGAGGCTAACATTAGACCACGTACATCACGTGTACACCCTTCCTTCCTCCATCCAATCCAAATCCCATGCAAGTATGTAAATGCCACATGTTAAGTCATCATATAAATAAGCATACAACTCATATCATTACCACACCAAATTTATATATATGTAACACAATAACATAACATCACCAGTTTACTCACCTGTTATCCGATTATCCACAATAAGCATTAGCAAGCAATTAACTGAAGGAAATAGTGCGATGATTACGCACCTTATCACTTGTAGTTCTAAGCTTTCGATCCCTAGGCTATCGCTCAGAGACACAACAGCTATCTGCCTATAGCTATCCCCTGCTGCTGGCCCATACCCCGGTGGCCAATCTCGAACTCCCGAGACAGCTCTCTTTTTGAGCTTCGGGATAGGGGTTTTCTCCTGTCCACCTTGACTGGTGTTGGTCTCCATCAAATCGCTTAATCAGAACAACGGTTAAACCTCCAAGCCAAAAACTAAGTATTTAATCTTACTAAACTATTTATTACCTCAACTGATTGAATCCCGATTGTCCTTACCACACTAGCTCGAATGCTAACAAAAGGAGGCTTGACTGGATACTCCAACTCCCAAAGTACCTTCACCAACCGATTGCAAACGAAAGCCCGAAGAAGTCTATACTACTTCTAATATTCGGCCAAGGTGAGTTAATAATAGGAAGGGATTTCGGCAAAGAGATAAGGTGTAGGTTCGGCTAACAATTAAAGACAATCATAGGAAAGGGAGTAGGGGTTTCGGCCAGAGGTTTGAGAAAAGGGAAAGAAAGGTATAGGGGTGTATTTTCGGTTTAGCACCAAATGGAAGAGAAGGGATGAAAGGGTGAGTGATTTCGGCCAAGGGTTAAAAAGAATAGAAAGAAGGAAGATAGCTTAAGAGAAACGGGGAGAACAAATGGAGAATTTGTGAAGAAATCGGCAAGCAAGCAAATGGGGAAAACCAAAAAGATGAACACCTCCCCCTATTTATAACATTCGACCAAGCTCCCCCTAAAGAAAACAAAAATTCGGCCACTACCCAACCTCCCCACAAAATCCCTCAAATCACTCCTAAAACACCTCCCTTTCATCCATTCAAAAAGATTTGAAAAAGTCAAATCTCTCTCCTTACCTACCTAGCCGAATTCAAAAAAAGAGAAGACCAATTCTTCCTCCACCTTTTAAGCCTTTCAAAACCGTCCAACACCCTACCTTTATGGCGCAAAAACAAAGGCCTCCTGCTGCCCTTGCGAATCGAACCTGAGCCCCCCCTTTCTCCTTCAAGTGGCGTCACCTTCCAAGCTCTAGAGTGGCGCCTTCCTACCACTTTGCCAAGCCTATCTTTGTGCCTTAATCCCACAAAAATTTCTCTTAAGGCCCCCTCAATCCAAGCTCCCCCTTTTAGCCCCTAAAACTAAAAATTTTCTAAGGCAATCTACCACCACCTAGGGTTCTCAGGACCCCTAAAACTTACCCAACCACACACTAAAGTGTGCCAACACCTGAGCTAAGCACCAAAAGCCTAACCCCTAGAACCAGGGTGTTACACTAAACAACTTATATTATGCAATATAAACTTCCATGAATAACTACATCTTTTCATATATAACAAAGTGAACCATCAATCATGGCAATATACAAAATAGTTTATCATTAAAGGGGCCAACACACACTTGGCTAATATAACAAAACAATAAACCAAGTCTAGCCCCTATACATGCTATACTCAAAATCACTAAGTCTAGATATACCGAGATGAGCTGATAGTGTGGGCGATCTTCTAGTTATTTGCGTATCCCGACCCGACTCTTTAACTCTACAAAACAAGGGAAAAGAAAAAGGGAGTAAGCTTTAAGCTTAGTAAGTTTACATGTAAACAAATAACATCATAGTATATGCTAAACAACCAATAGCATTATACTAAACAAAAGCAATTCATATTCACAATCATGCTTACGCATTTTATCCCTTACCACATTCCAACCACATCACAAGCTTAATGCTTACATTCATTCACTTGCATCCCTGCACTTAACACCATAATTCTCATGATACAACACATCATAATTTTCTCACTAATCTGACCAAAATGCCAAATCACTCGGTGGTTTCGCACTTAGCCCACCATCAATCGTTAATAAGGTGGTATCGCACATAGCCCACCAAAAAGGGTAATTATAGTGGTATCGCACATAGCCCACTAAATAATATAATAAAAGATGACATCGCACACAACCCATCGTAGTTAAGTAATAAGGTGGTATCACACTTAGCCCACCATCAAGTGAGGTTATTACATATTCACATAACTCTTTCTTCATTCATACGAAACTATACCATAACTATCGAAATCAATCCACTTGAATCATACACATTCTCAAACATGCCATACACCAATCAATAACAACAATGTGTATATAAAATGCATCATTTACACGTAAACTTACCTCGGTGCAAAACGTTTCGATTTGCAGTTTAATCCGTAGCCTTGACTTTTCTACGGTCAAGGTTGATTCCACGCTCTTCTTGAACTATAATAATAGAATTCACTCATTTAAATCATTCTATGATCATAATGCATCAAAATCTACACTTAGGCAAAAATGACCATTTTGCCTTTGTACTATGGCAAAATTATAATTTTGCCCCCAGGCTCGTAAATCATTTTTCAACACATTTTCTCACTAAACAAGCCTAGCTGAACATTTATTTCTCTTACAATTACTCACAATTTCAACTATTTCATGCATTTATGACACAAATTCCATCTTTGCATTTAAGTCATATTTAGGTGTTTCGTTACAAACACCTTTCACAAAAGTTGTTTCTTATCTCTCTAACATTCATTTTCTTCCATAAAACTCATCTAACAACATAAACTCTCTCATGGCAAGTCCCTAGACTTTCAACCATATTGTAAATTGGTCCCCTCATTAGCTAGCTTAAGCTTTGGGAACTCCAAAAACACAAAAATCATCAATTAAAACCACCTAAATCACTTACTTGAATGAGAGTTGAGTGGTTGAAAGTTTGAACCCCAAAGACCTCTATTTTCTCTTCAATTTTTGGTGGAAAGAGATGAGTGAATAGTGAAAGATGATAGTTTTTCTTTTTACCATTTTAATTCATCTTTTCTCACCTAATTCACCCAATTTTTGACCAAAAATTAAATGCTCTTGTTCCCCTTGTCTACATGGCCGGCCAACACATACTAGATGGTCTAATTGTACTTTAAAGACCTCCAAATTACATTCTAGAGCTACTAGGTACCTCTACCTTGGAAAATAGAACTTTCACACTTTATGCGATTTAGTCCTTTTTCACAATTAGGCATGCTATTGCTAAAATTAAAGCAACAAAATTTCCACATAGCCTTATAATAATGCTATTACACATAAAATAACATCAAAATAATTTTCCCTAACCTCGATTTAGTGGCCTCGAAACCACTGTTCCAACTAGCCCCAAAATCGGGCTGTTACAACTGTACCCACAAGGACTGTGCAAGAAAATATTTATGAAATGCAATTAAAAACACTTTGGTGAAGGAAAAATCTTTTGTTTTGAAAAAAGGTTTAATAATACCAGATTTTAAATAAGTAAATTAACTAAGAAAATTAAAATGTAAAAATTCCAATGCACGATTTCTAAAAAACAAGTTTAATCAATATGATATAATTGTGTTAGATCAATTACATTTCTTAACTTAATATTATTAAAACAAAATGTAACACCCCAAACCCGGCCTAGACGTCATGACCGGATTTGGCATGTCACATTGAAGGGTTGTTAAAGAAAGTTGCATGTTTGTTAAAATGTTCGCATTCTCTTTAGAACTTCGAGTTTAGGTGTTTGTTTATAAAAACCCGTTTAACTCCATGTCCATTTTAGAAAAGTTGCGATTAATTTGAAAACTACTTTTATTAGGAGATTTGAGTTTGAATTGTTGGTAAAATCTTGTTTATATCATAAATCAGCTTCAGTGAATTTCGAACATGTGATATTTTGAAAACTGTTTCGACGTTTAAGAGAACCTAGTGTTTAATAAATTATAGTTTGAAAAACCATTCATTAACATTTTGGAAAACAACAGGTATTAAGGTTTTAGAAAAATCCCGTAATGAATATTTAATAATAAGCAGCAACCGAGTTAAAAGTTAAAACCAAATAAAATACCAAAGGCCTTATTACAAAACATAAACCCAAATTGAAATAAAAATTTAATGTAAAGTAAAACGGGAATTATTAAAGAAACAATGTATGGCCACCACAGAGTCCACCTCGGCTCCAAATCCTCAATGCCGGGGATCACCTGCAAGATTAAGCAGAGGGGGGTGAGTTACGAGAACTCAGTGTGTAATCCCCCTAATCGGACCTTAACTGGGCCTTAGCCCTTACGGAAATGAAATGGGCCTTAGCCCTATCAGCATGATAATACAGAAAATGCATGCAATGCAACCCGACCCAGCCTAGTAATCCATCCGCTACACACCACCCGTACCAGCCCAAGACACCTATGGGGATTTCTACAATCAACCCTCCATCTGCTACACACCTCGATGGTAGTCACGCTGCTCATTGCCGAAATTGTGGCAAAGCCACCAGATTAACAGAATATACGTGGCATAGCCATCAGACAAAATGTGACAGAGTCACCGAAATATGTGGTAGAGCCACCGGATTACACTTCCTTGATCATCAATATCCCAATTCCATGCAACATATCATGACATAATAATTTAGTGCATGCATGAACATACCAATATAACAGATAAACAGAATACACGGTCATGCCAAATCTACCCGGAAGGGTATAATCGTAAATTTACTCACCTGGGCTATTTCCAAACTCACCCACTAGGGGTATTTCAGTAACTTACCCATTAAGGGTATTTCGGCTTTAGGCCGACAGACAATATAATACATAACAAACGAATAAAGGTGTGAGATTACACACCTGATTACGTAGAGTACTAAATAATCACTAGCGCCTTCACCTATACAAAACATAACACACAATTAACACATTCCACACTAGTACTACCATGAGGGTACAACGGTCATTTGTTGTTTAGGGGTAAAACGATAATTACACACTAAGGGTATTTTGGTAATTTTGTAATTCGAGGGTATTTTGATAATTTTGCAATCAGGGGTATTTCGGTAATTTTACAAATCAATGGTATTTCGATAATTTTGCAAATCGAAGGTATTTCAATAATTTCACAAATCAGGGGTATTTCGGTAATTTCGCAAACTAGGGGTATTTCAATAATTTTGCAAACTAGGGGTATTTCGATAATTTTGCAAACTAGGGGTATTTTGGTATTTTTGCAACCCATGGGTATTTCGGTAATTTTGCAACCCAGGGGTATTTCGGTAATTTCGTAAACTAGGGGTATTTCGGTAATTTTGCAAACTAGGGGTATTTCAGTAATTTTGCAACCTAGGGGTATTTTAAACAGAGATAACGATGCGAATGGGCCTAGGGCCCATTCTCGGCCCAAATGAGCCCACACGCTCGTGTGGCCCATTTAGTCCAAATCTAGCCACCGATATGAGATTCACATAGACCAGTTCACTATCTACTACACAATCATTCAATTTATTCATATGGGCCCACAAGCCCATTGGGCCCAAGGCAGTTTAGACTCATGAGGGCCTCAACTATCGTGTCGAAGCTCCCACACGTGTGGTCGCACGCTCGTGTGGCTACCATCACCGTGTGACCGGCTTTTCGGCATTTGTCGCTCTACAGCCAGAGTAGGGCTAAATACACACCTGATAGGAGTCTGAAGCTAATCCGTGCTCCGAATGCTCCTATGCCAAAACGCCCACTAAGGTATGCTTCCTCTCCCTCATAGACAGCTCCATTTATAGCCAGCTTCTCACCTTCCCTCTTGCTAGCTTTCCGATGTGGGGTCCCTTATTCAGTAGAGTTTAAATCCAACACAACTTTGGCCATCCAATTCGCAAAACAAATACTCCCTTGCTTGTCATGAGATTCGAACCCAGGCTCTCCCTTCAGCCAATTCACGCCACTTGCCACTAAGCCACCAGCTCCTCTTGTGTCTAAAATCATGTGCAACTAAATATAAATCTATGGCCAAAGTCCAAGTTCACTTAAAAAAAATAAATCAAAATGAAATGCCAACGCCAAGGCTTGAACTGTAACACCCCAAACCCGGCCCATTTGCTATGACTGAATTTGAAATGCCACTGCGGAAAACGTTTGAAAAACTTTTGACTTAGAGTTAAAAACATAAAATTTTGTTGTCTTTACTAAAACATTGTGTAATTAAAATTTCAAGTAAAATTAAGTTGTTACAAATTTAAACATTTTCAAATAACAATATATTCAACAAACCAACTTAAAACATAATAATAATCAAAAATTGGTTAAATGGCCCTTATTGCAACCAATACTTAAAACAAAATACTCAATATTAAAATGCTTAAAATAATTAAAATATCTTCTTCTGCATGGGCCACCTTGTATCCACTCCAAACCCGGTCCAACGCTTACGCATCACCTGAAATGGTTGAGAAAAATTGGGTGAGTCCACAGACTCAGTGCATAATCATCTCACATGCCTCCACATATGGGCTTGGCCCAAATCCACACAGTTCACATACATAAATATGCAAAATGACGCCCAACCCAACCTAATTCCATCCATTACACCAACCCCGGCACACATGCCGTCCAAGGCCGTGGCTAATCCACCGATCAAATAGTGATCCTTATATCTTACCTTGGCAGACTTGCTGCTCAAGGCCGTGGCTAAACCACCGATCAAATAGCCCAACATTAATTCGTCTACGGTGATGCACACAGCCATCAACCGCCGAGATGGGCACCTAGCCAACACCTCCCTTGATGTAGCACACAGCTGATCATCAAGCGCTCATGTAGCACGAGGCTAACATTAGACCACGTACATGAATATGTACACCCGTCCTTCCTTGATCAAATCCAATCCCCATGCATATATGTTAATGTATCATGCCAAATCAACATATAGAATGAACATACATCACATGCTCATTATCATATTACACAGTCACCATAAATAATTTAATATCACATATTACTGACCTGTTAACCGATTACCCCAATCATGGGTTTTCACCACTTTAGCCTTTGTTGTCGGCTATCACACATCATACAAGAATATATATATATATCAATACACAAAACAGGAGAAATAGTGCGATAACTACGCACCTGCTAAGGCACAAACGATCAAATCCCGAAAACGTCACTTGATTAAGAACTCTGCCGAAATCCCTAAATGGAATCATATTAGTTTCGGCCTCCATACCAAAAACATTAGAAAGTGGCCTACGCCCTCAAGAAAACGACATAAAAAAAGAAAGGAAAAACGGCCATAAACACTTACCTATCTTCCAAAACCGATTGAAGAAAACCCAAAAATGAATGCCTACCCTTTGAATATTCGGCCAACAAAAAATAATACTAACAAGGAAGTAGAAGATTCGGCTATGGTTTTGAATGAAGATAACAAAAGATATTATGGAGAAAAAGAAATAGAGTATGTGAGTAGCAAAGAAAATGAGAATGAGAGGGAGAGGATTCGATTTTAGAAATAATGGAAGAAAAGAAAAGAAAAGAGGATTTGGGGAAGAAAGAGGTTCAGTCAAGAAAAAAATAAAAAAGGAAAAAGTGATGTTGAGCAAATACCAAAAGTAAGAAAAGAGGAAGAGAGATGGGAGAAAGAGTGCACAAAAGTGCAAAAGATGTTTTCGGTTTCAAAGGAAAAGATGAGAGAAAGAAAATATAAATTTTGGTTCAAACAAAATGAAGGCTAACCAAAAGCAAAACTTGCACAAAATGTACAATACTCATTCGGCCAAACAAAGGATTTTTGGAGAGGGAAAACAAAAATGCACAAAAATGCAAAAGATGTTCAAAAGGAGAATTGGCCAACTATTCCCCCCAAGCTACCTAACAAAATTCGGCCACCCCCCTAGACACCCATGCCGTCCACATACATGCACTAAAGCCTAGGATTACTTTCCAAAACATCCTCCTTATTCCATGCCTCTGTCCCCCCATCATGCCATAAGTTCAAGATTCTTATCCTCTAAATTAAGCTTTCCTTAAACAAAAATTCAACTTACCAAAAGTTATTAGTCCACCTATCATGAATAAGGTTTGACCGTCCATTAATGCTAATACACAAAAATAAAGTTTTCAGAATGCTAAACATGCTACTCGAACCTCTAACCTCAAGCCACCTTTCAAACTCCTTAACCACCTTCCCACTTACTCCTCATGTGCTATAAATGAACACTTAAATTAACTTAAGTGCTAAGCTCACTTAATCCACTTCATTAAAATAAGCCATACTAAAATTTATTCTAACTTCCTAATTAAAATCTAGCCTTCACAAGACTATGCTAACACACAAAATTCCTACCCGAGCCAACACAAAAATAATACTCAAATTTTCCTAAAGCCCAATTCCCAATCGGCCCAATCTTACTAGGCCCAATTTTGGGATGTTACAATTCTACCCTCCTTAAAGAAATTTTGTCCTCGAAATTTCCAACTAACTAATAGTCATACCTCCTATCTCGCCACACTACGCTTATGCTGCGCACTCTGATCTTAATAAAACTAACATACTTTCTATGAACTGTCCCAAAGTTCACACTCAAGGTTCTAGATACTTCACTAGTGATGGTTCCGACACAGCCATTTTTCCTCTACCGCGTCCACAACGACCACGTCCCCTAGAACTCATATCTAACGTTACGATTTAATCTGTTTAAAAGTTTTATGAATTAGCAATTTTGTTTCACTGTTTATCCACGAGCAAATTTTATGAGAAGAAGTTTTCTTTTGATCAACCAAAGTTTCATCTAAAGTTCACTACCCTAGTTCAGAGAATTACACATTCAGCACACCATTAAAACATTCCTGTCTACTCCCAACCTAGGGGTATTTCCTTCCTATTAGGGGTATTTCGGGAATGAATCAGGGTCAACTTTGAAATTTTTTTTTTCCAAATTAAAGCTATTTCAGAATTTACAAAATCTTGGAATCATCTTGAAATTCATTTTTTTTTAAAAATCAGAGGTGTTGCAAAAATTTCAGAAATTTGGGGTTATTTCAGTAATTTTGTAAGTCATGGGCGTTTCTGTAAATTCTCCAACTCAGGATAGCTTGATACTTGTAAAATAAAAGTTTTTGATATCTTTGTAAAGTAGAAACATTTTAGTAAAAGTCGGAAGCAACATGAAAATTTAGAACCTCAGGGCTTCTTGGTAATTTTGTCAACCAGGGGTATTTTCGTAAGTTTTCCCAAACCGGAGTATCTTGCCATTTTGAAAACTCGAGATTTTGGTATTTTGCAAAGTAAAATCATTTTAACAATAGTTGAGGGTAATACGGTAATTTTACAATACAGGGGCATTTTGTAAATTTGCCACTAGGGGCATTTTGGGTAATTTCGTAAATCGAGAAAACGTCTTTCAAAAATCAGATTTAAGGTTTCACAAATCAAAGGGGTAAATTTGAAAATTTTAAAACTAAGGGTTTTAAAACAATAAGGCTAATCCCGTTCGGGTTTTAGTAATCGGTTTAGCCTATGAACAAATCCTCTTGGTTAAGGTGAACCGAAGCTACGCACCAGGTAGGATTCCTGCGAAGAGGAGGTGAGTCACGAGGACTGCTTAAGTACCAAGCTCTTCCGGATCCAATCCTAGACATGCGCACCAAGGTTACCACACCTTAACTCGGCGATTTGGTCACAGGTTGGTTTAATAACCTATTAAAGTCTTATGCATATGTTGAGTAAACTAATCCTAGAGTCCAATAACCTTAGTATTCTAATCTACGAGCCCAAATAACCCATAATATTTCACACAAACAAATCACTTTAAGAGTCCGAAGTACTTACCTGGTGGACTTCGGGTCGGAGGTATAGGTGCCATGCCAGAATAAACCTGAAAAATTTATGAAAGCCCAAATCTTTGAAAAACCCATATTTGAAAATTATTTTCGGGCCCAAAACCTCAAAGTCCGAGTTTTGAACCAGGCTCTAATACCAATTTGTAACACCCCAAACCCGGCCTATTCGCTATGACCGAATTTGAAATGCCACTGCGGAAAACGTTTGAAAAACTTTTGACTTAGAGTTAAAAACATAAAATTTTGTTGTCTTTACTAAAACATTGTGTAATTAAAATTTCAAGTAAAATTAAGTTGTTACAAATTTAAACATTTTCAAATAACAATATATTCAACAAACCAACTTAAAACATAATAATAATCAAAAATTGGTTAAATGGCCCTTATTACAACCAATACTTAAAACAAAATACTCAATATTAAAATGCTTAAAATAATTAAAATATCTTCTTCTGCATGGGCCACCTTGTATCCACTCCAAACCCGGTCCAACGCTTACGCATCACCTGAAATGGTTGAGAAAAATTGGGTGAGTCCACAGACTCAGTGCATAATCATCTCACATGCCTCCACATATGGGCTTGGCCCAAATCCACACAGTTCACATACATAAATATGCAAAATGACGCCCAACCCAACCTAATTCCATCCATTACACCAACCCCGGCACACCTGCCGTCCAAGGCCGTGGCTAATCCACCGATCAAATAGTGATCCTTATATCTTACCTTGGCAGACTTGCTGCTCAAGGCCGTGGCTAAACCACCGATCAAATAGTGATCCCAACATTAATTCGTCTACGGTGATGCACACAGCCATCAACCGCCGAGATGGGCACCTAGCCAACACCTCCCTTGATGTAGCACACAGCTGATCATCAAGCGCTAATGTAGCACGAGGCTAACATTAGACCACGTACATGAATATGTACACCCGTCCTTCCTTGATCAAATCCAATCCCCATGCATATATGTTAATGTATCATGCCAAATCAACATATAGAATGAACATACATCACATGCTCATTATCATATTACACAGTCACCATAAATAATTTAATATCACATATTACTGACCTGTTAACCGATTACCCCAATCATGGGTTTTCACCACTTTAGCCTTTGTTGTCGGCTATCACACATCATACAAGAATATATATATATATCAATACACAAAACAGGAGAAATAGTGCGATAACTACACACCTGCTAAGGCACAAACGATCAAATCCTGAAAACGTCACTTGATTAAGAACTCTGCCGAAATCCCTAAATGGAATCATATTAGTTTCGGCCTCTATACCAAAAACATTAGAAAGTGGCCTACGCCCTCAAGAAAACGACATAAAAAAAGAAAGGAAAAACGGCCATAAACACTTACCTATCTTCCAAAACCGATTGAAGAAAACCCAAAAATGAATGCCTACCCTTTGAATATTCGGCCAACAAAAAATAATACTAACAAGGAAGTAGAAGATTCGGCTATGGTTTTGAATGAAGATAACAAAAGATATTATGGAGAAAAAGAAATAGAGTATGTGAGTAGCAAAGAAAATGAGAATGAGAGGGAGAGGATTCGATTTTAGAAATAATGGAAGAAAAGAAAAGAAAAGAGGATTTGGGGAAGAAAGAGGTTCGGTCAAGAAAAAAAATAAAAAAGGAAAAAGTGATGTTGAGCAAATACCAAAAGTAAAAAAAGAGGAAGAGAGATGGGAGAAAGAGTGCACAAAAGTGCAAAAGATGTTTTCGGTTTCAAAGGAAAAGATGAGAGAAAGAAAATATAAATTTTGGTTCAAACAAAATGAAGGATAACCAAAAGCAAAACTTGCACAAAATGTACAATACTCATTAGGCCAAACAAAGGATTTTTGGAGAGGGAAAACAAAAATGCACAAAAATGCACAAAAATGCAAAAGATGTTCAAAAGGAGAATTGGCCAACTATTCCCCCCCAAGCTACCTAACAAAATTCGGCCACCCCCCTAGACACCCATGCCGTCCACATACATGCACTAAAGCCTAGGATTACTTTCCAAAACATCCTCCTTATTCCATGCCTCTGTCCCCTCATCATGCCATAAGTTCAAGATTCTTATCCCCTAAATTAAGCTTTCCTTAAACAAAAATTCAACTTACCAAAAGTTATTAGTCCACCTATCATGAATAAGGTTTGACCGTCCATTAATGCTAATACACAAAAATAAAGTTTTCAGAATGCTAAACATGCTACTCGAACCTCTAACCTCAAGCCACCTTTCAAACTCCTTAACCACCTTGCCACTTACTCCTCATGTGCTATAAATGAACACTTAAATTAACTTAAGTGCTAAGCTCACTTAATCCACTTCATTAAAATAAGCCATACTAAAATTTATTCTAACTTCCTAATTAAAATCTAGCCTTCACAAGACTATGCTAACACACAAAATTCCTACCCGAGCCAACACAAAAATAATACTCAAATTTTCCTAAAGCCCAATTCCCAATCGGCCCAATCCTACTAGGCTCAATTTTGGGATGTTACATGAACCTTAGACCCCCTTGCTTCCTTGTGGCATCACTCCCTTACTCCCTAAGTGGCATCACTTTACCACCACACCACACCCCTTTTTGTGTCATTTTTCTCCACATTTTATTCTTAAAGCCGACCTACTAACTCCCAGGGTTTTATTCACCTAAAACCAAAATTTTCCTAACGCCCAAGTTTGATCTCGGGACTTCATAGAAGCCCTCTAACCTTCCAAAATCACTCACCTAATAGATCCAACTTGCATTAGTGCCGTTCTCTTATTCTCAACAATTTTAGATGCTCCCATGGCCAAGGCCCAATGGGCCCAATTCTACTAGGCCCAAATTTGGGTCGTTACATAATGTTCATGTTGTTACGAATAAATTCACAGTAACTTGGCAATTTGTTAACGTAGAGCACATACAGACTTACCAAATTAACTAATCTCTTGAACATATTACTATACCAATTCGAACAATTAATCAATTTAATAAGCAAGTAAAAGAAAGTTAAAGGATAGGAAACTAAAATCAAATCCGGTGTTTCTCAGAAGCTTGACTAGTTTGCTCTACTCCTTCTTCGCTCATTCTTGCTGAACCGAGGCTTCTACAAGCACTTGAATGCTGCTAATCAAGGTAATTGAAGGGCTCTTTTCCAAGAGGGAAATTGGTAAAGGGAATGGAAGGGAAAAATGGGAAACAAAGAGAGGTTTGGAAGAGAGAAAGTGAGTGAAAGGGAGAGAGATGTGTGAAATGAAAGGTGTGTTGAAATGAATTGGTTAAGGGGGTATTTATAGGTTGGATTGACTGTTAAAAATAGCAAAAAATTAGTAGCCATATACCCCTCTTGGCTGGCCACACATGTGGGAAGTTTGAATGTTTCAAACTTGCTAAATTTAACTTAGGGTGAATCTTTAAAAACACAGAAAGTGGAGGGGTTTGAATGCAATTTCAATGAGACTTCAAGGGCTAATTTTTAAGTCAATAAATCAGCTATTTTTACCTGATTGGGTCAGCATGTTGGACGGTTTTGGGCAGCCCGATTGCTCTGTTGGATTAGTGGAACGGTGGAAATGTGCAAGTGTACATAATCACAACAAGTAATAAAGTGACAAGTAAATGTCGAGTTATTGTACCCACAGGGTCTGTAAAAGAATTATTTATGAAAATGATTTCAAACACTTTGGTGAAGGGAAAATATTTGGATTTAATAAATATTTAAAAACTAAAAAGAAACTAAGTAAAATAAAATAAAACAAAGTTCTAATGCACGATTTCAAAAGCTGATTTTAATCAAGATGATATAATTGTGTTGGATTAATTACATTTCTTACCTTAGAATTATTAAACTTATGCTTATACTTGTTACGAATAAATCTCGGCAACTCAGTAATTTGCCAACTTATGAACATATTTACAAATCAAAAATCCATTCATCTCTTGTACATATCCCTATGTCAATTCGACCGATAAAACAGATTTATAAAAGTAAACATGTTATTGCACATACATACTTATTAAATTAAACAATCTCTTGCATATTCCTATGTCGATTCAAACGATTAATTCAACCTAATAAGCATATAAAAGACCATGTGAGGTAACAAAGTATCTTTACCATGAAACAGCAAAAATCTTGCAAGTTATGCAAGGCATATGTATCGCCAAATACAATGCTAATTTAATCTTCAGCTACCTTAGAAGAATTAAACATGCACTGACTAAGTACTGTGTCCATTAATTACAATTTCAATGCGTTTAAATAATTAATTCTTTAGTTATCTAAACAATTATAATGCCAGAATAACTTAAGCATGATTTTACTTAATCAAGCATTTTACCGAGGCCTATAACAACATAAACACAATTTTAATAATTTAAGAGGACGACATGCAATCAACCCAACACGAATTAAATTCAAGCTAAGCTGATTAAATTAACCATTCCAATAGCATAAATATTCATAAACATGTTTGTCAAAACAACAACGAAATTTAAAGAGATAGGAATCAAGAAGCAAATCCGGTGTTTCTCAGTGGCTTGACTGATTGCTCCGTTCTTCGTTCTCCGTTGTCCTCGGCTATCAATGTGGCTTATGAACACTCCTATTACTGCTCCAAATGGCTGATAAAACACCTATTTTCCAAGAGGAGAAATCGGCACAAAAGAAAAAGGGAAATGAAAAATGAAAAGTTGAGAGAAAGTGAGAGAGGAGAAGAGAGAATGAGATGTCAATGAGAATTGAGGGATGGTTTGAATGATCAGCAAGGGGTGGAATTTATAGCTGATTGTGGCTGCTAAAAATAGCAAATCCCATCAGCCAAAGAGACCTCCCTTGGCCGGCCATCTATGTGGCAATGTTGATGGCTTCAACTTTGCTAAATATGGCATGGGGCAAATCTACAAAGCCACTAAATTTGGAGGGGGTTGAATGCAACTTTGAAAAGTCTTCAAGGGCTTCTTTGCAAGCTTCATTAATCAGCTAATAAGATGATTTGGGTCAGCATATGGACGGTTTGGGCTGCCCAATTCTTTGTTCGATTCGGTTCAATCGGTTTGGTTCAACTGATGCGGTTCAACTGGGCTTTTTCATAATTAACTAAGATTAATTTATTTAGCCCAAATTAAATTGAGAATAAATTAAAATTAATTATATTATGATTAAATATTCATAATTGGACAGTCTTGGGCTGGAAATAAATTCACCTTGATACTTCAAATTGCTTCTCGGGTTTATTCTTCGACCAGTGTCTGCCGAGCCAATTTTCGCCCTTTGTGTGAATTTGTCGAAAATAGTCAAAATAAATAAAAATTAACTATAAAATTAATTAAAATTCATCATATTCATATTTTTAGCACAATTTAATTATTTTATAATATTTAATTATTTTTCGACAAGAATTTAATCAAAACTGTATAAATTTGGGTTAAAAATGGCATGAAAAAGTGTATAAATTTCCGTGTTTCCAATTAGTCTCTCGTATTAGCACAACTGGGCCTCATTTCATAACATAATTAAGAATAATTATTTAACCCAAAATAAATTGGATAAAAATTAAAATTGATTATATTATGTATTAAGATTCATAATTTGGACTTTCTTAGGCTGAAAATTAATTCACCTCGCTGCTTCAAAAATCACTTCACGGTTTTGTACTTCTAGTAGTGTTTGCCGAGCCAATTTTCACGCTTTGTGCAATTCTGTTGAAAATAAATCAAAATTTATGAATATTTATTATAAAATTCAAAATGTTAATAATTTAAGTACAATTAATTATTTTATAATTATATTATATTTTTCGACAAGAATTACTACAAAACTACATGAATTTGAGTTAAAAGGGGCATGAAAAAGTCTATATAATTTTGTGTTTCCATCTTTGCATAATTGTTTCTTGGTTCTAATAGTAGTTACTGAGGTGGTATCGTTTGCTAGATCCACTATTTTGATTGAAGACGTTGAAGATTTCTTGTCTTCTGATCCAAAATCCATTGAGCTGAGCATTTCAACCATGATTTTTTGTATTCTTTCTTGGTCTTGGCTTGAGCTAACATTGCACTAGCTGTCGATTTTGCTTGAAAGAATTTTATTGTGGTTTGATCTGGGGCTGTGGACTTACATAATATTGGATTCTTGTTGAAAATATTATCCAAATATTATGAATCATATTTTTCATCATTAAATTTGTCCCACCATTTAGTTCTGAAGCTTTGAACTGATAATGGAATTCCAACACATGGATCCTGTTCATAAGAGTAATTCTAGGAAACAATCTAAGAAATGCACAATTTTGAAAAAAAAATGGATTGTTCTGTAGATGTGTTTTTTTTTTTGGTTCAGGATGAAATTTGTCAAAGAATTTAGGCCATAAGTTTTGAATATTTTCTGGTAAGATATCGAAAGATGATGGTCCATACCAATTGCACATTCTTGGAACCAATTTGGAAATTTGAATTGGGTACCATATTTAAAATATATGAGCTAAGAATGTCTCATATGTTGATTTTTAATTAGGAAGACATTATACCAGGCCATTTGGTAATCCCAATTTGTGTAATATGAGTGGTGGTCTATTTTTGTGGTAAAATTTGTTGGAAATTTATTTGGAGAATTTGGGGTTTCACCCCAATCTATTGGTTGAAGAATTTTTTGTATTTTGGTTATTTAATGGGTGATAAAATTTGGGTCTTTTGGGTCTGTGTTGTGTTTGAATAATACTGGTCCAGTTTGAACTAGTATATTTTCATAATACTGCTAAGGTTTTTGAGAATCTAATGGCTTAAAATGCCATCCATTGAAAAGTTCTTTTACAAGTATATATGGAGTTTTTTTTTTTTTTTTGAAAATTCTTCCTCTATAATAATTTTTTTTTTTCAAAACTCTTGTTTAGAAAATATTGTGAGGTTTTTATGTAACAGCTTGTGAAGACACTACTACTTCTTTTGCTAGCCTGGAGAGATTTTTCTTTTAAAACATTTTTGAGAGATTTTGGTTTGTGTAAAACAATCTCTCTATTTTTTGAAATCTTTGTTGCATCACCAACAATTTGTTTGAGAGGAGTTTCCTCTTTCATTTGAGAAAAAGGCTAATGCCACTTTTGGAGATTGAGAAAGGGGCTCAATCCATTTTTTGATTTGTGAATCAATTCCATTTGGATCCTGTGCATCCTAAAGGGATGCATTTTTGGAGGATTTTGATGAGGATGATGATCTCTCATTTTCTTTTTCAAGGAAAATTTCATACCATGACTTAATTGGTTTTGAGGAATTTTGGTTTTTGGATGGTTCTTTTATTTTTTCTTTTCCTTTTTAGTAAGAAAATTCGGCAAAGAATTAGTTTCTCCTTTAATGTATTCAATATCAAAATCAAATGTGCTCAAAATTTCCTACCATATTGCAAAAATTTGTTTTGAGGTAATATTTTGAACATCTTTTTGTAAACTTCTTTTTTAATAGTACTATAATTTTCCTGAGTTGGATTCCAGTGTCTAGAGGTAAATTGGACTATTTGCTCTTTTCCTCAACTTGTTTTAGGATCCCACAGTACCCTATTTTAAAAGTATCTGTTTCTACTATCTTGAGGGCATTAGGATCAGCTAAATATAAACAAGAAGGTTTAGTAATTTGTTTTTTTTAATTTGGGTGATAATATTGGCGTGGTCATTTGTCCAAGGTTATGGATTCTTTTTGAGCCTATCACATAAGGGCTTACATAATTTGCTAAGACCTGGATAAAAGCCTATGACATAGTTGAGGCTTCCTAAGAATCTTTGCAATTGGATTTTATCAAGGATTAGATTTGGGAATTTGCTGGTGAATTCTATTGGGGGTAATGGGTCATTATGTAATGTAATGACCTAGAAACCTTACTTTGGTTTGGAACAAACTTATCTTGGATTTAGAAACTACTAAACCATTATTTTTATGACTTCTACAAAGATGGATAAATGTTTGAAATGTTTTTCTAAATTTTCGGAAAGCACTAATACATCATCAATATATACTATTGTGAATTGAGAATATTGGTTAAAAATATCATTCATTATTCTTTGAAATTCGGATGAAACATTTTTTAATCCAAAAGGCATGACATTCCATTCATATTGTCCAAATGGTACAATAAATGCCGTTTTGTATCTTTCTTCTTCTTTTATTTGGATCTGCCAAAATCCCGATTTCATGTCAAATTTTGAGAAAATATTTGTATTGCAGAGTTTTTGTCACAAATCTTTTTAATTAGGTATTGGGTACCTAATCCATTTTAAGGCTTGATTGAGAGGTTTGTAATTAATTACTAATCTTGGTGTTCCTCTTTCGAGTTCTGCATTTTTCATTACATAAAATGCTGAACAACTTCTTGGAGAACTGCTTTTCCTAATTAATTTTTTATTAAGAAGATCTTGTATTTCTTTTAGTACAAATTTGTTCCATTTCTTTGTTCATTTGTATTGGCCATGCTTTTGTTGGTATTTGTCTTTCATCAAAATTATATTTCATATGGTAATGATACTTCATGTTTTTTCTATTCCGAAAAGCATTAGGAATGTCAGAACAAATTATTGATTCTATTTCTTCTTTGATTTGATTTATCCTTTTTTGGAATTCTCTTTTTTCTAATTGTTCAGTCAATTTTTTAAAACATATTTCTTCTTTCAAAAAAGAGATTTGTTTTTGTTATGATTAATTTAATTTTTGATTTGCCCATTATGGATGGATAAATATCTTAATAAGTTGAGATTTCTTATTTTGGGTTTTCATACAAAAAGAAATTCTACTTTAGTGTTTAAAACTACGGTAGAGATTGAATTATTTGTTACTTTATATGGTTTGAGTAAGGATATGAATAGGGTTTCTAATATGACATCTTAGGTAATATCTTTTACCGTTAGAAAACATGTTTGATATTTTATACATTTGTTACAGATTTTTGCATTGGGAATTTTGTAAGTAATTTTTAGTTTTTTACCATTTGCAACTTTAAGAGATTTTAATTTTTTGTCATAATATTTGATTGAAATTATCCTTCTCTAATAAAGTTTTAATCTGCTCCTGTATCAAAAAGGGCTATTGTTTCTAATTAAAATTCTTTATTTATAATAATATTTATTTTCATTAAATATCTTTGGATAGATACTTTAGTGAGTACCATCATATATTCCTGTGTATTTTCTTTAGGCTTGGGTTCAAGTTTTGACGAATTATTTTATGAGATTTCATGTTTGCATTTATTTTTTCATTTCTTGTTGTTCTATTTTAAGCTGAGAAAGTTACAATTTAATTTGTTTTATTTCTAATTGTAATTCAGAATTTGTAATTTGTCTGAGTTTTATTTTTTCATATTCATTAAATATTATATCTTGTATGTTGTACATTTGTGATTGACTAGAGATAATTTCTTTTTCTTTTTCTAGTTTATCTTTTAATGAGGATTGAGATGTTGTATATAATTCGTCTATTTGTAATTTGTCTGATTCAGTAGAAGTTGTTATTTGTAATTCGTCTAGTTTATCATTTTTAGTAGAAGTTGTTTCTAAAAGGATTTCATTAATTTTTTTGTTCTATTTCTTTATCTAGATTTAAATTATTTATCTTTCTTTTAATCTTGCAATATTTTGAAATGTGTCATGGTTTTCCACATCTGTAACAATTTATTATTTTGCCTATTTTATTTTTTGTTTTTTGTTGTTTCTTTTCTTTTCCATATTTTTTGTAACTGGGAGTTTTATAATATTATGAAATATTATTTCTTTAAGATGAAAAGGATATCCTATAAAGTGTTTAGAGATTGAGGAAATCAAAGTTGCTATTGCATCATGGATTTCTCTTTCTTGTTCTTCCAAAATAATTCTTCCTTGATCATCTTTTTTTATTCCTTTCAAGATTTCTTCTTGTTAGACCTTAGGGAGTGCATGGTCCCATGATCTTTTTAATTGATCAGTAAATCCAAAAACTAAAAGATTGGCTATATCATGATCACTAATTAATCTATTTTGGTTTTGGGTTTTATAAACATTTGAAACTTTTGTCATTTGTTGTAATAAACTGAGAATATTATATTCATACTGCAACACCCCTAACCCGTATCCGTCACCGAACTAAGGTTAAGAGGCATTATCGGACGTAACGGAGCATTTTACTCAATATCACATCATCAATCATGCATCATCATTTCAGAAGCATTCATATTTATATAATCCCTTTATGAGGTCTACGAGACCTTAAACATGCTTTAGAGAGGGTTCGGGACTAAACCGATCTCATACGGAAACTTTGGGGAACTTAGAAAATTTTTCTTTCAAAACAAGGCACACACCCTTGTGGCTAGGCCATGTGCCTCACACAGCCGTGCCTTAGACCATATCTCAGCCCGTGTGCAAAACTGACCTAAATCACACGTCCTGTCACACGCCCGTGTGCAATACTGACTGGATCACACGGCCTGTCATACGCCCGTGTGTCTGGCCCATGTGCAAGTTTGACTTACTTCCAATTGGGATAGTGAAGGACACAATCGGGACACATGCCCGTGTGCTCAACCGTGTGGGCAATTATAGGCCATTTGTAAGGCCAGATTGCCACCCATATTGGGTCATTCCTACAAGCATCAAACAATCATCAATTCATAACCCAAAGGCAACCAAAAACATACCAATATTGAACATTCATGAGCACATCCAAACATACCAACTTTTGCATCACATAACATGGACTAATTTCACCCATAATCACATTCATTATCAAGCCATATCACATGGCTATATATATACATGTTCAAAATATAACTTAACACTTCTAGCCTATACATGCCATACTTCATTATGTACATTTTCAAAAGGTACCAAAATATAATTCGATAGTGTGGTGAAGATCCTCGACGATCCCCGAGCTTCTAGTAGCTTTGATAATTTATAAAACAATGCAAACACACAAAAAGTAAGCTTTCAAAAGCTTAGTAAGCCGTATACAAATAAACTTATCACATAGAACATTTATAAACCATTTCATTCATATAAACTATAGCATAACACAATAGCAAATTCATATTTCTCATTTGGCTCAAATGTTCTTAACCACTTGCTTACAAACATATTACATTTCCATGTAGCTCATTTGATCATAGCACATTTGTATATAACACATCTTATTTCAATGTTCTCATATATATATATATATATCAATTCCACATTTTCACATATACTTACTTTTCATACTCAAACTTTGCATACATTTCAAACGTACCTGCATCAGGTACACATTTCACATTTCACATAATCATTCATTTCTTGGAGTGCCCGTTGAACCATTCGGAATCCATAAGGAAACTCAAATATCTCTGAAAGCTCATACAATGCCAACGTCCCAGACGTGGTCTTACATGTAATCAAATATCGATGCCACTGTCCTAGATAGGGTCTTACACGAAATCATATACGATGCCAATGTCCCAGACATGGTCTTACACGTAAATCACACACCGATGCCAACATCCCAAACGTGGTCTTACACGATAACACATATCATAACCTTATGTCATGACATATGTATCCTAGCTATTCCTAAGGTTCGTACGGGGCTTTTCGGACATTGACACATTGTCGAAACATTCTCGAAGATCAGTTATGTATCTTCCATATCATTCATCACAATTCAATTTCATGTAAGCATGAATAAATCAACTCAAACACATTTATTTGTATATAGACTTACCTTGTACGGATACGAACGGTTGAAAACGATTACTCGACCACTTTTGACTTCCCCCGATCTAATTCCGTTTTCTTTTGTTCTTGAACTATAGAAATTCAAATTTATCTATTTAATAACACAATTCATTCATTTCAATCATATACACATATTTAGGGCATTTTACAAATTAACCCTCACATTTTCACATTTTGACATTTTAATCCCTATTTCACAAAATCACAAAATTCACATAATCTCATTACACTATAGCTTAGCCAAATATTCACTTGGCTAAAATAAGCCCACATATTTCATTTATTTCACATTTTAGTCCTTCAATTTCTCATTTTCACAATTTAGCCCAAAATAGTCAAATTCATCAAAAATTCAAAGACAAAACATATTAATCTATCACATATTTTTCATATTTCATCAACTATCATCACCAATCTTACAAAATCATCAATGGCATAATTCAAAATCATTATCAATTCCATGAATTAAGGCATGGGCTTAAGAGAACACGAAGCAACAATCACAAAAACGTAGAAATTATCAAAAACAGAAACAAAAACATACCTTAATTAAACTTGAATAAGGTCGAATATAGCTAGCTTCAAAACCCTTATTTTTTTTCTAATTTTCGGTGGAAGGATGGTGATAATGGCCTTCTAATTGTTTTTATTTTAATTATATTAACACTAATTATCAATCACCAGTTTTAACCTTGGTTTAAACAATTATAAACATATAACAAATGACCATAATTGTCCATTTTCAAATTAATGGCATAATAACAACATAAGGACCTCATATTTATAAAGACACATCAATTCAACACTTAATTAAATAGAAGACTACTTTTGTATTTTCTACAATTTAGTCCTTTTTGGAAATTAAGCAAACAACCGATCAAATTAAATCACGGAAATTTCACACATACCAAATCACATGCTGTAGACTCGAAAAATAATATTAAAATATTTTTTAAACTCGGATTTGTGGTCCCAAAACCACTGTTCCAACTAGGGTCTAAACCAGATTGTTACAACTCTCTCCCCTTAGGGATTTTCATCCCCGAAAATCTTACCGTTGAATAGATTCAGATATTGTTGTTTCATAGCATCTTCGGACTCCTATGTAGCCTCTTCAACACCGTGTCGTTGCCACATTACTTTTTCTAATGGAATTTTCTTATTTCTCAATTCTTTAACCTCAAGAGCTAAGATACAGATAGGTTCTTCTTCATAAGTCATATCAGACTGAATCTCTATATCAGACAGAGAAATTACATGCGAGGGATCAGATCTGTATTGTTGAAGCATCGATACATGGAACACATTATGAATCTTTTCTAGCTCAGGTGGTAGCGACAATCTATAAGTAACTGGTCCAATACTCTCGATAATCTCATACGACCCGATGAATCTCAGACTCAATTTACCCTTTTTACCGAATCGAAGTATTTTCTTCCATGGAGACACTTTCAAAAAACTTTATCTCTGATCTCAAACTCAATATCTTTTCGTTTCAAATCTGCGTATGATTTCTATCGATCAGACGCTGCTTTTAGACTATCACGGATCACTTTTACTTTCTGTTCAATTTTTTTTATCAAATCAACCCCGTGAATCTTATTTTCACTTAGTTTAGTCCAATACAATGGTGTTCTACATTTACGACCATATAAGGCTTCGTATGGTGCCATTTTAATGCTTGATTGAAAACTATTATTATATTTAAATTCAATCAACGATAGGTACTTTTCCCACGTACCTTCAAACTCAAGAATACAACATCTCAACAAATCCTCGAGAATCTGAATGGTCCACTCGGATTGACCATCCGTTTGCGGGTGAAAAGCAGTACTAAAGTGCAACTTCATATCTAAAGCCTCTTGCAATTTCATTCAAAACCAAGAAGTAAACTTCGGATCTCTATTAGACACAATAGATAATGGTACCCCGTGCAATCGCACAACCTCAGAAACATACAATTCAACTAACTTATCAAGCGAGTAATCTGTTCCTATCGGAATAAAATGAGCTGATTTCATTAATCTGTCAACTATCACCCATATTGCATCTTTCTTTCTCAAAGATAGGGGCAATCCCGACACAAAGTCCATTGTGATTCTCTCCCATTTCAACTCAGGAATCATGATCGGCTGTAATAAGCCTGAAGGTACCTGATGTTCAGCTTTGACTTGCTGACAGACTAAACATCTTGAAACAAACTCTAAGATATCCCATTTCATACCAGACCACCAATAAAACTGTTTCAGATCATTGTACATTTTCTTACTTCTCGGATGACCGATAAATGACTATTATGTGCTTCACTCAGAATCATCTAAATTAACTCTGGATTTCTCGGAATACAAATTCTGTCTTGAAATCTCAAACAATTAGTAGCATTAACTCAAAATTTAGAATCAGAATTCAAATCACCCTGAGCTCGTTTTACTAACATTTCATTATCAACTTTCTGAGCATCACAAATCTGCCGTAAAAATAATGGTCTCACTTTCAATTCGGCTAAAACCAAACCATCAGCAGACACATTTAAATGAGTGTTCATTGTACATAGTACAAATAATGATTTCTGACTCAAAGCATCAGCAACAACATTTGCTTTACCCGGATGATAATATATCACAAGCTCATAGTCTTTTAACAGTTCTAGCCATCTTCTCTGATGCAAATTCAAATCTTTCTAAGTCATTAGATATTTCAAACTTTTATGATCTGAATACACATGACATTTTTCACCGAAAAGATAGTGACGCCAAATCTTCAGAGTGAACACAATCGCAGCCAGCTCAAGGTCGTGTGTCAGATAATTCTTTTCATGCGGTTTCAATTGTCTCGAGGCATAAGCTATAACTTTACCTTCCTGCATCAAAACACATCCCAGACCGTTCAATGAAACATCACTATATATCACAAATTCTTTACCAGATTCTGGCTGTACTAGCACTGGAGCTTCAGTCAATAGGGCTTTCAATTGATCAAAGCTTTTTTGACACTTTTCAAACCATTCGAATTTTACATATTTCTGAAGCAATCTTATCAACGGAGCTGCAATCATCGAAAAGCCTTTTACAAACTGTCGATAATAACTAACAAGTCCCAGAAAACTACAGACTTCAGACACATTTTTCGGAGGCTTCCACTTTAAAATAGCTAAAATCTTGCTCGAATCAACTCGTATACCAGATGCTGACACAATATGCCCCCAAAAGCCAACTTCGCGCAACCAGAACTCACATTTACTAAACTTTGCATACAATTGCTTATCACGCAGAGTTTGTAGCACGATTCTCAAATGTTCGGCATGCTCCATTTCATCACGCGAATAAATCAAAATGTCGTCAATGAATACAACAACAAATCGATCTAAATATGGTCTGAAAATTCTATTCATCATGTCCATAAAGACAGCAGGAACATTTGTTAATCCGAAAGGCATAACTAAAAATTAATAATACTCGTACCTCGTTCTGAAAGCAGTTTTTGGAATGTTTGAATCTTTTACTCTAAACTAATAGTATCCCGATTTGAAATCTATCTTTAAAAACACAGAAGCTCCTTTCAGCTGATCAAACAAATCATCGATTTTGGGCATAGGATATTTATTCTTAATGGTCACTTTGTTTAACTGACGATAATCAATACACATTCTCATCGTGCCATCTTTCTTTTTCACAAACAGAATGGGAGCACCCCAAGGAGAAAAGCTCGGTCGTGCGAAACCTCTGTTTGTCAACTCTTGCAACTGAGACTTTAATTCTTTTAATTCTTTCGGAGCCATTTTATACGGAGCTATTGAGATAAGGGTTATCCCCGGCACTAATTCATTGCCAAACTCAAGTTCTCGTATCGGAGGTAGTCCCGGTAAATCTTCAGGAAACACATCAGAAACTCACAAAAAATTGGCACAGATATAACTTTCTTTTCAGCCACTTTCGAATCAATCACATAGGCAAAATAGGCTTCGTAACCCTTTTTCACATAACTCTGAGCTTTCATCACTGATATCACAGCCAGTAACCCATTCAAATTGTAAGATTCAATCCTAATTATCTCATCCTTCTGACATCTCAAATCAATAGTCTCTCGTTTGTAGTTTACAATAGCATCATGCAAAGTTAGCCAATCCATACCCAGAATTATATCAAATTCATCAAAAGGTAATAACATCAGGTCAGCTGGAAAACATATATCTCGAAACATCAACGGACAATTCTTGCACACTTTATCAACCATGACACATTTTCCTAAGGGGTTCGACACTCTAATTACAAATTCAGTAAACTCTACAAGCAAAGTCTTACTGGATACTAAATTTATGCATACATACAAATGAGTTTATCCTGGGTCTATCAATGCAATCACAGAAGTATCATAAAGAGTAAATGTACCCGTAATAACATCTAAAGACGAAGCTTCCTCACAAGCTTGAATGCCGTAAGCTCTGGCAGGAGCTCTCGCCTTAGATCTCACAGCTGCATCATTCATAGCTCTTTGACTACCACTTACATTTCTTGTATTTCTAGAAGGTCTACCCCTAGCTGAAGCATTATTCGACTTCGGATTTTGTGCAATCTCTTGCTCAACAAACTTTAGACAGTCTCGGATAAAGTGATCTAATGATCCACATTTAAAGCAAGCTCGGTCATTCAATCTACATTTGCCCAGATGTCTTTTATCACAATGTCTACACTCAGGTCGCTCAGATCTGACATTTCCAACACTAGCTATCAAAGTACTTGGAGCTCTGAAACTCGAATGCGATCTAGCACGATCTCTGTTCAAATGTCCCACATTAGCCTTTGAATGACTATACTCATCTCGAAATTTCTTTGATGCAGATTGAAATAATTTACATAAGGATCTCTTTCTCACATCTCTAGCTTCTGACTCAACTTTTCTTTTATCTTTCCCGAGTTCTTTGGCTTTACATGCTCGATCAACAAGCACAACAAACTCTTTTATTTCCAGAATTCTGACTAACAAATGGATATCTTCATTTAAGCTGTCTTCAAACCTTTTACACATTATTGCTTCAGTCGAGATACACCTTCGTGCATATTGACTTTGTAATAGCCTGATTTTGGGGCTAGTCAGAACGGTGGTTTCAGAACCACTAATCTGAGATCGAAGAAAATAATTTTTATATTATTTTATGTGTTATATCTTGATTTTATGAGTGTGAAAATTTTGGTCCATTAAATTTGGTGATTTCATGCTTAATTGCGAAAAAGGACTAAATCGTATAAAGTGCGAAAGTTTTAATTTACAAGCTAGAAGTGCCAAATAGGTATAGAATTTTAATTGGAGGTCCTTAATGTGTAATTAGGCCTTTCGAAAGGTCATAGCCGGCCATAGGGGGGACAAGAGACTTAATTTAGTCAATGTTTGGTGGTATTAGGTGATTAAAGAATAAAATAAAATAAAAAGAAAGGAAACTATAATCTTTTTCTCCTATCATCTTCTTCTTCCACCGGTTTTTCATGCAAGCATAAGGGTTTGAAAGCTTGAAATTTTCAGCAACATATCCTCCTTGCAAGTAAGTGATTTTTATGGTCTTTCTTGATAATTTTTGTGCTTTTGGGACTCCTCAAGCTTAAGCTAGCTAATGAGGGGACTATTTTGCAAAATGGTTGAGAGTCTAGGGTTTTTCCATGAGAGAATTTGTGTTGATTTTTGAAATCTTATGGAAGAAAATGAAACTTAGTTGTTAAATGAACAACTTTTGTGAAAGGATTTCTCATGAAAACGCCTAATAGGTCCTTTTTGTAAAGGTTGTAAAATAGGTGGTGAATGTGTGTAATATCTTGAGTTACTATAGGAGGGAATATGAATCGGCTAGGCTTAGGGGTGAGAAAAATAATCACATTTCATTTTACGGGCTTAGGGAAAAAATCATAATTTTTGCAAAAGTTTAGGGGCAAAATATTAATTTTTCCAAAATAGGAACGTTGGAGTAATTTGATCAACGTGAGTATCTAATAAGCTAAATATATCATTATAGATCAAGAAGAACGTGGCTCAACCTTGACCGAGGAAAAGGCAAGGTTTCGGGCTAAATTGCAATTGGCATATTTTGTATCAAAGTAAGTTTATGTGTAAATGATACATCTTTATTGCGTATGTTTTACTTATTAATGTATTGTGTGAATGCGAATGGTTATTGTTAAGATCTATTAAAAATGATAGAAAGTGAGGAAATTCTCAGATGAACCTTCGGAATAGGAAAATGGATGCGGATAAATACTCGTGAACAAGTGATTATTGGTGGGTTGTGTGCGATACCATCGTATTTATTATTATTGGTGGGCTATGTGCAATACCACCATATTTATTTATTATTGGTGGACTGTGTTCAATACTACCTTGTTATTTATTAACGATGGGCTGTGTGCGATACCATCGTATTTATTATCATTGGGGGGCTGTGTGCAACACCACCTTGGTAATTATTAAATGGTGGGCTGTGTGCGATACCACCTTGTTAATTATTAAATGGTGGGCTGTGTGCGAAACCACCGAGTATCTAACATTATTCCGAAGTGTTCATCGCGAAACTTGTCTAAGTGAAATTACATATGGCTTTATGGTGATAAGTGCAAGGTATAAGTGCAAGTAAATGTGAGCAATATTTTATGCAATGTGTTTGGGATGTGGTAAGGTTTGAAATGAGTAAGCATGATTATGAGGATCTGAATTGTTTTTACTTAGTATGTAATGTTTTCGTTTGATAAGTATGTGGTATGATGCTTATTGTTTACATATAGACTTACTAAGTTTAAAGCTTACTCCCTTCTCTTTTCCCTTGTTTTATAGTGTTGAAGAGCCAGCTCGAGATGCGGAGATAGTCAAAGAATCACCCACACTATCCACACATTTTGGTATGTTAGATTTATCATTTTGGGTATGGCATGTATAGGGACTTAGATTTAGCTGAATGTTATATTGCCTTGGCCAAATGTGTTGGCTCATTTGAGGATGAATTCTTTTGTATAAGGCCATAGTTGACGGCTCTTTCTTATTAATCTATGAAATGATGATGTTATTCATGAATGTGCAACTTGCATGGCTGATCAATTTGTGTAACTATGCATGAATGGGTTGGTTGCTTCATGTGGTTTATGTAGTACAAGTAGGGGTGGTAGAAAAGGCTTGGTAAATAACCTTATTCTTGTCCGCACGGGTAGGCACATGGGCTTGTGTCTAGGCCGTGTACGACATACGGTCTGCCCCATGGGCGTGTAGTTAGGCCGTGTGTCCCGCTGCATGCTAAGTTGGAAACTTGCTAAAAAATCAACTAAGCACTTACCGAAATTCTCCTTTGATCCTGAGGGCTTAAGTCCGGCTTTTGAGACTAGTCAGGTGACAGAGGCAATTCGGCAACACTAGGGAGAATAAGAAAAGAGGTGATTCGGCTAGAACCAAGTGTTGAACCAAAAAGGAAATTTGAGAAGGGAGAGTATGAAGGATTCGACAAAGAGGGATGATAGAATTTTCGGCAATGGAGGGAATTCGATTTAGCAAAATTTCGGCAAAAAGGGAGAAACCGTCTGAGAGGGAGAATAAAACTAGAGAATGCTCAAAGAACCTTTTAGCATTCGGCCCATTCTCCTTTTAAAGCCATAGGCCGAACACTCCCCTCCCTTAGAGTCCCATTCGGGACCATCACATCCTTACTCCCCATCTCCTAACTTTTCTCCCTTATCTTCACCTTAAATTTCTCTCCTGAACACTCCCTTCCAGAGTCCCCTCCAATGCCAACTCCTTCTGTCCAGGCACAAAAATAAAACTCTTTAATTCTCCCCTTTTTAGGCCTTGAACCTTGGACCTCCTTAACTGACAAACACGCCACTTTAGAGCTCCTAAATGACGCCACTTTCCACTGGACCACAAGGCCATTTGTGTCCTCTCTTCTCTTAATCTGCTTATAAGGCCCCATGCCTGAGACTACGGTCCACTAGAGCAAGAAAACTAAATTTTTCCCTATGGTCTTCCCTATCTCTAAGACTTCAAATAATCCCAATAATACCTTAAAATTAATATTCTAAGTGCTACTCATACATACCAACCTCAATGCACAAAAATTTAGAGTTTCGAGATTTTTGGGGCATAAACCAAAATTTTTTCCTATACCCTTACTTGATCTCAGGACATCTCCAACACTTCTAGATACTCCAAATTCATTAACCCTCCAAGCCCACATGCCAATTGTCATTTTTCTCGCTCATTTAAAAAAACGTTTCTGACATCCAAAGCCCAAAGCCCAATAGGCCCAATTCTTCTAGGCCCAAATTCGGGGCGTTACAATTCTTCCCCCTTAAAGAAATTTTGTCCTCGAAATTTCCAACTAACAGGGTGGTCGTGTATCAACTACCCCACCATGCTACCGCTGCGCACTCTGAACCTAATAATTTTAATAGATACACCAAAACATCCACCTATCGTAAACATCCTCAAACATACGCAGAATAAGTACCAAATTACGATTCAAATGTTTACAAAGCCCTAACACTTCCACAGCCTCGGCCTCGGCCTCTTCCTCCTCTTCTAACGCTCATAATTGATTCTCGTATTATCTGAATTAGAAATTTTATGAAATTAGTACATAGTTCCACTTGTTTAGGGCACATGTCTTATGTAAATAAATTTTTTTAAAGTCATTTCGTGGTCGTATATCCACTACAAGCTTAAGTTTCTTACGGGCTTTAGTCTCCAAAAGCTTATTTTTAAATAGCGCATTATCTATATAGTTCAGTAATTTAAACAAATGTAGTACAGAAAACCTACTTGGCTCGACATCAAGGGCTCGGTAAACCACACTTCAAGAGTCCTGCACAAACTTTTTAAAACCCAAAGTCTAAGGCCCATTTCACAGCTCAAGCTTTGCAACCAGGCTTTGATACCACTAAATGTAACACCCCAAACCCGGCCTAAAAATTAGGCCCGAGTCTGGAATGTCACATTAAAGGCACACTTCAAAATGATTTTTCCATTTAACAATTTAAGGTCCCAAATCCCAAAACCCTTGCATCTTGTTAAGTTACATTGAAAAGCCCATATTTTAGAAAACATTCATAGGTTAAGTTATTTCGAAAACCATGGTGACTTTAGAAATTTTATGAAATTTATTAAGTGGATAGTTGAAACAATAAAACAAAACCCAAAATCTAAAGTCAATTAGGAGTTACATGGCCTTATTACAATCCAATGAAAAAAACAAAGTATTTAAAATAAATTCATTTGAACAAAATAAAACATTTGATCAGCTTGTAGTGTGGCCATCTTCAAGTCCTTCTCCTACGTCGAGCTGTCTATTCAGGATCACCTGAAACATTAAATAAAAGGGTGTGAGTTTCGAAACTCAGTGTGTACAACCCTTGGCAATCAAATCCCATACACATATTCACATTGGGCCTAAGCCCTATCAAAATCGGTGGTCTTGGGCATTAGCCCACAATGACCTCATATCATATCATATCATATCGTATCGTATCATATACAAATAGGATAATGCAAAACCCTTCCCGAAAATCCATCCGCTACACACACCATTTCCCTTCCAACCATTGCACACATGTAGGGATTTTTAAATCAACCCACCCATCCTCTACACACTAAAGATAGCCCGGTTGCGGTACTACTTAACATTGCAGCAAAACTGCTAGTCACATAATGGGCTTAAAGCCTCCGGTGGATCCATGGCCATACGACTATGCGATCCTCAATTCTTCCTCTGTACCATAATTCCCACCCATATGCATCCTAAGCAGAATATCGTATGAATGCATCAAACACATAAGTAACATCCACAAACTCATATTCGTCACATAGGGGTATTTTCATCATTTCACTATCAAGGGGTATTTTGTAATTCTACCCTATAAGGGTATTTTGGTAATATGGTAAAATAGGGGTATTTTAGTAATTTACAAATCTAGGGGTATTTTAGTAATTTTACAAATATAAGGGTATTTCAGTAATTTTACAAATATAAGGGTATTTGGTCCCTCTCGGGTTTGACTTATGAACTTTGGCCCATCAACAAGTCCTCGCGGCTACAGTGAACAGACACTACGCACCAGGTAGGATTCCAGAGAAGAGGAGGTGGGTCACTAGGACCGCTTAAGTATCAAGCTCTCCCTAAATCCAATCCTAGACATGCGTATGCCCGTTGCCACACCCTAACCCAGTGACTTGTTCACGGACATGTTTAATTAGATTAAGTCTTATGAAATTTAAAAGTTGTTCAAACTAGGCCTTAAGTCCATAAACCCTAACATACTTGTCTACGTCCTCATAAAGCCCATCAGACCCAAATTACATCCTTACGGCCCATTAGGCCCAAATCACATCCTTATGGCCTGTTAGGCCCAAAACAATTCCAGATCAAGTATTATGCTTGACAGACTCAATTCATACACCAAACCAAACAAATTCATCGAACCTAGCCTTAGGTTCCACCTGGCCCATTTAGCCACTTTCGGCTTTTCAACTTTTCGGCATTGTCAATATCATGTGTGTAGTGTTTGTACACACCTGGTATCCACGCGCTGCAAATCTCTTAGTCACGAACCTACAATCGACATTACTAATGATTAACCAAGGCTTTAACACATACTTATCAAAAATCGAAACCTCACCGTACCCTTACCGTGTGCCTTACATTCTAGTAGCCCTTCCTTTGCTACTATTGCGATTATCCTCTAGATCTGCACCCAAACACCTATATCATCAAAACCAAGTGATCCATATTGATCGTAATTCATCCCTACGAGCCACATTAGATTCGGCCATTTACTAAACCATGACTGAGTCGAGAACACTTACCACGTTGTTAGCAACCCTTACCTACCACGCTTGCGATTATCGAGCCTTATCCTTGTTAATACAGGTTAACGACAAGAGTTGGGTTAGATAGCCCTTCGGCTTTTAACAAAACTCGCTAAAAGATTAACTAAGCACTTACTAAAATTCTCCTTTGATCCTGCGGTTTAACTCCGGCTTTTGAGACTTGTAAGGTGACAGAGGCAATTTGGCAACACTAAGGAGAATAAGAAAAGAGGTGATTCGGGTAGAACCAAGTGGTGAACCAAAAAGGAAATTTGAGAAAGGAGAGTATGAAGGATTCGGCAAAGAGGGATGATAGAATTTTCGGCAGTAGAGGGAATTCGACTTAGCAAAATTTCGGCAAAAAGGGAGAAACCGTTTGAGGGGGAGAATATAACTAGAGAATGCTCAAAGAACCTTTTAGCATTCGGCCCCTTCTCTTTTTAAAGCCATAGGCCGAACACTCCCCTCCCTTAGAGTCCCATTCGGCACCATCACATCCTTACTCCCCATCTCTTACCTTTTCTCCCTTATCTTCACCTTCAATTTCTCTCTTGAACACTCTCTTCCCGAGTCCCCTCTAACGCCAACTCCTTAATTCTTCCCTCTTTAGGCCTCGAACCTTGGACCTCCTTAACTGACAAACATGCCACTTCATAGCTCCTAAATGACACCACTTTCCACTGGACCAGAAGTCTATTTGTGTCCTCTCTTCTCTTAATCTGCTTATGAGGCCTCATGCTTGAGACTAGGGTCCACTAAAGCAAGAAAAATAAATTTATCCCTATGGTCTTCCTTTATTCTAAGACTTCAAATAATCCCGATAATACCTTAAAATTAAAATTCTAAGTGCTACTCATGCATACCAACCTCAATGCACAAAAATTTAGAGTTTCGAGATTTTTGGGGCGTAAACCAAAATTTTTCCTATACCCTTACTTGATCCCAGGACCCCTCCAACACTTCTAGACACTCCAAATTCATTAACCCTCCAAGCCCACATGCCAATTGTCATTTTTCTCGCTCACTTAAAAAAAATTCTAAAATCTAAAGCCCAAAGCCTAATAGGCCCAATTCTTCTAGGCCCAAATTCGGGGCGTTATATGGACACTCGGGTTTATTTGACTTCACATTTCCCACACTTGCCATCGAGGTGCCCTAAACTCTAGAGCCTGAATATGTGTTACCACGATCTCGATATGAATACTCAACTGAAGCGGTCGTCCGAGGGTTTGTTTCCTTGGACCTCTTTGATTGAGTTTGAAACGACTTACTCATCGGCCTCTTCCTTGCATCTTGGGCCTCAATCATAGCTTTTATCTTTTTCTTATTCAACTCTTCAGCCTTGCAAGCTCTACCGACCAACACCACGAATTCTTTCAACTCTGAAATCCCGACTAACAATCTGATATCCTCATTTAGCCCATCTTCGAATCTCTTGCACATAATAGCTTCCATAGACACACACTCTTGAGCATACTTACTGAGTCTAACGAATTCACATTCATATTCTGCCACAGTCATTTTGCCTTGCTTCAATTCAAGAAACTTTTTCCATTTCTGATCAATAAATTGTTGACTTATGTACTTATTTCGGAACTCTTCTAAGAAGAAATCCCATGTCACTCTCTCCTTCGGTATTACAGATGTCAACATTTTCC
This sequence comes from Gossypium australe, assembly GCA_005393395.2. Taxonomy (NCBI): domain Eukaryota; kingdom Viridiplantae; phylum Streptophyta; class Magnoliopsida; order Malvales; family Malvaceae; genus Gossypium; species Gossypium australe. Next base: position 68,643,612 of record CM016615.1, read on the forward strand.
ACCAGCGGTATACTGAGTCCATCAATAATGACACAACACATTTTAAGCTTTCATTGGGCGTACAAGAAAGTTCATCAAACACCCTCATAGAATTCTCGAGCCAAAACTCTGCTTTCTCAGGGTCATCATCTATGTTGGCTCTAAATTTCTTGCCTCTTGCTTTCGAATCTTATCGACCGGGAGTTTAGTCATTCTTACTAAATCTATACCTTGAGGAACTACGGGGATTGGCTGAGGTATAGGAGAGGGTGGAAAAGGTTGAGAATTAGGATTTGCTTAAACAAATTCAGTAAACCAGTTACTCATCTTCCTGAGCCTCTTCTCCTTGACCCAAGGTCTTGGGTCTACTTTCTATTGGCACGGTCCCTTGTGCGGGAGCCAGCGTATTACTAACAGCATCATCAGCAGTAGCTCGGTCGAGATACATTTACTATATGAAAACACAATTTAAAACTGTCAAGAGTCACCACACTATCATAATATATTTATGGCATGTATAGCTAGACTCTCATGCACGTATGACAGTCCGAGAACCAACTAAACCATAGCTCTGATACCACTAAATGTAACACCCCTTACCTGTATTCAAAGCCGGAACATGGTACGAGGCATTACTAGACTCATACGCAAGCAATTATACAAACCGAGACATGATTTTTCCACTCAAATTTAAAAACTTTTCATGAACCTTCATATCACCCCTTATACAAGCCTACGAGGCTAAAACACACTTTAGGAATGGTTTGGGATCAAATCGAACTCTTTAGAAGATCTTTGGAATGACTTAGAAAAATTCTCGTCAAACAGTCCACATACCCGTGTGGAGGAAGGGACAGCCCGTGTTCCACACCCGTGTAGATTTATTTCTCATTTCGAACCTACAGGGGTTTTCACACGGCCTGACACACGCCCGTGCCCATGGCCTGTGTCCCTCACACAGCCACGACACGCCCGTGTCTTAGCCCGTGTGCAAAAACATTGACATTCTGTTTCTGACGTCATCACCTCATAAATGTCACACGGCCAAGGCACACGCCTGTGTCCCTAGACCGTGTGGTGAATTAAGTTCCTAATTCAGGTGCAGACTTCACACAGCCTGGGCACACGCCCATGGTCTATGGTCGTGTCTTCCACACGATTGAGACACACGGTCGTGTCCCAGCCCGTGTGGTTACTACTGAGTATTCTAACTTGCCAACTTAGCATGCAGGGGGACACACGGCCTAACTACACACCCATGGGGTAGACCATATGTCGTACACGGCCTAGACACAAGCCCATGTGCCTACCCTTGCGGACAATTAAAGGGAGCCACGGTGTTTTCTAAGATAGACTTAAGGTCCAGCTATTACCAGTTGAGAGTTAAGGAGCAAGATGTACCGAAAGCTACATTTCGGACAAGGTATGACCATTACGAGTTCCTCGTCATGCCCTTTGGCTTAACGAATGCTCCTGCTGTATTTATAGATTTAATGAACCGTATCTTCCGACCGTACTTGGATAAATTTGTAGTCATTTTTGTTGATGATATACTAATTTATTCATGGGATGAGAGTGAGCACGCGAAGCATTTAAGAACTGCTTTGCAGACCTTAAGAGATAAACAGTTGTATCCTAAGTTTAGCAAGAGTGAGTTTTGGCTCCGAGAGGTCAGATTCTTAGGACACATTGTGTCGAGTGATGGAATTAGAGTTGATCCGAGTAAGATCTCGACTATTGTGGAGTGGAAATCGCCGAGGAATGTGTCAGAGATTAGGAGCTTTTTAGGCTTAGCGAGTTACTACAGATGGTTCGTTAAAGGGTTCTCCATGATTGCTACACCAATGACAAGATTGCTACATAAAGATGTTAAGTTTGAATGGACCGAGAGGTGCCAACAGAGTTTCGAGAAACTGAAAGCATTGTTGACTAAAGCACCAGTTTTGGTACAACCTGAGTAGGGAAAGGAGTTTGTGATCTATAGTGATGCATCATTAAATGGTCTTGGCTGTGTGTTGATGCAAGTGGGTAAAGTGGTAGCTTATGCCTCAAGACAGCTAAAACCATATGAAAAGAATTATCCGACGCACGATTTGGAGTTGGCTGCTACTGTTTTTGCTTTAAAGATTTGGCGTCAATATTTATATGGTGAAAAATGTCGAATATTTACCGATCACAAGAGTTTGAAATACTTGATGAACCAAAAGGATTTGAATTTGTGACAATGGCGGTGGGTCGAATTATTGAAGGATTATGAGCTAGTAATCGATTACCATCCGGGGAAAGTGAATGTGGTTGAGGATGCCTTGAGCAGAAAATCCTTGTATGCCTTGAGAGCTATGAGTATGAGCTTAACATTGTTTGATGATGGTTCTATATTGGCCGAGTTGAGGCTAGACCATTGTTTCTTGAGCAGATTTGTGAAGCTCAAAAGAGTGATAGTGAAATGCAAGTTAAGAGAGCTCAGTGTGAATCGAAAAATAACTCTAATTTTCGAGTTGGTTCAGATGATTGTTTGATGTTCCATGATAGGGCTTGTGTACCTAAAGATGATGAGTTGATTCAAAAAATTTTACATGAGGCACACAATGGTTGCTTGTCAATACATCCGGGTGGCACAAGAATGTATAATGACTTGAAGAAGTTGTATTGGTGGCCAGGTATGAAAAGAGATATCTCCGAGTTTGTTGCAAAGTGTTTGATCTCTCAACAAGTGAAAGATGAGCATCAAGTACCTTTGGGTTTACTTCAGCCAGCGATGGTTCTCGAGTGGAAGTGGGACTGAATCACGATGGATTTTGTAATGGGATTACTTACGACCCCGGAATAGAAAGATACTGTGTGGGTCATCTTTGATAGATTAATGAAATCGGTGCACTTTATACTGGTACGTGTTCATTACTCTCTTGACAAGTTGGCTGAGCTGATTGTCGAAATTGTGAGATTACATGGGGTGCCTATGTCCATAATTTCGAATAGAGATCCGAGGTTTACTTCGAGCTTTTGGAAAAAGTTACAAGAAGCCTTGGGTACAAAATTGAATTTCAGTACCGCGTTCCATCCGCAAACTGATGGTCAATCTAAAAGAGTGATTCAAGTTCTAGAAGACATGCTCCGGTGTTGTGTTTTAGAGTTTGAAGGTAGTTGGGAAAAATACCTACCTTTGGTTGAATTTGCCTACAACAACAGTCATTAGTCTAGTATACAGATGGCACCGTACGAAGCCTTATATGGTCGCAAGTGCCGGACTCCTTTGTATTGGACTGAGCTTAGTGAGAAGCAAATTCACTGGGTTGATCTGGTTAGAGAAACCGAAGAGAAAGTGAAAGTGATCCGTGATAGTCTGAAAACTGCTTCAGACCGACAAAAGTCATACGCGGATTTGAAAAGGAAGGAAATTGAGTTTCAGGTGGGTAATAAAGTATTTCTGAAAGTATCACCGTGGAAGAAAATATTGAGATTTGGCCGGAAGGGCAAACTGAGTCCGCGATTCATAAGACCGTATGAGGTTATTGAAAGGATTGGGCCATTAGCTTACCGGTTAGCTTTGTCGGCGGAGTTAGAGAAAATACATAACATGTTTCATGTGTCGATGTTGCGACGATATCTTTCTAATCCTTCCCATGTGATTCCTCTGACCAAAATTCAGATACGACCGGATATGACCTATAAAGAGGAACCAATTAAGATTTTGGCTCGAGAGGTTAAACAGTTGAGGGAAAAAAGCATAGATTTAGTGAAAGTGTTGTGGTAAAAGCATGGTGTAGAAGAGGCTACGTGGGAACCGGAAAAAGCCATGAGAGAACAATACCCAAACCTCTTTACTAGTAAAAGGGGGAGAGTTGTAACAGCCCAATTTTAGGGCTAGTCGGAACAGTGGTTTCGAAACCACTAATTTGAGATTAGAGAAAATTATTTTTATATTATTTTATGTGTTATATCATGATTTTATGAGTGTATGAAAATTTTGGTGCATTAAATTTGGTGATTTCATGCTTAATTGCGAAAAAGGACTAAATCGCATAAAGTGCGAAAGTTTTAATTTACAGGCTAGAGGTGCCAAATAGCTATAGAATTTTAATTAAAGGTCTTTAATGTGTAATTAGGCCTCATAGCCAGCCATAGGGGGGACAAGAGACTTAATTTAGTCAATGTTTAGTGGTATTAGCTGATTAAGGAATAAAAAAGAAAAGAAAAGAAAAGAAGCTATCATCTTCTTCTTCCACCGATTTTTCACTCAAGCATAAGGGTTTGGAAGCTTGAAAGCAACATATCCTCCTTGCAAGTAAGTGATTTTTATGGTCTTTCTTGATAATCTTTGTACTTTTGGGACCCCTAAAGCTTAAGCTAGCTAATGAGGGGACTATTTTGCAAAATGGTTGAGAGTCTAGGGTTTTGCCATGAGAGCATTAGTATTGATTTCTGAAATCTTATGGAAGAAAATGAAACTTAGTTGTTAAATGAACAACTTTTGTGAAAGGATTTCTCATGAAAACACCTAATAGGACCTTTTTGTAAAGGTTGTAAAATAGGTGCTGAATATGTGTAATAATGGAAATCTTGAGATGCTATAAGAGGGAATATGAATCGACTAGGATTGGGGGTGTGAAAAATGAACACATTTCATTTTACGGGCCTAGGGGCACAATAATAATTTTTGCAAAAGTCTAGGGGCAAAACGATAATTTTGCCAAAATAGGAATGTTGGAGTAATTTGTTAAATATGAGTATCTAATAAGCTAAATATGTCATTATAGATCAAGAAGAACGTGGAATCAACCTTGACCGAAGAGAAGGCAAGGTTTCAGACTAAATTGCAATTGGCATATTTTGTATCGAACTAAGTTTATGTGTAAACGATACATCTTTATTGCGCATGTTTTACTTATGAATGCATTGAGTGAATGCGAACGATTATTGTTAAGATCTATTAAAAATGATAGAAAGTGAGGAAATTCTTGGATGAACCTTCGGAATAGGAAAATGGATGCGGATAAATATCCATGAACATGTGATTATTAGTGGGCTGTGTGTGATACCATCTTATTTATTATTATTGGTGGGCTATGTGCGATACCACCGTATTTATTTATTATTGGTGGGCTGTGTGCAATACCACCTTGTTATTTATTAATGATGAGCTGTGTGCGATACCATCGTATTTATTATCATTGGTGGGCCATGTGCGATACCACCTTATTAATTATTAAATGGTGGGTTGTGTGCGAAACCACTGCGTATCTAATATTATTCTGAAGTGTTCATCAAGAAACTTGTCTAAGTGAAATTACATGTGGCTTTGTGGCGATAAGTGCAGGGTATAAGTGCAAGTAAATGTGAGCAATATTTTATGATATGTGTTTGGGATATGGTAAGGTTTGAAATGAGTAAGGATGATTATGAGGATCTGAATTGTTTTTACTTAGTATGTAATGTTTTCGTTTGATAAGTATGTGGTTTGATGCTTATTGTTTACATATAAACTTACTAAGTTTAAAGCTTACTCCCTTCTCTTTTCCCTTGTTTTATTGTGTCGAAGCGGCAGCTTGGGATACGGAGATAGTCGAAGGATCACCCACACTATCCACACATTTTGGTATAGTTAGATTTATCATTTTGAGTATGGCATGCATAGGGACTTAGATTTAGCTGAATTGTAACACCCCTTACCCGTATTCGATGTCAGAACTGGGTCCGAGGCATTACCAGGTTGAAACCACTTGATTGCCACTTAGGCTCAACGTGACTACTCTCTTTAAGACATCACAACAACCTCATTTTTGACCTACAAGGCCTCACTCATACACACGAAGGCTCTCGAGACCATATCGTAAACTTCTACTATCTTGAAATTTTACCATCTATATAGGGACCACACGCCCGTGTAAGATTAGACACGCCCGTGGAGGTAACATACGCCCATGCCCCCATCCCGTGCATGAAAACCCAAGCATTCTGACAATGTCCCATGGCTAGGGCACACGCCCGTGTTCTCCACCTGTGGTGAATACTGACTACTTTACACTGCCTGGAATCTAGACACACGCCCGTGTGGCTAGCCCGTGGCCTACACTACTTAATTCTGCCAAAGAGACACGTCCAAGTCACACGCCTGGGCTAGTCGTGCGTCACACATGGCCTAGACACACGCCCATGTGTCTATCCACATGGACAAGAACAAAGCTATTTGCTAAGCTCTTCTCACCCCTCAAGCTCATACAACATGTACTCATTCAACTCATCCATAGACAACTCATATTGAAACATAATCTTTCATGGATAACTACATCTTTTCATATAATAAAGTAGCCAACAACCATGGCATTATACAAAATAGTTTATCCATCTAATATCCAACACATCTTAGCCAATACAACAAAATTCACTAACTTATCTAGCCCCTATACATGCCATATACAAAACATTAAGTCTAATGTACCGAAGTGTGCTGATAGTGTGGGCGATCTTCCAATTAATCCACGTATCATGATTCAATGCTTTTTCTCTATAAGACAAGGGAAAAGAAAAGAGTAAGCTTTGAGCTTAGTAAGTTTACACATAAACAATTTAAGCATTCTAGTATAGGCTAAACAACAATTAGCATTATACTAACATATGTAATTCACATCCACTACTATGCTTACTCTTTCTATCCCTTACCACATCTCCAACACATCATGAGTCACATAGTCATAATCATTGGCATGCACCCCTGCACTCAATATCACAATTACTTAAAATACAACACATCATTATTTCTCAATAATACATCCACACAACTAAATTACTCGGTGGTTTCGCACTTAGCCCACTACAATCAGATCATGAGGTAGTATCGCACATAGCCTACCATAAAGGATAATTGTAGTGATTCCGCACATAGCTCACTAAATAATATGCTTAATAATGATATTGCACACAACCCGTCATTGTTAAGTATCAAGGTGGTATCACACTTAGTCCACCATCTAGCATTGTCACTACACATTCACACGTCTACTTGGTAATACATTCATCCATTCACAATTACTATTTCATTCATTCCACTATAACCGAATAGGTTCTCAATCATGCTCCACACTATCTAGCATTAAAAATATATACGCATAAATGCATCGTTTATACGTAGACTTACTTCGGTACTCAAAAGTATGGAGACTTGCAATTTAGTCCACTACTTTGCTCTTGCCTCGTTTTTTGATCCGGGCTTCGTCTTTCTTGATCTATAATGATAAATCAACTCATTCAATACACACATTGACTAAATTGACCTTTATCTCATACTTTAGCAAAAATTACCATTTTGCCCCTAATCTTTCTCATATTAACACTTTTGCCCCAAGGCTCGTAAAGTGATTTTCATTCAACTTTCTAACATTTTATGCTTAGCCGAAACATTTACTCAACTAAAGAAATCATCAATTCTCACTAAATCACACATGTATGACTAAACTCAAGACTTTCAAAAACTAGTCCCTACATGCATTTTTCATGGAATTCACTTAGCAAAAGATGTTTCTACTACATCAAGCTTTCATAAACTTCCATAAAACATCAAAATACATTCATGTCATACATGGGTACATTTTTGAACATCCATCTTAGCTCAACATATAGCTAAAAATAACTTACTCATGCTACTAGGACTTCATAAATACGAAGAATATCAAAAACGGGGCTTGGATGTACTTACTAGCAAGCTTGAAAAATTGAAGAGCCCTAACAATGGCTTCTTGAAATTTTCGAAAGCTTGGAGAAGAAGATGAATGAATTTTGTCATCTTTTTCCCCTTTTTAATCACTTAATTGACAAATGACCAAAATGCCCTTCATGCCAAACTTTCAAATTTCATCCACTCATGCCCATTTTTGTCCAAAAATTAGAAATTGGGAAAATTACTATTTAAGGACCTCTAATTGATAATCCAAAGCTATTTCATACAAATAGCTTCTAGAATCTCACATTTTGCAACTTTTGCAATTTAGTCCTTTTTGGACAATTCAACCACAATTTAACAAAATTGCTTCATGAAACTTTCACATTAATATGCAAACATAGCATAAACCTCAAAACTCATACATATACCTCGAATTTGTGGTCTCGTACCACTATTACGACTAGGCCCTAAATCGAGATGTTACATGAATGTTATATTGCCTTGGCCAAATGTGTTGGTTCATTTGAGGATGAATTCTTTTGTATAAGGACATAGTTGATGGCTCCTTCTTATTAATCTATGAAATGATGATGTTATTCATGAATGTGCAAGTTGCATGGCTGATCAATTTGTGTAACTATGTATGAATGGGTTGGTTGCTTCATGTGGTTTATGTAGTACAAGTAGGGGTGGTAGAAAGGGCTTGGTAAATAGCCTTATTCTTGTCCACACGACTAGGCACACGGGCGTGTGTCTAGGTCGTGTGTGACACGCGGTCTGCCCCATGGGCGTGTAGTTAGGCCGTGTGTCCCTTGCATGCTAAGTTGGCAAGTTAGAATGCTTAGTAGTAACCACACAGTTTGGGACACGGCCGTGTGTCTCAATCGTGTGGAAGACACGGCCATAGGACATGGGCGTGTGCCCAGGTCGTGTGAAGTCTGCACTTGAATTAGGAATTTAATTTGCCACACGGTCTAGGGACACGAGCGTGTGCCTTGGCCGTGTGTCATTTATGGGGTGATGACGTCAGAAATAGAATGTCAAGGTTTTTGCACAAGGGATAAGACACGGGCGTGTCATGGCCGTGTGAGGGACATGGGCCATGGACACGGGAGTGTGTCAGGCCGTGTGAAAACCCCTGTAGGTTCGAAATGAGAAATAAATCTACACTGGTGTGGAACACGGGCGTGTCCCTTCCTCCACACGGGTGTGTGGACTTTTTGACGAGAACTTTTCTAAGTCATTCTAAAGATCTTCTAAAGAGTTCGATTTGATCCCAAACCATTCCTAAAGTGTATTTTAGGCCTCATAGGCTTGTATAAGGGGTGATATAAAGGTTCATGAAAAGTTTTTAAATTTGAGTGAAAAAATCATGTCTCGGTTTGTATAATTGCTTGCGTATATGTCTAGTAATGTCTTGTACCCTATTCCAGCATTGAATACGGGTAATGGGTGTTACAGACTTAGTCTTTCAAATTCTCGCTCGTATTCTGTAATAGACATACGACCTTGTTTCAATTCAAGAAACTCTTTTTGCTTTTGATTAATGAATCTTTGACTAATATATTTCTTCCGGAATTCAGATTGAAAGAAACCCAAGTAACTCGTTCTTTCGGAACAACAGAAGTCAAAGTTTTCCACCATTGGTAAGTTGCATCTCTTAACAAAGAAACAAAACATTTCACACATTCATCAGGGGTACACGACATTTCATCGAATACTCGAATTGTATTCTAAAGCCAAAACTCAGCTCTCTCAGCATCATCATCACTAGTGGCCCTGAACTCTTTGGCCCCATATTTACGAATTTTATTGACCGAAGGCTTATTCAACAGATTTAGATTCATAACTAGAGCTACAATAGAAGTCTGAGGGGAATTAGGTAGAGGCGCAGGTTGAGAAACAGTCGGATTTTCTCTAATATATTGAGTGAACCACTCATTCATTTTTTGGAAAAGGCTTGTTTAGCCTCTCCATCCTGACCGCTAGTAACCGGTCTAGAATCAGAGGGCGCTGTCCCTTGAGTGGAAGCAAGCGCATTACTTTCAACATCGTCAGTTACGGCTCGTTTGGGATCCATTTACTATATAGAAAACACATTTTATCTGTCAAGATTCATCACACTATCACAATTCTTATATATGGCATGTATAGCTAGACTCTCACACGCTACGTTAGTCCTAGAATAAACTAAACCGTAGCTCTGATACTAATAAATTATAATACCCCTAACCGATATCCGTCGTCGGACTAAGGTTAAGAGGCATTATCGGACGTAATGGAACATTTTACTCAATATCACATCATCAATCATGCATCATCATTTTATAAGCATTAATATTTATATAGTCCCTTTATGAGGTCTACGAGACCTTAAACATGCTTTAGAGAGGGTTCGGGACTAAACCAATCTCATACGGAAACTTTATGGAATTTAGAAAATTTTTCTTTCAAAACAGGGCACACACCCGTGTGGCTAGGCCGTGTGTCTCACACGGCCGTGCCTTAGACCATATCTCAACCCGTGTGCAAAACTGAATGGCCTATCACGCGCCTGTGTGTCTGGCTCATGTGCAAGTCTAACTTACTTCCAATTGGGATAGTGAAGGACACGGTCGGGACACACGCCCGTGTGCTCAACCATGTGGGCAATTATAGGCTATTTGCAAGGCCAGATTGCCACCCATATTGGGTCATACCTACAAGCATCAAACAGTCATTAATTCATAACCCAAAGGAAACCAAAAACATACCAATATTGATCATTCATGAGCACATCCAAACATACCAACTTTTGCATCACATAACATGGACTAATTTCACCCATAATCACATTCATTATCAAGCCATATCACATGGCTATATATATACATGTCTCAAAATATACCTTAACACTTCTACCCTATACATGCCATACTTCATTATGTACATTTTCAAAAGGTAACAAAATATAATTCGATAGTGTGGTGAAGATCCTCGACGATCCCTGAGGTTTCGGTAGCTTCTATAATCTATAAAACAATGCAAACACACACAAAGTAAGCTTTCAAAAGCTTAGTAAGCCATATACAAATAAACTTATCACATTGAACATTTACAAACCATTTCATTCATATAAACTATAGCATAACACAATAGCAAATTCATATTTCTCATTTGGCTCAAATGTTCTTAACCACTTGCTTACAAACATATTACATTTCCATGTAGCTCATTTGATCATAGCACGTTTGTATATAACACATCTTATTTCAATGTTCTCATATATATATATATATATATATATATATATCTCAATTCCACATTTTCACATATACTTACTTTTCATACTCAAACTTTGCATACATTTCAAATGTACCTGTATTAGGTACACATTTCACATAATCATTCATTTCTCGGAGTGCCCATTGAACCATTTGGAATTCATAAGGATACTCAGATATCTCTGAAAGCTCATACAATGCCAACATCCCAGACGTGGTCTTACATGTAGTCAAATATCGATGCCACCGTCCCAGACAGGGTCTTACATGAAATCATATATGATGCCAATGTCCCAGACATGGTCTTACACGTAAATCACAAATCGATGCCAATGTCCCAAACATGGTCTTACATGATAACACATATCGTAACCCTATGTCATGACATATGTATCCTAACTATTCTTAAGGTTCGTACGGGCTTTTCGGACATTGACACATTGTCGAAACTTTCTCAAAGATCACTTATGTATCTTCCATAGTCATTCATCACAATTCAATTTCATGTAAGCATGAATAAATCAACTCAAACACATTTATTTGTATATAGACTTACCTTGTACGAATACGAACGGATGAAAATGACTACTCGAATATTTTAATCCCTATTTCATAAAATCACAAAATTCACATAATCTCATTACACTATAGCTTAGTCGAATATTCACTTGGCTCAAATAAGCTCACATATTTCATTTATTTCACATTTTAGTCCTTCAATTTCTCATTTTCATAATTTAGCCCAAAATAGTCAAATTCATCAAAAATTCAAAGACAAAACATATGAATTTATCACATATTTTTCATATTTCATAAACTATCATCACAAAGCTTACAAAATCATCAATGGCATAACTCAAAATCATTATCAATTCCATGAATTAAGGCATGGGCTTAAGAGAACACGAAGCAATGATCACAAAATCGTAGAAATTATCAAAAATTGAAACAAAAACATATTGAATATAGCTAGCTTCAAAACCCTTGTTTTCTTTCTAATTTTCGGTGGAAGGATGATGATAATGGCCTTCTAATTGTTTTTATTTTAATTATATTAACACTAATTATCAATTACCAATTTTAACCTTGGTTTAAATAATTATAAACATATAACAAATGACCATAATTGTCCACTTTCAATTTAGTGGCATAATAACAACATAAGGACCCCATATTTATAAAGACACATCAATTCAACACTTAATTAAATAGAATGCTACTTTTTCATTTAGTCCTTTTTGCAAATTAAGCACACAATCGATCAAATTAAATCACAAAAATTTCACACATACCAATTGACATGCTGTAGACTCGAAAAATAATATTAAAATATTTTTCAGACTCAGATTTGTGGACCAGAAACCATTATTCCAACTAGGGTCTAAACCAAACTGTTGCACATACATTCCATCTACATTCCATTCATAAATTGTATTAGCATTGTTTTTTTTTTGGAAAACAAGTTGTTCTTATATATTAAGACCAGGTGCAGTGATTTTTGGATAATATAATCTCTTTTTTTCTTTCTGAGCCATTTTATTAATTTGCTGTTCATCTGACTGGTTAGAGTTAGATTGGGAAGATTGGTGTAATGTATTTACTGAATCTTGGGCTTGCATTGGGGTATCAGGTACAACTAATTCAGACTTGTAACTTTCCAAAGGATCAAGTCTATTTTGGATTTCTGTTAAGAAATCATTTTGAGATTTTTGGAAAGGTTTTGAAATTTCATAAGTTGTAAATATTGGTTCTTTAGAACTTTTTTCTGTTACCTCTTTTACTGGTTCTTTCTTAATCGATTGACTTTCTACCAAATTCTCAATATAATCTAATTATTTTCCTATTGTATGAAGACCGATATTTTTATGGTTGTTTTGTTCTACTGTCATTTGATGAGATTTGTTCTCTTGCATCAGGAGCTCTCATTCTTAAAGGATGTTGGGATTCAACTTCTCCTTTATTGTTCTGCCATCTAGTATTATGTTTTAATGTATTAATAGATTTTGAATAATATTTTTCAAACTTTTGAATGGATTTTTTTATGAATTTTATGGGTATTCATGAATTCATAATATTCCCAAAGAATGCTTTCTTTTTTATCATTATAATTTTTAAAGTAATATTATCTTTTTTGTTTATTTTTGTTGGAATAGAAGTGTTTTCTACACCATTCCTTATTGATCTTAAAAGATTTTTCTAGAACAATATTTTTGAATTTTTCTCCTTGTCTTGCATTATTAGTCATTGATGAGTATGTTGGTGACATATTAGGTAAAATTTGGGGACTCTCTTCCTCTTTGACATAGATAGATTGAGCTATATTTAAGGAATTAACTATTCCTTGTAAATTTGTTCTAAATGTTGTTGGGATAGAAGAGACAGAGGCTCTAGTTGTCCTAAAGTCTAATGTTTGTGTTTCTAGATTTGATTCTTCTTCTAAATTTAACCTCTTAAAAGTTGTGCTGGTACTTCCTATTTCAAAGGAATGACTTGGAGGCATTCTCTGTGGCCAGTTGAATATCAATTCAACTGTGCCATCTTGGTGTTAAGAAATTTTACTTAGTGAAGTGTTTCTAATTGGAGATGGTGCCACAGGGTCTGTAGTACCTTCAAGTTTCCAACTACCAGGAAGGTTGATTTCATGCCATTGTATTGTTATTGGGTTTGTGATTTAAGATCTTGAGGTATCTGTTTCTATTAAAAGGGTTTCTCCTTTTGGGTTTTGAAGTAAAGCCTTGGTTTAGACTATAGAATACATAGCTTTAAAGTGGGGTATTTGATAAACCGTAATATATACATATTTTAATCCCACATTTGGCATACTTTTGGATGATTTATCCCTTGAATTGTGGAATTTGATGCTCCTAATCCTTTAATTTCATGTTTTATACTTAGGAGAGCATAGGAGAACGAAAAGAACGAGAAACGGGCCAAAAACGAAGAAAATGGGCCAAAGTAAGAAATCAACACGACCTAGAGTTCACCACACGGCCGTGCCACTTTAGCTGACTCGAACACGGCCCTAGGCTCAATTCACACGGGTATGTCACACGGGCGTGTCCCTACCAAAATAAGGATGAATTCTATTCGGATTAGGATACTTGTGGGCCAAGTATGGCATCCCGGAAGCCTATATAAACACCCTAAAGGGAAACCTAAAAGGGGGAGTTCGACAGAATGCCTCTGTCAGGGCTTTTGATGGAGAGCAAAGCCAGAGAGGGCTGAATATAGGGAATTACTCGAAGAAAGCCAGTTGAACCTTCTCAGAAGCCGGAATCACGCTCAAGACTGAGGATTTTCCCTTCAAATTCCTTCAGGGAGTTTTAGGGTTTTTCTTTATGTTTTGTTACTTAATTTCTTCTAAGATGTATTCTTTTATAAACATGACCTAAACCCCTCAAATACCTGAGGGGGATGAAACCTAAGATGGATCTTGTTATTGTTTTCTGAATTGTATGATAAATACTTGATTTTTTCTTAATTATGTGTTCTTAATTCTTGCTTTAATATTTCAGGATATTGATTCAAATATTGATATACTTATTCAGAGGAGCAAAAGTCCCTGTTAAGAGTAGATCTAGCATAATTAAGCGGAGTTGATCTCACTTCTAGAGATAGGACGACGAAAATCTGTCGGATTAGGGTCAAACCTAATATGGAAGTCCATAAATCGAGTTAATACAACACTAGGGGTTTTAATTAGAAAGAGATTTCAATTAATCAACTTAGGGTTAGAAGTTAGTAGCCTCGAAAGAGGTATTAATATAAATTAGGGAATCCTACGGATCAAGTCAAGTGAATAAATCGTCTGGTTCAGAGTTAAATAACAAGTGAAGTCTAGGTGGATTCTTTCTCGGGTATTGTCTAAATCAATTGGTTTTCTCAAAAGTATTTTCCCAATTCATTCACTGTGTTTTGGCATCCTTAGCTTAGGAATTAGTTAGATAAACATTAATCACTTTTATTTTTAGGCTAGATAATAAAAAGAAAGTCGGTACTAGTACTTTTGGTTCCCTTGGGTTCGACATTTCGGTCTTGCCACTAAGCTATACTATATTTCGATAGGTGCGCTTGCCTCAATCTTGGTGATAGTTAGTTTCTAGGCTCGATCATTCATTATATAAATATTAAAACTCTTAGACACGATCAAGTTTTTGGCACCGTTGTCGGGGAATTGAAATATTAGGAATGTTCAATTTTTATTACTTTAGCCATTTTTCTTTTATTTATTTATTTCTTTCTAATTTTTATTTTTAGTTTTCTAATCTCTCTATTATTTGTTCTGATAGGTTTTTCTAGTTTATGACTAGGAGGAACCCGTCAGGATCGTTGCTTTTTGATAGTGAAATTGAAATTATAGTTCACAGAAACCGAAGAGAAATAAGGCGAAGCCTACAGTACATAGAAGAAGAGCAAGAAGACGAAACCAACACTACCGAAGAGATGGTTGATAACAATCCGCTACCTCCTATGGTTGCTGCAAATTCGGTGTATCAAAATCCTACTCCTCGTACTATGTATGATTATGCTAAACCTAATTTAACAGGAACTGAATCAAGTACTTTAGACCTGCTATTGCTGCAAATAATTTTGAACTAAAACCTAACACAATTCAAATGATATAGCAATTTGTTCAGTTTGATGGTTTGCAAGATGAAGATCCAAACAATCACTTGGCAAATTTTCTATAATTCTGTGATACTTTTAAATTTAATGGTGTTTCTTATGATGCCATTCGCCTTTGGTTATTTCCCTTTTCTTTAAGGAATAAAGCCAAACAGTGGTTGAATTCTCTTCCACGAGGATCAATCACTATATGGGAACAAATGACCGAAAAATTTTTGTTAAAATATTTTTCGTCGGCTAAAACGGCCAAGTTGAGGAATGATATCTCTTCTTTTGTGCAGATGGATTTAGGACACTTTACGATGCATGGGAGAGGTACAAGGATCTACTGAGAAGGTGCCCTCACCATGGTTTACCTTTGTGGCTACAAGTTCAAACCTTTTACAACGGTGTGAACCCCTCAACTAGGCAGTTGATTGATTCAGCCGCCGGTGGAACCCTGAATAACAAAACCCCTGAAGCGGCTTATAAGTTTATAGAGGAGATGTCACTGAATAACTATCAGTGGCAAGTCACGAGGACAAAGCCAACAAAAGCCGCCAGTGTTTTCAACCTCGACGTAGTAATCATGCTATCAAACCAGGTAGAACTTTTAAATAAAAAAGATTGATGGTCTATATGGTTATTCGCAGGTACATCCAGTGGTGTAGTACGATACAAATGGAGGAGGAATGAAAGATACAGAATATCCACCCTACAACCATGGCATAGAAAATGAACAGATGAACTATATGGGTAACAATTCTAGACCTCAAAATAACCCTTATAGTAACACTTATAATCCAGGTTGGAGGAATCACCGCAACTTCTCATGGGGTGGGCAAAAAAATCAGAGACAACAACCCCTCCCAGGCTTTCAACAGCAATACTACCCACAAGAGAAAAAGCCAAACCTTGAGGAGATGCTAAAAAAATTCATCGCGGTGTCAGAAACTCATTTGCAAAATACCGAAACAACACTAAAAAATCAACAAGCATCGATTCAAGGGATAGAAAACCAATTAGGACAACTTGCTAAGCAGATTTTTGAAAGACCACAAGGTTTCTTGCCAAGTAACACTGAAACAAACCCAAAGGAGCAACTTCAAGCCATAACTGCTCACGATAGTGAAGGGTTAGATGAACCCATAGTGAGGCAAGAGAAAGTGGCAGAGGAAAGTAAGGTTGAGGTAAACCATGATAAGCCAAAACCGGTAATTACAGAGTACCAACCTCGTGTGCCATACCCCAATGCAATGAAGAAAGACAACACAGATGAACAATTCGGTAAATTTCTTAAACTTCTAAAGAAATTACATATTAACTTACCGTTTCTTGAAGCTCTTTCGCAGATGCCGGATTCAAGGAAATTTTTAAAAGAGCTTTTGACAAACAAACGAAAGTTAGACAAGGCGTCGCATGTGGAGCTAAACGCAGTGTGCTCAGCAATTCTACAAAATAAACTACCACGAAAGTTAAAAGATCTAGGAAGTTTTACAATTCCGTGCTTAATTGGTAGTTTATCTGTTGATAATGCTTTAGCTGATCTAGTGGCAAGCATAAATGTTATGCCTTATAAAATGTTTAAACAGCTAGGTCTAGGGAAATCCAAACAAACTAGGATGAGCATTCAATTAGCTGATAAAACATTAGAATTCCTAGGGATATAATTGAAGATGTACTCGTGAAAATTGATAAATTTATATTCCCGGTAGACTTTGTCGTTTTAGACATGGATGAGAACAATAATATTCCTTTAATTTTAGGAAGACCCTTTTTAAAAACTGCCAGAACTAAAATTGATGTTGGTACAGGAGAACTCATACTTCAAGCAGTTGATGACTCGATCACTATTCAGGCTCCTGACACAGCTAGGACATCGAGCAATAAAGGTGAGAATGTAAATTCTATTAATGACTATTTGGTTCGACCTTCTTTTCAGGAAGCACTACGAAATTACATGACTGAGCCATATCCTAGACCTCGTTCCAACAAAGAAATAACTCATGAGGAACGATGACTTCAGATCGATGAACTAGACGAGTGGAAGACACATTTCAAGGAAAAACTAAAAACACCCAAAGCAAAAACAAAGCGACTCCATGAGCCAAACCAATGTAAGATCAGAGATCAGGTATTGTTGGATAAAACAGACCCTCAGATCGCCACTTCAGACCTTGATACAAATGAAGAAATCCCTTTTGAGGAACTGAATCTCTTCCCATATGGAACAGTCGAGGTAACTAATCCCAAGTCCGGCACTTTTAAGGTAAACAATACTCGACTCGAACTATATAGTGATCATAGAACTGATAGCAGGGGTGAGGAGTTTCAACTCCTCAAACCACCATGAATGTGTGAATGAGAGGTAAGTCTAGCTTAAGACTTTAAAAGAGCGCTTCTCGGGATGCAACTTGAACACTAACCCCATTAATTTTCATATTTTTATTCTTATTTTTATTTTTACTTTTAACATCTAATTACAAACTAACCAAATTAATGGAACATAATTTTCCCTACCACACGGGCGTGGTCGTCGTCGTGTGGACACCACAAATTTGCCCACTGGCGTGGCTGATATCATACAAACCAAGGACAAAAAAATCCTCAAACTATGGGTAGCGATAAAATGCCACGGTCGTATGGTACGGCCGTGGTTGACACTGATTTATCAACATGGGTGTGGCGACCTACACATAGGCGTGGGAGAAACGAACGAAACACAACACGGCCGTGCGATACGACTGTGTGACCTAACACGCCCATGGCACACAGGTGTGGGAAGCCATCAGATCCCTCTTTCCTATTTAAACCCCCTTTTTTCTCACTTTCTCCCCAATTTCTTCTTCAATCAAACCCTAGCCACCACACCCTTTCTTTCTCTATTATCTCTCCCCCTTCATTTTCCTTTCCCCTTCTCCTTTACTCTTTCTCTACCACCATCACCATGTCGAAGAAGCGAAAGGACCCTAGCACAGTCTCCTCGTGTGGGACCGATCTACATAAGTTCATACCGACCACTTCATTTATCCGACAAGCCAAAGACATATGAGTCCATTTAATTTTTCTTTTTCTTTTCTCTTCTCATTTATTTTCCTTCCCTTTATCTTTCTTGTCTTTAATTTTTATTATTACATTTTGATTTCTTTGATTTAGGTTCTAAAGGCTGCTTGGGAATCACCACACCACGACCATAGACACCATCGCCCCATTCATCCATGCCCAACTTACCATTTCTTTTCCTCGACTTCATCCAAAATTCAGGAAGTTCACTTCTCTCCTTATCTTATGATTTGATATATTGTAGATATCTATCTTTGTACATTGGGGGCAATGTACATCTTAAGTGTGGGGGGTGAATTTTATTCAGAAAACTTTTTACATTATTCTCAAATCCCTGAATTTTGTCTTTTCTTTCTCATATCACTATTAGAACAAATTCTGATTGATTTATGATTTTTATTGATATGTCTTGAATTAAAACATAAGCAGTTGTGCATTGATTGTTTAAACTTGAAGGCTTTAGAGAATCAAGCATGATAAGTTGATTTTTGAAAATTAAAAATTTGCTAGGTTGCTTCCCCAAGTTTAGTAATTATCTTGAAATTTGAAGTTCACTGGGTTGACATCAAAAACCATAATTTTTGTGAGATTTTGAGCCTTTTAGAGCATATATTTTTCTTGCTCACTTTTTTATTGTTTATGAGTGTGTCAATATTGATTTGTTATTCTAGAACTTGCTTCGATTATACATGTCAAGATCACACTTTTGATTTGATATACTTAGATGATAAAGGCACCTATGATTTAACCCACTTACTTCCCAAAAGGCCTACCTTCATAATTAACTCATAGTGAACCCCTTTGATCCTAATAAACCATTCATTGATTTACCCTTAATTTTAACCCAAGACTTACTCTTTTTGATTCATTAAGAATTTGTCCTATTGTATTAACCTTTTTATCGAGGTTTGATTTGAGAATTTGCCTAACTATGTTTTCCATTTCAGTAGTTAAATTCTTATTATTATACTTGATTTGTTCTTAAAAAAGAAAAAAAAAGAAGAAGTTGAAAGTATATCCATTATTAGTTCTATGTTTTTATGAGCTTAAACAGTAAATCTCACATCTTTAGAAGAAGCTCATATTATTAATGTAATTATTCATTATTAGTCTATTTTTCTAGTTAGGTAATTTGTCAATTCGATCTCGATTCTAACCTCCTCTTTCAGCCAATGACCATGCCCCCTAACCAAGCCACGTTACAACCCTTTTTAAAGACCTTTTGATCGATGTATCATCTCAATTTATAATGGTGGAGATTTGATTTTCATGCAAGCCTATGGTAATAACTTTTCATGTTGACTATTAAGTGCTTAAATTTATTGTCCCTTAAACACTTCGAGTGATTTGAGTGAATCCTTAGTGAGGATGCTAACTCTGTGATATTTTGAATCAAAGGTGATTACTTAGATAAGGGGGAATACCTATGTTTTCATGAATAAAATGCTCAACTTGGATTGTTTGAATCTTTGATGTTCTTTTAGTTGAATTCTCAATGTATGATTACCTATGGATTATTTTGAAACATTATTGATAGGAGTTATAAGTTGAGAAGAATGAATTTTAATTGTGAGTTGAGGATTTTGCTTGAAGACAAGCAAAAGCCTAAGTGTCGGGGTATTTAATAAACCGTAATATATACATATTTTAATCCCACATTTGGCATACTTTTGGATGATTTATACCTTGAATTATGGAATTTGAAGCTTCTAATCCTTTAATTGTGGAATTGTGGAATTTTGGATGAAATGAACGAGAAACGGGCCAAAAATGGAGAAAATAGGCCAAAGTAAGAAATCAACACGGCCTGGAGTTCACCATACGGCCGTGCAAGTTTAGCATACTTGAACATGGCCCTAGGCTCGATGCACACGGGCGTGCCATACGGACGTGTCCCTGTCGAAATAAGGATGAATTCTATTCGGATTAGGATATTTGTGGGCCAAGTAAGGCATCCCAAAAGCCTATATAAATACACTAGAGGGCAACCTAAAAGGGGGAGTTCAACAGAAGGCCTCTGTCAGGGCTTTTGACGGAGAGCAAAGCTAGAGAGGGCTAAATATAGGGAATTACTCGAAGAAAGCCAGTTGATCTATCTTAGAAGCCAAAATCACGCTCAAGACTGAGGATTTTCCCTTCAAATTCCTTCAGGGGGTTTTAGGGTTTTTCTTTATGTTTGGTACTTAATTTCTTCTGAGATGTATTCTTTTATGAACATGAACTAAACCCCTCAAATACCTGAGGGGGATGAAACCTAAGACGGATCCTGTTATTGTTTTCTTAACTATATGATAAATACTTGATTTGTTCTTAATTATGTGGTCTTAATTCTTGCTTTAATATTTCAAGATATTATTTCAAGTATTGATGTGCTTATTCAGAGGAGCAAAAATCCCTGTTTAAGAGTAGATCTAGCATAATTAAGCGGAGTTTATCGCACTCCTAGAGATAGGACGACTATAATGCCCCAAATTTTTGGGCCTAGTAGAATTGGGCCTACTGGGCCTTGGGCATGGGAGCATTTAAAATTTTTGAGAATAAGAGAACGGCACTAATGCAAGTTGGACCTATTGGGTGAGTGATTTTGGAAGGCTAAGGGGCTTCCATGAAGTCCCGGGTTCAAACTTGGGCTTTAGGAAAAATTTTGGTTTTAGGTGAATAAAACCCTAGGTGTAAGTAAGTAGGCATTAAGAATAAAATGTGGAAAAAAATGACACAAGGAAGTGAGTGGTCTAGTGGCAAGACGTCATTAAGGGTGTAAGGGAGAGCTTGGGTACAAGTCTTGACGCTTGCAATTCATTTTGATTTCTTTTTAAATGAACTTAGATTTTGGCCCATAGGCTTATATTTAGTTGCGCATGCTTTAAGACACAAAAGGAGCTTGTGTTGTGGTGGCATGTAGCGTCTGGAGCATAGGAGAGGGCAAGGGTTCGAATCCCATTGCAAGCAAAAAGGGATATTTATTTTGCTAAGTTGGGGTGACAAGTGGTTGTGATGGAATTAAACTCTGATGAAGGAGGGATCCCACATCGGGAAGCTAGCATGAGGGTAGGCGAGAAGCGGTCACAAAGCGATGGTAGCCACACGAGCGTGTGAGCGCACGTGTGGGAGCTTTAACGCAATCGTTGAGGCCATCATGAGTGTTCTTGTGGGTTTAGGCTGTTTGGGCCATGTGAGGCCAATGGGCCCGTGGGCCCATATGAATAAGTTGTATGATTGTGTAGTAGATATTGGACTGGTCTATGTGAATCTCATATCTGTGGCTAGATTTGGGCTAAATGGGCCACACAGCGTGTGGGCCTATTTGGGCCAAGAATGGGCCCTAAGCCTATTCGCATCGTTATCTTTGTTTAGAATGCTTTAGTTTGCGAAATTACCGAAATACCCCAGTTTGCAAAATTACCGAAACACCCTAGTTTGTGAAATTACCGAAATACCCCTGGTTTGTAAAATTACCAAAATACCCCAGTTTGTAAAATTATCGAAATACCCCCGTATTGCAAAATTATCGAAATATCCCTGATTTGTATAATTACAGACGGCTTAAAGCCGCGTAATCTGATTATGGCTTTGTGCCAACCTAAATATGGCTCTGTGCCATCTTGAGTATGGCTTTGTGCCAATCGTATTAACTAGTGGCCATGTGCCTAATATATACACCGATAACTCTATGTCGATCATATTTATCCAAGGCTGTGTGCCGATTCTATAACCGTCGCTGATGGCTATGTGCCAAACATAATACAGTTACTGATGGCTTTGTGCCAATTATAATACCGCTACTGAAGGCTTAGAGCCGTATATATATATATATATATATATATATATATATATATATTAGCAGCTTTGCTGCATTATTGATTAGTAGCTAGGCTGCGCTATTGGTGGGTTGGCTGGGTGGGTCGACGTGGTCCCCACATGGAGAGATGGTTGGTACGAGTGGAGAGTTAGATGGGTGGGTTGATGTGGTCCCCACATAGAGAGATGGTTGGTACGGGTGGAGAGTTTGCTGGACAGGGATGGGGTACATGCCTGTTTTGCATTAATTATTGGCTAGACCCAACTATTACTGATATGGAGAACGGGCTAGGCCCAATTAATTTTATTATGGGCTATGACCCAAATGATATTGTAGTGGGCTTTGGCCCACGTATGCTCTGTACTGGACTGACTCTGAATTTTGTCTGTTTTATTAACGTTTTAGTTAGGAGGGGAATACACACTGGGTTTTTGTAAACTCACCAAGTTTTTAACTGTGCAGGTAATCCTTGGCCTTAGAGTATTCAGAGCTGCAAGGGACTCGGAGAGGACCACACAGCTTATGCTTTCTGTTTTGATTATTTACTTTTAAATATTTTGATTTGGGTTGTAATAAGGCCTCTCTATTTTTTACTTATTATTTGTGATATTTATTTATGATGTTTTCTAACTGCTAAAAATGGAATACGATTTCAAAAACAATAACTGTCTTTAAAATACTATGTTTTCGCAACGTTATCAAAATGCTTCTGCAACTCAATTTATAAACATAACATTTTCATAAATTGGTTATTTTAAATACGCTTCCGCAACAGATAAGGTTTTAAGTGTAATTATGTTTTCGAGTGGATAATAATTGCTTAAGTATTTTGAGTTTTAACAAAGAGGCTTTAACTCTCAAACAAGTTTTAACAACAAGAAATATGGTTTTGAAAAAAACTACCATGTGACACGCTAGATTCGGGCCTAACTTCTAGGCCGGGTTTTAGGTGTTACATTTAATGGTATCAGAGCCCGATTGCAAAACTCAGCTATGGATTAGGTCTTCAAAATTGAATTTCTGAAAGTATTGTTTCAAAATGGCTTGAAAAGATTTAAAGTTCTGAAATTGTATCGACCATTTTTTGAAAGTGTGGTACACCGAGTCTCCAGCGCCGAATCCGTAAGTTTTCTGAATACTTTTGTCTGTTTAGAAATTAAAATGCAGTGAGTTAGAAATACGGTGGTTTCTTTAGATATTGGACTGTATTTTTGGTATTTATTTGTGTATGTTTTGTTTGGATGTGATGTTTGAATATAGAAATTGTATGCATGTATGATAAATATATGTTTGTTTCTGTGGCTAGATGTTTGGTTGTGTGTAAGAGGTTTCAAGATTAAGTTAAAAGTGTATTAGTGCTATTGGGACGAGAGTGCGCAGCGGTAGCGTAGTAAGGTAATCTGTGTTAAAAGACTGATAGATAGTTGGAAATTTCGAGGACGAAATTTCTTTTAGGGGGTAGAATTGTAACGGCCTAAATTTTTGGGCCTAGTAGAATTGGGCCTATTAGGCCTTGGGCATGGGAGCGTTTAAAATTTTTGAGAATAAGAGAACGACACTAATGAAAGTTGGACCTATTGGGTGAGTGATTTTGGATGGCTAGGGGACTTCCATGAAGTCCCGGATTCAAACCTGAGCTTTAGGAAAAAATTTGGTTTTAGGTGAATAAAACCCTGGGTGTAAGTAAGTACGCTTTAAGAATAAAATGTGAAAAAAAAATGACACAAGGAAGTGAGTGGTCTAGTGGCAAGGCGTCATTAAGGGTGTAAGGGAGAGCTTGGGTTCAAATCTTGGCGCTTGCAATTCATTTTGATTTCTTTTTAAATGAACTTAGACTTTGGCCCATAGGCTTATATTTAGTTGCGCATGCTTTAAGACACAAAAGGAGCTTGTGTTGTGGTGGCATGTAGCGTCTGGAGCATAGGAGAGGACAAGGGTTCGAATCCCATTGCAAGCAAAAAGGGATAAATAAGTTGGGGCGACAAGTGGTTGTGATGGAATTAAACTCTGATGAAGGAGGGATCCCACATCGGGAAGCTAGCATGAGGGTAGGCGAGAAGTTGGCTTTAAATAGAGCGATCTATGAGGAGAGTAAGCATACCTTGGTTGGCGTTTGGGCATAGGAGTGTTCGGAGCGTGCATTAACTCCAGATTCCTATTAGTTGTGTATCTCGCACTACTCTAGCTGTAGAGCGGCAAATGCCGAAATACTGGTCACACGGCGATGGTAGCCACACGAGCGTGCGAGCGCACGTGTGGGAGCTTCAACGCAATCGTTGAGGCCATCATGAGTGTTCTTGTGGGTTTAGGCCGTTTAGGCCACGATGGGCCGAAAGGGGCCATGTGGGGCCAATGGGCCCGTGGGCCCATATGAATAAATTGTATGATTGTGTAGTAGATATTGGACTGGTCTATGTGAATCTCATATCTGTGACTAGATTTGGGCTAAATGGGCCACACGAGCGTGTGGGCCGAGAATGGGCCCTAGGCCCATTTTCATCGTTATCTTTGTTTAGAATGATTTAGTTTACAAAATTATCGAAATACCCCCGACTTGCAAAATTACCAAAATACCCCGGTTTGCAAAATTACCGAAATACCCCAATTTGTGAAATTACAGAAATACCCCTAGTTTACAAAATTACCGAAATATCCTTGATTTGTAAAATTACTAAAATACCCTTGATTTGCAAAATTACTAAAATACCCCCAGTTTGCAAAATTATTGAAATACCCCCGATTTGTAAAATTACTCAAATACCCTCGATTTGCAAAATTACTAAAATACTCTCGATTTGTAAAATTACTAAAATACCCCCGATTTGCAAAATTACTAAAATACCCCCGATTTGTAAAATTACTAAAATACCCTCGATTTGCAAAATTACCAAAATACCCCAATTTGTTAAATTACTGAAACACCCCTAGATTATAAAATTACCAAAATACCCTTGATTTGTAAAATTATCGAAATACCCTCGATTTGTAAAATTACCGAAATACCATCAATTTGTAAAATTACCAAAATACCCTCGATTTGTAAAATTACTGAAATACCCCTGTAGGGTAGAATTACTGAAATACCCTTGAAAGGTAGGATTACTAAAATACTCTTATAGGGTAAGATGACTATTTTGCCCTTGTGGGTAAATGACTGACTTAGACTACGAGCTGACTAATTTAACTGTGGTTGTATAACTAATATGCTTTTATCACATGTTTAAATGATTGTTACTGAGCATGGCCATTTTGCATACACGTGTAATGATTGAGCATGACATACACGACATAATGCATCGAGTTAGGACATTGATACGGAGGAAGTTCTGATAGGGTCGCACGGGTCGCATGACGACTGTGGATCTAGTATTGATCTGTTGAGATTGCACGGGTCGCATGACAACTGTGGACTGATGGACGGCTTAAAGGTGCGTAATCTGATTATGGCTCTGTGCCAACCTAAATATGGCTCTGTGCCATCTTGAGTATGGCTTTGTGCCAATTGTATTTACCCGTGGCCATGTGCCTAATATATACACCGATGACGCTGTGTCGATCATATTTACCCAAGGCTGTGTGCTGATTATATTACCGTCGCTGATGGCTATGTGCCAAATATAATACAGTTGCTGGTGGCTTTGTGCCAATTATAATACCGCTACTGAAGTCTTAGAGTCGTATATATATATATATATATATATATATATATATATATATAGTAGCTTTGCTGCATTGCTGCGGTGTTCGAGCATCAAGGTTAGGTGGTGTAAATGAAGTAATGAGAGCAAGATTCGAGAAATGAAATATTGAGATAGTATTTACTACGACGGCGGTATCAACTGGTCCTTCAGGGTGACACTGTGACGACGGTATATAACGTAAAACCATAGATAAAAGACACTATGGTAGTTTGATATGTGGCATGTAGCGTAAGACCATGGATGAAAGACGCCATGATGACAATGTATAAGGTAATCGGTGTAAGCCCATAGACAAAAGATGCTATAGCAATCAGATATGATAAGTGAGACAATGGATGAAAGACTCCATGGCATCATAAAATAGTATGCCAGGATGGCAAATCGGTGTAAGACCATGGATGAAAGACTCCATGGCATCCACAGAGTAAGTTCGCTAGGACAATAAACACAAAATAGGGTAAGTCTGCTGGGATAGTAAACAAACAACAAAGTAAGTCCGCTAGGATAGTAAAGACAAAACAGAGTAATTCTGCTGGGACAAGAAATAGAAAATAGGGTAAGTCCACCGTGACAGTAAGCACAGAACATGGTAAGCCTGTCGGGACACTAAACACAGGAGATTCCACTGGGACATGAAGAATGAGGTAAGAAGGGTGTGAGACCGTAGCTCAACTATGACCTTCCATAGAGCCTGTTAGGTAATAAATGCAAAACGTATGCTAGGACCACAAGTGAGGTGTATAGGCCTATGCGCCTAGTATGAGAACCCACAAAGATGGGAGAAGAGGTAGAGGAAAGTCTAAGTAGCGGTAAGCAGATCTGGATGAAATTGGCATAATGATGGAAGTGGTAAGGAACAAGGTAGGGGTGAAGACCCAACAAGAACTAGAGAAAGATAAGTCGTGTATGAGCTGGCCTAAGTATGGAAAGTAAGAGGGGATAGAATGCTTGTAGAGACTATTCCTCTTTAAGGAAAGTTTGGTGTGGGAACACCGCCACAATGATAGCAGTAAGGATGTAACGAGCAAGATGAATAACAAGCTTGAATGATCACAGGAATGGTAACCTGCTAGTTCAACTAGGTAGAGCGATCTTCACTTAAAGAACAAAAGAGTCTCCACGTAAGGGTTGGTATGGAAGGCCGATTACTGGAAGTAATCCTACCACTACGAACAATAAGGTGGAATGAGGATGGCACACAGAGTGGCGAGGCTTGCTGAAAATTAGCACATTACGGGAATATCAACAAGTCCATCGGGACCAAGGTATTGAAAAAGGGAGTTACCAAGGACTGGTTCGATCATGGAAGTCCATCAAGAAGGGTATGACTTAAAGAACTTTGGGTAGAAAGACAAGAAAGCGCTACCACCAAGATATAAGATGGTAGGTGGACGTACAACTAAGTAAGGTAGAGGATAACGAATACCCTGTATGTGGTGACTATGAAAGGAAGGAAATATAAGAAGTAAGGATAGGACTAACAGATATGGTGAAGTGTCTGGATTGGGGGCAAGAGGAGAGTCCAACCAGAGGATGGTTTCACAACGAGTCAGGTAGCTCGAAAGGTCGGGTGAAGACCGCCACTCTAATATAGAACATTTGCCTTAAGCGAGCAGGGAGTATTCATGTTTAAGTTTATTTTACATCTATTACCCTTATGTGATAGGTTTTATTTATGTGTGAGCTAGTGAAGGAACTCACTAAGTTCAACTAAACTTACAGTAGTGTAGCTGATGTTAGTAGGATTTACAAGTTTGATCAAGGACTCAAGGAAGGGACCAAGCCAGATGGAAAGATAGGATCAGGGATCACAAGCAGATGGAGTCATGCACGTAGGAAAGGGGTACCATTGGAGGCATCGCCTTAGAATAAATCATGGTGTAACCAGATGTTGTTCATAGAGTTTGGATTCTAAATTAGTTAGCCCTTAGTCAAACTTTAAGGGACTTAATGTAAACCATCATATTGTTTAGAGATGGAAATTGAGGAACCAAACATTTAGCGGCTAAGGCCCTAATTTGTAAGAATTATTATTATTGATTTTTGAATTATTTTACCTTGGTCTATTTATAGAAACTAAGTTAGCCAAATTAAGTATAGGTCCATTTGTGACGCTCCATACCCAAATCTAGTAGACGGGTCAAGCGTGGGGTGTTACATTCTTATTATTTTTATTTATATCCCTTTTATTGATTTCATTAATTGAATGTATGTATAAATATTAAAATGAACTTGTGCTCTTATACATATCTCTCATGAATCAATTTTTCAATTGATAAATCAATTAAGTAAATAGTTATTTAAAATTGGGTATTTATTCAAGTTTGATAAAAAACTTAGTATACTAGGATTACAATCCTAGTAAACATCTAGATAGTTGAGACTGAAAGGGTATCCTGTTGAGTAAGCATTTAGTGAATTTGTGCTGAGCAGTGAGACTAAAAAGGTATTCATATGCCTAGGTGAGATCGAAAGTGTATCTTAGATAGTAAGTCTTAGCGAGGATGAGATCAATAGGTTCTTACTTAAAGGTGGTAAATAACTCAATTAAGTGTAATTATTTGCTTAGTTGATAATTAACAATTCAATCAATTCTAGGCTAAGTAGCTCACATCGTTGAAATTAGGAATAGGAAGTTTCGATAGTTTAACTTAGGTTTAATTTTAGTTTAATTAGTTTTATTTTAATCTTAATTTAGAGTTTGCACTACTAATTCATAACTTGATTATACTAGTAATTTTTTCAGATAATTAATTTAATAATAGTTTTCACCAACTTAGCAATCCCTTGGGTATGATCTTCGGAATACTTCCAAAGTGTTTCGTTGTAAACTTAACTATATTACAATTTGACCTGTACACTTGTAGATACTGCACTTCATTCCATATTTACTTGCATATTTCTAAGCCCCGGTGTACACACATTAGGTCATGGTCAGAAATCTAGTAGAAAATGCTTTAGCAAGTATGGCTATAGAAGTACCTTTGAGAATTTGTGTTTATAGAAGTCCACGTAGTGAGATCTTAAGACTATTGCGTAAGGATGCTAGTTAAGTTGCTAGAATAAGGACTTATTATTTGTAACAATTTTCTTTTCCTACAAAACAAAATATATATATTAAAATTTTGTACCAATTGGTACGGGTTGGTATGAGCTAATATGCATCGATATAGGTCGAAATGAGAAGAACAAGTTCCATGAGATCTTAGGTCCACTAAGCCACATTTTAGAGGGTAGGTTCAAGTGCAACCAACTTGGTTGATTTTCAAGTTTAACTAAGAAATTACGAGGCTCGATATCGCATCTATCTAAACCTATCTCAACCACTAACAATCCTATAGGAAGTGGTTAATACTCTCTCTGATGTGTCATGCATAGTATAAAATGATTAGGAACTTTCATCTCTCTATTGATAATAATAAATTGGTGGGTTGGTAGAAGATCAAGCCCAAATTTCCATAGAAAAACTTTAAGCTTAGGAAGCATTTTTTAATTTCCAAATGGTGTCTTATAATCCCATTTTAGGACATAGTGCCATGGAGTAGGTCCTTAAGGTTGATCTATATTCTATGGTAATTGTAAATGAGCCTGAATTGCTCAATCTTCAACATATGATGTCTTTGTAGCCATCTTCTTCAAATAAAAGGTGCAAAGGAAGAATTATAAAGCATATGGCAATAATTATATCAACAAGCAGTTTAATGCTTATGTTGCCCAAATTTTTCACACTTGATTGAAAAATTAAGAGCTTTCTTTCTTTGATAAGGGCCTACCATCACGGATCTTAAAGTTCTATTTCCTGACTAGTTATCATGCCAAAAGTTAACACTTTTTCCATTGTGCACCACCCAATGCATACCCTTTTCTACTATTGGACTCACATCCCCTAAGGCATTCCCTGTTACAAAAACATTGGATCTAAACTAAGGGTTTCAAACATCTGGAATGTATATGGTAAGAAGTGTTCAAACCCATAATTTATCTTTTTCTTAGATGAGTCTCTAGCCTAATTTGACAAGTTGGGTTTGATTTCTTAAGTTTTCCATATGAATGCCTAGACCATTTCTACTCTTGGGTAGGACAACTTTCTTCCAATTTGGTAGATGAAGCTTCCTTGATTCTTCACTCCCAACCCATAAAGTTTCTATTGATGCAATCAATGTGGTTTAAAACACTTGCAAGGAGTAGACGACATTGCATATAGTAAGAAACGATGTCTATAGTTATATCTAGAATAAGATTAAGTCTATCTGTTGGTGAAAGCAAATTTTCTTTCCATGAACTGAGCTTACTACAAACTTTGTCAATGATGAAATCATAATCTCCCCTTAAAACCCCATTTTAATGAATGGTAAATCCCAAGTATTTGCAAAGATCTATTGCCTCACTAATATTCAAAGAATTAGATACCTATGATTTTTTACTACATCATATTTGAAATAAAAAACAATCTTGGATTTCTGAAAATGAATTCTTCTATGAAGGATTTAGGAGTCTTCCTAATGCTTTCCATGGTTTTCTTATCAACTTTGGGAAATAGAATGACATTGTAACAACCCGATTTTCAATAGTATCAAAAAAGGTAATTTTGGGACCCCGTTTCTAGGTACCTGTGCATCCGAGTCTGTTTACTAGGGTCATCGGGCGAAATAGTCTTAAAATGAAACGAGAAAAAAATTGAAATGAGATGAAATGAACTCGATGTCCTAATGAAAGATTACTGAATGATTTGAGTAGAATGCCTTTGATATATACATATGTGATTACATTACTCTTGAATTGAATAAGATTAGTGTTTATTATCTATTGTGACATGAAATGGCATGTTAAATACTTGTGATATTATGTGGTTTGATTATATGATAAAACTCACCTTGTTGATGTTGTGATTTGCCATGTCTAGCCAAAATATGCCAAATTATGGTAGCTTATAGTATTTAATTGAAAGATAAGGCAAGTTTTGTTTAATGCCTATGAACATACTAATAATTTATATGCTTACTTAATTACTTTACCTTATCCTTGTAGATCATTACCTTGCAGAACGATTCAAGCTGGATTATTTCGAAGCTCACACTACCCTATCCCTGAATTGGTAGCTATTTGGTCAGTTTTAGTTAGGAACTGTGGCATGTATATAAGTGTTTGTGTAATCCTTGATGTAAATAATTTTTTATGAGTTGTGAATGGTATTGAATTTGGTTTATTGTGATTTGCACTTTGGTCATGGCATGTGAATTGGTTAATGCATGTTTTGTAACAGTCCGATTTAGACCCTAGTCGGAATAGTGGTTTCAGAACCACAAATTCGAGTTAGAATAATATTTTAATATTATTTTCTGTGTCGTTGATATGTGATTAAGCATGTGTTAAAATTTCGTAAATTAATTTGTCTGTCTGTGTGCTTAATTTGACAAAAGGATTGAATTGCATTAAATGTGAAAGTTGTATGCTATATGTTAAAGTGCCTATGTGTTGTGGCTTATTAAGGTGGAGGCCTTATGTTGTTATTATGCCAATATATATAGATAGTGGATGGATAAAGGTCTTAAATGCCCTTAATATTTCATGTATATGTGTTAAGTATAAGGCTAATTTAGTAACTAAATTAGTAACATGATGTTAATAAAATAAAAGGCTAGAATAATAAGCCATTTTATTCATCTTTTTGCCGAAATATTGAACAAAAGAAAAAGAAAGAAGAAGCTAGGGCATTCGGCACTTACAAGCTTGAATTAAGGTAAGTTTTGACTTCGATTTTTGATAATTTTTACGTTTTTGCAATCGTTGCTTTGTTTACTACAAAACCCATGCTTCAATTTTGAGAATTGATGATGTTTGTGAAATGAGACTTTGATGAAATCATGTGATTTGTGATGTTTAATAGTGAAATATGAAAGATATGTATTTGATGAACATGTTTTATTCTTGGAATTTTGATGAATTTAGCTAAATAGAGCTAAATTGAGAAAATAGCATTTTAAGGGACTAAATTATGAATTTGATGAAATGTTTGGACTTGTATGAGATATATGGACATACGACTAAGCATGGTTAAATGATGATTTGGTATATTTGATGTTTTGAGAAAAATGGACTGAATTGATAAAGTGTGCAAATGTGAGGGCTAAGTTGCGAATAGCCCTAAATATGTGAATTTGGATTGAATTGAATGTGTTGTTAAATAAAAGGGTAAATTTTGAATATGTATAGATCAAGAACTGAAGAAAACAGACTTAGACCGTAGGAAAGTGAAGATAGTCCAATAAACGAGTCAGAACAAATATCCGAATCAGAGGTAAGTCATTATGCAAATAAACGTATTTGTATTAAATTATGTATGTTCGTATGACTATAAATAACGATGAATGTTTACGAGATGATGTGTACATGAATTCCGAGAAAAGATCGACATAGTGACAATGTCCGAGAAGTCTTGTACGAACCTAGGAATAGATAGGGTTAGCTATGTCATGACATAGGTGTCTGTTTTGTTTATCATGTAAGACCACGTCTGGGACGTTGGCATTGATTCGAGATTTCGTGTAAGACCACGTCTGGGACATTGGCGTCGATATAAGACTGACATATAAGACCATGTCTGGGACATTGGCATCGTATTAATTCGTGTAAGACCCTGTCTGGGGCAGTGGCGTCGACATCTGATTACATGTAAGACCACGTCTGGGACATTGGCATTGTACGACTTTTTTGAGTATTCTGTATACCTATTAGATTCCGAACGGTTCAACAGGCAATTCTGAGCTATGAACGATTACGTGAAAGTTTATCTGTTTCAAGTATGTTTGATAAGTACACAAGGTGTGTATGAAAGGTAAGTGTCTTTATGAATTTACCAAAATGAATATGTGCAATGATATGATGAGATGTTATGTGATATTATGCTTAATTGAGCTATGTGCATATATGGTATATGAGTTGAGAATGTGGTAAGTTATGGCTAAGTAAATGAGCCAAAGAAAGAAGGAGATGAATTTGTTATGAGAACTATTATGGTCATTAGATCGATATGACTATGTGCATTTTATGTTAAGTTTATTTGTATTTTGGGTTACTAAGCTTTTGAAAGCTTACTCTATGTGTGTTTGTTTCTGTTTTATAGATCATCAAAGCTATTGAAGGCTCGGGACTGTCGAGGATCGTCATCACACTACCTAAACTCATTTTGGCATCTTTTGAAAATGTATATAGTTAGATATGGCATGTATAGGCTAGTCACCTTGGATATCTTTGAAATGTGTATAAAGTAGCCATGAGATGTGGCTTGTTAAGTGTTGGTAATATACATTGTGAATATGATATATGATACTTGTTTTGGTATGTCTTGATGGCAATGAGATAGCCTTATGAATGGTAAGCTTATGGATGAATTGATGCCTTAGTAATTTAATGAGGTTATGGTTGAATTATACTTGGATTTACATGGAAATTGATTGAACAAATTAGCATTTAGTAATAAGGTTGAATGGAATAATATGATGACCATTTGGTATGTTATTGGTTGTCATTTGATTTTGGAAATAGGATTGATTGTGCTTATAGGTATGACCCTATTGTGGGTGGCAATATGGTTTTACAAGTAGCCTGTTTTGCCTACACGGTCGTGGCACACGGGCGTGCCTAGTGATCGTGGGATTAAGTTAGGATCTAGCTATGTGTGCACGGCCTTGGAACATGGACGTGCCTGGTAGCCGTGGGATTCAGTCAGTATATGACCTATTATCACACGGCTATGGTACACGAGCGTGCCTAGTGGCCGTGTGGAAAAGTCAGTATACATGCCGTAATTTGGCACGACCATGACATGGGGGTGTCTGATGCACGTAGAAGACACACGGCCTGCCCACACGGACGTGTGTCCTACAAAACTTAGAAAAGTTTTAAATTTCCGAGAATTTTTGTATGTGTTCGGTCTAGTCCCAGGCCTACTCTAAAGCATGATTAAGGTATCGTTGACCTATTTAAGGGACACTATGATTGTGATTGATGAATGGTTGTATGAAGTTTCTGTAAATGTTTCCGATCTGTCCGGTAACACCTTTAACCCAGCGACAGACACTGTTTAGGGTGTTACATTTGATTGGTATCAGAGCTATGGTTTAGTCGATTCTCGAACTAACGTAGCGTGTCAGTGTCTAGCTATACATTCCATATATTTGAACTATGATAGTGTGATGAATCCTATCGTGAAAAATGTGATTTCCATATAGTAATGGATCCCGAAAGAGCCATAGTTGACGATGTAGAAAGTAATGTGCCTGCTCCTGCACAAGGGACAGCGCCCTTTCATATGATGAGTGAGTGGTTGTAACATCCTGAAAAGGGCCTATGCATTTTCAGTTTAATTGTATGAAATGACATGTCTTAAGTATTATGAATAAATTTTGAATATTTTTGGAAACCCGAAAATGTATGGAAAAGATTTAGAAATGAACATTTTTGGAAACTAGGAAATGATTTAGAAATGATTCAAAAGAGGAAAGTGAACATTTCTGGAAACTTGGAAATGTAAGGAAATGTCAAGTTTAAAGAGCCAAACGAAAATTTTTGGAAACTTAGAAATGACTTAGAAATGTCGAGTTTTAAAGTTTAAAAGAGGAAACTGAGGCAAGGTGGCCTTAAGAGAAAAATTATGTGAAATTTGACACACAAGCAGGCTTGGAAAAGTGGCCTGAAGATGCCACTTAGGGCATCTGGAAATGGCGCCACATGCAAGGGTGTTGGGCCTGAGTTCGAGTCACATGGGAAGCAAATAAAAGAAGTTTTATTTTCGCTTCCAGAAGCACAAAGGTGGACGGCACAAGGCTTGCAAAAGAGGAGTTTCATTCCCTTTTAAATTCGGCTAATTAGGGGATAAATAAAGGATTTTGTTTTGGATTATTTCTAAGAGATAATAAGGATCATTCTTTATTTTTCTTTTTATTAAAGAGATAAAGTGATCAAATAGAAGAGTGGTGGCCAAGTAAAGGATTCCTTAGATGATAATTTCGGCTATAAAAGGAAGAAAATAGGGCTACTCATTAATTTTTCTTCCTCTCCTCTCTTTGCCGAATCCCCTAGCCTCTCTTCTCTTCTCTTTTATTTTCTTTCAAAACCAAAAGCACAATCAAACCTAGCCGAATTCTTCATAGCACCAAAAGCTGAAATTCTACCATTGCCGAATCCTTTTTCCTCTTCTCATAGTTTTCTTTCAAAAGCTGAAACTAAGTATTTGTTGGAACCTAGCCGATTGTTCACTAAAGCCAAAGCCGAATCTTTGTTGTGACAGAAGGGTGTTGTCGATTTCATCCATAAAGGTAAGATCAACTATTATTTGACTTTCAATCTCTCCTTTTTAGCCTAAATATAGGAATCTAACTCCTTTAGGATTCCATGGCCGAAACTTTGAAGGGTCCTTTTTGGATTTCGGCAGCTGTTGACTACAAGGAAGAATATTTTGCGATTTTTAAGATTAAGGTAAGACGTATGTATATTCGGTCAAAAGCCATGCTTTATGTTTTGATGATTAGATTAAATCTAACGTAAGGTTATAGGAATTTTGACATTCCTAGGAAAGCAAGGATCAATTTCGGGATTTGTTGGTGTCCCAATCGGCAACAAGGTAAGTTTAAGAATACTAATCCTACTAGGATTTGGAATTATGGCCGAATGGATTTTTATTAAAGTAATAAGTGATAAATCAAATGTAGGGATTAAGGATCTAAGCATTAGATCAAGCTTTTCGGGATCTCAAGGAATTGCTAAGCGAACCAGGTGTGTACCCCACACTAATTCTTAATACGTTTTATGGCTAGGTTTAATAAAATATATGTGATATTAAGAATATGAAAGTGGTTAAGGTACCATGTTATGGTACTAAGTACTCAGGTACGTTTCCTACTCCTACTAGGAATTTGAAATATGTTATTTAACATGAGAATAAGAATAAGAATGTGAACTCTGGCATGTTTATGCATATTACTATTATATGGGGCATATGGGTTTTATTTTGAAGGGGAAGTGAATGTGGTGACCTAAGACCACGAACACGGTGACCTAAGATCGTGATATCTGAATGTGGTGACCTAAGACCACAGTAATCTGAATGTTGTGACCTAAGACCACAGTAATCTGAACGTGGTGACCTAAGACCACGAATGCGGTGACCTAAGACCGCGATATGGAGTGTAGCGGAATGAGGGTCGACTTAGTAGTCCCCACGGTGTACAGGTTGGTACGGGGGAGTGTTGCGGATGGCTTAATAGGTTTGGGTTTTGGGAATGCATCATAACTTGTATGCTATTATATGAATGTGTGATAAATGTTATGCCTGATTCGATTATGATTTAGTGTTGTGTACACATTGAGTCTGTTGACTAAGCCCGTTGTGGGACCATGTTTCAGGTGATGAACAGTGATGGACTGGGACGTAGGACTTGTGGTGCCCATGCTCAACTTGAAGTCTTTATTTTAATGGACTATCAATTATTTTAAGTACTCTGAATTATTTGGAAATTGTTTGATGTAATAAGGCCATTAGGCCATAGTTGAATTGTTTTCCATTTATTTTATTATGTTTATGAGTTTATCTATTAAAGTTTAAGTAATAATTTCTTTTAAACTAAACCCCAAATATTTTGTCACCTAAGATCAAAGGGTTTTTAATATAGAAAAAAAAAATTGAATTCGTTTTTAACTCAAGCCTAACCCAAAACAATATTTCTTTCAAAACACACAAGTTTTTCCTAAGTCACAAAAGAACTTGAAACCAGTTTACTTGAGGAACATACCAAATCTGATCAAAGCTCGTGGGCCGGGTTTGGGGTGTTTCAGTTTGGTATCAGAGCCCAGTTTCAAAACTCTCGGCCTGTGGGCTAAGGCCTAAAACGTTTTCAAATCGAGCCAAGTAAGCGTTATGAATGTATTTTATGAAATAAGCAGGTTTTATGGCATGGCACCTAAGTCTCCGACCCGCAGTCCACCAGGTAAGTACCCCTAACCATCTGTGTGATTGTGTGATTTATAGAAGGGTAGGAAAGGAATGGAACGTAGAATAGTATGATAGGAACTTGAACTCTAGGACTAGTCTACTCAAACACAATTACATAAGACTTAAGGACCATTAAACAAACCTATGGCTAAGTCACTGAGTTAGGGTGTGGTAACCCCTGTGCGCATGTCTAGGATTGGATCTGGAAGAGCTTGGTATTTAAGCAGTCCTAGTGACTCACCTCCTCTTCGCAGGAATCCTACCTGGTGCGTAGCTTCGGTTCACCCTAACCCAGAGGGTTCAGTGGGTGTGGCAACCTCTGTGCGCATGTCTAGGAATGGTTTCAGTGGGAGCTTGGTACTTAAGCAGTCTGTGTGACTCACCTCCTCTCCATCTGAATCCTGCCTGGTGCGTAGCTTTGGTTCACCCTGACCAAGAGGACTCGGTCATAGGCTAAATACAATGACTAAAACTCGAAAGGGAACTAGCCGTGTTTTTATGGAAACCCTAGTTTTAAAACTCTTAAAAATCACCCTCTTAATTTGTGAAAACTATCTTTGCAAAAAAAAAATTCCGAAAAATTTCCGATTTATGAAATTACAAAAATTCCCCTAGTGGTAAAATTAACAAAATGCCCTTGATTTATAAAATGACCAACTACTCAACAGTTTTTGCCAAAATTTCATCATTTTATAAATTTTCAAAAACCCTAATTTGCATAATATCAAAATACCTTGATTTTTGGAAAATTTCAAAATTGCCCCTAACTTACAAAATTACCAAAATGACCCTAGTTTCCAAAATTTTGCAACATCACCGTTTTTGAAAGTACAAGTCTCAAAAAGAACTCTCAAAGTTTTGCAAAGTTTGGAAATACCCCGGAAATATTAAACTTTACAAATTTACCCTGGTTTATTACCAAAATACCCTCGAGGTCCAAAATTACCGAACTACCCCCGGATTTCAAAATTTTCCAAAATACCCCGGAAATTTAAAAATTCCAAAATACTTTTTGACAAAAATCACCAAGGAAATTTTCTTTCAAAAAATTACGAAAATACCCCTGTAGGACAAATTACAAAAATACCCCTAGGTAGAGGAAAAACAATAACAAGGAAAATTACAACGTTTCTTTGAATGAACGAAGGTTCATAATTGTTTGATGGATGTATGAATGAATGGAAAGACTGTGTGCATGTATGACTATGAAAGAACCACTCCTAAAACTCTTTTCATAAAATTTCTTCGCGGGTAATCAAGTGAAACAAAAGTACTAATTCATAAAACTTCTTAATCAGATCTCGACGTTAGAAATGAGCTCTAGAGGACGTGGTCATCGTGGACGCGGTAGAGGAAGAATGACTAGGTCAGAACCAGTTAGATCGGGTCAAGGGTCTGATAAGAGGTACCACCGCCACCACCACCCCCAGCTGTTGGTGTTGAGCAGCAGGCTCAGACGGTGGAGGATGCTGTGTCGCAGGCTGTGCTGCGAGTTTTGGAGTTGGTGGCTGGTGCAAGAGGAAATTCGGGAAATCGAAAGTCTGTGCCTGAACGGCTTCGAGCTAATGGAGCCGAAATGTTTCGTGGAGTATCTGGTGTGGCACCCAGTACAGTTGAGTACTGGTTGGAAGCATTTGAAAGCATCATGGATGAGCTTGATCTGACCCCTGAGGAGAAGTTAAAAGGAATGGTGGCACTGTTACGCGATGAAGCGTATCAATGGTGGTTAACTGTGCGAGACGGTGCCACAGCTGAGGATCTGACCTGGGAACATGTTAAGGAAGCATTTCAAAAGAAGTATGTGGGAACCAGGTATACTGATGAGCAAAGCAAAGCTTTTCTGGGGTTGGTTCAAGGGAACAAGTCTGTTGCAGAATATGAGGCTGAATTTCTGAGGTTGAGCCGGTATGCCCGAGGAGTAGTGGCAACTGAGCATGAGCGCTGTGTCCGTTTTGAGGACGGACTAAGGGATGATCTGAGATTGTTGATAGCACCGCATCAGGAGCGGGAATTTTCTGCGTTAGTGGAAAAGGCTAAAGTGGCTGAAGGAATCAAGGATTCTACCAAGTAGGCTATGGACCGGAATAGGCCCAAAAGAGGTCTTGGATCATCTGGAAAGGTTCATAAGAGGCCTAGAGTTGATGGGCCGCGAGGTCAGCAAGTTGGTTCAGAAGGGCGGTATCGTCCTTGTGATGTGTGTGGAAAGAAGCACTTAGGAGAGTGCTGGAAGAAAACAGGAGGATGTTTTAGGTGTGGGTCCAAGGACCATGTGATCAAGGATTGTCCTAAGAACCTAGATGAAAGCCGACCAGCAACTCATAATATTAATCAGGCTGGTAGAGGGGGACCGCAGCCTCAACGAAGTCGTGGTGCGAGTAACCGAGGTAATGGTGCTGGCAGAGGACGTGGAACGCAGGGCAGAGGTGCTGCTAATACTGAGGCAAGACAACCGGGTTTGGTTTATGCGGTTCGCCGGAGGGAGAAAGGAGACGCCCGGATGTTATAACCGGTACATTTTTTATTTTTGGCAAGCCCTATTTTGCTCTGATTGATGTGGGCTCGACCCATTCTTATGTTGCATGTAGTGTAGTGGAAACACTAGGCCTAGACTCTGAACTCTCTGATAGGCAAATGACTGTAGTAAGCCCATTAGGCCAAACTGTAGTGGTGGATAAGATCTTTCGGAATGTACCCCTAGAGATTCAGGGAGTGAACTTTCGGGCTGACTTAATGGAACTACCCTTTGGGGAGTTTGAACTCATACTTGGAATGGACTGGCTAGTAGAGCACCGAGCCGTGTTGGATTGTGTGGCTAAACGTATGGAACTAAGGACTCCGGAGGATGAAGTAGTAGTAATGATCGGAGAAAGAAGAAACTATCTGTCTAACGTAGTTTCGGCATTGAAGGCTGAGAAAATGGTTAGGAAAGGGTGCAAGGCGTTCTTAGCCATCGTAAGTGCGTTGGGTGGAAAGGAAGAAGGTGTCAGTGGAGTTAGAACTGTAAGAGATTTCGAAGATGTGTTTCCGGAGGAATTACCAGGAATACCTCCAGATAGGGAGGTAGAATTTGGAATAGACGTGCTACCGGGAACAGCTCCTGTGTCAATTGCTCCGTACCGAATGGCGCCAAAGGAGTTAGTTGAGCTCAAGGCTCAAATCCAAGAATTGCTGGATCGTGGGTTCATTCGAGCCAGTGTGTCTCCATGGGGAGCACTAGTTCTATTCGTGAAGAAGAAGGACAGAACTATGCGTATGTGCATAGATTACCGTCAGTTGAATAAGCTGACCATTAAGAACAAGTATCCTTTGCCAAGGATCGATGACTTGTTCGATCAGCTGAAGGGAGCCGCAGTATTTTCAAAGATAGACTTAAGGTCGGGATATCATCAATTGAAGGTAAAGGAGGCAGATATCCATAAGACGGCCTTTAGGACAAGGTACGGCCATTTTGAGTTTGTAGTGATGCCGTTTGGGTTGACGAACGCTCCAGTCGTGTTCATGGATATGATGAACCGAGTTTTCCAACCCTTCTTGGATAGGTTCGTCGTTGTGTTCATCGACGATATTTTGGTGTACTCTAAGTTTAAAGAGGAGCATGATGAGCATCTCTGAGTTGTGCTACAAATGTTAAGGGAGAAGAAGCTCTATGCCAAATTCAGCAAGTGTGAATTTTGGCTTAAGGAGGTGGCATTCTTAGGACATGTGGTATCCGCAGAGGGAATAAGAGTGGATCCTAGGAAGATCGAGGCAGTGTTGGATTGGAAACCACCTAGGTCCGTGGCTGAGATCCGAAGTTTCTTAGGGTTGGCAGGCTATTACAGAAGGTTCGTGGAAGGGTTCTCGTCAATAGCCGCGCCTTTGACAAGGTTGCTAAGGAAGGAAGTACCCTTTGAATGGACGGATAAACAATAGGGAAGCTTTGAAAAGCTTAAGAAGGTGTTGACGGAAGCTCCAGTGTTAATTCAGCCGGAGGCAGGAAAGGATTTTGTGGTGTACTGTGACGCTTCGCATACAGGATTAGGCTGTGTGCTAATGCAAGATGGAAAAGTAGTCGCTTATGCGTCTCGGCAGTTAAGGCCTCATGAGGTTAACTATCCAACCAATGACTTGGAATTGGCGGCAGTGGTTTTCGCTCTTAAGGTGTGGAGGCACTATCTTTATGGAGAAAGGTCGATAATCTACATAGACCACAAGAGCCTTAAGTATTTGTTGACTCAGAAGGAGTTGAACTTGAGGCAGCGAAGGTGGGTGGAGTTATTGAAGGATTATGATTGCTTGATAGAGTACCACCCGGGTAAGGCGAATGTGGTAGCCGATGCCTTAAGCCGGAAGGTTGTGTCGGATCTGAGGGCTATGTTCGCACACTTGAGTTTGTATGATGATGGAAGCCTGTTGGCAGAGTTGCAAGTCAAGCCCACGTGGTTGAATGAGGTGAAAGGGGGACAGTTGGCTGATAAGGACCTAAGTGTTAAGTTACAGCAAGTACAGAACGGAGAATTAAAGGATTATGGTGTTAATGATGAAGGAGTATTGTGTTACAAAGGAAAGGTCTGTATGCCGAGGGACAAGGAGTTAAGACATAGAATTCTTCGGGAGGCGCATAGTAGCCCTTATGCTATGCATCCCGGAGGCACTAAGCTGTACGGAGATCTAAGGGAACAATTTTGGTGGCCTGATCTTAAACGGGAAGTGACTAAATTCGTGGGAAAATGTCTGACGTGTCAGCAAGTTAAGGCTGAACACCAAGTTCCATCGGGATTGCTTCAACCAATCGAGATTCCACAATGGAAGTGGGAGAGAATTACCATGGAATTCGTTAGTGGGCTTCCCCTTACGCCTACTAAGAAGGACTCGGTATGGGTAATAGTGGACCGCCTGACCAAGTCCGCGCACTTCATCCCGGTAAGAGTTGACTATTCACTTCAGAAGTTAGCCAAATTATACGTGGCGGAGATTGTAAGGTTACATGGAGTGCTGGTGTCAATTATTTCAGATAGAGACCCAAGGTTTACGTCTCGGTTTTGGAGGGCACTTCATCAAGCTTTAGGCACTAAGTTTGGCTTCACTACGGCTTTTCATCCACAATCAGACGGGCAGTCTGAACGAGTTATACAAGTGTTGGAGGATATGTTGAGAGGTTGTGTGATGGATTTCCGAGGAAGTTGGGAAGATTACTTGCCTTTAGCTGAGTTCGCCTACAACAACAGCTATCAGGCTAGCATTCGGATGGCACCATATGAAGCGTTGTATGGTCGGAAGTGTAGAACTCCTACTTGTTGGATTGAGTTAGGAGAACGTCGAGTTTTGGGTCCAGAGTTAGTGGCAGAAACTGAAGAAAAGGTTGAAAATAACCAGGGCACGGTTAAAGGAAGCCTCTGATAGGTAGAAGCCGTACACCGACCTTAAGCGAAAGGAAATAGAGTTTGAAGTGGGAGACCAAGTGTTCCTTAAGGTTTCGCCTTGGAAGAAGGTGATGAGGTTTGGTCGCAAAGGGAAGTTAAACCCAAGGTTTATAGGGCCTTATCGAGTACTGAAGCGAGTTAGACCAGTGGCATACCAGCTGGAGTTGCCACTAGAGTTGCAGCAGATGCACGACGTATTCCATGTATCCATGCTACGTTGTTATCGATCCGATCCGTTACATGTGGTACCAGTTGAAGAAGTGGAGCTAAGGCCAGACTTATCCTACGAGGAAGAGCCGATTCAGATATTGGAACGTAACGTGAAAGTATTACGGAGGAAGTCGGTTCCTCTAGTCAAAGTGTTATGGCGCAATCATGGATCGGAAGAAGCTTCGTGGGAACCAGAAGAGACAATGCGACAGCAATACCCTCAATTATTTTAGCTAGGAAATTTCGAGGACGAAATTATTTTAAGGGGGTAGAACTATAACATCCTGAAAAGGGCCTATGCATTTTCGGTTTAATTGTATGAAATGACATGTCTTAAGTATTATGAATAAATTTTGAATATTTTTGGAAACCCGGAAATGTATGGAAAAGATTTAGAAATGAACATTTTGGAAACCTGAAAATGTATGGAAATGTTAAGTTTAAAAATGGAAAGTGAACATTTATGGAAACTAGGAAATGATTTGGAAATGATTTAAAAGAGGAAAGTGAACATTTCTGGAAACTTGGAAATGTAAGGAAATGTCAAGTTTAAAGAGCCAAACGAAAATTTTTGGAAACTTAGAAATGACTTAGAAATGTCGAGTTTTAAAGTTTAAAAGAGGAAACTGAGGCAAGGTGGCCTTAAGAGAAAAAGTATGTGAAATTTGACACACAAGCAGGCTTGGAAAAGTGGCCTAAAGATGCCACTTAGGGCCTCTGGAAATGGTGCCACATGCAAGGGTGTTGGGCCTGAGTTCGAGTCACATGGGAAGCAAATAAAAGAAGTTTTATTTTCGCTTCCAGAAGCACAGAGGTGGACGGCACAAGGCTTGCAAAAGAGGAGTTTCATTCCCTTTTAAATTCGGCTAATTAGGGGATAAATAAAGGATTTTGTTTTGAATTATTTCTAAGAGATAATAAGGATTATTCTTTATTTTTCTTTTTATTAAAGAGATAAAGTTATCAAATAGAAGAGTGGTGGCCAAGTAAAGGATTCCTTAGATGATAATTTTGGCTATAAAAGGAAGAAAATAGGGCTACTCATTAATTTTTCTTCCTCTCCTCTCTTTGCCGAATTCCCTAGCCTCTCTTCTCTTCTCTTTTATTTTCTTTCAAAACCAAAAGCACAATCAAACCTAGCCGAATTCTTCATAGCACCAAAAGCCGAAATTCTACCATTGCCGAATCCTTTTTCCTCTTCTCATAGTTTTCTTTCAAAAGCTGAAAGTAAGTATTTGTTGGAACCTAGTCGATTGTTCACTAAAGCCAAAGCCGAATCTTTGTTGTGACAGAAGGGTGTTATCGATTTCATCCATAAAGGTAAGATCAACTATTATTTGACTTTCAATCTCTCCTTTTTAGACAAAATATAGGAATCTAACTCCTTTAGGATTCCATGGCCAAAACTTTGAAGGGTCCTTTTTGGATTTCGGCAGCTGTCGACTACAAGGAAGAATATTTCGGGATTTCTAAGATTAAGGTAAGACGTATGTATATTCGGCCAAAGGCCATGCTTTATGTTCTGATGATTAGATTAAATCTAACGTAAGGTTATAGGAATTTCGACATTCCTAGGAAAGCAAGGATCAATTTCGGGATTTGTTGGTGTCCCAATCGACAACAAGGTAAGTTTAAGAATACTAATCCTACTAGGATTTGGAATTATGGCCGAATGGCTTTTTATTAAAGTAATAAGTGATAAATCAAATGTAGGGATTAAGGATCTAAGCACTAGATCAAGCTTTTCGGGATCTCAAGGAATTGCTAAGCGAACCAGGTGTGTATCCCACACTAATTCTTAATACGTTTTATGGCTAGGTTTAATAAAATATATGTGATATTAAGAATATGAAAGTGGTTAAGGTACCATGTTATAGTACTAAGTACTCAGGTACGTTTCCTACTCCTACTAGGAATTTGAATTATGTTATTAAACATGAGAATAAGAATAAGAATGTGAACTCTGGCATGTTTATGCATATTACTATTATATGGGGCATATGGGTTTTATTTTGAAGGGGAAGTGAATGTGGTGACCTAAGACCACGAACACGGTGACCTAAGACCGTGATATCTGAATGTGGTGACCTAAGACCACAGTAATCTGAATATGGTGACCTAAGACCACAGTAATCTGAACGTAGTGACCTAAGACCACGAATGCGGTGACCTAAGACCGCGACTTAGTAGTCCCTACGGTGTACAGGTTGGTTCAGGGGATGGCTTAATAGGTTTGG
Source organism: Gossypium australe (assembly GCA_005393395.2). Taxonomy (NCBI): domain Eukaryota; kingdom Viridiplantae; phylum Streptophyta; class Magnoliopsida; order Malvales; family Malvaceae; genus Gossypium; species Gossypium australe. Next base: position 68,688,518 of record CM016615.1, read on the forward strand.
GTTTTGGGAATGCATCATAACTTGTATGCTATGATATGAATGTGTGATAAATGTTATGCCTGATTCGATTATGATTTAGTGTTGTGTACACATTGAGTCTGTTAACTCACCCCGTTGTGGGACCATGTTTCAGGTGATGAACAGTGATGGACCGGGACGGCAGGACTTGTGGTGGCCATGCTCAACTTGAAGTCTTTATTTTAATGGACTATTAATTATTTTTAAGTACTCTGAATTATTTGGAAATTATTTGATGTAATAAGGCCATAAGGCCATAGTTGAATTGTTTTCCATTTATTTTATTATGTTTATGAGTTTATCTATTAAAATTTAAGTAATAATTCCTTTTAAACTAAACCCCAAATATTTTGTCACCTAAGATCAAAGGGTTTTTAATATAGAAAAAAAAAATTGAATTCGTTTTTAACTCAAGCCCAACCCAAAACAATCTTTCTTTCAAAACACACAAGTTTTTCCTAAGTCACAAAAGAACTTGAAACCAGTTTACTTGAGGAACATACCAAATCTGGTCAAAGCTCGTGGGCCAGGTTTGGGGTGTTTCAGTGGTTCACTCAATTTGTAAGAAACAATCCGGCTATTTCGCAACCTCCACCCTCGGTTAATCCCCCTCAGACTTCAGTTGTACCACCGGCTATGTATTTGAATCTATTGAATAAGCCTCCGGTTGACAAAATTCATAAGTATGGGGCTGAAGAGTTCAGGGCCACTAGTGATGATGATACCGAAAAGGCCGAGTTCTGGTTAGAAAACAAAATTCGGGTATTCGATGAAATGTTTTTGACCCCGGAAGAAATTATTAAATGAGTTATATCACTATTACGAGATGCGACCTATCAGTGGTGGAAAACTCTAATTTCTGTTGTTCTGGAAGAGCGAGTCACGTGGGACTTCTTTCAGATTGAGGTTCGGAAGAAATATATCAATGAAAGATTCATCGATCAAAAACGGAAAGAATTTCTGGAATTGAAGCAGGGCCGTATGTCTGTCACTAAATATGAATGAGAATTCGTGAGATTGAGTCAGTATGCTCGTGAATGTGTATCGACTGAAGCAATAATGTGCAAAAGATTTGAGGAAGGCCTTAATGAAGATATTCGTCTGCTAGTCGAGATTCTTAAGATAAAAGAGTTTGTTGTGCTTGTTGATCGAGCTTGCAAAGCTAAAGTACTTGGGAAAGATAAAAAGAAAGCTGAGTCTGAAGCTAGAGATGTGAGAAAGAGATTTCAGAGTAGATCATTTTAGTCTGTTTTGAAGAAATTTCAAGATGAGTATAGCCGTTCAAAGTTGAGTGTGGGACATTCGAGTAAAGATCGAGCTAGATCACAATTGAGTTTTAAAGCTCCGAAAACTTCAATAGCAAGGTTTGGAAATGTTCGATCTGAAAAACCTGAATGTAAACATTGTGGGAAAAGGCATCCGGGAAGTTGTAGATTGAATGATCGAGCCTGCTTCAGATGTGGATCGTTAGATCATTTTATACGTGATTGCCCAGAGTCTGTGGAGCAAGAGACTGCTCAGAATCCAAGATCCGATAACGTCCCAGCAAAGGGTAGACCTTTCTGGAATGCAAGAAATGTTAGTGGTAGTCAAAGAACTACGAGAGACACTGTAGCGAGATATGAAGCTAAAGCGTCTGCCAGAGCATATGCTATCCGAGCTCGGGAGGAAGCTTCGTCTTTTGATATTATAACGGGTACATTTGCAGTTTATGATACTTCTGTGATTGCACTGATAGACCCTAGTTCTACACATTCTTATATATGCATGAATTTAGTATTCAGTAAGACTTTGCCTGTAGAGTCCACCGAGGTTGTCATAAAAGTATCGAACCCCTAAGGTAAAAGTGTTCTGGTCGACAAAGTATGCATGAACTATCCGTTGATGTTTAGAGATATCTATTTTCCTGCTGATTTGATGTTATTACCTTTTGATGAATTTGATATAATTCTAGGTATGGACTAGTTGACATTGCATGATACGATTGTGAATTGCAAAAGAAAGATCATTGATTTGAAAGGTTAGAATAATGAAATAGTTCGGATTGAGTCTAGTGAATTGAACGGATTGCTTGCTGTGATATCTGTATTGAAAGCTCAAAGTTATGTGAAAAAGGGGTATGAAGCATATTTTGCCTATGTGATTGATTCGAAAATGTCTAAAAGGAAAATTGAATCAGTGCCTGTTATATGTGAGTATTCTGATGTGTTCCCTGAAGAATTGCTGGGATTGCCTCCAATACGCAAAGTTGAATTTGGTATTAATCTGTTGCCTGGTACGGCTCCTATTTCGGTAACTCCATATAGAATGGCACCAACAGAATTGAAAGAGTTAAAATCACAGTTGCAAGAGTTGACTGATAGAGGGTTCGCTAGACCGAGTTTCTCACCTTGGGGTGCTCCTGTTCTGTTTGTGAAAAAGAAAGATGGCATGATGAGAATGTGCATTGATTATCGTTAGTTGAAAAAGGTGACAATAAAGAATAAATATCCGTTGCCTAAGATTGATGATTTGTTCGATCAGCTAAAAGGAGCCACGGTGTTTTCAAAGATTGATCTGAGGTCGGGATACTATCAATTGAGAGTGAAAGATTCAGACATTCCGAATACTGCTTTTAGAACGAGGTACAAACATTATGAATTCTTAGTGATGCCTTTTGGATTAATGAATGCTCCTGCCGTTTTTATGGATCTGATGAATAGAATTTTTAGATCGTACCTAGATCGATTTGTTGTTGTATTCATTGACAACATTTTTATTTATTCACGGGATGAAACTGAACATGTCGAGCATCTAAGTTTGTGTTGTAAACTTTGCAAGAAATGCAATTGTATGCGAAATTTAACAAATGTATCAGTTTTTTGGACATATTGTATCAGCCTCTATATACGAGTTGATCCGAACAATATTTCTGCTATCTTAGATTGGAAGCCTTCGAAAAATGTATCAGAAGTTCGTAGCTTTCTGGGACTCGCTGGTTATTATCGTCGGTTTGTAAAAGGCTTTTCAACGATAGCTACTTCAGAAAGATATAAGATTTGAATGGTCCGATACATGTCAGAATAGTTTTGATCAATTGAAAACTCTATTAACTAAAGCTTTGGTTTTAGTACAACTAGAATCGAGAAAAGAATTTGTGATCTATAGTGATGCTTCGTTGAATGGTCATGGATGTGTTTTGATGAAAGAAGGTAAAGTAATAGCTTACGCCTCGAGACAATTGAAGCCACATGAAAAGAATTATTCGATTCATGATCTCGAGCTAGCTGCGATTGTTTTCGCATTAAAGATTTGGCGACATTATCTGTTCAGTGAAAAATGCCATGTATTTTCAGATCATAAAAGTCTAAAATACTTGATGACCTAGAAAGACTTGAATCTGCGTCAGAGAAGATGGTTAGAACTGTTGAAAGATTACGAGTTAGTGATAGATTATCATCCAGGAAAAGCAAATGTTGTTGCTGATGCACTAAGTAGAAAATCATTATTTGCACTGCGTGCTTTGAATGCTTAATTAAACTTGTCTGATGATAGTGTAGTGGTAGCTGAATTGAAAGCAAAACCATTGTTTTTTGCAACAGGTATGTGATGCTCAGAAAGTGGATAGTGAAATAATGGCGAAATGAGCTCAGTGTGATTCGAACTCTGATTCTGAATTTAGAGTTGATGATAGTGATTGTTTGAGATTTCGAGATCGAGTTTGTGTTCCGAGAAACTCAGAGTTGATTTAGTTGATTTTGAATGAAGCCCATAATAGTTGATTATCTGGTCATCCGCGAAGCACTAAAATGTATCACGATTTAAAGCAACATTATTGGTGGTCTGGAATGAGACGAGATATATTTGATTTTGTTTCGAAGTGTTTAGTCTGTTAACAAGTTAAAGCTGAACATCAGGTTCCGTCTGGATTGCTATAGCCGATTTTGATTCCTGAGTGGAAATGGGATAGAATAAAAATGGATTTTGTTTCAGGATTGCCTCTGACTCTGAGAAAGAAAGATGCAATTTGGGTTGTAGTTGATAGATTGACGAAATCCACCCATTTTATTCCGATACGATCTGACTATTCACTTGATAGACTAGCCAAGCTTTACTTTTCTGAGATTGTGAGATTGCATGGGGTACCATTACCCATTGTGTCTGATAGAGATCCGAGATTCACATCACGTTTTTGGAAGAAATTACAAGAAGCTTTAGGCAAAAATTGCATTTTAGTACCGCTTTTCATCCACAGACAGATGGTCAGTCCGAACGGATTATTCAGATTCTCGAAGACATGTTGAGATGCTGCTTTTTTGAGTTTAACGGTACGTGGGAACAATATCTACCATTGATTGAATTTTCTTATAACAACACTTTTCAGTAAAGTATTAAAATGGCACCATATGAAGCTCTGTACGGACGTAAATGTCGAACACCTCTGTATTGGACCGAGCTCATTGATTACAAGATACACAGGGTTGATTTGATAAAAGATACTAAACAGAAAGTAAAAGTAATTATAAATAGTCTGAAAGCAGCACCTGATCGTCAGAAATCTTACGCAGTTTTGAAAAGAAAAGACATTGAATTTGAGATCGGCGATAAAGTGTTTCTGAAAGTATCTCTGTGGAAGAAAGTACTCCAATTCGTACGTAAAAGAAAATTGAGTCCGAGGTTCATCAGGCCGTATGAAATCATTGAGCGAGGTGGACCTGTTGCATGCAGATTGTTGTTGCCTTTCGAGTTAGAAAAGATACATAATGTATTTCATGTTTCGGTGCTCCCTAGATATCGTTCTGATCTGTCACATGTGATAACTCCGTCTGAGATTGAAATTCGATTTGACATGACTTATGAAGAGAAACAGATCCGTATCTTAGCTCGTGAAGTGAAAGAGTTGAGAAACAAGAAAATTCCGTTAGTAAAAGTGTTATGGCATCGATACGGAATAGAAGAGGCTACGTGGGAGTCTGAAGATTCAATGAAACAGCAATATTCGAACTTGTTAAACGGTAAGATTTTCGAGGACGAAAATCCCTAAGGGGGAGAATAGTAACAGTCTAGTTTAAACCCTAGTTGGAACAATGGTTTCAGAACCACAAATTTGAGTTAGAATAATATTTTAATATTATTTTCTGTGTCATTGATATCTGATTAAGCATGTGTTAAAATTCCGTAAATTAATTTGTCTGTCTGTATGCTTAATTTGACAAAAGGATTGAATTGCATTAAATGTAAAAGTTGTATGCTATATGTTAAAGTGCCTATGTGTTGTGGCTTATTAATGTGGAGGCCTTATGTTGTTATTATGCCAATATATATAGATAGTGGATGGATAAAGGTCTTAAATGCCCTTAATATTTCATGCATATGTGTTAAGTATAAGGCTAATTTAGTAACAAAATTAGTAATATGATGTTAATAAAATAAAAGGCTAGAATAATAAGCCATTTTATTCATCTTTTTGCCTAAATATTGAAATGAAAAAGAAAGAAGAAGCTAGTGCATTCGGTACTTACAAGCTTGAATTAAGGTAAGTTTTGACTTCGGTTTTTGATAATTTTTACGTTCTTGCAATTGTTGCTTTGTCTACTACAAAACCCATGCTTCAATTTTGAGAATTGATGATGTTTGTGAAATGAGACTTTGATGAACATATGTGATTTGTGATGTTTAATAGTGAAATATGAAAGATATGTATTTGATGAACATGTTTTGTTCATGGAATTTTGATGAATTTAGCTGAATAGGACTAAATTGAGAAAATAGCATTTTGAGGGACTAAATTGTGAATTTGATGAAATGTTTGGACTTGTATGAGATATATAGACATTTGGCTAAGCATGGTTAAATGATGATTTGTTATATTTGATGTTTTGAGAAAAATGGACTAAATTGATAAAGTGTGCAAATGTGAGGGCTAAGTTGCAAATAGCACTAAATTGAATGTGTTGTTAAATAAAAGGGTTAAATTTGAATATGTATAGATCAAGAACTAAAGAAAACAGACTTAGACCACAGGAAAGCGAAGATAGTCGAATAAACGAGTTCGAACGAATATCCAAATCCGAAGTAAGTCATTATGCAAATAAACGTATTTGTATTGAATTGTGTATGTTCATATGACTATAAATAACGATGAATGTTTACGAGATAATGTGTACATGAATTCCGAGAAAAGATCGACATAGTGACAATGTCTGAGAAGTCCCGTACGAACCTAGGAATAGATAGGATTAGCTATGTCATGACACAGGTATCTGTTCTATTTATCCGTCCAGAATGTTGGCATTGATTTGAGATTTCGTGTAAGACCACGTCTGGGACGTTGGCATCGATATGAGACTTACGTATAAGACCATGTTTGGGACATTGGCATCGTATTAATTCGTGTAAGACCCTGTCTTGGACAGTGGCATCGACATCTGATTACATGTAATACCACATCTGGGACGTTGGCATTGTACAACTGTTCTTATTATTCTGTATATCCTATTAGATTCCGAACGGTTCAACGGGCAATTCTGAGCTATGAACGATTACGTGAAAGTTTATCTGTTTCGAGTATGTTAGATAAGTACACAAGGTGTGTATGAAAGGTAAGTGTTGTTATGAATTTACCAAAATGAATATGTGCAATGATATGATGAGATGTTATGTGATATTATGCTTAATTGAGCTATGTGCATATATGGTATATGAGTTGAGAATGTGGTAAATTATGGCTAAGTAAATGAGCCAAAGAAAGAAGGAGATGAATTTGTTATGAGAACTATTATGGTCATTAGATCAATATGACTATGTGCATTTTATGTTAAGTTTATATGGTCATTAGATCAATATGACTATGTGCATTTTATGTGAAGTTTATTTGTATTTTGGCTTACTAAGCTTTTGAAAGCTTACTCTATGTGTGTTTGTTTCTATTTTATAGACCGTCAAAGCTATTGAAGGCTCGGGACTGTCGAGGATCGTCATCACACTACCTAAACTCATTTTGGCATGTTTTGAAAATGTATATAGTTAGATATGGCATGTATAAGCTAGTCACCTTGGATATCTTTGAAATGTGTATAAAGTAGCCATGAGATGTGGCTTGTTAAGTGCTGGTAATATACATTGTGAATATGATATATGATACTTGTTTTGGTATGTCTTGATGGCAATGAGATAGCCTTATGAATGGTAAGCTTATGGATGAATTGATGGTTTAGTAATTTAATGAGGTTATGGTTGAATTACACTTGGATTTACATGGAAATTGATTGAACAAATTAGCATAGTTAGTAATAAGGTTGAATGGAATCATATGATGACCATTTGGTATGTTATTGGTTGTCTTTTTATTTTGGAAATAGGATTGCTTGTGCTTATAGGTATGACCCTATTGTGGGTGGCAATATGGTTTTACAAGTAGCTTGTTTTTCCTACACGGTCGTGGCACACAGGCGTGCCTAGTGATCATGGGATTAAGTCAGGATCTAGCTAAGTGGGCACGGCCTTGGCACACAGACGTTCCTGGTAGCCGTGGGATTAAGTCAGTATATGACCTATGAGCACATGGCCGTGGTACATGGGCGTGCCTAGTGGCCGTGTGGAAAAGTCAGTATACATGCCGTAATTTGGCACGACCATGACATGGGGGTGTCTGATGCCCGTGGAAGACACATGGCTTGCCCACAAGGGCGTGTGTCCTGTGTAACTTAGAAAAGTTTTAAATTTCTGAGAATTTCTGTATGTGTTCGGTCTAGTCCCGGCCCTACTCTAAAGCATGATTAAGGTCTCCTTGACCTATTTAAGGGACACTATGATTGCAATTGATGAATGGTTGTATGAAATTTCTATAAATGTTTCTAATTGGCCGGTAACGCCTTTAACCCTAGTTCGACGACGGACACGGGTTAGGGGTGTTACATGTTTTGGCAATGTTGATGCTTTTGGAAAGGTAATATGTGTATCCATTTCAACTTGGCATTTTAAAGATTGTGGAATGAGGTGAAAATAATGATTAAGTTGATGTATGCATTTAAATGGTATGTTTAGTGATTTTTCTTGAGGTATATGTTGATGAATGGTTATTTTGGTTCATGGTTAATGTCATAAAAGTGTTAATGAATGAATTGGGTAGGTATTGAAAATGAAATGGCATGTTTAACAGAATTGGCATAGGTAAGGATATGCATTTGGAATGATTTAGTTGGTAGGCCCTAATGACATTGAAATGCTTAGGTTTAATTGATGTATATGTAGTGGATGTCTTGTTATGAAGTTGAATTTGAGTTTTTGAACTTGTTTGGCATGTTTTTGGTATGTTTTGATTCAATTGAATTTGGTATTTGCTGAGCATATTGATAGCTTTGGTTGGAAACTTTGAAATAGGTACCAAATGGTTTATTTTTACCAAAAACAAAGCCCACGTTCCAATGACCAACCCACCTCGTCACAACGTTGGCCGACAGTGAGTCACATTGCAATGTTGGGTGGCTTGAGGTCACGACGTGACATACTATTTGGTGACGTGACATTGTTAACCCTAAACTTTTAAAACTTTGCAATTTGGTCCCATCTCTAGTTCAGATTTACAAAATATCATTCGTAAGCTGGATTAAGACTTAAAATGAGTTGTTTAACATAATTTTGAATGTAATTAAATGTTGATTACATGTGTAAATAATTATATTTTGTCTGATTGATTGTAGTTGCTTCGGCAACGACTGTGGCATCCTATAGCTTGGACCCGACGATCGCGTCAGATGAAGAGTGTTACAGACATTGTAACACACCTTACCCGTATTCAACGCCGGAATAGGGTACGAGGCATTACTAAGCTTACACGCAATCAACCATGCAATTTAGAAACTTCACTTTTCTCTCCAATTTCAAACTTTTACTAACACTTCCTAAACAAGCTTACGAGGCATAATTTACGGTTTAGGAATTGTTCGAAATCAAATTGAGCTCCTTTGAAGCTCTCTGGAAGACCTTAGAAAATTTTCTCTAAACAGTCCACACGCCCGTGCGACATATCACACGCCCGTGTTCCACACCCGTATGGAAATATTTATCAATTTGAACCTACAGAGGTTTTCACATGGCCGAACACACGCCCGTGTCCTTGGCCCGTGTCCCTCACATGGCCTCGACACGCCCTTGTCTTAGCCCATGTGCCAAAACCTTGGCATTCGATTTCTGACATCATCAATCCAAAAATGTCACACTGCCTGAGCACACACATGTGTCCTTCGACCGTGTGGCGAATTAAATTCCAATTTCAGGTGCAGACTTCACACGACCTGGGCACACGCCCATGACCATGGCCGTGCCTACCACATGGCTTAGACACACTGTCGTGTCTCTGCCCGTGTGTTTACTACTGAGCATACTGACTTGTAAAACTAACATGCAGGGGACACATGGCCTAACCACACGCCCATGGGGCTGACCGTATGTCATACACGGCCTAGACACACGCCCGTGTGTCTACTCGTGTGTACAACAATAAGGCTATTTCCTAAGCTCTTTTTATCACCCTAACTCATACAATCATAAATCTCATTCAACCATCAACCCATTCATGCATACCTTAACCAAGCAACCCAATCATACATCATACACATTCATGAATAACCTCATCTTTTAATATATCAATAATAATGAGCCATCAACTATGACCTTATACAAAAGAGTTCATCTTTAAAAGAGCCATCACACTTGGCCAAGACAACATGTAATTTCACTAAGTCTAGCCCCTATACATGCCATACTCAAAATGCTAAGTCTAAATATACCAAGATGTGTTGATAGTGTGGGTGATCTTCCGATTATCTTCGTATCCCGAGCTGGCTATTTGACACTATAAAACAAGGGAAAAGAAAGGGAGTAGGCTTTAAACTTAGTAAGTCTACATGTAAACAATAAGCATCATACCATATGCTAAGCAATCACAAACATTACATATTGTGTAAGAACAATTCACATTTTCATAATCATGCTTACTCATCTCATCTCTTACCACATTCCAACCATATAACATATATATTGCTCACATTTACCCTACACTTATCACCACAAAGCCACATGAAATATTTACTTAGACAAGTTTCTCGATAAACCCTTCGGAATAACACTAGGTAACCGGTGGTTTCGCACATTGCCCACCATTAATCAATAATGGGGTGGTATCGCACATAGCCCACCAACAAGAATAATTACAGTGGTTTCACACATAGCACACCAAATAATATAAACGATGGTATCGCACACAACCCATCGTGAATAAATAATAAGGTGGTATCGCACACAGCCCACCAACAATGATAATTACGGTGGTATCACACATAGTCCACCAAATAATAATTACAGATATTTATCCGTACTTACATTTCTATTCCGAGGTTCATACGAGAATTACTCATTATCAATCATTTTCAATCAATCTCACCAATAAGTAATTTCATCCATATAGTGCATCAATAGGTAACAACATATGTATTAAAGATGTATCGTTTTCACATAAACTTACCTCAATGCAAAATGTGTTAATTGATGGTTTAGTCCGTAACCTTGCCTTTTCCACGGTCAAGGTTGTTTCTGCACTTTGCTTGATCTATAATAATAAAATTCACTCATTCAATCACCACATAACTCATGACAATTCAAAATTTTCTACATAGGCAAAAATGACCATTTTGCCCTTATACTTTGGCAAAATTACGATTTTTCCCCTAGGCTCGTAAATTGTTTTTCATCATATTTTCTCATTAAACAAGCCTAGATGAACATTTATTTCTCGTATAACAACTCACAAAACCAATCATTTCATGCATTTATTACTCAATTACAATCTTTACAAATAAGTCCCATTTAGGTGTTTTTATGGAAAAACCTTTCACAAAAGTTATTCCTTAACCCACCAACATTCATTTTCTTCCATAAAAACTCAGCAAACAACATAAACACTACCACGGAAAATCCCTAAACTTTCAACCATTTTACAAAATAGTCCATCATTAGCTAGCTTAATATTTAGGGATTCCAAAAGTACAAAAATTATCAAGAAAGACCTCAAAAATCACTTACTTGCAAAGGAATAGCTTGGCTGAAATTTTGACCTCCAAAAACCTCTATTTTCTCTTCAAATTTTCGGTGGAAGAAGAAAGAAGAATAGTAAAAAATGATATCTCCTTCATTTATCTTATTTTATTCATTTTTAGTCACCTAATGATAAACCGTAATAGTAACATATTTTAAGCCCACATTTAGCATGCTTTTGGATGATTTATCCCTTGAATTATATAATTTGGTGCTCTTAATCCTTTAATTTCATGTTCTATGCTCAGGAGAGCATAGGAAGATGAAAAGAATGAGGAACGGGTCCAAAACAGAGTAAATGGGCCATATCACGAAATTGACACGGCCTGGGCCCAAGACCACACGGCCATGCCTCATTAATAGACTCAAACACGGCCTGGCCACGATTCACACGGGCGTGTGCCATAGGCGTGTCCCTGACGTGAGAAAGAAGAGTTTCATTCGGATTAGGGTACCTAGAGGCAAAGAAAGCCATTCCAAAAGCCTATATAAACACCCTAGAGGCCAACCTTCAGGGGGCATTCAGTAAGGCCAAAGAGCTGAGCCAGAGAGGTCAGAATTGTGGAATTTAGTCGAAGAAAGCCAGTTGATTCATCTCAAGAAGCCGGAGTTATACTCAAGACGGAAGATCTCTCTTCAATTCCTTTAGGGAGTTTTAGGGTTTTTCTTATGTTTTGTTTTATCTTTTCTTCTGAGATGTATTCTTTTATTATTATAAACTAAACCCTTAGATACCTGAGGGGGATGAAACCTAGATGAATCTTGTTATTGATTGCTGAACTATATGATAAATACTTGATTTGTTCTTAATTATGTGTTCTTAATTCTTGTTTTGATATTTTTGGGATATTGATTCAAGTATTGATGTGCTTAGGTGGAGGAGTAAAAGTCCCTGCCTAAGAGTAGATCTAGCATAATTAAGCGAGGTTGATCGCACGCCTAGACATAGGGTGACGAGATTTTGCCAGATTAGGGTGAAACTTAATATGGGAGACCATATATCGAGTTAATGCAATTCTAGGGGCTTTAATTAGAAAGAGATTTCAATTAATCAACCTAGGGTTAGACGTTAGTAGCCTCGATGGAGGTATTAATATAACTTAGGGAATCCTACGGATCAAGTCAAGTGAATAAATCGTCTGGTTCAAAGTTAGATAACAAGTAAAGTCTAGGTGGATTCTTCCTCGGGTATTGTCTTAATCAATTGGTTTTTCCCAAAGTATTCTTCCCAATTTCATTCTCTTTGTCTTTGCATCTTTAGCTTAGTTGTTAGTTAATTTTAGATTAGAAAAAAATTCCTTCGATTCTTAGGCTAGATAATAAAAAGAAAGTTAGTATTAGTACTTTAGGTTTCTTTGGGTTCGACAATCCGGTCTTGCCACAGCTATATTGATGTTCGATAGGTGCACTTGCCTCAAGTCATTGTCACAGTTAGTTTCTAGGCTCGATCATTCTTTTTATAAATTTTTAAGACTCTGACATAACGATCAAGTTTTTGGCGCCGTTGCCGGGGAACTAGAACATTAAGAAAGCTTAATTTTTATTACTTTAGCCATATTATATTTATTTTATTTTTGCAATTAAATTTCATTTTCATTTTTCTAAATTTTCTTCTTTTGTTCCTTTCAGGTACCTCTAGTTTATGACTAGAAGGAACCCAACAAGACCCCTGATTTACGATAGTGATATTGAAGGTACTGTTCGCAAAAATCGTAGAGAAATAAGGTGAAGCTTAAACTACATAGAAGAAGAGCAAGAAGCTGAAATCAATACCACCGAAGAGATGGCTGAGAATAATCCGCTACCTCTAGAGGCAGCCGAACATCATGCTCCTCGAACTATGTATGATTATGCTAAACCTAATTTAACAGGAACTGAGTCAAGTATTGTTAGGCCTACTATTGCTGCAAATAATTTTGAATTGCAACCTAACACTATACAGATGATACAACAGTTTGTTCAGTTTGATGGTTTGCAGGATGAGGATCCTAACACACACTTAGCGAATTTTCTAGAATTCCATGATACCTTAAAAATAAATGGCGTTTCTGATGATGCCATCTGTCTTCGGTTATTTTCCTTCTCCTTTAGAAATAAAGCCAAACAGTGGTTGCATTCTCTTCCATGAGGGGTCAATCACTACATAGGATCAGATGATAGAAAAATTTTTATTAAAATATTTGCCGCCGGCCAAAACGGCCAAGTTAAGGAATGATGTCTCTTCTTTTGTGCAGATGGATTTAGAGACACTTTACGATGCATGGGAGAGATACAACGATTTGTTGAGAAGGTGCCCACACCACGGATTACCTTTGTGGCTACAGGTCCAGACTTTCTACAATGATGTGAACCCCTCAACAAGGCAATTAATTGATTCAGCAGCTAGCAGAATGCTGAATAACAAAACTCTTGAAGCAGCCTACGAGTTTACAGAGGAGATGTCATTGAATAACTATCAGTGGCAAGTTACAAGGACAAGGCCAGCAAAAGCAGGCGGAGTTTTCAAGCTCGACGCAGTAACCATGCTATCAAATCAGGTAGAGACGCTAAATAAAAAGATTGATGGTTTGTGTTCCTCGCAGGTACATCCAGTTATGCAATGTGAGACAAGTGGAGGCATGGCGAATCCTGAGTACGCACCCTATGGACAGGGAATGGAGAGTGAACAAATGAACTATATGGGTAACAATTTTCGATCTCAAAATAACCCTTAGAGTAATACTTATAATCCTGGCTGGAGGAACCACCCCAATTTTTCATGGGGTGGTCAAGGAAATCAAAGACAACAACCACCCCAAAACTTCCAACAATAGCCCTACCCACAGGAAAAGAAGCCGAACCTTGAGGAGATGCTGACAAAATTCATAGCAATCTCAGAAACTCGTATCCAGAATATAGAAACAAAACTTGAAAAACAACAGACATCGACACAGGAGCTCAAAGATCAAATAGGGCAACTTGCTAAGCTGATCTCTGAAAGAGCACAAGGAAGCCTACCAAGCAACACCGAGACTAACCCAATGGAGCAAATTCAAGCCATAACAGCTCAAGATAGTGAAGGGTTAGACGACCCCAATTTCAGGCAAGAGAATTTGGTAGAATAAGGTAAGGTTGAGATGCCAGATTCTAGGAAATTTTTAAAGAAGCTATTGACGAACAAACAAAGGATAGACGAGGCATCGCATGTGGAACTAAACGCAATGTGCTCGGCAGTTTTGTAAAATAGACTACCACGAAAATTAAAAGATCCAGGGAGTTTTACAATTCCATGCTTAATTGGTAGTTTATCTATTGATAATGCGTTAGCTGATTTAGGAGCGAGCATAAATGTCATGCCTTATAAAATGTTTAAACAACTAGGTCTAGGGAAACCCAAACAAACTAGGATGAGCATTCAATTAGCTGATAAAACTGTTAGAATTCCTAAGGGTATAATCGAAGATGTACTCGTAATAATTGATAAATTTGTATTCCCAGTAGACTGTCATTTTAGACATGGATGTGGACAACACAATCCCCTTAATTTTAGGAAGACCATTTTTAGCAGCTGTCAGGACTAAAATTGATGTCGACATAGGTGAACTCATACTCTGTGTAGGTGATGGGATAGTCACTCATCAAGCTCTCGATTTAGCTAGGACATCGAATAATCAAGTTGAGAACATAAATTCTATTCATAACCATTCGGTTAAACCTTCTTTTCAGGAAGCACCACAAAAGAACACAATTGAACCCGATCCTAAACCCCGTGCCAACAAAGAAATAACTCAGGAGGAACGAAGGTTTCAGATCGATGAATTAGATGAATGGAAGGCACATTTCAAGGAAAAACTAGGGATACACGAAGCAGAATCAAAGCCACTTTATGGGACAGAAAAATTCAAAATCAGAGATCATGTATTGTTAGATAAAGCAGACCCACGAATATCCCCTCCTGATCCTAATACAAACAAAGAAATCCCTTTTAAGGTCATCAATGTTTTCCCATACGGAACAGTCGAGGTAAGTAATCCTATATTCGACACTTTCAAAATAAGTGCTACTAACTTGAACTATATACTGTTCGTAAGACAGATAGCATGAGAGAGGATGTTCAACTCTTCAAACCACCATGAATATGCGAATGAGAGGTAAGTCTAGCTTAAGACTATAAATGAGCGCTTCTCGGGAGACAACCCGAACACTAACTCTATTAACTTTACACTCTTTTATTTTTATTTTTATTTCTACTTCAGCATCTAATTATAATCTAACTAAAAGTACAGATTTTCATTCCACACGGCCTTGCACACGACTGTGGCCGTGGCTATGTGGACACCACAAATCTCTGTACTGACAGGGCAGAGATGGTACGAGTCAGAATGAATCATATCTTCGAGTCACAGACTCTAACTACCATGCCATGGTCGTACGATGCAGCCATGGTCGACACTGTTAGATCATACATGGGCATGGCGACCTGAACATGGGCGTGGCAAAAGAAAACGAAGCACAACACGGCCGTGCGATACGGCCGTGTGACACAACACGCCCACGGTACACAGGCGTGGGGACGTACCAAACCTGAAAATTCTATTTAAACCCCCCTTTACTTCTTACATACTCCCAATCTCCTTTCTTCCATCCCATTCTTCAGATCTCTCCCTCCCCATACTTTTCTTCTTTAGTTATTCCCCAAACCCTTGAGCTACACCACATCTATGTCAAAGAAGCAGAAGGATCCAAGCATGGTCTCCTTGAGAGAGATCGATCTACATAAGTTCATGCCAACCGCTTCAGCTATTAGACAAGCCAAGGGTCTTTGAGGCCATTTAATTCTTCTTCTTCTTTACTCTTCTCCTTTATTTTCCTTATCTTTGACTCTCTTATGCTTAAATTAGTTCATTTTATTTTAGTTTCTTGGTTTTATGTTCTAAAGGCTGCTAGGGAATCACACCTAGACCACGACCACCACCCCACAACAATAAGGACTTGTCAGTCCATTCAGTTTTTCCTTTAGTTTAATTTCAATTTTTACACTATTTCTCTTTATATTTCTTGTCTTTAAATATATAATTATTTTATTTTAAATGTAGCTTAATATTTCCTGGCTAATTCTCTACGAGCTTCCCAATTTCTTCATCTAGCACAGAGCTCGGTAGCAGCCACCACACCTCGGGACTCCCAACTCAAGGAAACCATCTAAATTCAGGAAGTTTCACCTCTCCCGTTCTCTTAAATTTCATATATATCTTTGTACATTAAGGGCAATGTACATCTTAAGTGTGGGGGGTGAATATTTATTTCGAGAAAGTGCCTCACTTTTTGCATTATTCTCAAATCCCTAAATGGTATCTTGTCTTTAAGTAATTTTATCATATTATGATTAGAATGAAATTTCCTTTGATTTATGATGTTTTTTGATATGTTCTGGATTAAATCATTGATAATTGTGCAGTGATGATTTAAACTTTAGGAGACTAGAGAATCAAGCATGATGAGTCTATTTTGAAAAATTAAAATTTTGTTAGGTTGTCTACCTGAATCTAATTATTACCTTGAAGTTTGAAATTTACGAGGTTGACATCAAATAACCATAATTTTTGTGAGATTTTGATCCTTTTAGAGCATCCATTCTTTTATGCTCACTTTTTAATTATGAGTGTGTCAACATTGATTTGTTATTCTAGAACTTGCTTCGATTATACATGTCGAGACCACACCTTTGATAGAGATGATAAAGGCACCTAGGTTTTAACCCACTTACTCCACTAAAAGCCTACCTTCATAATTAACCCCTAGCGAACCCCTTTGATCCTAACAACCCATTTATTGACTCACCCACTAATATTAACCCAAAACCCTTTGTATTTGTTATCACCATTCCTTGACTACCCTTTCTGTCGAGATTTGATTTGATCGGTTGCCTAATTATTTTATTTCAATAGTTGAATTCATTTGTTATTATGTATTATGATTTGTTCTTAAAAAATGAAGTATATTCAATATTAGCTTTATGTAATTGAGCTTATACGTTTAAATTCCACATCTTGAGAAGAAGCTCATGTTATTAGTATTACAAGCTTTCAATTGATGTAATTATTTAAGAATAGTTCATTTTTCTAGTTAGGTAAATTGTCAAATCAATCTTGATTCTAACCTTCTAATTTAGCCTTTATCCACACTTTAACCCAAGCCCCATTACAACCCTTTTTAAAGACCTTTTGATTTGTGTAATCTCATTTTACAGTGGTGGAGATTTGATTTTCAGGCAAGCCTATGGGATTAACTTTTCATGTTTGACTTTTGAGATCTTAATTTTGAACCTTAAACACTTTGAGTGATTTGAGTGAATCTTTAGTGAGGATGTCAACTCTTGTCAATTTTGAATTAAAGGTAATTATTTAGGTAAGGGGAAACGCCTATGTTTTCATGCTATAAAAACTATGACTTTGATTGTTTGAATCTTTAAGACCCTTTTACTTAAAATATCAATGTATGAATTATCTTTGGAATTATGATGAAACATTATTGATGAATATTATAAATCAAGGAAGTTCGTTTTAATTGTGAGTTGAGAATTTTGCTTGAGGACAAGTAAAAGCTTAAGTGTGGGGGTACTTGATAAACATTAATAGTAACATATTTTAACCCCACATTTAGCATGCTTTGGGATGATTTATCCCTTGAATTATGTAATTTGGTGCTCTTAATCCTTTAATTTCATGTTCTATACTCAGAAGAGCATAGGAGGATGAAAAGAACGAGAAATGGGCCCAAAACGGAGTAAATGGGCCATATCACGAAATTGACACGGCCTGGGCCCAAGACCACACGGTCGTGCCTCATTAATAGACTCGAACACAGCCTGGCCACAATTCACACGGGCATGTGCCATGGGCGTGCCCCTGACGTGAGAAAGAAGAGTTTCATTCGGATTAGGGTACTTAAAGGCAAAGAAAGCCATTCCAAAAGCCTATATAAATACCCTAGAGGCCAACCTTCAGGAGGCGTTGATCACTGAAATCAAAGTCTTAAAATTTATGAAGAGAATGATCGAACCTGCAAACTAACTCTGACAACGATTAAAGGCAAGTGTACCTATCGAACAGTAGTATAGCTTAGGCAAGACCGGATTGTCGAACCCAAAGGAACTAAAAGTACTACTACTAACCTTCTTTTTATTATCTAGCCTAAAATAGGTGAAGTTGTTTAGAACTAACGAATACTAAGCTAAAGACGCAAAGACAAAAAAGAATGAATTATAAATAACTTGAGGGAATACTCACTTGATTTAAGACGATACCCTCAGGAAGAATCCACCTAGACTTCACTAGTTATCTAACACTGAACCATACGATTTATTCACTTGACTTGATCCGTAGGACTCCCTAACGTATATAATTCCTCTCTCGAGGTGAATAACATCTAACCCTAGGTTAATTAACGAAAATCTCTTTCTCACTTAATAACCCCGTAGAATAGCAGTAAATCGATCTATGGATTCCCATATTAGGTTTCACCCTAATCCGGCAAAATCTCGTCACCCTATCTCTAGGCACGCGAATGACTCCGCTTTAATTATGCTAGATCTATTCTTAAGCAGGGACTTTTGCTCCTCCACCTAAGAACATCTGACTTGAGTCAATATCCCGGAAACATTAACACAAGAATTAAGCGCACATAGTTAAGAACAAATCAAGTATTTATCTTATAGTTCAGAAAATAATAACAAGATTCATCTAGGTTTCATCCTCTTCAGGTATCTGAAGGGTTTAGTTCATGACAAATAAAGAAAATATCTCAGAAGAAAAGATCAAACAAAACATAAGAAATCCCTAGAACTCCCTGAAGGAATTGAAGGAGAGATCCACCGTCTTGAGTAGAATTCTGGCTTCTAGAGATGGATCAACTGGCTATCTTCGAGTGATTCCCACAACTCTGACCTTTTCGGCTTGGCTCCTTGGCCTAGCTAATCGTCCTCCTTTCAGATAACACTTAGGGGGTTTATATAGGCTCTTGAAATGTGTTTTTTCACCCCAAAGTATACAAATCTGAATGAAATTACTTTTTGCCACGATAGGGACACGGCCATGTCACACTCCTGTGTGACTAGTCTTCAAGCCGTGTTCGGACTTCTTTAATGAGGCACGGCTGTGTGACTTGGGGGTAAGGCCTTGTTCTAGATGATCAATGTGGCACGGCCGTGTGGGCTTAAGTCCAGGCCGTGTGGATTTCGTGATATGGCCCATTTACTCCGTTTTGGGCCCGTTTTATGTTCTTTTCGTCCTGGGGTGCTTTCCTGGGTATAAGACATGAAAAGAAAAGATTAAGAGCACCTTTTTATATCAATCGAGGCTTAAATCATCCAAAAGCATACTAAATGTAGGATTAAAATATGTTGCTTTTACGGTTTATCAAATACCCCCACACTTAAGCTTTTGCTTGTCCTCAAGCAAAATTCTCAACTTACAATTAAAACAAACTTTCCATGATTCATAATTCCTATCAATAATGTCTCATCATAATTCATAGATAATTTATACATGGATGAGTTAACTCGAAGAGTCCTAAAGATTCAAACAGTCAAAGTCAAATATTTGTAGCATAAAAACGTAGGTGATTCCCCTTATCTAAATAATTACCTTTGATTCAAAATTGACAAGGATTGACATCCTCACTAAAGTCACTCAAATCACTCGAGGTGTTTAAGGTTCAAAATTAAGCTCTCAAAAGTCGAACCTGAAAAGTTAATCCCATAGACTTGCCTGAAAATCAAATCTCTGCCACTATAATATGAGATGATACACAAATCAAAAGGTCTTTAACAGGGTTGTAATGGGGCTAGGGTTAAAGGGGTGGATAAAGGTTGAATTAGAAGGTTAGAATCGAGACTGACTTGACAAGTTGCCTAACTAAAAATATAAACTAATCCTCAATAATTACATCAATTGAAAACTAATAATACGAGCTTTTTCCTCAAGATGTGGAATTTCAACATGTAAGCTCACTTAATAGAACTAATACTGAATATACTTCATTTTTTTCTTAAGAACAAATCATAAAAGATGAATTCAATTACTGAACTAATTTAATTAGGTAACTTAATCAAATCATATCTCGATCAAAGGGTAGTCAAAAGGAATGGTGATAACAAATACAAAGGGGTTTTGGGTTAATAGTATCTAGTGAGTCAATAAAAAGGGTTGTTAGGATCAACGGGGTTCACTAGGGGTTAATTTATGGAGGTAGGCTTTTTAGTGGAGTGAGTTAAATCCTAGGTTCCTTTATTATCTTTGTATATCAAATCATAGATGTGGTCTCAACATGTATTATCGAGGCAAGTTCTAGAATAACAGTTCATAGTTGACAAAATCATAATCAATAAAGTGAGCATGGAAAAGAATATATGCTCTAATAGGCTCAAAATCTCACAAAAATTATGGGTGTTTTGACATCAACCTTGTAAATTTCAAACTTCCAGATAATATTCAGATTCAGCTCAACAACCTAGCAAAGATTTTAATTCCGAAAAATAAACATATCATGCTCGATTCTCTAATATTCTTCTAATTTAATCATCAATGCACAATTAACTATGACTTAATCTAAAACATATTAATAAAAATCATAAACCATCAGAAATTTCATTCTAATTAGTAATATGAGGAAATTACTTAAAAACAAGACTAAATTCAGGGATTTGAGAATAATGAAGAAAGTTAGGCCGGATTTGAGAATAATACAGAAAGTTAGGCCCTTTCTTCAAATAAATATTCACCCCCCACACTTAAGATGTACTTTGCCCTCAATGTACAAAGACAGATATAAAATTTAAGAGTGAGGGAGAGGTGAAACTTCCTGAATTACGGATGAGATCCCAGAGTTGGAGGAGTCGGTCTAGATGATGATCCTGAGCTAGATGAAGAAATTGGGGAGCTCGTAAATAGTTAGCCAGGAGTTATTAAGACACTTTTAAAGTAAACGAAATATATAACTAAAAAACAAGAAAGAAAAAGAAAAGGAGACTAAGAAGGAAAATAAACTAAGACTGGAAGATAAAAGGGCTTGAGAATCATTATTGGTAGATGGTTCGTGAGGTGGGTGTGACTTCTAAGGTGACGGAGGTGCTGGTGGTGGCGGAAGTGGTGTGATTCCCAAGTAGCCTTTACAACCTAACACTAAGAAATTAAATTATGTTAAACTAGATTAAGCATAAGATTGTAACACCCCAAACCCGGTCAACACACCACGACCGAATCTGGTATGTTACGGAGTGAAAATAGTTTGAAAACACAAGTGCGTCGGGAAATTTTCAAAAAACTCTTTGATCATTTAGAAAGGGTAGAATTTCCTGTTTAAGGTGATGTTGAAATCATGTGATTGTTGTTTTAAAACCTATGCTTGAAAATTTACTTGATATTACAAATTTTAGGAAAAACATTTGATACCTATTTTAGAAAAACCTTTAATATTTGCTAAAATGAAATGTGACAAGTATAATCAAGTTAGAAATCATTTGCTTTGAAGTTGTTTGAATCATTAAGTTATAAAAACATCCAAGTTACCTTATATTATGTGAACTTGGTTACTCGACGGTAACGTTTGAAAATCCGAAGTATTGTAGTTTTAGAAAACCTTGCTTTTACCGGTTAATCTTTATCAAATCCGTAAATCTAGTATATATATATAGTATAGGCAGAATAAAAACAAGTAATAACAAAACCCAAAATGAACTTAGCGGCCTTATTACAAAACCAAACCAAATTTAAGGAAAATGGATAAACCGAAATAGTAAGTTAAAGTCAAAAACCCAAAAACAAATTTGCATGGCCACCTCGAATCCTCCCCGGCTCCATATCCGCGATCTATGCCTCATCTGCAAAATATAAGGGAAGGGGTGAGTCACCAAGACTCAGTGTATAAATCCCCAACCCGGGTATTTAAGCACTCACACAGATCATCAGTAAAACATGCAGATTATGCAACCCATAACCTAGCCATCCAGTCTCCTTTAACTACCCCGTGTGGTCAAAACCACTGGTGGTCAAAACCACTGGTGACCGAAGTCACAAATATACATCGTTGTGGTCAAAACCACTGGTGACCGTAGTCACAAATCAAGTGATGGGGCCAACCCATCGTGTGGTCAAAACCACTAATGACAATCCCTTAATATATCATGTGGGGCCAACCCACTGTGGCACTAAACCACTGGGACAAGTCACAATATCCATGTGTGGTCAAAACCACTGGTGACCGTAGTCACTAATATCAATCGTGTGGTCAAAACCACTGGGACTTAGTCACAGATAATAATAGTGTGGTCAAAACCACTGGTGACTGTAGTCACAAATCAGTTGATGGGGCTAACCCATCTTGTGGTCAAAACCACTGGTGACAGTCCAAAAAGATCATCCCCCTCCTCTCATTAATCCCATCATCGTCATGCTCATATCATACGTGTCATACCCTCATATATCATGCATTTATGTATAACATGGCATTTTAACAGAACATGATAACATAACCAAATATACATCGTAAATCATATAGTAGAGGACTTACCCGGAATCCGAGCTTATGCCCACAAGGCAAAGTCGCTAATATCAAAGGTTGTACAGTAACATAATAAGCATCGTTAAACTAATAAAGTGTGTAAGCATTTACACACCTGACTATATGTGTAGTTCTAACACGAAATCCTGAACCTATACGATACTACAAGATCCTGAAACGTACGCCCTCACTGCACCTACAATCGGCCAACACTGATACCTACAAACGATTAGCCTTCGGCTTTTGAACGAATAAGGAATAGATCCAAATGTTGAACCCTTACCTAGATCGGAAATCGAAACCCGAAGATCCACTGTGTTAGACTGCACTTCTCCCTACAATCGGCCTTAACACAATCACTATGAATCATAGGGCCATTCGACCATGGCATAAAACCCAAAAGAAGAGAAGAGTTGCCGCACCCTTACCTTAATGATAGATCCGACTAATCCAACACCAATGTTCTGCACCCCTAAAGGATGTTAAAGGTTTCGATTCCCTCAAAGAACAATAACAGAGTTTTTAATACTTAGATCTATTCACGGAAAAGGAATGGAAGAGAAGTGAGTTTCGGTCACTACACAAATCGGCCAAGAAAAGAAAAAGATAACACTTACCAAAAGATTCGGCCACAACCCCCAAAAGCACACTTGATTTCGGCACTTAAGGTGATGAAGAGAAGTCGCGCAAAGAGAAAGAAAGAACACTTAGAGTATTCAGCCAAGAAGAGAACATCACCAAGGGTTCGGCTTTTGAAAGTGATATAATTGAAAGAAGAAGGTAAAATGGACAAGAAGAGATTCGGCAAAGAGAAAGAAAAACTTTCGGCACAAGAGACTTAGAAGAAGAAAGATGTCGATAGAAGGGAGGGGTGTTGGTTTCGGCTTGGAGCAAAGATAAGAAAAGCAAAGATAAACAATAATGGATTCGGCAAGGAGAGTGAAAGAAATTTCGGCACAAAAAGGGAATTGGAAAAGAAAGGAAAAGAAGAAGATGTGACCAAGGTGATTTTAGCTTGAACCAAATAAGAAGAAGAAGAGCACAAGAGGTGGATTTAGCAATAGGCTACCCCAAGTGAACCGAAAAGAAAAGCAGAAGATGGCTACTGAGATTTCGGCTATACAACAAATAATGCACTAATGGCTTAATTTTGACACTAATTCGACAAAGAAAGAACCCCCCCTAACTAGCCGAAATACTCCTCTAACCCACCATAAACATTCGGCCACCACCTAAAAGCTCCACAAACCGACTACACTTCCTTCCCCCTAGAGTTCAAATTCGGCCAACCTCCTTCAAGCTCTCCCATCCACTCATTCAAACAAATTTGAATGAGTCAACTCCAAATTTTTCTCCCTTCCATCCATTTCAAAAGAGTTTCACCTGAGCACTCCTCTTCCTGCTTGTGGCGTCAAAAATAAGTAGAAAAGGAGAGGTTTCTGCAGCTCGAACCCAAGCTCCCTTCCCTTGCTTGTGGCGTCATCTCCTTGGTGCCTAAGTGGCGCCTCCTTGCCACTTTTCCACTTGATTCCTTGTGTCTAGATCTTCAAACAAATTCCTTTAACCCCTACTTCCTCTAGCTCCTACTTCTTAAGGGCTAAAACAAAAATTTTGGCCATGACCCAGGACTAACCCGAGGTCATGCCTAGACCCCAAAACACATCAAACCAACACAACAGACATACCATCACATGCAAACACATACAAAATGAAGAGACCCCGGTTTAAGGATGTTACAAAGATTGTCAAAGAGAAGGAAATTGAAGCAAAAGAGAAAAGAAAAATAAGAACTAAATGGTCTCAAAGACCCTTGGCTTGTTGTTTGGATGAAGCGGCTGGCATGAGCTTCTGTATAGGGGTCACCCTTGGTGAGATTGTGCTTGGCTTCTTCCTCTTCTTCGACATGGTTTTGGTGTTACTGAAGGGTTGGAGAGACTTGTTATGGAGGGGAAATCTAAGGAGGGAATAAGAAAAGAGGTGTGAAGTAGAAGAATGGAGAGGGGGGTTGGTGTTTAAAAAGAGGCTCAAATTTGGTACATTCCCACACCCGTGGTCTGAAGGCGTGTCAATGCACACGGCCACTTAGCATGGCCGTGTGTCTAGGCGTGTTGTTTCTCCATGCCCGTTTTTCAGCCGGCCACGCTCGTAGGGCACAAGTCAGTAAGTTGGCACGATTTTTAGGTATGGGCATGTTCTGCCCGTGGCTTGCAAGTCAGTAGCTTCACACGGTCGTAGGGCGCGGCCGTGCCACTTTGTCGGTGCCCGTGGGGGAGTGGTTGGATCCGTGACGTCGAGAATTAGGTGGGATTTGATTCGAACTGCCTTTGCTATGTCAGTATGGGGATTCTGGTGGTCCACACAGCCACGGCCACGGCCGTGTGTAAGCCCGTGTGGCTTGGAAATCTACCCCTTTTTGTTAGTTTAAAACTAAATTTTCAGAAAAGAAAGAGGGAAAGAAATCAAAATGTGAAAATACATTGGGTTAGTGCTCGGGTTGCCTCCCGAGAAGCGCTCGTTTATAGTCTTAAGCTAGACTTTTCTTGTAAAAAAAATCAGGGAGGTTTAAAGGTTTGAATATCTTCCCTCATGCTTACAGTTCTACTTTCTTGATAAAATTTAAGTCGAGAAGCGTTTACCTTAAAAGTGTCGAATGTTGGATTGCTTACCTCGACTGTTCCGTGTGGAAAGATTTTATGTACCTTTAGATGAATTTCTTTCTTTACTTTCAGGTCTGATGTGGTGATGCGAGGGTCGGCTTTGTCTAACAGCCCCTGATCTCCTATTTTGAACTGATTCAATGTTCCTATGAGCTCTTCTGGGGGCTCCTTAGGTTTTACTTCGTTTTTTTCCTGTTCCTCTTTGATTTGTGTTTCTTGCTCTTTTGAATTGTCAACCTTAAGGCTTTGTTCCTTATGTAATTCTTCTTTGTTGGTGCTAGGTTCGTGATTTGGCTCAGGTTTGTATCCTTGTAGTGTTTCCTGCGATGAAGGTTCCATAAATTGATTATCAACTGGATTGAGTTTCTTACCTTCATCGATTGTTGTCCTGGCCGAGACAAGAGCTTGAAGACTGATTGATTCGTCGCCTACACAAAGTATGAGTTCTCTCATGGCAACATCAATTTTAGTCTTGGCAGTTGCTGGGAAGGGTCTTCCTAAAATTAAGGGGATTGAATTATCCTCATCCATGTCTAAGAAAAAAAATCTACTGGGAAAACAAATTTATCGATTTTGATAAGAACATTTTCGATAATGCCCTTAGGAATTCTAACAATTTTATCAGCTAATTAACTACTCATCCTAGTTTGTTTGGGCTTCCCTAGACCTAGTCGTTTAAACAATGTATAAGGCATGACATTTATACTTGCCCCTAAATCAGCTAACACATTATCAACATTTAGTCTACCAACTAAACAAGGAATAGTAAAACTCCCTAGATCTTTTTGCTTCCGCGGTAGTCTATTCTGTAACATTGCTGAGCATACTGTATTCAATTCCACATGTGGCTCTTCATCTGATTTGCGTTTGTTCGTTAAGAGCTGTTTTAAAAATTTCCTCGAATTTGGCATCTAAAAAAGGGCTTCAAGAAGAGGTAAGGTAATATGTAATTTCTTTAAAAGTTTAATAAACTTACCAAACTATTCTTCTGTATCATCTCTTTTCATTACTTCGGGGTAAGGTATGCGAGGTTGGTATTCTTTGATTTCTGGTTTTGGCTTTTCCTGTGTTGCCTCAACTTTTCCTTCATCTACCTCGTTCTTTTGTATTGGATTAGGTTCGTCTACCCCTATCTATTATGAGCTGTGATGGCTTGGATTTCCTCCTTTGATTTAATCTTAGTGTTACTCGGTAGACGTCCTTGCGGTCGTTTGGACATTAACTTTGCAAGTTGTCCGACTGCTTTAGTGACTTCCCCTAATGACTTAGTAAGTTCCCCAATTCGGGTCTTGGTCTCCTCAACCGATGTTTGTTGACTTTTAAGTGTTTTCTCGGTATCTTGGAGACAATTTTCTGTGCTTGCCATAAATTTTGTCAGTATCTCTTCGAGGTTTGGCTTTTTCTCTTGTGGATATGGCTGATTTTGGAAATTTTGAGGAGGTTGTTGTCTTTGATTTCATTGACCTCCCCATGAAAAATTTGGGTGGTTCCTCCAACCTGGATTGTAACTATTACTATAAATATTATTATTGGATCTGAAATTATTACCTATATAGTTCATATATTCGCTCTCTGCGTCCGGTTGGTAGGGTGGGTACTCAGGATTCACCACAGTTCCACTTGCGTTGCACTGCATGACTAGGTGTGCCTGCAAAGAACATAAACTATCAAGCTTTTTATTTATCATCTCTATCTGTGTTGATAGTGTGGTCACTGTATCGAGGTTGTAAACTCCGGCTAATTTTTTCGGTTTAGTGCTTGTAACTTGCCACTGATAGTTATTCAGTGACATCTCTTCAACGAACTTGTAGGCTGCTTCAGAAGTTCTGTTGTTCAGAGTTCTACCGACGGCTAAATCAATTAATTGCCTCGTTGAGGGGTTTACACCGTTATAGAAGGTTTGGACTTGTAGTCATAAGGGTAAACCGTGGTGCGGACACCTTCTCAAAGATCTTTGTATATCTCCCATGCGTCGTATAAAGTCTCTAAATCCATCTGCACAAAAGAAGAGATATCATTCTATAATTTGGATGTTTTGGCCGGTGGGAAATATTTTAATTTCGGTCATTTGTCCCCATGTAGTGATTGACCCTCGTGGTAACGAGTTTAACAACTATTTGGCTTTATTTCTTAATGAAAAGGGAAATAACCGAAGACGTATGGCATCATCTGAAACGCCATTTATTTTGAAGGTATCACAGAACTCTAAAAAATTAGCTATATGAGTGTTTGGGTCTTCACCCTGTAAACCATCAAATTGAACAAATTGTTGAATCATTTGTACTGTGTTAGGCTTTAATTCAAAATTGTTAGTAGCTATAGCAGGCCTAACAATACTTGATTTTGCTCCTGTTAAATGTGGTTTAGCATAATCAAACATAGTACGTGGAGCATTATTTTCTCCCACGTCATGTGGTTGTGGATTATTCTCGTCCATCCCTTCAGTAGGATTGGATCTACCTTCTTGGTCTTCCTCTGTGTAATTTAGGGCTTGCCTGATTTCTCTGCGAGTCCTACGAACGGTAGCTTCAATTTCACTATCGTATAATAGTGGTCCTTTCGGGTTCCTTCTAGTCATGAACTAGAGGTACCTGCTAGGAGAAGAAAGAAAGAAAATTTAGCAAAATCAAAATTTAACCTAAAAAAAATAAAATTACGAAAAATAAAAATAATGGCTAAAGTAATAAAAATAGGGCTTTCTTAATATTTTAGTTCCCGGTAACGACGCCAAAAACTTGATCACTGAAATCAGAGTCCTAAAATTTATAAAGAGAATGATCGAACCTGCAAACTAACTCTGACAACGATTAAAGGCAAGTGTACCTATCGAAAAGTAGTATAGCTTAGGCAAGACCGGATTGTCGAACCCAAAGGAACTAAAAGTACTACTACTAACCTTCTTTTTATTATCTAGCCTAAAATAGGTGAAGTTTTTTAGATCTAGCGACTACTAAGCTAAAGACGCAAAGACAAAAAGAATGAATTGGGAATTAACTTGAGGGAAGACTCAGTTGATTTAAGACGATACCCTTAGGAAGAATCCACCTAGACTTCACTTGTTATCTAACACAGAACCATACGATTTATTCACTTGACTTGATCCGTAGGACTCCCTAACGTATATTAAACCCTCTTTCGAGGCGAATAACGTCTAACCCTAGGTTAATTAACAGAAATCTCTTTCTTACTTAATAACCCTGTAGAATAGCAGTAAATCGATCTATGGATTCCCATATTAGGTTTCACCCTAATTCGGCAAAATCTCGTCAACCTATCTCTATGCGCGTGAACGACTCCGCTTTAATTATGCTAGATATATTCTTACACAGGGACTTTTGCTCCTCCACCTGAGAACATCTGACTTGAGTCAATATCCCGGAAATATTAACACAAGAATTAAGCGCACATAATTAAGAAAAAATCAAGTATTTATCTTAAAGTTCAGAAAATAATAACAAGATTCATCTAGGTTTCATCCCCTTCAGGTATCTGAAGGGTTTAGTTCATAACAAATAAAGAAAACATCTTAGAAGAAAAGATAAAACAAAATATAAGAAATTCCTAAAACTCCCTGAAGGAATTGAAGGAGAGATCGCCGTCTTGAGTAGAATTCTAGCTTCTAGAGATGGATCAACTGGTTATCTTCGAGTGATTCCCACAACTCTGACCTTTTCAGCTTGGCTCCTTGGCCTAGCTAACTGCCCTCCTTTCAGGTAACACTTAAGGGGTTTATATAGGCTCTTGGAATGTGTTTCTTCGCCCCAAAGTATCCAAATCCGAATGAAATTGTTTTTTGCCATGATAGGGACACGGCCATGTCACACGTCCTTGTAACTAGTCTTCAAGCCGTGTTCGGACTTCTTTAATGAGGCACGACCGTGTGACTCAGGGGTAAGCCCGTGTTCTAGATGATCAATGTGGCACGGCCGTGTGGGCTTAAGTCAGGCCGTGTGGATTTCGTGATATGGCCCATTTACTCCGTTTTGGGCCCATTTTATGTTCTTTTCGTCCTCGGGTGCTTTCTTGGGTATAAGACATGAAAAGAAAGGATGAAGAGCACCTTTTTATATCAATCGAGGCTTAAATCATCCCAAAGCATACTAAATGTGGGATTAAGATATGTTGCTTTTACGGTTTATCAGGCATTCAGCAAGGCCAAAGAGCCGAGCCAGAGAGGTCAGAATTGTGGAATTTACTCGAAGAAAGCCAGTTGATTCATCTCAAGAAGCCGACTCAAGACGGAAGATCTCTCTTCAATTTCTTCAGGGAGTTTTAGGGTTTTTCTTATGTTTTGTTTTATCTTTTCTTCTGAGATGTATTCTTTTATTATTATGAACTAAACCCTTAGATACCTGATGGGGATGAAACTTAGATGAATCTTGTTATCGTTTGCTGAACTATATGATAAATACTTGATTTGTTCTTAATTATGTGTTCTTAATTCTTGTTTTGATATTTTCGGGATATTAATTCAAGTGTGATGTGCTTAGGTGGAGGAGCAAAAGTCCCTGCCTAAGAGTTGATCTAGCATAATTAAGCGGAGTTGATCGCATGCCTAGACATAGGGTGACGAGATTTTGCTGGATTAAGGTGAAACCTAATATGGGAGTCCATAGATCGAGTTAATGCAATTCTAGGGGTTTTAATTAGAAAGAGATTTCAATTAATCAACCTAGGTTAGACGTTGTAGCCTCGATGGTGGTATTAATATAACTTAGGGAATCCTACGGATCAAGTCAAGTGAATAAATCGTCTGGTTCAAAGTTAGATAACAAGTGAAGTCTAAGTGGATTCTTCCTCAGCTATTGTCTTAATCAATTGGTTTTTCCCAAAGTATTCTTCCTAATTTCATTCTCTTTGTCTTTGCTTATTTAGCTTAGTTGTTAGTTAATTTTAGATTAGATAAAATTCCTTTAATTCTTAGGCTAGATAATAAAAAGAAAGTTAGTATTAGTACTTCAGGTTCCTTTGGGTTCGACAATCCGGTCTTGCCACAGCTATACTACTGTTCGATAGGTGCACTTGCCTCAAGTCGTTTTCACAGTTAGTCTCTAGGCTCGATCATTCTTTTTAAAAATTTTTAAGGCTCTAACATAACGATCACCTAACATCACTAAATTTTTTACTCATTTAATGCCCTTGTCTCCCTTGTCCCTATGGCGGGCCAACACCTTCTCATTGGCCTAATTGCACATTAAGGACCTCCAATTTAATATTCCATAGCTATTAGACACTTCTAGCTTGTAAAATAGAACTTTCACACTTTATGCGATTTAGTCCTTTTTCGCAATTAAGCATACAATTGCTAAAAATTAAAGCACCAAAATTTTTCATGCATCCTTATGATCATGCTATAACACATAATATAATATTAAAATGATTTTCTTCAACCTTGGATTAGTGGTACCAAAACCACTGTTTCGACTAGCCCCAAAATCGGGCTATTACAACTCTCCCCCCTTTAGAGATTTTTGTCCTCGAAAATCTTACTGGTCAAAAGGTTTGGGTACTGTTCTCTCATGGCTTCTTCCAGTTCCCAGATAGCCTCTTCTACACCATTTTTTTGCCATAATACTTCCACTAAGGCTATGCTTTTATTCCTCAACTATTTAACATTTTCGAGCCAAAATCTTAATTGGTTCCTCTTCGTAAGTCATGTCCGATCGTATCTCAATTTTGGTCGGAGGGATCACATACAAAGGATCGGAACAATATCGCCACAGCATCGACACATGAAACACATTGTGTATTCTCTCTAACTCTGCCGGCAAAGCCAACCGGTAAGCTACTGGCCCAATCCTTTCAATAACCTCATACGGTCCTATGAATCGTGGTCTCAATTTGCCCTTTCGACCAAATCTCAATATTTTCTTCCACGAGGATACTTTCAGGAATACTTTATCGCCCACTTGAAACTCAATTTCTTTCCTTTTTAAATCCACGTATGACTTTTGTCGATCTGAAGCATCTTTCAGACTATCACGGATCACTTTCACTTTCTCCTCGGTTTCCTTAACTAGATCAACCCCGTGAATTTGCTTCTCACTGAGCACTGTCCAATACAAGGGAGTCTGACACTTGCGACCATATAAAGCTTTGTACGGTGCCATTCGTATACTCGACTGATAACTGTTATTGTAGGAAAACTCAACCAAAGGTAGATATTTTTCCCAACTACCTTTGAACTCTTACACACAGCATCGAGGCATATCCTTAAGAACTTGAATCATTCTTTCAGACTGGCCATCGGTTTGTGGATGGAATGCAGTACTAAAATTCAATTTGTACCCAAGGCTTCCTCCAACTTCTTCCAAAACCTCGAAGTAAATCTTGGATCTCTATCTGAGATAATAGATATAGGCACCCCATATAATCTTACAACCTCAGCAATGTATAGATTGGCCAACTTATTAAGTGAGTAATCCACACGCAGTGGTATAAAGTGAGCCGATTTCGTTAATCTATCCACAATAACCCACACAGCATCTTTCTTTTTCGGAGTCATAGGTAACCCCGTTACGAAATCCATTGTGATTCGATCCCACTTTCACTCGGGGACCATCACTGGCTGAAGTAATCCCGAATGTACTTGATGCTCGGCTTTCACTTGTTGACAAATTAAACACTTTGTAACAAACTCAAAGATGTCTCTTTGCATACCCGGCCACCAATACAACTTCTTCAAATCATTGTACATTTTTGTGCTGCCCGAATGTACCACTATGTGCTTCATGTAAAATTTTCAGGATTAACTCATTATCCTTTGGTACAAAAACTCTATCATGAAACATCAAGCAATCATTTGAACCAACCCAAAAATCAGAGTCATTTCCTGATTTGCACTGAGCTCTCTTAACTTGTAATTCTCTATCATTCTTTTGAGCTTCACATATCTGCTGGAGAAATCATGGCCTAGCCCTTAACTCGGCCAATACAACACCATCATCAGACAATGTTAAACTCGTATTCATAGCTTTCAAAGCATACAAGGATTTTCTGCTCAAGGCATCCACAACCACGTTCGCTTTCCCCGGGTGGTAATCAATTACTAGCTCGTAATCCTTCAGTAATTCGAGCCATCGTTGTTGTCACAAATTCAAATCTTTATTATTTATCAAGTACTTCAAACTATTGTGATCGGTGAAGATTCGACATTTTTCACCATACAAATAATGACGAAAAATCTTCAAAGTGAAAACAATCGCTACCAACTCCAAATCGTGAGTCAGATAATTCCTCTCATGTGGTTTTAGCTGCCTCGAGGAATAAGCTACTTTACCCTCTTGCATCAACACACAGCTAAGGCCATTTAATGACGCATCACTGTAGACCAAAAACTCCTTCCCCGACTCAGGTTGTACTAAAATTGGTGCTTCAGTCAGCAAAGCTTTCAGTTTCTCAAAACTTTGTTGGCACTTCAAACTTAATGTCTTTATGTAACAGTCTCGTCATCAACATAGCAATCTTGGAGAACCCTTTAATGAACTGTCTATAGTAACCCGCTAAACCCAAAAAGCTTCTAATCTCTGACACATTCATTGGTAGTTTCCACTCCATAATAGTCGAGATCTTGCTCGGATCAACTCTAATGCCCTCACCCGACATAATGTGTCCTAAGAATACGACATCTCAGAACCAAAACTTGCTCTTGCTAAATTTAGCATACAACTGCTTATCTCTTAGACTCTGCAACACAGTTCTCAGGTGTTCTGCATGTTCACTCCCATCTCGGGAATAAATTAGTATGTCGTCAATAAAAACGACTACAAACTTATCTAAATACTACCAGAAGATATGGTTCATTAAATCCATAAAGATCGCAGGAGCATTCGTTAAGCCAAATGGCATGACAAGAAACTCATAATGGCCATACCTCGTCCGAAATGCAGTTTTCGACACATCTTGCCCCTAACCCTCAACTGGTAATATCCAGACCTTAGGTCTATCTTAGAAAACACCATAGGTCCCTTCAGTTGGTCGAACAAATCATTTATCCTTGGAAAAGGATACTTATTCTTCACTGTTACCTTGTTGAGTTGTCTGTAGTCTATACACAATCTCATCGACCCATCTTTCTTCTTCACAAAAAGTACCGGAGCAGCCCACGGTGAATAGCTCGATCTTGCAAAACCCTTATATGTTAACTCTTGCAACTGAACCTTCAATTCTTTCAACTCCAATTGTGCCATCCTATACAGGGCAATAGAAATAGGTGCCGTACCAGGAGCTAACTCAATACCAAACTCAACCTCTCTGATTGGAGGCAATTCGGGTAACTCTTCTGGGAACACGTCTGGATACTCGCACACCACAGGAACTAATTCAATCTTTACCTCTGACTCTTGAGTATTCAACACAAAGGCAAGATAGGACTCATACCCTTTTCTCATTGATCGCTGTAAAATTAGAGCTTTAAATATTTATAAAAGAATGATCAAACCTAGAGACTAACTCTGACAACGATATTAAGGCAAGTGTACCTATCGAACAGTAGTATAGCTTAGGCAAGACCGATTATCGAACCCAACGGAACTAAAAGTATTAAAACTCACTTTCTTTTTATTATTTAGCCTTAAAGTTAGAGTAAAGATTACTTTTTAAATTAAATTGACGACAGCTAAACTAAAGACACAAAGACAAAAAAGACGAATTGGAAAATAACCTTGAGGAAAAACTCAGTTGGTTTTAATGATACCCTCGGGAAGAGTCCACCTAGATTTCTCCTATTATCTAACCTTCAATTATATGATTTCTTTTACTTAGCTTGATTCGTAGGACTCCCTAACCTATATTAAACCTCTCTCGAGGCGAATAACGTCTAACCCTAGGTTAATTAGTGGAACTCTCGCTTATAATAACCCCCTAGGACAGTAGTAAATCGATCAATGGACTCCCATATTAGGTTCCACCCTAATCCGACAAAATCTCGTAACTCTATCTCTAGGCATTCGATCAACTCCGCTTAATTATGTTAGATCTTCTCTTAGGCAGGGTCTATTCCTCCTCCACCTAAGCACATTAGATTTGGATTAAGCAACATAATTAAGAACAAACTAAGTAATTTATCATATAACTTAAAAATAAAATAATAAAATCCATCTAGGTTTCATCCCCTTCAAGTATCTGAGGGGTTTAGTTCATAATGAATAAACAAACCATTGCAAGAGAAAAGATAAAAAAAAACATAGGAAAAATCCTAAAACCTCCTAAAGGAATCGAAGGAGAATTCTGCCGTCTTGAGTATAACTTCGGCTTCTTGAGATGGATCAACTGGCTATCCTCGCGTTATTCCCTAACTCTGACCTTCTCGGCTTGGCTCCTTGGCCTTGCTTTCGCTCCCCTTAACAGGTGATATTTGGGGGTTATTTATAGGCTCTTGAAACGTGATTCTTTCTCCCTAAGTATCCTTTTCCAACTAAAATTGCTCATTCCAGCGTCAGAGGCACGGCCATGTCACACGCCCGTGTGAACTGAGACCTGACCGTGCTCGGATTTCTCTTGAGGCACGACCGTGTGTGGCAGGGTTGAGGTCATGCTCTAGGTGTTTGTTAAGGCACGGCCGTGTGTGCTTTGGGCCAGGCCGTGTCGATTTCGTGTTAAGGCCCATTTACTCCGTTTTAGGCTCGTTTTGTGTTCTTTTCATCCTTGAGTGCTTTCCTAGGTATAAGGCATGAAAAGAAAGGGTAAAAAGCACCTTTTTATATAAAATAAGGGGTAAATCATCCAAAAGCATATTAAATGTGGGATAAAAATAT
This sequence comes from Gossypium australe, assembly GCA_005393395.2. Lineage (NCBI taxonomy): Eukaryota > Viridiplantae > Streptophyta > Magnoliopsida > Malvales > Malvaceae > Gossypium > Gossypium australe. The sequence continues at coordinate 68,723,559 of CM016615.1, forward strand.
GTTACTTTTACAGTTTATCAAATACCCCCACACTTAAGCTTTTGCTTGTCCTCAAGCAAAATTCTCAACTTACAATTAAAACGAACTTTCCATGATCTATAATTCTTATAAACAATGTCTTATCCTAATTCATAGAAAATTCATACATGGATAGTTTGATTCAAAGCATCCTAAAGATTCAAACGAGATAAGTCATAATTTTGTACCTTGAAAACATCGGTGTCTTCCTTCTTTTAAATGACTACCTCTTTAATTCAAAATCGAGAAGGAGAAATATCCTCACTTAGGATTCACTCAAATCACTCTAGAGTGTTTAAGGTTCAGAAAAAGGATCGCTCATAAGTCAAATCTGGAAAGTTAATCTTATAGGCTTGCCTGAAAATCAAATCTCCACCACTGTAATATAAGATGACAAATAGATCAAAAGGTCTTTGACAGGGTTGTAACGGGGCTAGGGTTAAAGGTGTGGATAAAGGCTGAATTAGAAGGTTAGAATCAAGATTGACTTGATAAATTACCTAACTAGAAAAATGAACTTAATCTTTAAACACTAATAGAATGAGTTTTTTTTTTTCTTGAGAAATTGAATTTGAACATACAAGCTCACTTAATTATCGTACTAATAATGAATATTTTTTTTAAGAACAAACTAAGTATAATAGTATGAAGGAATTTTTACAACTGAAATATAAAACATAGTTAGGGAACTTGTTTAACATCAAATCTCGACAAAAAGGTAGTTTAAAAGAATTGGTGATAAAAAAATACAAAGGGTTTTTTGGTTAAAATTAGTATGTGAGTCAATAAAAGGGTTGTTAGGCTCAACGGGGTTCACTAGGGGTTAATTATGAGGGTAGGTTTTTTTTAGTGGAGTAAGTGGGTTAGAACCTAGGTGCCTTTATCATCTCAGTATATCAAACCATAACTGTGGTCTCAACATGTATAATCAAGGCAAGTTCTAGAATAACAGTTCATAGTTGACACACTCATAATAAAAAAAAAAATGAGCATGAAAAAGAATGTATGCTCTATAAGGTTCAAATACTCACAAAAATTATGGGTGTTTTGCTATCATCCTTATGAATTTTAAATTTCAAGGTAGTATTTAAATTTAGGTCAACAACCTAGCAAAAATTTTAATTCCTGAAAAACAGACTTATCATGCTTGATTATCTAGTATTCTTTTAAATTAAAGATCAATGTACAATTAACTATGACTTATTCTAAAACATATTAATAATCATCACAAATTATTAGAAATTTCATTCTAATTAGTAATATGATAACTTTGCATAAAAACAAGACTAAATCAGGGATTTGAGAATAATGAACAAAGTTTGGTATTTTTACCCCATACACTTAAGATGTACATTGTCCTCAATGTACAAAGATAGATGACGACAATTAGTGATTAAAAGATAGGAGGGAAAAGTGTTACTTCCTGGGATTTCTGACGAGATCCTTGAGGATGTGGGCAGTGTGTGGCATCAGGTGGCATTTTGCATTTCTCTTAATTGTGCTTTTGTGTGTTGTGGAATAAATGCTTTATTCTGCAAAGTTACTTTGTTAGTGATCTTTTTGATGAAGTGATATGGTGTTAGGGATGCTTGAATGATTGAATAGCCAATGATAAAAATTTGTAAATAAAGTAATAAAAGTTCAAATTTAAGCGGCATAAAATAAAGTTTTAAAAAAAATTAAGAAGATAAAACAAATTAAAAGGACTCAGAGGTCCTCATCCATGGTTGGGTCCGGTGGTGGTGCTGAAACGTGGAGATGTTGGCATATTTGTTGGAGTGTCGCCTCCAATCCGTCAAAGCGCTGAGCGACATGTGTCTTGAACCGGTCGAGTCGAGTAGAGATGTCTGCTAATGATGTTGTTGGTTGGTATGGACGCTGGCTTGGATTCACTGCCTCCTCTGACGGCGGTGGGACATCATCAGGAATGTTCTCGTCCTCTTCCTTGTTGATGGGTGTTTTTAGTTTGTACTACGGAGGATCGGTCCCTCGTCGTTGTGATATCATCCTCATTTGTAGCATGGTTTGGATGCCTTGAGGAGCCATGTTTCCTATCAGTATGAGGGAGTTGATTTGCTCGTCAGTGTTGAGGAGGTTGACGTGTAACATCCTGAAATTGGGCCTAGTAGGATTGAGCCCAATGGGCCTTAGGAGTAGTTGCATTTAAAATTTTAGAGAACGGTATTAATGCAAGTTAGACTTATTAGGTAAGTGATTTTGGAAGATTAGAGGGCTTCTATGAAGTCCCGGGATCAAATATTGGCTTTGGGAAAATTTTGGTTTTAGGTGAAAAAACCCTGGAAGTTGGCAGGTAGGCCTTAAGAATAAAATATGGAGAAAATGACACAAGTGGAGTGTGTGGTGTAGTGGCAAAGTGACGCCACATAAGAGACAAAGGGGTGACGCCACAAGGAAGGAAGGAGGTCCAAGGTTCAAGTCTTGGCTTTTGCATTTTGGTTTCTTTTTACTTGGATCTTAGAATTTGGGTCATAGTTTATATTTAGTTGCGCATGGTTTAAGACACAAGAGGAGCTTGTGGCCAAGTGGTTAGCGGCGTGGATTATGCTACAGCTGAGCCTGGGTTCGAATCTCATGAGAAGCAAGGGAGTATTTATTTTGCGGATTGGACGGCAAGAGTTTCAGTTGAATTTAAACTCTACTGACGAAGGGATCCCACATCGGAAAGACACAAAGAAGAAGAGTGAAGAGCTAGCTATATAAAGAGCATTCCAGGAGGAGAGTTAACATACCTTGGTGGGCGTTTGGGCACAGCAGTGGGCGCAGCGCGGTTTAACACCAGAGTCCTATCAGGTGTGTAACTCTCTCTACTCTAGTTGTAGAGCGGCAAATGCCGAAGTGCTGATCACGGCAATAGTAGCCACACGAGCGTACGAGCGCACGTGTGGGGCTTCGACGCGATAGTTGAGGCCATCAGTAGTATTCTTGTGGGTTGGGGCCGCTTGGGCCACGATAGGCCAAAGTGGGCCCGATTGGTCCGTGGGCCCAAATGAGTAAATTGTATGATTGTTTAGTATATGTTGAACTAGACTAGGTGGAATTTATATACGTGGCTAGATTTGTGCTAGGTGGGCCACACGAGCGTGTGGGCCCGAATGGGCCGGAATCGGGTTTTAGGCCCAATAGTCCGGTAAAGACAGAATTGGTAGTCGAGTCGCTCGGGGCGACATTGGGCCTTCAGAAAGGCCATTCCAGGTACGAAATTACTGAAATACCCTTAGTGGTAAATTACCAAAATACCCCTAGAAGGTAAATTACTGTTATACCCTTAAAGGTTGATTGGCTTGATTATGTCGTTTTTGTTATTTTGATTATGATGGTAATTTGTTTCATACAGTATCTGTGATATATGATTTGCATACATGTCATACTGCATACGAATTATTATGTCATATTGCATGGGTATGATGAGAGGAGGGGGAAGATTGATATCCGTGACTTTGGGTCACCAGTGGTTTGGCACCACCAGTGGTTTGGTACCACAGTTAATTTCGTGACTTTGGGTCACCAGAGGTTTGGCACCTCATAGCGACTCGTCCCAGTGGTTTAACACCACAGTGGGTTTGTAACACCCCAAACCCGGCCCATTTAATCCGACCAAATTTGGAATGCCACTGCGGAACACTTTCGAAGAACATTCTTACTTAAGAAATAAACCATTTAAAATTTGTTTCCTTTAATAAAGCATTTTCGTGACTTGTAATATTCTAAGTAAAAATCGAAGTTCATTATAAAAATATCGGATTTAAACTTTACTTGAGAAAAATAAAAGCCATTAGCAATCAACCTTTAAATTATCCTTCCATAATAGGGCATATTAATAACGGTACTTAATAAATGGACTGAAACACTTTGGTGGGCCTTATTACAATACACACTTAATCAAAATACGAAAAATATAAATATTTAATTAATCACATAAAACGTCCCTTTTTAAAAAGTCCATTTCCTCATGGCCACCTTTGTATCCTCTCCGACCCGGTCCAAGCTTTACGTGCCACCTGAAAGGTTTAAGAAAATTGAGTGAGTCACCATGACTCAGTGCATAGTTAATACACACGTCCTCCCATATGGGCTTGGCCATATCCACACAATCCATATATATATATAACATACAATCATAAATATGCAATTATGAATACACAATATTTTAAATATGATTACGAATATACAATTACAAGGTCCAATCCACAAAGTGATCCACGTATCTTTCTTTTACACATTATTTCTTAAGGTCGTGGCTAAGCCACCGATCCCGTAGGGATCCCACATATCTTTCAACTCACAAATCATCGAGCTCGAATGCAGTCCGAGATTCGGATTAAACCATTCACATAGTGTACACCCCTTTTCTTCAATAGTCACATCACAGGTCTCATGCGTACGTATATGTACCATATCAATGTTTTGTACGAAACAACTATATATATTATACCATGGCCACATATTACTTAAAACATTATACGTCACATATCATTACTTTATTTTACCTTCCTCGATAATCATTTATAATCGCAAATTACTAAAAAGTTAATATCATAATCACTAACCTGATTATTCGATCACTTACCTTAGTATCCAACTTTTAGCTTTTATTTCGGCTAACGAGGACAACTCGTACATTTACAGAAAGTAACACATGCAACACTTATAATAATTACAACCAGGAGTACAGTGCGATAATTACGCACCTGACTTTAGCGAGATTCGGATCTATCGACTCTAATATCAACTAAAGTCCCGAAAGCTTCTGTTACTAATCGATTAGTCCCATTTCCTTGAATAGTCGAAACCAATAGGCTCCTTTATTCTTCTTAACACTAGCTTTAATGATTCAGCTATGAATAGTTTGGAAAGGACAAAGAAGAAGAGATGAATTTTGCTCCTTTTTGTTCTACTCCAAACGGGATATACACCAAAAAGGAAATCAGGAAAATCGGCCATGCAAGCAATATTTGTTAGCCAAAAAGCTCTCTAGCTCCTCAAAATCAAAACTTAACTCCCCTAAGTGTCTACTTCAGTCATGCACAAAATGGGGAAAAGGGAAGACATAGAGAAGCATTCGGCCATCCTTGCTAAGCTCAGAACCGAGTATGATGGTCACTGAGGAGCTTCACAATCGGCCATGCACACATGGAAAGGAACCAAAAACAATCTAAGAGATTCGGCCATGAAGAATTTGGAAGGAAAATCAAAAGCAAAACGAGAATCTTGGCCAGGTTCTCTATGCAACACACATGGCCGACTAACAAGGAATTTCCAAGCATGCAATTCAGCCACGCTCCTTGCCATCTTCTATTTCCGGTCAAGACAGTTGGAAATGAAAAGCTAAAACAAATCAAGCATTCGGCCATGCCTTGTTAAGCAAAATAGCCGGCCAAGCTTCACCTTCTTTCTCATATCTAATTGAAATTTTCAACATCAAAATACCACTAACATAGTTGATTAGCAAGCTCCCCCCTTAGTTCCTTCATCCAACAATTAAAAAAAATGATCAACCCAAGGCATACCCAATTCCAACGGCAGGCTTTGTTCCCATTATCACAACAACAAAGAAAATTCCTTGTTAATTAGCATGCCCAACACCATTTGAAATTTAAAATCAAATTTAACAAATTCCCATGCATAAAAATAATAATACTTATAATTTCCATACCTTCCAAAAGAAAAAAAAAATAAAAGTTAATGGCCATGCTTCTCTTTTCACCAACCCAAGGCCGGCCACGCATATAACCTTCCCAAGGCCACAATTCATCCATGCATAACTAATAATAATAATATTATTATTATTCCATCATTCTTTATTAATAAAATAAACTAAAAATATAACCCATCCTTTAATAAAATAACAACACATTGTTTATTCTTTATTCCCATGCTCTAGCAGCTTGAAACAACAAAAAAAATAATAAGAATAATACTTATAAAAATAATAACAAAGAGGAGCAAACCCCCCCAAGGCTGCATGCGTGCATGCATGTGCCATGCAGGCCTCCTCACGCGGCCAAAACAAAACACAAGGCCAAACTGCGGCCCCAGGTCTCGAACCCGAGACCTGGAGAAGAGTCCTCTTGCTTCCAGCCATTTAATCCTTTGCGTGTTTCGTGACAATAAACGCATATAAATTCTTTTGAACCTTATTTCGCTGGCTTCTCCATTTTAGCGCTAGGAACCGAAAAAAATGAAAACATCCGTGCCCTTAATGGAACTCGAACACGAGTCCTTGTAGCGGCCTCCATGCTGCAACGTCTTAACCATTCGGCCACGGTGAATTTCATGCGACTAATTGCATCGCATTTTCTTTTAAGCTATCCTTGCCTTGGCTCCCTTCACTTTAGCGCTGAAATAAAAATAAAGCGCCTTATGTGCGATTTCCAGGACTCGAACATGAGTCCCCTTAGACTCAGCTCTCAAGCCAAGTCCTTAACCATTTGGCCAATGTTTAATTTGTGCTAATAACGTGCCAATAATTTGTTTTAAGCCCTCCTTCAAAGCAGTGCTATTTTTCAAAATAAAAATGATTTTGCCGCACACGAGACTCGAACCAGTGACCTGTTTTGGCGCTGACCCTTAAGTGACACGCGGAATCCACTTTGCTGCCTGGGCTTTCATGTCCATGGCTTTACAAATTTTATTATTAAGGCCTCCTCAGACAAATTTCCAATTTTTACCCCCAAATTTTCAAAATTTCCAAAATGCTCCCATTTTAATCCGGGAGTTTTAGGGACTCCAAAAACTCATCAAAGCCACTCTTGAGGCCTAATGCACTCAAGTTATTTTCCAAACTCGTAACCCCTATTTCGAGATATTACAGGGTTGGCCCCACAGTTGATATATCGGGATTGTCGCCAGTGATTTGGTATCACAATGTGGGTTGGCCCCACACTTGGATTATTGATATTCGTGACTTTGGGTCACCAGAGGTTTGGCACCTCATAACGACTCATCCCAGTGGCTTAGCACCACATTGGGTTGGCCCCATATTTGACATAACGGGATTGTCGCCAGTGATTTGGTATCACAACGTGGGTTGGCCCCACAGATGGATTATTCGTTACTTTGGGTCACCAGTGGTTTGGCACCACATTATTATTGGATATCAGTGACTTTGGTTCACCAGTGGTTTGGCACCACCAGTGGTTTGGTACCACATGGGGTAGAAACGGAGTTATGGATGGCTAGGTTTGGGTGCATGATATATTTGCTTGGTTATGATTTGTGTAAGCATGTTGCATTAACCGGGAGGGGATTATGCACTGAGTCTTGGTGACTCACCTTCTTCCTTATCTTTTCAGGTGACTCGTAGATCGCGGATGAGGAGCCGGATGGACTGGAGGTAGCCATGCATTAGATACATCCAGTTTTACATGGACTTTTGGTCTGGGTATTTATTTTAAATTTCGGTTTTTATTTGGGTTTGTAATAAGGCCTTTGGTATTTTATTTGGTTTTAGCTTTCAATTTGGTTACTGTTCATTATTAAATGTTCAATATGGGATTTTCCTAAAATGATAATAAACTGTTTTTATTCAGAATTACTTAAGCTCGGTTGTCACAACAAATACAATTTTATTCAAATTAATAACAACTTTGTAAAATGGGCATTGAAAGGAATCGGCTTTTATAAACAAACCACAAAACGCGGAGTTTCAAAAAGAATACGAACTTTTTAACGAACGCACAATTTTTTTTTAAACATTCCTTTCATGTGACATGCCAGATCCGGTCGTAACGTCTAGGTCGGGTTTGGGGTGTTACATGACGTGCCGAGCTAGCCTTGTAATATAGGGCCCCATTAACAAAATTCCCTTCCTATGTCGCTCTGTCTGATGTTGAATTGCACACGCCATAAAGTATGCCAAGTCGAACACATGTCCTTCAGACATGTAGGAAATGAAGTAAACGTCGTGTTGGTTGACGACACCGGTGCTCTCTTTTCGACCTGTGATGGTATGCGCGAGTATGGCATGAATGTACCGTAGTGCTGGAGGAAGGGCTGTCGCCTTAGATTTGCTGGGGTTGTAAGTGGCCGTTGTAAGCTTTAGGTCGATCAAACAGTCAATCGGAAGGCAGTGGAGTTCACAGTTTAGACAGGCCAGTGGGTTCTCTGCTATGAATTCTGCCGTATAGAGGCCAAGAGCTGCTCCGAATTGAGGTACGCTCAATCGATGTACTGTGCCCCTGAGACGGAATTGTATAGTGCCTGGGTCATCAAATTAAGCCATCACCGTTTGTAGCATGAATGTGGAGCAGAACTCGAGTGTGAGCTCGAGGTATGTAGGCTCATTAATTGAGAAGAAGGTCTCCCATGGATCAGTCGATATGAGTGCTTGGATATCAGTGGTGAGCCCTACTTGCCCGACGGCGTCCCAACCAATTCGTCGTCCAGTGCCGATGGGCCTATCCCTAATGGCTTTGTACCGGTCCTCCTAAGCGGCTTGTGGAAATCGGAGGAACGGGTGTCGAAGTTTGGTGCTTGCAGAAGAGGATCCGGGCCCCTTTCTTTTCTTGCTTGGAACGGCGCGTTTCACTCGAGATGTTGACATATTTCCTGTAAATCAAATATAAAGCAAGTTTTCTAGTTCAACCAATATATTGGAAAATTGAGAATCATTGTCATTCACAATTAAATTTTACCAATAACAAAACATCAATTCTCCAAGAAAAGAAACTCTAACATGCATTAATAAATAAAAAGATGAATCAAACGTTGAAAATCATGTTTGTTAAAGAAATAAAATAAAGCAACAAGAAGCATTCAAACAAAGGAAAAGAAATGAACTAAACAAAACCATGTATAAACTAAACAAGAAATAGAATAGACTAAATAATATGAATCAAATTTTTAAACACAAACTTGACATAAAGGGTAAATATGCAAAAATGGTATGAAGATTTTAAGAGAAAGGGAACCAAAAATGGTGGTGAATGACGAGCACGGACGGCGCGTACGGCGATGTTGTTGGGTCTGTGGTGTGGGCACGGCGCTGTCAAGGGCGTAGTGCTTGGGTGCACGGTGGTGTTGTGGCCGTGTGGGTGGTTGGACTGAGTTTTTGGAGGAGAAACAGCGGTAGGGATGGGGTAGACTGGTTGAGTGGCCGGATTTTGAGGTGGGGAATGAAAATTTGATTTCAGGGTTTGAGGTTTGGGGGGAAGACGGTTACTTTGTTTAAATAGGGAGGGGAGCACGACCTTCCGCACGGCCGTGCTAGATTTAAATTGCCCGTGCTTTTCGTGATTTCTTCAACTTGGGCGCGCTTCAAAGGTTTTGGCACGACCGTGTGTCAATTCGCATGCCCGTGTTCGGTAAGAAAAAATGTTAGCACGATGGGGTAACACTGGCGTGTCAAGCCTGTGTATGACAAGTCAGTAACCTTAGTAATTTCACACGGTTGTGAGGCACAGTCGTGTTGTGCTTGTGTATTATAAATCAGTAACCTCAGTAATTTTACACGGTTATCTAGCACGGGCGTGGTCTGGTGTTGCAGCCCGTGCCACCAAAATTTTTTTTACCCTATTTAGGCACGGTGTTTTGGCACGCCCATGGTCTATTTCCTGGCTATGCACGGCTATGTACACGCCTGTGTCAAGGCGTGTTGAAATTTCTGCATTTTCCTGTTAGACTATTTTAGTGCTATGTTAGAAAAATAAAAACTATGTTAGTATGTTAGTGCTCGGTTTGCCTCCCGAGAAGAGCTCGTTTATAGTGTTAAGCTAGACTCTCTCTATTTTCGGTTCCAAAGGATGGCTCATGGAGTATAAGCTCTTCTCTCATACCTCCAAAATCTGTACCGTTATAAATTTTAAGTCGGTGACCATTTACCTTGAATGTGCCTTTAGTGGGATTGGTTACCTCGACGGTGCCATATGGAAATATTGTTTTGATCATGAATGGTCCTGACCATCTTCATTTCAACTTTCCCGAGAATAGTTTAAGCCTTGAGTTGTACAATAGGACTAAGTCTCCAACTTCGAATTGCTTTGATCTCTTGAGACGAGCATCGTGGCGTCGCTTTGTTGCTTCTTTGTACAATTTTGAGTTCCCATAGGATTCTATTCTCCACTCGTCCAGCTCATTCATCTGCACCATTCTCCTCTTACCTGCAATTTTGAGATCAATATTTAAAAATTTTGTTGCCCAAAAAGCTTTGTTTTCTAGTTTGAACGGTAAATGATAGCTTTTTCCTTATACAAGTTTGTATGGCGATGTCCCTAAAGGTGTTTTAAATGCTGTTCTATAGGCCCATAACGCATCATCTACTTTTAATACCCAGTCTTTTCTATTTGATTCAACAGTTTTTTATAGAATGCGCTTAAGTTCTCGGTTTGCTACCTCTACTTGCCCACTAGTTTGAGGATGGTATGGGGTTGCTGTTCTATGATACACTCCATATTTCTTTAGAACTTTTTCAAATTGGGTATTGCAGAAGTGTGTACCCCTATCGCTAATGATGGCTCTTGGTGTGCCGAATCGAGAAAAGAGTTTCTTGTGAAACTTAACTACTACCCTAGCATCATTGGTAGGTAAAGCTTCCGCTTCTACCCATTTTGACATGTAATCAACTGCTACTAGAATGTACTTGTTCCCAAACAAATTAGGGAATGATCCCATAAAGTCAATACCCTATATGTCAAATATTTCACATGATAACATATATGTTTGAGGCATTTCATCTAGTTTAGAAATATTACCTATTATTTGACATCGATCACACGAGGTAACATACCTTTGAGCATCTTTAAATAGAGTGGGCCAATAAAAACCTGATTCGAGTATTTTGTGTGCTGTCTTTATGCCACTGTAGTGTCCTCCTGATGGTCCTGAATGACAATGCTCCAAGATCTGGTTTACTTCTGTCTTTGTAACACATCTTCAAATTACCTGATCTGGACAAATGTGGAAAAGAAAAGATCTTCCCAAAAATAATCGCTTCTTTTGGTGAAGTGTTAATTTTCTTGGTAAGATGTTAGCTGCTAAATAATTTGCAATATTTGCAAACCATGGTACCTCAGAATGTGTTATAGAGAAGAGTTGTTCTTCAGGAAATGAATCACTTATTTCGACTTCATTGAGCTCTTTGATGTGTGGATTTTCAAGTTTAGAAAGGTGATCCGCTGCAAGATTCTCAGCTCCCTTCTTATCTTCTATTTCCAGGTCGAATTCCTGTAAAAGTAAAATCCATCGTATGAGCTTGGGTTTAGCATCAGGTTTGTTTAAAAAATAACGAAGGGCTGAATGGTCAGTGTAAACAACAACTTTGGACAATATTAGATATTGTCTAAATTTATCAAAAGCAAAAACTACAGCTAGCAATTCTTTCTCTGTAGTGGTGTAGTTTTCTTGTACGGGTGTTAGTGTTCTACTAGCATAGTAAATTGGCTGAAAGTACTTGTCTCTTCGTTGTCCCAAAATTGCACCTACTGCAAAATCACTTGCATCACACATTAGTTCAAAAGGTAAGTTCCAATCAGGTGCAATTATAATCGGGGCATTTATTAATTTATCTTTAAGGATGTTAAATGCATCTAAACATTCATGATTGAAATCAAAAGGAACATCTTTTTCTAGTAATTTTGTCAAAGGCTTAGCTATTTTAGAAAAATCTTTAATAAATCTTCTATAGAATCATGCATGTCCTAAAAAGCTTCTGATAGCCTTAACAGAACTAGGGGGTAGTTTTTCTATGGCTTCAACTTTTGCTTTATCTACCTCGATCCCTTTACTAGAAATCTTATGCCCTAACACAATTCCTTCTCTTACCATAAAATGACATTTTTCCCAGTTTAAAACAAGGTTTGTTTCCTCACATCTCATTAGGACTCGTTTTAAATTTTTAAGGCAAAGATGGAAAGAATTACCGAATACCGAAAAATCATCCATAAATACCTCAATGATATCTTCTACGAGCTCATCAAAGATTGCCAACATGCAACGCTGAAAAGTAGCAGGTGCATTACATAATCCAAAAGGCATTCTACGGTAAGCAAACGTACCGTATGGGCATGTGAATGTCGTCTTTTCTTGATCTTCAGGAGCTATGGGGATTTGGAAGTAACCGGAGAGTCCATCCAAAAAATAGTAGTACATATGCCCAGATAATGTAACACCCCAAACCCGGTCAATACACCACGACCGAATCCGGTATGTTATGGGAAAAATGATTTTGAGAGATTTAGGTTTTCGGGGAAAGTTTGGTGAAAACTCGTGTTTGATTTCGTATACTTGTGAAAATCTTGGGCAGAATTGTTTCAAAACTCCTGTTTTATTTTGTAACTTAGGGAATTAAAAATTTGGTTGAATCCATGGTTGAAACCATTTTGTATCAATTGAGATTCCGAGAAAATTCTTTGTTGTTTAAACCAGTTTGAAGATAGTGAGAAAATGAAGTCAAGTTTGGAAAACATTTGCGTTGTGTGTACACTTTGATTTCAGCGTGATACCCGATGGTAAAGTTTTAAACACTTCGCTTTTGTATTTTGAAAACTTTATCTTTCCAAGTTTTAGTCAAATGTTAACCCAATAGTTTGTTAAGGCAATTTGAAAACAAATCCATGCATGAACATAACAAAATATAAGTTAAAAGGCCTCTTACAACCCAAAAATAGAACCAAAAAGAGATAAGTAAACTAAAGTACCAAATTTAGTAAAGCTGAGCAAATCCGTATTTATTCATGGCATGAGCACCTTGAGTCCGTCCCGGCTCCATGTCAGCGTCTAAGTGTCACCTGAAAAGTCAAAGGAGAGGGTGAGTCGCAAGACCCAGTGCATAAATCCCTCCCCCGGTATTGTAACATGCTAACACACATCATATCATAGCAATACAATTAATGCACCCAATCCTAACCATCCATACACCTTTCTACCCCGTGTGGTGCCAAACCACTGGTGGTGCCAAACTACTGGTGACCCAAAGTCACGATATCCATCAATGTGGTGCCAAACCATTGGTGACCCAAAGTCACGAATAATCCAATGATGGGGCCAACCCATCGTGTGATACCAAATCACTAGCGACAATCCCGTATCTCATAAGTGGGGCCAACCCACGGTGGTGTCAAACCACAGGGACGAGTCGCAATGAGGTGCCAAACCTCTGGTATCCCAAAAACACAAGTGTGATACCAAATCACTGGTGACCGCAGTCACGAATCAGATGATGGGGCCAACCTATCGTGTGATACCAAATCACTGGCGTCAATCCTGTATAATCAACTGTAGGGCCAACCCGCCGTGGTGCTAAGCCACTGGGACGAGACGTTGAGGTGCCAAACCTCTGGTGACCAAAAGTCACAAAATATCATCTGTGGTACCAAACCACTGGAGGTGCCAAACCTTTGGTGTCCCAAAGACACGGATATCGTATTCCCCCTCCTCTCAAATCACCCAATAACATATCATACTAACGCAAATGATATAGATCATGCAATCATGCTAACATGCTCAAAATGGCATCTCGTAATACATAAACCATAAATCATGATATCACATATATCACTACAGATCTCAAAATGAAACGGACTTACCCGTATCCGTGCACATACCCCATGGGGTACCAAATCCATCAACCATATAGTTTCACTTACACAATCAGGTTATTAACATATTACTCAGTGATAAGTGTGTTAGCTTACACACCTGAAATAACGAAGGTCTTAATCCCAAGAACCGGTCTAAATCCCTCGGTCAGCTTGCTCCTAGAATCGGCCAAACAAGGGATTAGTACTCATACCATTCGGCCACAACCAATTAAACAAAAGGGGTTAACTTTGATCCCTTACCTAGCAATTGGTTTGGTTTCCTACCAAACCCCGAACCAAACGGTGGTTCTTCTGACAATCGGCCTTCCTCTAAAACACAAACAGTTAGTCTCGTAAACCTTAGGCTTAACAAAAACTAAAAGAATGGACCATCAATCAACTTCTTACCACCACTTACCCAATGATCAAACAGAGGTAACTGCTTCACTTGGTTGCCACCAAAGTCCAAAGGCCCTATAGCGAAATGAATAACCAGAGATTAACCCCCTTCAATCAACCCAAAATCAGCTCTTAACCAAACCGAAAACAACAAAGCACTAGAGAGGAGAGAAATGGCCATTCGGCCAAGTACTTACCCAACACCAATCAATATTCGGCCAACAACACACTAGGAGAGGGGAGAGATTCGGCCAAGGTGTTTAACACCCCTATGATCGGCTTTGTGTGAAAAAAGAAATAAAAATAAAGGTAAGAAGAGATGGAGAAAACGGCAATAGAGTTTATGAGAAGAAAGAAAATAAAAGATGGATAAGGGAGGGTACCTTCGGTTTGAAAGTGAAAGAAAATGAAGAAAGTGTTTTTAGAGAATGGAGTTTCGGCTATCAAGATTTTCAAGTCAAAGAAAGAAATATGGAGAGGAGAGAGTTCTACTTTCGGCTTACTCAAATGAAAGAGAAAGAAGAAATGGAAAGAAGCATTCGGCCACAAGCACAAAATCAAGGAAACAAAGCAAAATTTCGGCAAACTAATTGTGTGAACTTTCGGTTTCAAGAAGTAAAGAAAAATGAGAGAACACTCTTTAGAAAATTCGGCTAACAAAAGACAAAATAAGGAACCTTTGCCTGATACTCCAAAGACCGAAAATGCACAAAAGCCTAAGTGAATTTCGGCTACCACCCCCCCAACTCACTCACCCAACCGGCCACTCCCCAAAAACTCTCCTAAAATTCGGCCACATCTCCCCCAAACACTCCACACCACCACTTCAAATTATTTTGAACAAGTCCACCTCCTACAATCACTCTCCACCCCCCATTCAACCATTTGACTAGGTCTTAGGCAGAGTTTGAACTGCCTACAACTCCTCCCCTCCCTGCCGTCAAAAGGATGCAAAATATGGCCACTCCGCAGCTTGAACACAAGACCTCTCCCCTGCAAGTGGCGTCACGCTCCCAAGTCCTTAGTGGCGCCTATTCTGCCACTCCACCAGCTTATTTCTTATGCAACAATTTACCAAATAATATATATTAACCCCAGCTCCTTCAGCTCCTCTCACCTAAGCCTAAAAACAAAAATTTTCTCTACCACTCAGGCTTACACCTAGCTCATAACTAAGCCCCCAATACACCAAAACAACAACATAACAGACCCAACACATGCAACCCATGCCATAACAAAAATAGCCCCTAACCCGGGATATTACAGATAATCTTTCTATCATTTGATCTATGAAGGGTAACGGGAAATGATCTTTTCTGGTAGCATCGTTCAACTTTTTATAGTCTATACAGGCTCTCCAACCTGTGACTGTTCTTGTGGGAACCAACTCATTCTTTTAATTGGGCACTACCGTCATTCCTCCTTTCTTTGGAACTACCTGCACAGGACTTACCCAAGTGCTGTCAGAAATAGGATAAATTATTCCTGCATCTAGGAGTTTAATGACCTAAGCTTTGACCACTTCTTTCATGTTGGGATTTAACCGTCTCTGGGGTTGCACACACGGCTTGTATTCTTCTTCCATTAAAATTTTGTGGGTGCAAAATGAGGGACTTATTCCCTTGATGTCAGAAATTTTCCAAGCTATAGCTTTTTTGTGTTCTTTTAGTTCCTTTATCATATCCTCTTTTTCCTTGGGTTCTAGTTCTGTAGAGATGATTACTGGTAATGTAAAATTGTCTCCGAGGAATGCGTATTCTAAGTGTTTTGGTAGCTGTTTCAATTCCAATTTGGGTGGCTCTTTGATGGAAGGTTTCTGTTTTATTTCGTCGTCATTGTCAATTCTTTCTTCATTCATTTGTTTGGATGGCGATGTATTCAGATTCAGCTCATCATCCTCATCTTCTTCCCCCTCTTCTTGAGTTAGACACAATTCCATCGTGTCGTTATGGATGATTTCCTGTAATGAATTTTGAATGATATGATCAGTAGTATCAACAAAATAACAGGAATCATCTTGCTCTTTAGAATGTCGCATGGCATCATAGATTTGAAAAATGATTTCTTCGTCTCCTATCCTTAGTGCGAGTTTACCATCTCCTACATCTATAACCGCTCTAGCAGTAGCTAAAAAAAGACGCCCTAAGATTAAGGGAACATTAATGTCTTCATCCATGTCTAATATAACGAAATCAACAGGGAAAATGAATTTATCAATTTTTACCAGAACATCTTCAATAACTCCTCTAGGGTATTTAGTAGATCTGTCTACTAACTGAATACTCATCCTAGTGGGTGTTGGTTCCCCAAGATCTAGTTATTTAAACATTTTATAAGGCATTAAATTTATGCTAGCGCATAGATCAGCTAACGCTTTCTTAATATTCAAACTACCAATTAAACAAGGGATAGTAAAACTTCCTGGGTCTTTTAACTTGGTTGGTAGCTTATTTTGGAGGATGGCTGAGCACTCATCATTAAGTTCCACTGTTGACACCTCTTCAAGTTTTCGTTTATTCATTAGTAGCTCTTTTAAGAATTTTGCGTACTTCGGCATCTGTGAAATAGCTTCAACAAAAGGTAAGTTGATATGTATTTGTTTAAAAAGTTCAAGAAACTTACCGTATTGTGCATCAATTTGCACTTTGTTTAACTTTGCTGGATATGAGATTGGTGGTTTGTTCTCATTGCGAAATGGTGTTACCACCTCAATTTCCTTATCATTTTCTTTATTTTCGGTTAGGATCTGTTTCTTCATGTCACCTAATTCCTTTCCATTTCTTAGTGTGACTGCTTTTACCTGTTCTGTTTCTTTAGGAAGATTTTCTGCTCGTATTTCAAAGATCATATTGGAAAGCATTCCAAGTGTCTTAGTGAGTTCCCCAAATGACTCGGTAAATTTTTCAATTGATGCTTGTTGATTTTTAAGGGTTCTCTCGATATCTTGCAGGCGTTTTTCTATGTTTGCCGATTCCTTCGCATGGATTGGTTCTTTCTCTTGTGGATAGGGCTGATTTCGGAAGTTTTGAGGAGGTTGTTGCCTTTGATTTCCTTGGTTTCCTGGTCCTCCCCACGAAAAAATTGGGTGGTTCCTCCAACCTGGATTGTAAGTGTTACTATAAGGATTATTATTAGATCGGAAATTATTACCTATACAGTTCATCTGTTCATCTTCTGCTCCTGGTTGGTAGGGTGGGTACTCAGGATTTGCCACAGTTCCACTTGCATCGTACTGCATGACTGGATGTACCTATGATGAACACAAATTATCAAGCTTTTTATTCATCATCTCTAGCTATGTTGATAGCATGCTCATGGAATCGATGTTGAAAACTTCTGCCGATTTTGTCTGTTTGGTCCTTGAAGCTTGCCACTGATAATTGTTTAATGACATCTCCTCAATAAACTCGTAGGCTGCTTCTGGGGTTTTGTTGTTCAGTGTTCCACCGGCAGCTGAATCTATAAGTTGTCTCGTTGAGGGGTTTACACCGTTGTAAAAGGTTTGGACTTATAGCCACAAGGGTAGGCCATGGTGTGGGCACCTTCTCAAGAGATCTTTGAATCTCTCCCATGCGTCGTATATCGTCTCTACATCCATCTGCACAAAAGAAGAGATATCATTCCGTAATTTGGCCGTTTTGGCCGGTGGGAAATATTTCATCAAAAACTTTTCGGTCATCTAATCCCATGTAGTGATTGACCCTCATTGTAACGAGTTTAACCATTGTTTAGCTTTATTTCTTAACGAAAAAGGGAATAACCGAAGACGTATGGCATCATCAGAAATGCCATTTATTTTGAAGGTATCACAGAACTTTAAGAAGTTAGCTATATGCCTGTTTGGATCTTCGTCCTGCAAACCATCAAATTGGACAAACTGTTGAATCATTTGTATTGTGTTAGGCTTTAATTCAAAATTGTTAGCAGATATAGCAGGCCTAACAATACTAGATTCTGCTCCTGTTAAATGTGGTTTCGCATAATCGAACATTGTGCGTGGAGCGTTGTTGTCACCCATATCGCGTGGTGGTGGGTTGTTTTCGTCCATCCCTTTAATAGGATTGGATTTATCTTCTTCCTCTCTCTCCATGTAATCTAGGGCTCACCTGGTTTCCCGACGATTCCTACGAGCGATAGCTTTGATTTTGTTGTCGAATACCAAAGATCCCCTCGGGTTCCTTCTAGTCATAAACTAGAGGTACCTGTTTGAAAAGAGGGAAAATTTTAGTAAACAAAAATAAAAAGAAAAAGAAAAATAAATTGCGAAAAATAAAAATTAGGGCTAAAGTAATAAAAATAGAGTTTTCTTAATATTTTAGATCCCCGGCAATGGTGCCAAAAACTTGATCGCTGTAAAATCAGAGCTTTAAATATTTATAAAAGAATGATCAAACCTGGAGACTAACTCTGACAACGATATTAAGGCAAGTGTACCTATCAAACAGTAGTATAGCTTAGGCAAGACCGGTTATCGAACCCAAAGGAACTAAAAGTATTAATACTCACTTTCTTTTTACTATTTAGCCTTAAAGTTAGAGTGAAGATTACTTTTTAAATTAAATTGACGACAGCTAAACTAAAGACACAAAGACAAAAAAGACAAATTGGAAAATAACCTTGAGGAAAAACTCAGTTGATTTTAATGATACCCTCGGGAAGAATCCACCTAGGTTTCTCCTATTATCTAACCTTCAATTATATGATTTCTTTACTTAGCTTGATCCATAGGACTCCCTGACCTATATTAAACCCTCTCTCGAGGTGAATAACGTCTAACCCTAGGTTAATTAGTGGAACTCTCGTTCGCTTATAATAACCCCCTAGGACAGCAGTAAATCGATCAATGGACTCCCATATTAGGTTTCACCCTAATCCGGCAAAATCTCGTAACCCTATCTCTAGGCGTTCGATCAACTCCGCTTAATTATGTTAGATCTTCTCTTAGGCAGGGTCTATTCCTCCTCCACCTAAGCACGTTAGAATTGGATTAAGCAACATAACTAAGAACAAACTAATTAATTTATCATATAACTTAAAAATCAAATAATAAAATCCATCTAGGTTTCATCCCCTTCGGGTATTTGAGGGTTTAGTTCATAATGAATAAACAAACCATCGCAGGAGAAAAGATAAAACAAAACATAGGAAAAATTCTAAAACCCCCTGAAGGAATCGAAGGAGAATTCTGCCGTCTTGAGTATAACTCCGGCTTCTTGAGATGGATCAACTGGCTATCCTTGCATTATTCCCTAACTCTGACCTTCTCGGCTTGGCTCCTTGGCCTCGCTTTCGCTCCCTTCAACGGGTGATCATTGGGGGTTATTTATAGGCTCTTGAAACGCGATTCTTTCTCCCTAAGTATCCTTTTCTGACTAAAATTGCTCTTTCCAGCGTCAGAGGCACGACCATGTCACACGCCTGTGTGAATCAAGACCTGACTGTACTCGGATTTCTCTTAAGGCAAGACCGTGTGTACTTTGGGCCAGGCCGTGTCGATTTCGTGTTAAGGCCCATTTACTCCGTTTTAGGCCCGTTTTGTGTTCTTTTCATCCTTGGGTGCTTTCCTGGGTATAAGACATGAAAAGAAAGGATTAAAAGCACCTTTTTATATAAAACAAGGGGTAAATCATCCAAAAGCATATTAAATGTGGGATAAAAATATGTTACTTTTACGGTTTATCACTCATGTATTTCTCAGCTACCATAGATGAAATCACTACAAGCAAACTATTCGATTTACCTGATTCAAATCGAATGAAATCTTCATTTACACATCTCAATTCAATAAACTTACTACCATAGTTTACTAAAACATTATGAGCAGTCAACCAATCCATACCAAGAATCAGGTCAAATTCATCAAATGGCAACAACATGAGATTTTCCAAAAAAAAATGACCTCTAATTGTCAAAGGACAATTCCTACACACCTTGTCAACTAGCACATGTTTACCTAACGATTTGACACTTTTACTACAAATTCTATAGACTCAACAATCATACTCATGCTAGATGCCAATTTCATAAAAATATAAGAATGGGTAGGCCCCGGATCAATCAAAGTAACAACGGTGAGATCATGAAGAGAAAAAGTACTGGTTATCACATTTGGAGATGATGCCTCTTCGCAAGCACGAATGCCATAAGTCCTTGTAGGTGCTCGACCCTCCGATCTCACAGCAGAGTCTCTAGGCGCACGTCTACTACTAGTTTCACCTCCCAGGTTCTTTTGTGGTCTACCCTTCAAAGGTACATTGCTTGCCCTTACTTCCTGTTTTCTATCCTTCTCATCCCTCTCTGGACAGTTTTGAATGAAGTGGTCGGGTGAACCACACTTGTAGCAATTACAGTTGTTTTCCCAACACTCCACAGTATGTTGCCTACCACAATTTGGACACTCCAGTTTATTTTACTTTGTATTACCTATGCTTGCTATCGAGGTGGCTTGAACTCTTGAGCCCGAATATGTATTACCTCAATCTCGGTGTGAATACCCAACTAAAGTAGTCACCCGAGGGTTCATTTCCTTGGTCCTTTTCAATTGAGTTTGGAACGATTTACTCATTGGCCTCTTCTTTGCATCTCGGGCATCCATCATGGCTTTTCTCTTTTCCTTATTCAATTCTTCAACCTTACAAGCTCTATCGACCAAAACCACGAATTCTTTCAATTTCAAAATCCCAACTAGCAATCTGATATCCTCATTCAGCCCATCTTCGAATCTCTTGCACAAGATAGCTTTCGTAAACACACAGTCTTGACCATACTTGCTGAGCCTAACAAACTCGCGCTCATACTCTGCCACAGTCATTTTACCTTGCTTCAATTCAAGGAACTCTTTCCATTTCTGGTCTACAAATCTCTGATTTATGTACTTCTTTCGGAACTCTTCTAGGAAGAAGTCCCATGTCACTCTCTCCCGTGGTACTACGGATGTTAGCGTTTTCCACCAACGATATGCCTAGTCCTTCAGCAATGACACAACACATTTTAAACTCTCCTCAGGCGTGCAAGAGAGTTCATCGAATACCTGTATTGAGTTCTCAAGCCAGAACTCCGCCCTCTCGGGGTTATCATCTATGTTGGCTCTAAATTCCTCGGCCCCTTGTTTTCAAATTTTATCAACCGGGGGTTTAGTCATTCTCACCAAATCTATAGCTTGAGGATCCATAGGGGACTGGCTGAGGTATAGGTGGGGGTGGAGGAGGTTGACCATTAGGGTTTGCTCGTACAAACTCGGTGTACCAGTTACTCATCATCTGGAGAAAGGCTTCTCGAGCCTCTTCTCCTTGACCCAAAGTCTCTGGTCTACTTTCTACAGGTGCAGTCTATTGCGTGGGAGCCGGCGCGTTACTAGCAGTGTCATCAGCAGTAGCTTGGTCGGGATCTATTTACTTACAAAAACATAGTTTAAAATTGTTAGAAGTCACCACACTATCAATATATGTTTATGGCATGTATAGCTAGACTCTTACACATGCTATGGTAGTTCGAGAACTGACTAAACCATAGCTCAGGGTACGAGGCATTACTAAGCTTACACGCAATCAACCATACAATTTAGAAACTTGACTTTTCTCTCCAATTTAAAACTTTTACAAACACCTCCTAAACAAGCTTACGAGGCCTAATTCATGATTTAGGAATGGTTCGGAATCAAATTGAGCTCCTTTGATGCTCTCTGGAAGACCTTATAAAAATTTCTCTAAATAGTCCACACGCCCATGTGGAGGAAGGGACATGCCCGTGTGACATATCACACGCCCGTGTTCCACACACGTGTGGAATTATTTATCAATTCGAACCTATAGGGGTTTTCACACGGCCGGACACACACTCGTGTCCCTGGCCCGTGTCCCTCACACGACCTTGACACGCCCTTATCTTAGCCCATGTGCCAACACCTTGGCATTCTGTTTCTGACGTCATCAATCCAAAAATGTCACACGGCTTGAGCACACGCCCATGTCCTTCGATCGTGTGGCGAATTAAATTCCAATTTCAGGTGCAAATTTAACACGGCCTAGGCACACGCCCATGACCATGGCCGTACCTACCACACAGTTGAGACACACGGTCGTGTCTCTGCCCGTGTGTCTACTACTGAGCATACTGACTTGTAAAACTAACATGCAGGGGAAACACGGCCTAACCATAAGCTCATGGGGCTGACTGTGTGTCACACACAGCCTAGACACGCCCGTGTGTCTACCCGTGTGGATAAGAACAAGGCTATTTGCCCAGCTCTTTTTATCGCCCTAACTCATACAATCATAAATCTCATTCAACTATCAACCCATTCATGCATACTTTAACCAAGCAACCTAATCATACATCATACACATTCATGAATAACCTCATCTTTTCATAGATCAATAATAATGAGCCATCAACTATAGCCTTATACAAAAGACTTCATCTTTAAAAGAGCCATCACACTTGGCGAAGACAACATGACATTTCACTAAGTCTAGCCCCTATACATGCCATACTCAAAATGCTAAGTCTAAATATACCAAGATGTGTTGATAGTGTGGGTGACCTTCCGATTATCTTCGTATCCCGAGCTGGCTCTTTGACACTATAAAACAAGGGAAAAGAAAGGGAGTAAGCTTTAAGCTTAATAAGTCTACATGTAAACAATAAGTATCATACCATATGCTAAGCAATCCCAAACATTACTTATTGTGTAAGAACAATTCACATTTTCATAATCATGCTTACTCATCTCATCTCTTACCACATTCCAACCATATAACATATATATTGCTCACATTTACTTGCACATATACCCTGTACTCATCACCACAAAGCCACATGAAATATTTACTTAGACAAGTTTCTCGATGAACCCTTCAGAATAATACTAGGTAACTGGTGGTTTCGCACACAACCCACCTTTAATCAAAAATAGGGTGGTTTCGCACATAGCCCACCAACAAGAATAATTACAGTGGTTTCGGACATAGCCCACCAAATAATATAAACGATGGTATCGCACACAGCCCATCGTGAATAAATAATAAGGTGGTATCGCACACAGCCCACCAACAATGATAATTAAGGCGGTATCGCGCACAGTCCACCAAATCATAATTATAGATATTTATCCGTACTTACATTTCTATTCCGAGGTTCATACGAGAATTACTCATTATCAATCATTTTCAATCAATCTCACCAATAAGTAATTTAATCCATATAGTGCATCAATAGGTACAACATATGTATTAAAGATGTATTGTTTACACATAAACTTACCTCGGTGCAAAATGTGTTAATTGACGGTTTAGTCTGTAACCTTGCCTTTTCCTTGGTCAAGGTTTTTTCTGCGTGCTTCTTGATCTATAATAATAAAATTCACTCATTCAATCACTACATAACTCATGACACTTCAAAATTTTCTACTTAGGCAAAAATGACCATTTTGCCCTTATATTTTGGCAAAATTACGATTTTGCCCTAGGCTCGTAAATCATTTTTCATCACATTTTCTCATAAACAAGCCTAGCTGAACATTTATTTCTCTTATAACAACTCACAAAACCAATCATTTCATGCATTTATTACTCAATTACAATCTTTACAAATAAGTCCCATTTAGGTGTTTTCATGGAAAAACCTTTCACAAAAGTTATTCCTTAACCTACCAACATTCATTTTCTTCCATAAAAACTAAGAAAACAACATAAACGCTCTCACGAAAAATCCCTAAACTTTGAACCATTTTACAAAATAGTCCTCCCATTAGTGAGCTTAATCTTTAGGGGTTCCAAAAGTACAAAAATTATCAAGAAAGACCTCAAAAATCACTTACTTGCAAAGGAATAGCTTGGCTGAAATTTTGAACTCCAAAAACCTCTATTTTCTCTTCAAATTTCGATGAAAGAAGAAAGGGGAATAGTGAAAAATGATATCTCCTTAATTTATCTTATTTTATTCATTTTTAGTCACCTAACATCACCAAATTTTTGACTCTTTTAATGCCCTTGTCTCCCTTGTCCATATGGCCGGCCAACACCTTCTCATTGGCCTAATTGCACATTAAGGACCTCCAATTTAATATTCCATAGCTATTAGTCACCCTTAGCTTGTAAAATAGAACTTTCACACTTTATACGCTTTAGTCCTTTTTCGCAATTAAGCATACAATTGCTAAAACTTAAAGCACTAAAATTTTTCATGCATCCTTATAATCATGATATAACACATAATATAATATTAAAATATTTTCTTCAATCTCGGATTAGTGGTCCCGAAACCACTGTTTTGACTAGCCCCAAAATCGGGCTATTACAGACATCGTCTATAATGAGGAGATAAGATAGCTAGGGACCTCTTCTAGAAGCACGAATAGGTTTCCAAGATGTTTCGTCCACGAGTTTAAGAATTTGGAGGCTTAGGAACTCTATGGACAAGATTATTATGTAAGAGAAAAAGTGATCTCCTTTTCTAATTCCTTTGGAATTTTGACCTATTCAGAATGATTATGTTAGTGGTTGTGGATATGCACTCTATTATTAAAACAATCTATTCCTTAGGAAATCTAAAAAACAATAGAACTTTCTCGATGAAGCTCCATTCCAACTTATCGTAGGCTTTTTTTAATCTAGTTTGAAGACCATAGCACCTCATTTTTTTTGTCTTTAATGTTTTGAAGGGAAAAGATTGTCTCTTGGACTATGATGGCGTCCAAAGTTTTCCTACCTGGAAAGAGTCTTTATTGGAATAGGGAGATGAATGTCTAAAGTAGGGGACTAATCCTCAAGACCATAATTTTAGTAATGATCTTATACGCTGCATTGCACAGGCTACTCAGCCTAAGTTATTGGATAATAGACGCTTATTTCAAATTTGGAATGAGTAAAATCAACATGTCATTTAGGTCTATCAATAACTTACCTATACTAAACTATCTTTCACTACCTTTATTGTAACAACTTATTTTCAATGGTGCTAGAAATGGTGGTTTCGAAATCCAATTTTTTAATGATCGAGATAACAGATAATAATATTTAATATTAATAAGTCTATTTTAATATTATATTGAATTTTGGTGTAGTAATTTTATTGAATCGATAGTTAATTGTGGTATAAGGACAAAATCATAAAAATGTTAAAATTTAATCGCTATAGATTTTTAGCGACTAAAAAGCTTTGTTAATTGTTATTAAGGGTCTAAACTGGAAATTAATCCATTTTAAACTAATGGTGGACAGTTGGAACCAATTTACTTAGTAAATATGTGTTAAATTTTATAATTTAACTAAGTATAATAAAATAAAACATAGAAGAAAAAGAAAAAGAATTGTCATCTTCATCTTATTTTTTCTTCCAAAAATCGATTCCACCATTGAAGAAATACCTAAGGTTCGACCAAGCTTTGTTCATCAAATGGTAGGCCGATTTTTGTTCGTTTCTCGTAATTTTTATGTTCTTGAGATCCTTGGGAGCTTGATTTAACTTTATAGAGGACTATTTTGCAAAGCTGTTAAACTTTATAAAAGTTCCATTGTTAGATTTTTAACTTAGTATGAAAAAGAACTAAATTGTAAAGTGAAAGATGTTAGTTTTGAACATAGGAACTAAAGTGTAAATATTTCAAAATTGAGGTTAATTTTATATAATTTTAGATATTAGAGGGCTGTAGAAGGATGAAATTGAGATTGGTTTCGAAATCCAAGCTCAAATTTGAACGTTATGGCAAATTCAAATTTTTAGACTAACTTGAGTAAAATGCAAAATTTGAGGGAATTTATGATAAACGGAATTGAATTGACACATAGCTATAGCATGTTGCTAAATGATGTTTGGAATTGATAATTTAATTAAATTATGATTTAGATCGAGATTTGAATCAATCAGCGGATATTCGAGGAAAAGAAAAAATTATGGATTAGTCCTTGACACCTTATCGATTATTTTTTTGCCATGAAGTTCATACGGTAATTATATTTAAGGCATTATAACTGTTACATTTTGAATCATGTTTGTTTTGTTAAATCTTGAATTAATTGTGAGTTAGCGTTAAATGGTGAGATTTGAACTAAATTGCCCCGATATGAACTTACATGGTGGAATTGCCTCGATGAAATTTTGTAAATGTATCGTACACATGGTTACAGGTTGATTTTTGGTGATTTTGAGATCCAACATTTGTTGCGGACTCAAAGATACATGTGACACAGGTTTAGCTCAGACAAGTAACTTGTTGCTATTTTATAGGTTTAGCCCGGACGGGTAACCTTACATGTATACAACTTTGGCCAACTGTAATAGCCCAGTTTAGACCCTAGTCGGAACATGTAACATCCTAAAATTAGGGGTCTGGCATTTTTGCATTATTGCATGTGTTGAGCTTGTGTAGCTTGTTATTTGGGTGTGTTTAGGGGTTCTAGGGAGGCTCAGGTTCGAGCCCAAGCCCTAGGAAAAGTTTGGTTTTTGGCTCTTTAGGGGAGAAGACTGTTGGAAGTGGGGCTTAAGGGAATATGTTGGTGTTTTGTTAACACTAATGGCCACATGGTGGAGTGGGGATGGCGTCAGTATGGTAGCAATGAGGGTGTAAGTTCGAACCCCACGAGGAGCACTTGGGGAGTTTTATTTTATGCTTTGGAGAGGAGAGAGGTGGAGTTGGATTAGGACTCTGCAGGAGAGAAAGAGGACTTGGTCAAATTTGTTTGAATGGGAGGTGGAGAGTGAATGGTGGAGCAAGAAGGGGAGAAAATCAGGGGATAGGGGAGTGTGGAAGTGGTTGGCCGAATGTGGAGTGTGTGGGGGTGAGAATTTCGGCTAGAGGTTAGTGTAGGGAAGCAAATTCGGCATTTGGTAGGTAGCAAAGAATGAAAACCAAAACTTTTTTTTTGTGTGTGCCAAAACTCTCTAGTGACTTTTTAGAATTTTTGGCTAATGCATTTCGGGTATTTTTGCTTCAAAATTTCTTTGTCGAAACCACAACTTGCCATTCTTTCTTCTTCTCAACTCTTCAAAAACTTTCTTTTCACTTGTAGTTACTATTCACTTCTTGGCCGAAACCCCTACTCCTTTTTCTTCTAATTTTTCTCTCTTTTCTTTCAACTAAAGCCAAACCTCTCACCCTGTTTCTCTGTAGCTAGGGTCGAATCAATTCTTTCTCTTCCATATCAAATCCTTCTCGTTCTTTTGGTGTGGCCAAATCTGTTGGAGTGTTAGCACACTCTCTCGTCCTCCTTCTAGCCTTGGGATTTCGTAAATTGGTTGGTAAGTAAGGTCATGGCCGAATGTAGGTGATGGGGGTTTTCTTTTGGGCTTGTTTTTACTCAAGTCGAAAGGTTATTATGATTTTAGTTTTCGATACGAATTTTGTGGCTAACAGTTCCCTCGATTTTAACATTGCAAGGGACTCGACGAGCCTAGACCAAGAGATCGATTATACATTCTTCCCTTGCAGTGGAAGTCTTGGATTGTTGGTAAGTAGTATAGATTGTGTTATTAATCTTAATGCTTGGAAGATGGTGTATTAAGGATTATAACTAACTGTCATTCAATTAAGATCTCAGGTGTTGGAAAGTGCTGAGTATTGTAATTCGTAACAGGTGTGTAATCTCACACCTCTCTGAATGTTTGCATGAGATGTATTGTGAATTGGCCAAATGCCGAAAAGTCGAAAAGTCGGCAACTGTGACCATACGAGCGTGCGAGCACTCGTAGCGGTAAACCGAAACACGAATAATGATGGTAAGCCATTGAGAGTGTCGCGAGCACTTTTGCAAAAATGAGGCTGTAACTGGCCTGATCAGGTCGAAACGAGCCAAATGGGCCCAATGAGCTATCCGCCCCACTTGGGCAAAACCGTTAGAAAAACTATCAAATGATAAGTCTGAATGCGAAATCTGCAAATCTGAGACTGAAATCATGCAAAATGGGCCACACGAGCGTGTGGGCCCGATTGGGCCTATGATGGGTTTTAGGCCCAATAATTCCGTAGTGACCTAAAAAGGGTCATGTGTGACTCGAGGCGATTGTAGGCCTTCGGAAAGGCCGTTGGATGCGGAACTATCGAAATAGCCCTGGAAGGTAAAATTACCGAAATACCCTTGGATTGTAAAATTACCGAAATACCCCTGGAGGGTAAAATTACCGAAATACCTCTAGAGGGTAAAATTATTGAAATACCCCTAGAAGGTAAAATTACCAAAGTACCCTTGGTGGGTAAATTACTGAAATACCCTCGGTGGGTAAATTACTGTTATACCCTTAAGGGCTGATTAGTATGATTGCATGTATTCTGTTTAGCTGGTTATGATGGTAATTTATTTCATACATCACTTTTAATATATACTTTGCATACATGACATTCTGCATGGGATTGGGATATTGATGATCGGAGGAAGTGTAATCTGGTGGCTCTGCCACATATTCTGGTGGCTCTGCCACAATCTATATAGTGGCTAGGCCACGTATATTCTGTTATTCTGGTGGCTTCGCCACAAATTCTATGATTAGCAGCTTGTCTTCCATATTGGTGTGTAGCAAATGGATTATTGGGTAATGCTATGGTTGCATTATTATGTATATAGGGCTAAGGCCCAGTCTGCTTCTGTATGGGCTCGGGCCCAGTTAGTAACCGATTAGAGGATTACACACTGAGTTCCCGTAACTCACCCCTCTGCTTTAGTCTTGCAGGTGATCCCCAGTATTGAAGATTTGGAGCTGCGAGGGACTCTGTGGTGGCCATACATCAGACCCTTAGTAAATTTCTATTTTACCTTATTTTGAGATTAATTTTATTTTCGGTATAAAATTTTGTAATAAGGCCATTGGACTTAAATTTTCTTTCAAGCTTATTATGTTCAAACTTTAACCGATTAAACTCTGGATTTTCTTAAAACGAAAATAATTGTTTTCAAAATATCATATTTCTACAATTCATTGAATTTCATTTATGTTTTAAACAAGTTTTTGGAGATAATAATAATTATAATAATAATAGAAATAACAACGTTTTTCAAGAGAACCCTAAAAGTAAATCTGGATTATCACAAACAACAAAGCTCAGAGTTCCAAAAAGAATACGAAGTTTTTAACGAAAGCGCAGTTTTTAAACACCCATTTCATGTGACATGCTAGATCCGGTCGTAACGTCTAGGCCGGGTTTGGGGTGTTACATTTTATGGTATTAAAGCCAGGTTGCAAAACTCGACTGCGAAATAGGTTCAAAAATGTTTTTTCAAAATTTGTTTGAAATATGGTTTAGAAAAATATATCTTTATTGGATGTATGGCACCTCGAGTCTCCGGCACCAAATCTGTAAGTCCTCTTATTTCATGATATGATGAAATGTCTGTAAGAGAGAAAACTGCTAGAGTTAGTGGTAGTACACTAAATCTGTTAGCTATAGGAGCTAAGACTATAGAGACTGAGACATTAGGAAATTCGATCTGCGAGAACAAATCTTATACCTGTTTTTCATAAAACAACTGTTAATAAACATTGGAATTATAGACTAGTTCATAAAATTCTTAATCAGATTAACTCGATTCAGCAGTATGAGTACCAGAGGACGTGGACGTGGTACACATGACCGTGGTAGAGGCCGAGATGCTAGGGTTGGATCCACAACATCAGGGCATATGCCTGAAATGGAAAAACCTGCATCACCAGTGACTGAAACAGGGTCTCATGACTAAATTAGAGCGGGCGACGCTCTGTCCCAGGCAATGCTGCGAGTTTTAGAACGGGTTGCTGGAGCAAGTACTGGGTCAGTAGCTCGTGGGTCTATTTTTGAGCGATTCCGGTCAAACGGGGCCAAAGTTTTTAGGGGCATCTCTGGTGTAGCCCCGAATGTGTCGGAATATTGGCTTGAGGCTATGGAACGAATTATGGATGATTTGGATTGCACTGCTGAATAGAAACTGAAAGGGGTAGTGTCTCTACTGATAGATGGGGCATACCAGTGGTGGCTCACTGTGAGGGAAGGTACACAAGCAGATCGTATCACCTGGGATTTCTTTAAAGTGGCTTTCTAGGGAAAGTATGTCGGGGCTAGCTATGTAGATGCTCAGAGAAAAGAATTCTTGAATCTGGTATAGGAAAATAAATCAGTAGCAGAATATGACGCGGAGTTTCTACGCTTGAGCCGTTACACTCGGGCTATAGTTGCGACCGACTATGAGCGCTGTGTACGGTTCGAGGATGGTCTATGGGATGAGCTGTGGGTACTGATAGCTTGCAGCAGAAAAAAGATTTTGCCACTTTGATCGAGAAAGCAAAGATTGTCGAAGAGGTGAAACGTTTTGAGAGGCAAAATCGAGATAAGGATAGAGGCAAGAATAAAAGAGGTTTTGGGTCAGCAGGTTCTTCTGGGGGTTTCTAAAAGAGGCTTAGGTTGGATGGGCCAGCTCGGGTTGGGATGCCAGTTGTTGTGGGTCGATTGCAACCCTGTGTGCAGTGTGGGAAAACACATCCGGAGGAGTGTTAGAGAAGTTCTGGTGGGTGTTTTGAGATGTGGGTCCAAGGATCATCAGATAAAGAACTATCCTCGGGAGCCTGTTAGGGCGCAGGTAGTAGGTCAGAGATTTGTACAGCCAGGAAGAGGTGGTCAGCAGCCACCGAGAGGTCGTGGTCCGGCCAGATGGGGAAATGGGTCTGGACGAGGTCGTGGAGCACCGGGCAGCGGTGCTGGTAACAAAGATGTAAGAAAGCCGGGGTTGGTTTATGTAGCTCGATGTCGAGAGGATAGCGACGCACCGGACGTCATAACCGGTACGCTTCTTATATTTGATGTACCATTTACTGTTTTAATTGATATTGGATCTACCCATTCATATGTTGCCTGTACTGTGTCTGGGACTCTAGGCATGCAATTTGAGTTTGCTGATAGAGAAATGTCGGTAATTAGTCCCTTAGGACAATATGTGGTAGTGAACAAGTTGTTTAGGAATGTGCCTCTAGAAGTTCAAGGAGTGGTATTTCTGGCAGATTTGATGGAACTGTCGTTCGGCGAGTTTGATCTTATACTAGGCATGGACTGGCTAGTTGAACACCATGTAAATTTGGATTGCACTGCTAAGCGTATTGTATTAAGGACCACAGAGGACAAAGAAGTGATTGTGATAGGAGAAAGAAGGGATTATCTGTCCAATGTGATTTCAGCATTAAAGGCCGAGAAGATGGTGCGCAATGGGTGTGAGGCGTTTCTAGCTTTTGTCAGCACATCTGATGCTAGGGAATTGTCTGTTGGGGATGTTAGGACCGTGAAGGAGTTTCCGGACATTTTTCCCGAAGAGCTTCTGGGGTTGCCTCCAAATGCGAGGTCGAATTTGGCATCGCCCCTTATAGGATGGCACCGAAGGAGCTGGTAGAACTTTAAGCTCAGATCTAGGAGTTGTTGGATCGAGGATTCATCCGACCAAGTGTATCTCCGTGGGGAGCGCCGATATTGTTCGTGAAGAAAAAGGATGGGTCAATGCGCATGTGCATTGACTATCGTCAATTGAACAAGCTAACTGTTAAAAACATGTAACAGTCCGCTTTATACCCTAGTCGAAACAGTGGTTTCGGGACCACAAATCTGAGTTCGTTTAATATTTTAATATTACTTTTTGTGCCGTCGATATGTGACTAAGCATGTGTTAAATTTTCGTAAGTTAATTTGTCCATCTGTGTGTTGAATTTGACAAAAGGATGAAATTGCATTGTTTGTGAAAGTTGCTTGCTATTTCTTAAAGCACCTATGTGTTGTGGCTTTTAAAAGTTATGGCCTTAAGTGGAAATTGAACCACTATTTAGTTAGTGGGTGGTTATGGTAAAAAATGACCTTGTTATTGATGTTATATAAATTTTGTTTTATAAGGCTAAAATTGGAAGTTGTTTATTAATGAATAATTAATAAAAATTGGCATGTAAATAAGCATTCATTCATGCATTCTTCACCAAAAAATCAAAAGAAAAAGAAAGGTTTATAAGCTCACATACATTCGGCACATACAACCTTGATTCAAGGTAAGTTTTTAGTCAATTTTCGATAATTTCTACGTTTTCGCAATCGTTGCTTTGAGAGCTACAATACCCATGTATTAATTTTGTGAATTGATGATGTTTGTGTGATATGCCATTGATGATATGTTGAGCTTTGAGATGAGTTTAGTTGTTAAATGAAATATTTGAGCTAGATGAACATGTTTTGTTCTTGAAGTTTTGATGAATTTAGCTAAATAGGGCTAAATTGTGAAAATAGCAATTTGAGGGACTAAATTGCAAATTTGATGGAAAATATGGGCTTGTATGATATATATGTACATTCGGCTATGTAAGAGTATGCCCAAAGATCAATCATGAGATGGTTGTAATAACATACTTAATTTACCATGTTTATTAATATAAAGCATTGTCATTATTATTTCAGTTTTTTCTTTCTGTGTGTATAGATAAACTGTTTTATAATAATGTCCTGAGAATAATATGATTATTCTTAAAAGATCCTTAGTCGAGTATTATTGTTGACAAGGACAATAATAATGCATTAAGACTAACATGTAGTTGATTGATGATAAAGAGTTGTCATTGATATGGAGTGTCAAAATCAATGCATGAATATGTGTGTTAGAGAACAACATATTGGATTGACCTGCTATGAGTATGTTTCTTGGATTATTATGTAATTGTCACAACATTACTCATAGTGATTAATATGTATATGATCCTCAAACTTGAGATCATTATTATCCCAGCATCGTGAGTTGTATATTTTGATACAGTCAAACGTACACCGTAACAGGTTGTTCTATAAAGGCTGATGTTGGATATACCACAATCTATGTAGAGGGATATGGTTGATCAATAAAGGATAAGTCCCTCCTACATAATAGGAGTAATATCTTAGGCCACTTGATTGAGTGAGACTAGAAATGCATGGCCATGCTCAAATAAGTTGATATGAGATGTCATACTAATTTGTATATCATAGTCTACTCAAGATATCAAGAAACATGGGATGGATTATGCAAGTGTGACTATCCCATGACTTGTATCCGTTCCAGAGATAAAGGACTTAAGGATTAATGCATGAAAGGTTAATCACGAAAGGTTATGTCGAATCATGACTTCTTGTAACTTAGGTGGCAATGATGCATTGCTAGATGCCACTCATTGTCTGTGACAATAGAATCGTTCTAGTATTACTGCTAACGTTGCAAGAACCTACAGGGTCACACCCTATGGTTGAAATGAACGGAATAAAATATAGTTGGTATTGTGCTTGGTTGTCACATAAATTAAATTAATTAAAGAATTAATTTAATTGGGCAATCAAATATTGAACATATTATATGTACAAGGATGTTGTACACATAATGATAACATAATTTTATTAATATATGAATTTGATTCATATATAAATTTAAATAAATATAGTTTACCGGAATCCTTATTATAATTAATGTAATTGTAATTTTCAGATATAATTAATGTAATTATAATTTTCGGTTAAAAACTTTATTGTATTTATTTAATCTTGTAATACATTCAAGACATACCAATTATAAAAGGCCCAATTAAGAGTATACCTATTATAAAAGGCCCAATGAGAAAGGCACCCATTATAAAAGGTATTAAAAGGAGACAAAACTAAAAAAAAAAATGAAAACCCTAAGTGATTGCTTGTTAGGTCTAGCAGCCGTCAAGCAAATAAGCCTCCAAAACGGTTTTGGAGATTTCTTCCGTTCATAGTCAAACCGGGTGGATTACGTAGAGGCCGACATCGGAAAAGGTTGAGGCTTGATTCAACAGTAGATCAAAACTCTTGTTGTCAAGGCGTCGCTGTCCACTCAGATTGAAGTTTTGGTAATTTCGAAACCTTTATTTCACCCCGATTCGTTCCTCACACATGGATCCATGATTTGGATCGCCGGATCTAATTTTATTCTGCTGCGCCATGGGGTACCGGCGTTCCAACAGGCTAAGCATGAGTGTGGGTTGATTTTGTGAATTTGATGTTTTGAGAAAAATGGACTAAATTGATATACTGTGCAAATGTGAGGATTAATTTATAAATAGCCCTAAATATATGTGTATGGATTGAATTGAATAGGTTAGTGAATAAAAGGTTTAATTTTTAATATGTACAGATCAAGAACCGAAGAAAATGGACTAAGATCGCGGGAAAGCAAAAGTAACCGAGTAGTCGTTTCCATTTCTGTTAAATCGAATCTGAGGTAAGTCATTATGCAAATAAACGTACTTGTATGAAATTGTAATTGTTTATAGTGACTAAGTCCGAGAACTCCCGTACGAACCTAGGAATAGATAGGATTAACTATGTCATGACATAGGTATCTGTTCTGTTTTATCATGTAAGACCACGTCTGGGACGTTGGCGTTGATTTGAGACTCGTGTAAGACACGTCTGGGACAATGGCGTCGATATAAGCTTTACATGTAAGACCACATTTGGGACGTTGGCATCGTATGAGCTTCACGTGTAAGACCATGTCTGGGACATCGGCATCGTATTGATTTGTGTAAGACCCTGTCTGGGACAGTGGCATCGATATCTGAGTGCATTTAATACCTCATCTGGGACGTTGGCATTGTACGGCCATTTAGAGCTTTCTAAATATCCTACTAAATTCCTTACGGTTCAATGGGCAAGTCTGTGATATGAATTGCAAATCCGAGATATGATCAAATAAGTGAACGAATGTCTGTTTCAGGTACGTTTGGTATATATACAAGTGTATAAAAAGTAAGTACCTATATGACTTTGACTTGAAGAAATGTATGCTTAAATGTGAGAACGTGAATCTTAAAATGATGAATGTGGCAAATGTGACCACAAGTATATGAAACAAAGCACATTTGTGATAGTATGCTAAGGGTTTGGGATGTGCCAATGTATCTACTTGCAATATATGCATTTAATACTAAGTTTATTTGTATATTGACTTACTAAGCTTTTGGAAAGCATACTCTGTGTGTGTTTTCTCTGTTTTATAGGTCGCCAAAGCTACTGAAGGCTCGGGACTGTCAGGGATCATCATCACACTACTAAACTCAGTTTTGGTACACTTTGAAAATTTGTATACCTAGATATGGCATGTATAGGCTAGTTTTTGATATAAGTTTGTTATATGAATATAGTCATGTGATTTGGCTAGTTATGAGTTAATAATTTGCTTAAATGGTTGTGATATATGATGCATATCTTGGTATAGTTGAAGCACTTGAAATGGTCAAGTTTTGGGTAAGCAAATGAATGAATTATGTTTGTGATGAATTGAGTTTGAGTCTTGTAATTTGGCATCGTTGGAATTGGTATTGAATACATGGTTTGAATGGTTATTTTGGTATGTTTTTGGTTGTCATATATGCATGAAATGGAGTGGTAAATTTTACTTGTAGGTGTGGTCTAAGTGTGTGGCATTTTGGCCTTGAAAATGGCCTATAATGTCACACGGTTGAGGCACACGGGCGTGCCTAATGACCGTGGGCTAAGTCAGTAACTAGAATAAGAGTACATGGTCTTGGCACACGGCCATGCCAGCTGCCTAGCAGCCGTGTGAATTTTGACGGGATCGACCACGGCCAAGTTCCACGGGCGTGTTAGGTGGCAGTGGGTGTATAGTTAGTTTCGACCACGGGGTGGACACACGGGTGTGCCTAATAACCGTGGGAGGCACACGGCCTACCCATACGGGAGTGTAACCCTTGAAACCTAGAAAAGTTTGAAATTTTCCATAAAATTTTGTATGTGTTTCAGTTTTGTCCCGACTCAGTTTATAAGCATGTTTAAGGTCTCGTTGACCTATTTAACGGACATTGTGTGTATGACTGATGGATGAAATGTATGAAATGTTATGAAAGTTTCCGATCTGTCCGGTAACGCCTTAAACCCTAATCCGGCGACGGACATGGGTAAGGGGTGTTACATTTGGTTGGTATCAGAGCTACGGTTTAGTCGATTCTCGGACTAACGTAGCGTGTCAGAGTCTAGCTATACATGCCATATATCTGAATCGTGATAGTGTGATGAATCCTGACGTATAAAAATGTGATTTTTGTATAGTAATGGATCCCAAAAGAGCCATAGCTGACGACGTTGAAAGTAATGCGCCAGCTCCCGCGCAAGGGACAGCGCCCTCTGATTCGAGACCGGCTACTAGTGGTCAAGAAGGAGAAGCTAAACAAGCTTTCTTCCAGATGATGAGTGAGTGGTTCACTCAATTTGTAAAGAATAACCCGACTATTCGCAACCCCCGCCCCCGGTTAATCCCCCTCAGACATCTGATATACCTCTGACTGCAAATCAGAATCCGTGGAATAAGCCTCCGGTTGACAAGATTCGTAAGTATAGGGCCAAAGAATTCCAGGCTACTAATGAATGATGATGCTGAAAAGGCCGAGTTCTGGATTGAAAATACTATCCGGGTATTCGATGAAATGTCTCTGACTCCGGAAGAATGCATAAAGTGTGTTGTACCTTTGCTTCGAGATGCAGCTTATTAATGGTGGAAAACCTTAATTTCAGTTGTTCCGAGAGAACGAATTACATGGGACTTCTTTTAGAGCAAGTTTCGGAAGAAATATATCAGTGAAAAATTCGTTGATCAGAAACGAAAGGAATTTCTGGAATTGAAACAAGGCCGTATGACTGTTTCGGAATATGAACGAGAGTTCGTGAGACTGAGTCAGTATGCTCGAGAATGTGTATCATCTGAAGCTATAATGTGCAAAAGATTCGAAGATGGCCTTAATGAAGATATTCGTTTGCTAGTTGGGATTTTAGAAATAAAAGAGTTTGTTGTACTTGTTGACCGAGCTTGTAAAGCTGAGGCACTCGGGAAAGATAAAAGAAAGGCTGAGTCTAAAGCTCACGATATAATGAAGAGATTTCAGAGTAAATCATTTCAGTCTACTCCGAAAAGATTCAGAGATGATCAAAGTCATTCCAGAGATAATGTGGGACATTTGAACAGAAATCGAGCTAGATCACAAATGAGTTCCAAAAACCCCAGTAACTTCTGTGGCCAGTGTTGGTAATGTCCGGACTAAGAGACCTGAATGTAAACATCGTGGAAAAAGGCATCCGGGAAGTTGTAGACTTAATGATAGAGCTTGCTTCAGATGTGGATCACTTGATCATTTTATTCGTGATAATGCACCTGTGAGAGGTAGACCATCAAAGAAAGTAAGGAATGTTAGTGGTAGTCAGAGAACTACGAGAGACAATGTTGTCAGATCCGAAGCTAGAGCGCATGCCAGAGCATATGCTATTCGAGCTCGCGAGGAAGCTTCATCACCTGATGTTATAACGGGTACTTTTACTCTTTATGGTACTTTCGTAATTGCATTGATAGACCCTGGTTCTACGCATTCGTATATATGCATGAATTTAGTATTCAGCAAGACTTTGCCTGTAGAGTCTACTGAGTTTGCTATAAAAGTATCAAACCCCTTAGGTAAAGGTGTTTTGGTTGATAAAGTATGCAAGAATTGTCCATTAATGTTTCGAGATATCTATTTCCCTACTGATCTGATGCTTTTGCCTTTTGACGAGTTCGATATTATTTTGGGTATGGATTGGTTGTTTATGCATGATGCTATTGTGAACTGCAAAAGAAAGACTATAGATTTGAGATGTTCGAATGATGAGATAGTACGAGTTGAATCTAATGATTTGAATGGATTGCCTACTGTGATATCTGTTTTGAAAGCTCAAAGTTATGTGAAAAGGGGATATAAAGCATATTTTGCCTATGTAATTGATTCGAAAATGTCTGAAAGGAAAATTGAGTCTGTACCTATTATTTGTGAGTTTTCTGATGTGTTCCCTGAAGAGTTACCGAGTTTACCTCCGATTCGTGAAGTTGAGTTTGGTATTGAATTGATGCCTGGTATGCCACCTATTTTGATAGCTCCGTATAGAATGACACCAACAGAATTGAAAGAGTTAAAGTCACAGTTGCAAGAGTTGACCGAAAGAGGATTCACTAGACCGAGTTTCTCGCCTTGGGGTGCTCCTGTACTGTTTGTGAAAAAGAAAGATGGCACGATGAGAATGTGCATTGATTATCGTCAGTTGAATATGGTAACAGTAAAGAATAAATATCCGTTACCCCGAATAGATGATCTATTTGATCAGTTAAAAGGAGCTATTGTATTCTATAAGATTGATCTAAGATCGGGATACTATCAGTTGAGAGTTAAAGATTTAGAAATTCCGAAGACTGCTTTCAAAACAAGGTAAGGGCATTATGAGTTTTTAGTTATGCCATTTGGACTAGCTAATGCTCCTGCTGCTTTTATGGATCTGATGAACAGAATTTTCAGACTGTACCTAGATCGATTTGTTGTGGTGTTCATAGATGACATCTTGATTTATTCACGTGATGAAAATGAGCATGCTGAACATTTGAGGATTGTATTGCAAACTTTGAGAGAAAAGGATTTGTATGCAAAATTCAGCAAATGTGAATTCTAGTTACACGAGGTTAGTTTTCTGGGACATATTGTGTCAGCTTCTAGAATCCGAGTGGATCCGAGTAAGACTTCTGCTATTCTGAATTGGAAACCTCCGTGAAATGTATCTGAAGTCCATAGTTTTCTGGGGCTAGCTGGTTAGTACCGTCAATTTGTAAAAGGCTTTTTGACAATAGCTACTCCGTTGACTAGATTACTTCAAAAAACTGTTAGATTTGAATGGTCGGATAAATGCCAGAAAAGTTTCAATCAGTTGAAAACTCTGTTAACAGAAGCTCCAGTGTTAGTGTAGCCAGAATCGGGTAAAGAATTTGTTATATACAGTGATGCCTCATTTAATGGTCTAGGGTTTGTTTTGATGTAGGAAGGCAAAGTTGTAGCTTATGCCTCGAGACAGTTGAAGCCTCACGAAAAGAATTATTTGACACACGACCTTGAACTTGCTGCGGTCGTGTTTGCACTTAAGATTTGGCACCATTATCTGTACGGTGAGAAATGTCATGTGTTTTTAGATCATAAAAGTTTGAAATATCTAATGACTGAGGCCCATTATAGTAGCTTTGCTGCAATGTTGAGTAGTGCCGCTGCTGGTGCTACCTTTGGAGTGTAGGGATGGGTGGGTTGATATTTATATCCCCACAGGTGTGTACGGTTGAAAGGGAAATGGTGTGCAGGGTTGGATTTGAGATGGGTGCATTGCATTCATATGCTATAGATGTGATATGAGGTCGTTGTGGGCTGAGGCCCAAGACCACCAGTTTTGATAAGGCTTAGGCCCAATGTAATATTTGCATATTGATTGGATTGCCAAGGGTCGTACACACTGAGTTACGAAAATCACACCCTTTTTGTTAAATGTTTCAGGTGATACTCAGCAGACGGCTCTACGTGGGAGAGGACTCGGGGATGGCCACACTACAAGATACTTAGACATTTTATTGTTCAAAAGACATGATTTTAAATTGCTTTATTTTCGATGAATGTAATAAGGCCTTATACTCTGAGTTGACTTTAGATTTTGTGTTTTGTTATCATTGTTCAACTGTTTACTTAATTGTTAAACTTAAATAAGTTTTCTTAAACATGGTTTTCGAAATACCTAAAAATATGGGCTTTTATCATTACTTAACAAGATTAAAGGATTTTGGGCTTTTAGGCCTTAAATTTTAACTTAGAAAAATCGTTTTGAATTATGCCTTTGATGTGACATTCCCGGATTCGACCATAACGTCTGGGTCGGGTCTGGGGGTGTTACACTAAGTGCCTTTATCATCTAAGTATATCAAATTAAAAGTGTGGTCTCGACATGCATAATTAAAGCAAGTTCTAGAATAAAAAATCAATATTGACACACTCATAACCAACAATAAAGTGAGCAGGAAAAATATATGCTCTAAAAGGCTCAAAATCTCACAAAAATTATGTTTTTGATGTCAACCTTGCAAATTTCAAACTTCAAAGTAATATTTAAATTTAGGGAGACAACCTAATAAATTTTTAATTCTGAAAATAAACTTATCATTCTTGATTATCTAATGTCTTAAAACTTTAAACCATCAATGCACAATTACCTAATGACTTAATCCAAAACATATCAATAAAAATCATAAGTTAATAGAAATTTTATTCTAATAGTAATATGAGAAAAATTATTTAAGAACAAGACATAATTCAGGGATTTTCTGATAATGATATAATTAGCTTCCCCACACTTAAGATGTACATTGTCCTCACAAAGATAGATAAAGTCAATATAATAAGAGTATCATAAGAGAGGGAGAAAAATGAAACTTCCTGAATTTTGGATGAAATCTGTGGAATAGTTGACGCGGAATTGTAGATAAAGTGAAGTGCATAACTCTGAACAGCTAAGAAGAAAATAAATACAACTGTGGAAGATGATTAAGGGATTACTCGATTAGGAATAATTATAAAAGCTAAAATATAGTTCAAAATATAAAAGAGAAGTCTTTGAACATATAATAAGAACCATAAGGAAAATAGACTAGAAATAGAAAGAAAAGAAAAATAAAAATAGAAATAGAGATAAAGATAAAAATAAAATGAATGGACTCAAAGATCCTCATTATCAGATGCGTCGCGAGGTGGCGGTGCTGAAGGTGAAATGTGTAGATGGTGGCATATCTACTGTAAGGCTGCCTCGAGACTGTCAAACCCCTGATAACACTGTTGCTCAAAGTGAGTGAGTCACTCGGATTTGTCGGTCAAAGTAGCAGTAGAAGAGGGAGGTCGGTGACTTGGTGGTGGAGGGTGTGGTGGATCCTCGTGAGGGGGAGGAACATCCTCAATAATGTCCTTGGGATCATCCTGATCATCAGGTCGAGACAGTCGGTACTGGGGAGGATCGAAACCACGGCGTTGCTTGATCATCCTCATATGTAGCATGCTCGAGATGCCCTGAGGGGACATCTGGCCAATCAGTGTAAGCGAGGAAGACTGCTCCGGTGTGAGGAGACCGAAGAATTGAGCGAGGCGAGTCACGTAGGGCCCTAAGCAGATGGGGCCCTTTCTATGGCGATCAGTCTGGTGGTGGAAGGCTAGAGCTAGGAATGTAAAACCCCAAACCCGTCTTAGAAGTTAGGCCCGAATCTGGCGTGTCACATTAAAAACCGTGTTTTCAATGAAAACCCTTGTTGATATTTAAAAACTAAAGAAACAGTTTGCGATAGTTATTAATAATCGACATTTATTAAGAAGTCATTACCTTCAAAACCTTGTTCGATGTGGAAGCTTAATTTAAAACAATTGACTTATGAAAACGTGATATTTACAACTTAGTTGCGAAAGCGAAGTGTTTTGAAAAACGATACTGTTTTGGAAAGCTGCGATCAAATGTTGAGCAGATAATAAACATAATAAACTAAAAATTCGAACTAAAAACTGGAATTTAAGAGAGGCCTTATTACAAAATATGAATCCAAAATAAAATAAAAATAAGTAGTATACGAAAATCCAAAACTGCTTGTAGTGTGGCCACCTCCGAGTCCTCCAGTACGTCGAACCATCTACTGAGGATTACCTGAGAAAAATTAAAAAGAGGGGGTGAGTTTACTAAAACTCATTGTGTACAACCCTAGTCAGTAAGAACATGCATCACAACAATCCGGGCCGAAGCCCATTTCAGAACGGCGGCATTTGGGCCTTAGCCCATAAAAGCCTTAGTTGGGCCTTAACCCATATCAAATGTCACATGTCATATTTATCTGGGCCTAGACCCATCTCAATATCAAAATCCAAATATGCAATGCATTAATGCCCATACCAACCTTGCACTCTGTCTCCTGTCCAACCATACACTCCTGTGGGGATTTAATCGACCCACCCATCCCTACACCCCGTATGTAGCACTGGTTGTCGCACTAACTTATCGGTGCAGCATGGCTGCTTGGTGGCTAAAAAGCCTTCGGTGGATCCACAGTCGTCAAGCGACCATGCGATGCTATTTGCACTTCCTCCGTATTAATAATCCCATCCCCACGCAGCATAATAACACATGAATGCAACATAAAATAATAATCATACGATAACAATCATAAAACGCATACAAGAATATCCATATAACATGCAGGGGCGTTTTCGTTATTTTGCCCTTCAGGGCGTATCGATCATTTTACCCATCGAGGGTATTTCAGTAATTTTACCCGTCGAGGGTATTTCAGTAATTTACCCACCAAGGGTATTTCGGTAATTTCACAAATTGGGGTATTTCGGTAATTTCACAAATCAAGGGTATTTTGGTAATTCTGTAATCCGAGGATACTTCGTTAATTTTGTAAACCCCTCAGAAGGTCTATAGTCGCCTCGAGCGACTCTAGTATTCTAAACAGAGATAATGATGCGAATGGGCCTAAAGTCTATCCTCAGCCCAAATGGGCCCACACGCTCGTGTGGCCCAATTAGCCCAATTCTAGCCATATATATGAGATTCACATAGTCTAATCCAATATTTACTACACAATCATACAACTTATTCATATGGGCCCACGTGCCCATTGGACCCACTTGGCCCCGTTCGACCCATCGTGGCCCAAACAGCATCAACCCATAGAATACTCATGGTGGCCTCGACTGTCGCGTCGAAGCTCCCACAC
The DNA here is from genome assembly GCA_005393395.2 of Gossypium australe. Classification (NCBI taxonomy): domain Eukaryota; kingdom Viridiplantae; phylum Streptophyta; class Magnoliopsida; order Malvales; family Malvaceae; genus Gossypium; species Gossypium australe. The sequence goes on from CM016615.1 coordinate 68,766,076, forward strand.
GTGCACTCGCACGCTCGTGTGGTTACCATCACCGTGTGACCGGCATTTCGGCATTTGCCACTCTACAGCTAGAGTAGGGCGAAATACACACCTGATAGGATTCTGAAGCTAATCCGCGCTCCGAATGCTCTTATGCCCAACGCCAACCAGGTATGCTTCCTCTCCTCATAGACAGCTCCATTTATAGTCAACTTCTCTCCTTCCCTCTTGCTAGCTTTCCGATGTAGGATCCCTCATTTAGTAGAGTTTAAATCCAACACAACTCTGGCTGTCCAATCCACAAAATAAATACTCCCTTGCTTGTCATGAGATTCGAACCCACGCTCTTCCATCATCCAATTCACGCCACTTGCCACTAAGCCACAAGCTCCTCTTGTGTCTAAAATCATGCGCAACTAAATATAAATCTATGGGCCAAAGTCCAAGTGTAATAGCCCTGTTTTGGGGCTAGTCTGAACTGTGCTTTCGAGACCACTAATCCAAGGCGGAGGAAAATTATTTTGATATTATTTTATTTGTTATCACATGTTTATAGGGATGCATGAGAATTTTGGTACCTCAATTTTAACGATTGATTGCGAAATTGCAAAAAATGACTAAATCGCATAAAGTGCGAAAGTTTCAAATTTCAAGTTAGAGGTGCCTAATTGTTAAAGGATATCAAAATAGATGTTTTTAAAGTGAAATTAGGCCATTAGATGTGTGTTGGCCGACCATGTAAGCTAGGGAGACAAGAGCATTAAATTTTGGTCAAATTTGGTGATATTAGGTGGCTATAATGAATAAAATATGATAAAGAAAAGAGGAAGCTATCATCTTTTTCATTATCTTCTTCCTCCACCGAAAATTTTAGCAAGGAATAGGGGTTTGAAGCTTAAAATTTTAGCCAAGATATCCTCTAGCAAGTAAGTGATTTTAGCGGTCTTTCTTGGTGGTTTTTGTGTTTTTGGAACCCCCAAAGCTTAAGCTAGCTAATGAGAGGACTAAATTGCAATATGGTGGAAAGTCTAAGGACTTTCCATGAGAGTATTTATGTTGTTAATTGAGTTTTTATTAAAGAAAATGGATGTTAGAGAGATGAGAAACAACTTTTGTGAAAGGTGTTTGCATGAAAACACCTAAATAGGACTTAAATGCAAACAATGAATTTGTGTCATAAATGCATGAAATGGTGAGAATGGTGAGTAGTTGTAAGAGAAATAAATGTTCAGCTAGACTTGTTTATTGAGAAAATGTGTTGAAAAATAAATTATGAGCCTAGGGGCAAAATCGTAATTTTATCATAGTATAAGGGCAAAATGGTCATTTTTGCTGAAGTATAGATTTTGATGTAATATGATCATAGAATGATCTAAACGAATTGAATTTCATTGTTATAGATCAAGAAGAGCGTGGAATCAACCTTGACCGTGGAAAAGGCAAGGTGACAGAATAAATCGTTAATTAACACTTTTTGCACCGAGGTAAGTTTATGTGTGAACAATGCATATTTGTGTAAACATTATGTTGCTAATTAGTGTATGGCATGATTGAGAACATGTATGGTTCAAATGGATTGAATGTGGTAGTCATTGAATAATTACTGTGTGAACAATGAAATAGTTATATAAATGTGTAATGACGAGATTTGTTGGTGGGCTAAGTGCAATACCCCCTTGTTGTTTAATTATGATGGGCTATATGCGATACCATCATCTATTCATCATTTGGTGGGCTATGTACGATACCACCGTAACTAATCTTTTTGGTGGGCTATGTGCGATACCACCGTAACTAATCTTTTTGGTGGGCTAAGTGCGATACCACCGCAACTAATCTTTTTGGTGGGCTATGTGCGATACCACCGTAACTAATATTTTTGGTGGGCTAAGTGCGAAACCACCGAGTAATTTGACTATGAGTAATGGAATTAGAGATAGTGATGTGTTGTATTATGTGACTTTGTGATGCTCAGTGCAGGGAAACCTATTAATGAAGGTATGTATTAAGCTTGTGATATGGTTGGAATGTGGGAATGGAGAAAATGAGTAAGCATGATCATAAATGTAGATTGTTTCTTGCTTAGCATGTAATGCTATGTAAATCTTTAATACATGTTATAATATTATATTGTTTACATGTAAACTTACTAAGCTTAAAGCTTACTCCCCCTTCTCTTTTTCCCTTGTTTTATAGAGTTTAAGAGCCAAGTTGAGATACGAAGATATTCAAAAGATCACCCACACTATCAGCTCACCTCGGTATACCTAGTCTTAATGATTTTGTACATGGCGTGTATAGGGGCTAGACTAGTTAGGATATTTTGTCATTTTGACCGAGATGTATTGGCCCTTGTTAAGATAACTATTTTGTATATTGCCATGGTTGATGACTTACCTTATCATTTATGAAATTACAAAATTATCTTTGGAAGTTTATATTGAAATTATGAGATGTTTATTAGTGTGTTGAATGGGATCATGTAGTGTAAGCTATAGGGGTGCAAAGAGCTTGTAAACAGCCTTGTTCTTGTCCACATGGGTAGGCACACGGGCGTGTGTCTAGGCCGTGTGTGACACATGATCAAGCCGTGGGCGTGTGCCTAGGCCGTGTGAAGTCTGTATCTTGAAATTGGAATTTGAATTGTCACACGATTGAAGCACACGGGTGTGCCCAGGCCGTGTGGAGATAATCAGAGGCGACCACGGTCCAGCCATATAGGCGTGTGTCCAGGTCGTGCGACTCTAGTCAGTGTCGACCACGGGCGTGGAACACAGGCGTGTGAGATAATACACAGGCGTGTCATCTAGTCCAAGGGCGTGTGACCCCTGTTTAGGTGAAAATTTTTTAAACGCGTCAAAGTTTCCGATTTATGTTCGATATTTTTCGGTGGTTAGTATAAGGCCCTATAGGCCCATTATAAGGAAGTTAGATGTAAGATTCCAAATGTTTGAATTTGGAATAGAATTTTCTAACTCAAAGTTATATGACCAGGTGAGTCGAGTCAGGTAATGCCTCGTGCCTGATTCCAGTTCAAGATACGGGTAAGGGGTGTTACACCAAGGTCACTTAAAAATAAATCAAAATGAAATGCCAGCGCCAAGGATTGAACCTTGGACCCCCTTGCTTCCTTGTGGTGTCACTCCCTTGCCCCTTAAGTGGCGTCACTTTGCCACCACACCACACTCCTTTTTGTGTCATTTTTCTCCATATTTTATTCTTAAAGCCTACCTACTCACTCCCAGGGTTTTATTCACCTAAAACCAAAATTTTCCTAAAGCCTAAATTTGATCCCGGGAGTTCATAGAAGCCCCCTAACCTTCCAAAATCACTCACCTAATAGGTCCAACTTGCCTTAGTGCCATTCTGTTATTCTCAAAAAAAATTTTCAACGCTCCCGTGCCCAAGGCCCAATGGGCCCAATTCTACTAGGCCCAAAGTTGGGGCGTTACAAATCTACCTCCCTTATAGAAATTTTGTCCTCGAAATTTCCAACTATCTAATAGCCGCACACTACCGGTTATACCACTATGCTTCTGCAGCGCACTCTAGTCCTAATTGCAAATTAGGTAAATAGCTCATTATCACTTCTCGTATTATCTGAATTAGGAATTTTATGAATAAGCCCATAGTTCTAGTAATTAAACGAATGTTTTATGGAAGTAGTAGTTAAGAGTTGTTTTCAAAATCGCAAGTTAACTGTAGTTTTAGCCTCCTACGGGCCTCAGTATAGTCTATCTTCTAAAGTAAGCCCAATAACTATCTACAGTATAACAGCTTAAAACAGATAAGAGAACTTACTTGGTCCGGCGCTGGAGACTCAGTGTGCCATGCAAAAATCTTCCAAAACCACTTCAAAATCATTTGTAAACATGTTTAAAATAGAAACAAAAGCCCATTTCACATCCCAAGTTTTGCAACTGGGCTCTGATACCACTAAATGTAACACCCCAAACCCGGCCCAGAAGTTAGGCCCAAATCTGGCGTGTCACATTGAGGTGTTTTTCGAAAACTGCATTTTCAATGAAAACCCTTCTTGATATTTAAAAACTAAAGTCCCAGTTTGTGATTGTTATTAATAATCGACATTTATTAAGAAGTCAATACCTTCAAAACCTTGTTTGATGCGGACGCTTAATTTCAAACAATTGACTTATGAAAACATGATATTTACAACTTAGTTCTGAAAGGGAAGTGTTTTGAAAACAGATATTGTTTTGGAAAGCCGCGATCAAATGTTGAGCAGACAATAAACATAAGAAACTAAAAATCCCAACTAAAAACTGGAATTTAAGAGATGCCTTATTATAAAATATGAATCCAAAATAAAATAAAAATAAGTAGTATACGAAAATTCGAAATTGCTCGTAGTGTGGCCACCTCTGAGTCCCCCAATACGTCGAACCACCTACTAAGGATTACCTAAGAAAAATTAAAAAAGAAGGGGTGAGTTTACTAAAACTCAGTGTGTACAACCCTCGTCAGTAAGAACATGCATCATAACAATCCGGGCCGAAGCCCATTTCGAAACAACGGCAATTGGGCCTTAGCCCATAAAAGCCTCAGTTGGGCCTTAACCCATATCAAATGTCACATATCATATTTATCTAGGCCTAAACCCATCTCAATATCATAATCCAAATATGCAATGCATTAATGCCCATACCAACCCTACACTCCGTCTCCTATCCAACCATACACTCTTGTGGGGATTTAATCAACCCACCCATCCCTACACTCCGTATGTAGCACCGGTTGCGGCACTAACTTATCGCTGCAGCATAGCTGCTCGGTGGCTAAAAAGCCTTCGGTGGATCCACAGTCGTCAAGCGACCATGCGATCCTATTAGTACTTCCTCCATATTAGTAATCTCATCCCCATGCAGCATAATAACACATGAATGCAACATAAAATAATAATCATGCGGTAACAATCATAAATCACATACAAGAATATCCATATAACATGCAGGGGCATTTTTGTCATTTTGCCCTTCAGGGGCATATCGGTCATTTTACTCATCGAGGGTATTTCAGTAATTTTACCCATCGAGGGTATTTTAGTAATTTACCCACCAAGGGTATTTCGGTAATTTTACCCACCAAGGGTATTTCGGTAATTTTACCCACTAAGGGAATTTCAGTAATTTCGTAAATCAGGGTATTTCGGTAATTTTGCAACCCAAGGGTATTTCAGTAATTTCACAAATCAGGGGTATTTCGGTAATTTTATAATTCGAGGATATTTCGGTAATTTTGTAAACTAAGGGTATTTCAATAATTTTGTCAACCCCTCAGAAGGTCTACAGTCGCCTCGAGCAACTCAAGTATTCTAAACAGAGATAATGATGCGAATGGGCCTAAGACCCATTCTCGGCCCAAATGGACCCACACACTCGTGTGGCTCAATTAGCCCAAATCTAGCCACATATATGAGATTCACATAGTCTAGTCTAACATCTACTACACAATCATACAACTTATTCATACGGGCCCACTTGGCCCCGTTTAGCCCATCGTGGCCCAAACAACATCAACCCACAAGAATACTCATGGTGGCCTCGACTATCGCATCGAACCTCCCACACGTGCGCTCGCACGCTTGTGTGGTTACCACCGCCGTGTGACCGACATTTCAGCATTTGCCGCTCTACAGCTAGAGTAGGGCAAAATACACACCTGATAGGAGTCTGAAGCTAATCCGCGCTCCGAATGCTCCTACGCCCAACGGCAACCAGGTATGCTTCCTCTCCTCAAAGACAGCTCCATTTATAGCCAGCTTCTCACATTCGCTCTTGCTAGCTTTCCGATGTGGGATCCCTCCTTTAGTAGAGTTTAAATCCAACACAACTCTGGCCGTCCAATCCACAAAATAAATACTCCCTTGCTTGTCATGAGATTCGAACCCACGCTTTTCCATCATCCAATTCACGCCACTTGCCACTAAGCCACAAGCTCCTCTTGTGTCTAAAATCATGCGCAACTAAATATAAATCTATGGGCCAAAGTCCAAGTTCACTTAAAAATAAATCAAAATAAAATGCCAGCGCCAAGGCTTGAACCTTAGACCACCTTGTGGCGTCACTCCCTTGCTCCCTAAGTGGTGTCACTTTGCCACCACACCACAGTCCTTTTTGTGTCATTTTTCTCCGTATTTTATTCTTAAAGCATACCTACTCACTCTCAGGGTTTTATTCACCTAAAACCAAAATTTTCCTAAAGCCTAAATTTGATCCCGGGACTTCATAGAATTGCCCTAACCTTCCAAAATCACTCACCTAATAGGTTCAACTTGCCTTAGTGCCATTCTCTTGTTCTCAAAAAAAATTTAAACGCTCTCGTGCCCAAGGCCCAATGGGCCCATTTCTACTTGGCCCAATTTCGGGGTGTTACAAGGAAGTATGCCAAGTAGATGGTATGGCAGTGAGCCATGCTCCATAAGTAGTAGGCATCGTGTGTGGTTACGACGCCGGTGCTCTCTCTTCGTCCTGTCAAAGTATGAGCGAGGAGTGCGTGAATATACCTCAGGGCAGGAGAGAAGGAAGTTGCCTTCGAGCGACTAGGATCATAAGTCGTCATAGCGCCAATATCGGTCCAACAATGCAAGGGTGAGTAATGAATGTGGCGATCTAGCTGAAGAAAGTCCTCGGTGCTCATGAACTCCTTTGTATAAAGTCCTAAAGCAGCACCAAATTCTGGGACGCTCATTTGGTGCACCACACTGCCGAGGCGAAAGATCATGTGCCGGGCTCATCGTAGGCTGACATGACGGTCTGAAGGTGGGACGTCGAGCAAAACTCCAAGGTAATCTCTATATAAGTGGGCTCGACAATATTGAAAAAGCGATCCCATGGTGCTGTGATAATGAAGGCACAAATCTCGTCAGTGAAATGGACCAGCTCCAACGTGGCCCAATCGATGTAGCGGCCCAAACCGAGGGGTCATACTCGAAGAAGCTGAAATAGCTCCTTCAGTGGGTCTGGGGCGAATTGGAGGTAGGGGTGGCGCACTTCAGCGGAGGCGGTCGACCAGGTCGCACCAGGACCCTTCCGTTTTTTCGAAGCGGGAACGACAACCTTGGTCTTGCCTCGTGTATTTGTCATGGTGTACCTGAAAAAGTAGAACAAATGTATGAAATAAGATATCACCAAACAAATACCAAGTAGTCCTAAGAATGCTCCTAAATTAGTGTATTCGAAAAGAAATTGCAGCGATCAAGGATAACAGTGGTGAAAAATACTAGTGGAGTAAAATAAAATAACAAAGTTATTACTGAAAGTTAGATTCTAAGAATAAGTTTTACTAGAACTAAATCAACAATTAGTAGTAAATGAAACAATGAGCAAACTAGAATCAAATTATCATGAAATCAGTAAGTAATTAGGACTAAGATATCAGAATAATACTAAGAAAATAATACATGATAGAAAAAGAAGAAAGCAAATAATAACAAATAAGAAATAAAAAAACAAAATAATAATAAGTCTAATCTAACTAGAATTAATAATAAAGAGAATAATAATCAATACAAAATAAAAATAAATAACAGAATAAAATAAAATAAAATAAAAAATGAACAAAAATGGAGGGGAAGAAAATGGTGACCGACGGTGGGGTAGTGGATGGAGGCGCGGTGGTTGACTGGGGAATGGTTTGTCGGGTGGAGAGGGACAATGGTTTTGGGGATGGTTATGGGGTTCTCAGGGGAGGAGGTGGCCGGAGGAAGAAAGAAAGAAGGGGAGTGGCGTGGAATGGGTGTTCGATGGGGTGGAGACTTGGTTGTGGGGCTGGCACGCAACGAGGGTAAGGTGAAGAGAAGGAGAAATGGGGGCGATGGCGGTGGGAGGGACGGTGTGGTCGGAGAAAGGGGTTGGTCGGTGAAGGAGGTAGCTAGGGTTTGTATCTTTGGGGAAGAAGACAAAGAAGAGGAAAAGAAAGGGGGAGGGGTTTTTTAAATGTGACACAGTCGTCTAACGGCCCGTGTTGAGCCACACGGCCGTGTCACGCGCCCGTATCATGATTTACAAATGCTTTATTTTCACAAGGCCTTGGACACTCCCGTGTGTCCAGGTCGTGTGTCCCACACCGTCGTGTCGCACGCCCGTGTGCTAAGCCCTTCGCTTCTCCCATGCTCGTGTGATCGCACACACAACCATGTGGCCTAATCGTGGAGCGCCCTGACTTGTTTAAAATTTGAAACATTAGGCTCCAGTTTTCACACGGCCAAAGACATGCCCGTGTGGAATGTTGACACGCCTGTGTGATATCACACACGGCCGTGTGTCGTGCCCGTGGAGCCCCTTGACTTGGTTAAATTTTAAAAAGTGAGGCTCCAGTTTCCACACGGCCTAGGACACGCCCGTGTGTCCAGATCGTGTGGTCCACACGGTCGTGTCACACGCCCCGTGTGGACTAAATTTGAACCGTGTCTCTACTGATATTTGGGGATTTTAAGCTCCAAGGTTCACAAGGCCAAGGACACACTTGTGTGTCCAGGCTGTGTGGGGGACACGTCCATGTCGCCAAGCCGTGTAGCCCTCTGTCGATTTATTTGAATTTGACAAACTAAGTCTCCACATCCACACGGCCAGGGACATGCCCGTGTGTCCAGGCCGTGTGGGTTAAAAACCTGCATCAAAACATGAATAAAAGTAAAAATAAACTAATTAATAGGGTTAGTGCTTGATAAACCGTAATATATACATATTTTAATCCCACATTTAACATACTTTTCGATGATTTAAGCCTTGAATCGTGAAATTTGGTGCTCTTAATTCTTGAATTTCATGTTTTATACTTAGGAAAGTATCGGAGGATGAAAAGAACGAGAAATGGGCCTAAAATGGAGTAAATGGTCCAAATCACAAAATTGACACAGCCTAGGCCCAAGACTACACGGCCGTGCCTCCTTAACAGACCCGAACACTGCCTGGCCACGATTCACAAGGGCGTGTGCCATAGGGCATGTCCCTGCCATGACAAAGAAGAGTTTTACTCGGATTAGGGTTCTTAGAGGCAAAGAAAGCCATTCCAAAAGCCTATATAAACACCCTAGAGGCCAACCTTCAGGGGGCGTCCAGTTAGGCCGAAGAGCCGAGTCGGAGAGGCCAGAATTGTGGAATTTGCTCGAAGAAAGCCAGTCGATTCATCTCAAGAAGCCGGAGTTATACTCAAGACGGAAGATCTTCCCTTCAATTTCCTTCAGGGTGTTTTAGGGTTTTTCTTATGTTTTGTTTTATATTTTCTTCTGAGATGTATTCTTTTATAATTATGAACTAAACCCTCAAATACCTGAAGGGGATGAAATTTAAGATGGATCTTGTTATTGTTTTCTAAACTATATGATAAATACTTGATTTGTTCTTAACTATGTGTTCTTAATTCTTGTTTTAATATTTCAGGATATTGACTCAGGTATTGATGTGCTTAGCCAGAGGAGTAATAGACCCTGTCTAAGAGTAGATCTAGCATAGTTAAGCGGAGTTGATCACAACCCTAGAGATAGGATGACGAAAATCTCCCGAATTAGGGTCAAACCTAATATGGGAGTCCATAGATTGAGTTAATGCAATTCTATGGGTTTTAATTAGAAAGAGATTTCAATTAATCAACCTAGGGTTAGACTTTAGTAGCCTCGAGAGAGATATTAATAAAAATTAGGGAATCCTACGGACCAAGTCAAGTGAATAAATCGTCTGGTTCAGAGTTAAATAACAAGTGAAGTCTAGGTGGATTCTTCCTCGGGTATTGTCTCAATCAATTGGTTTTTCCCACAAGCATTTCCCCAATTCATTCTTTTTGTCTTAGCATATTTAACTTAATAGTTGGTTAATTTTAGATTAAATAAACAATTCACTTTTATTTTAGGCTAAATAATAAAAAGAAAGTTAGTATTAGTACTTTTGGTTCCTTTGGGTTCGACAATTCGATCTTACCACTAAACTATACTACTGTTCGATAGGTGCGCTTGCCTCAATCGTTGTCACAGTTAGATTCTAGGCTCGATCATTCTATTTATAAATTTTTAAGACTCTGACATAACGATCAAGTTTTTGGTGCCGTTGCCGGGGAACTAAAATTTTAAGAATGTTCAAATTTTATTACTTTAGCCATTTTTTATTTTTGCAATTTACTTTTATTTTTATTTTGCTTTTAACTTTGCTAATTTTTATTCGTTTAATTTTTTTTCCTTACAAGTACCTCTAGTTTATGACTAGAAGGAACCCGACAGGACCCCTAATTTACGATAGTGATATTGAAGGTACTATTCACAGAAATCGTAGAGAAATAAGGCGAAGCTTAAACTACATAGAAGAAGAGCAAGAAATCGAAACCAATACTACCGAAGGGATGGCTGAGAATAATCCGCTACCTCAAGAGGTGGCCGAAAATCATGCTCCTCGAACTATGTATGGTTATGCTAAACCTAATTCAATAGGAACTGAGTCAAGTATTGTTAGACCTGCTATTGCTGCTAATAATTTTGAACTGATACCTAACACAATTCAGATGAGACAGCAGTTTGTTCAGTTTGATGGTTTGCAGGATGAAGATCCAAGCAATCACTTGGCGAATTTCCTAGAATTTTGTGATACCTTCAAAATAAATGGCGTTTTTGATGATGCCATCCATCTTCAGTTATTTCCCTTTTCTTTGAGGAATAAATCTAAACAGTGGTTGCATTCTCTTCCACGAGGATCAATCACTACATGGGAACAAATGACCGAAGAATTTTTATTAAATATTTTCTGCCGGCTAAAACGGCCAAGTTAAGGAATGATATCTCTTCTTTTGTGTAGATGGATTTAGAAACACTTTACGATGCATGGGAGAGATACAAAGATCTATTGAGAAGGTGTCCACACCATGGATTACCCTTTTGGCTACAGATCCAAACATTTTACAATGGTGTAAACCCCTCAACGAGGCAATTGACAGATCCAGCCGCCGGCGGAACCCTGGATAACAAAACACCTGAGGCTGCTTACGAATTCATTAAAGAGATGTCACTGAATAACTATCAGTAGCAAGTCACAAGGACCAAGCCAACAAAAGCATCCAGTGCTTTCAACCTCGACGCAGTAACCATGCTATCAAATCAGGTAGAACTGATAAACAAAAAGATTGATGGTTTATGTGATTCTTTGCAGGTACATCCAGTTATGCAGTGCAATACGAATGGAGGTTGGAGGAACAACACAAATTATCCACCTTACAACCTGAGCACTGAAAACAAACAAGTTCACTATATGGGTAACAATTTTATAGCTCAAAATAACCCTTATAGTAACACTTACAATTTAGGTTGGAGGAACTAGTCAAATTTCACGTGGGGTAGTCAAAGAAACCAAAGACAACAATCCTACCCATAAGAAAGAAGCCAAACCTTGAAGAAACACTGACAAAATTTATAGAGGTGTCAGAAACTCATATTCAAAATATCAAAACAATATTGAACAATCAGCAAGCATCAATTCAAGGGCTTAAGGATCAAATTGGACAACTAACTATGTTAGTTTCTGAAAGGCAACTAGAAAGTTTACCTAGGGAAAAAGAGTAAGTGAAAGCAGTTACACTAAGAAGTGGAAAGGAATTGATTGAAATAACGAAGAAGATACGACATGAAACAGATAAGGAAAAAGATGAGGAAGTTGAGAATGTAATGTCGGTACGTGAAGAACATAAACCACCAATCCCATATCCGGCAAAGTTGAAGAAAGACCGATTAGATGCACAATACGGTAAATTTGTTGAACTTTTTAAACAGTTACATATTAACTTACCTTTTCTTGAAGCTATTTCACTGATGCCGACGTACGCAAAATTCCTAAAAGAGCTTCTAACAAATAAAAGGAAATTTGAAGAAATATCAACAGTGGAACTTAATGAAGAATGTTCAGCTATCCTCCAAAACAAGCTACCAACTAAATTAAAAGATCCAGGAAGTTCACTATTCCTTATTTAATTGGTAGTTTACATATTAAGAAAGCACTAGCTGATCTAGACGCCAGTATTAATTTAATGCCTTATAAAATGTTTAAGCAACTTGATCTTAGGGAACCAAAACCCACTAGGACGAGCATTCAATTAGCTGACAGATCTAAATATCCTAGGTGAGTTATTGAAGATATTCTGGTAAAAGTTGATAAATTTATATTCCCTGTTGATTTTATTATGCTTGACATGGATGAAGACATTGAGGTACCTTTAATTTTGGGCGCCCTTTTTTAGCTACTGCTAGAGCTGTTATTGATGTAGGTGATGGTAAACTCGCATTAAGGGTAGGCGACGAGGAAATTATTTTCCAAATTTATGCTATGTTATTCTATGATTCCATTTTATTGATTCTTTGCAGGAAATCATACATAACGACACGATGGAACTGTGTCTTGCCCAACCTGAGGGGGAAGATGATGATTCCGATGAGTTGAATTCTAATACATCTACCTCTAGACAAAAGAAAGAGGAGGACATTGAAATCAATGACAAATTTAAACAAAAACCTTCTATTGATGAGCCACCGAAATTGGAATTAAAACAGTTGCCAAAACACTTAGACTATGCATTCCTCGAGGATAATTCTATGCTACCAGTAATTATCTCTTCTGAACTGGAACTCGGAGAGAAAGACGAGTTGCTAAAAGTACTAAGGGAACATAAAAGAGCCATAGCTTGGAAATTTTCTGACATTAAATGAATAACCCCATCATTTTGCACCCACGAAATTTTAGTGGAAGATGAGTATAAACCATGTGTGCAACCTCAAAGACGATTAAATCCCAACATGAAAGAAGTTGTTAAAGTTGAGGTAATTAAACTCCTAGATGCGGGAATAATTTATCCTATTTCTGACAGTACTTGGGTAAGTCCTGTGCAGGTTGTTCCAAAGAAAGGAGGCATAACTGTTGTAGCCAACGAAAAGAATGAATTAATTCCTACAAAAACAGTCACAGGTTGGAGAGTCTATATTGACTATAGAAAGTTGAACGACGCCACCAGAAAAGATCACTTCCCTTTGCCCTTTATTAATCAGATATTGGAAAGATTATCTGGGCATATGTACTACTGCTTCTTGGACGGACTCTCCGGCTACTTCCAAATCCCAATAGCCCCTGAGGATCAAGAAAAGACAACATTCACATGTCCATATGGTACGTTTGCTTATCGTAGAATGCCTTTTGGATTATGTAATGCTCCTGCTACTTTTCAGCGCTGCATGCTGGCTATCCTTGATGAACTTGTGGAGGACATTATGGAGGTATTTATTGATGATTTTTTAGTATTTGGTATTTCTTTTATCTTTTCCTTAAAAATCTAAAACGAGTTCTAATGAGATGCGAGGAAAAGAACCTTGTTTTAAATTTGGAAAAGTGTCACTTTATGCTTTGAGAGGGGATTGTGTTAGGACATAAAATTTCTATTAAAGGGACTGAGGTAGACAAAGCAAAGGTCGAAACCATAGAAAAATTACCTTCTCCTAGTTCAGTTACGGCTATTAGAAGCTTTTTAGGACATGCTGGATTCTATAGAAGATTTATTAAGGATTTTTCTAAAATAGCTAAGCCTTTAACGAAATTACTAGAAAAAGATGTACCTTTCAATTTTAATAAGGAATGTTTAGATGCATTTAGTATCCTCAAAGATAAATTAATAAATGCTCCAACTATAATTGCACCTGATTGGAATTTACCCTTTGAACTAATGTGTGATGCGAGTGATTTTGCAGTAGGTGCAGTTGTGGGACAGTGAAGAGACAAGCACTTTCAGCCGATCTATTACGCTAGCAAGACATTAACGGCTGCACAAGAAAATTACACCACCACAGAAAAAGAATTGCTGGCTGTGGATTTCGCATTTGATAAATTTAGACAGTATTTGATATTATCTAAAGTTATCGTTTACACTGACCATTCAGCTCTTCGTTATCTTTTAACTAAATCCGATGCAAAACCTCGACTCATAAGATGGATTTTACTCTTACAGGGATTCGATTTAGAAATTCAGGATAAGAAAAGAGCTGAAAATCTTGCAGTAGATCATCTTTCTAGGCTTGAAAATCCACATATCGAAAAACTAGATGAGAATGAGATAAATGACTCGTTTCCTGAAGAACAACTATTTGCTATATCTAACTCCAAGGTACCTTGGTTCATAGACATTGCAAATTACTTAGCTGCTAACATCCTACCGAAAAGGTTAACACATCATCAAAAGAAGCGATTCTTTGCTGATGCGAAAAACTATTTTTGGGAGCATCCTTTTTTTTTTCCGTATATGTGCAGATCAAGTAATTCAGAAATGTGTTACAAAGGCAGAAGCAAGCAACATCCTAGAACATTGCCACTCAGGACCTTCAGGAGGACATTACAGCGGGATTAAGACAGCACATAAAATGCTTGAATCAGGTTTTTATTCGCCAACTCTGTTTAAAGATGCCAACAGGTATGTTGCTTCATGTGATAAATGCCAAAGAACAGGTAATATGTCTAAACATGATGAAATGCCTCAAACGTATATGCTATCATGTGAAATATTCGATGTATGGGGTATTGACTTTATGGGTCCATTTCCTAGTTCATTTGGAAATAAATACATCATAGTAGCAGTAGATTACATGTCAAAATGGGTGAAAGCTCAAGGTTTACCTACTAACGATGCTAGAGTAGCAGTGAGGTTTCTTCAGAAACTTTTCTCTCGATTTGGAACACCCAGAGCAATTATTAGTGATAGGGGTACTCACTTTTGTAATACTCAATTTGATAAAGTCTTAAAAAAATATAGAGTACACCACAGGACAGCTACCCCTTATCACCCTCAAACCAGTGGACAAGTAGAAGTAGCAAATCGAGAGCTTAAACGTATTCTAGAGAAAATAGATGAATCAAATAGGAAAGACTGGGCATTAAAAGTAGATGATGCTTCATGGGCCTATAGAACAGCGTTTAAAACTCCTATAGGAACATCCCCATACAAACTTGTCTATGGAAAAAGTTGTCATCTACCATTTGAGTTAGAGCACAAAGCATTTTGGGCTATAAAATTCTTAAATTACGATCTTAAAACTGCAGGTGAGAAGAGGATGATACAGTTGAACGAGCTAGATGAATGGCGAGCTAATGCCTATGAAAACTCACGATTATATAAGGAGGCAACAAAGTGACGCAATAATGCTTGTTTAAAGCAATCAAAGCAATTCGAAGTAGGAGACTTAGTCCTGTTCTACAACTCAAGGCTCAAATTGTATCCTGGAAAGCTGAAAACAAGATGCTCAGGTCCATTCGTGATCAAAACTATTTTTCCCTATGGCGCAATCGAGGTAACTAATCCAACTCGTGGCACATTCAAGGTAAATGGTCAGCGACTGAAAATTTATAATGGTGAAGATTTAAGGGATATGAGAGAGGAGCTTCGGCTCCATGAACCTTCATTTAGAAATGAAAATAGGGTGAGTCTAGCTTAAGGCTTTAAACGAGCGCTTCTCGGGAGGCAACCCGAGCACTAACTTCACTAATGTCATATTTTAGATTTCTAGCATCTAACTAAAAACTAACCAATTCAGTAAACCGCAGGTTTCTCCACCACATGGCCATGCACACGGGGTTGGCCATGGCCGTGTGAACACCACGAACAGGTACATGGGCGTGGCAAGGATGGTGTAAAAACAGGACAAAAATTTTCTCCAAGCCACAGGCTCCAACTAAACGACATGACCGTGCGACGCGACCGTGGTCGAAACTGACTAATCGACATGGGCGTGTGACATGCCCGTGCATCCAACCCGTGGTCGGTTTTGAGTATATGACATGGACGTGAAACACGCCCGTGCTCTAAGGCCGTCGTCGGAATGACTTACGAACACGGACATAGGACAATAGACACGGGCGTGGGAGAAGTGAAAAAGGCTAGGCATGCCCGTGTGATACGGGCGTGGGACACAACATATGCGCGCCAGGCCTCTGAACATTCGAAATGCACGAGCTAAAAATGATTTACACGGGCATGTTATTTCTATATAAACCCCTCACTATCCATCATCTTTTTCCCCCAAATTCTTCCCACCAAAGCCTAGCCGTTTTCTTTTTTTCTCTCCTCCCCTGCGTCGGGCCACCATCCTCATCCTTCCCTTCCTCCTTCTCCTTCTCTATTTTCCCTTTCTATTCCTCATTAAGATGCAATCCATGCCCGTGTAAGGATAACACACCCGCGTGTCACCAACAAGCCCGTGCTCCGACCACCGCCTCAAGCCCACCAGCCTCCCACGACCGCGCGCCCGTGCTCCGACCACCACCTCAACCGCGCCGCTTCTCTCCGAAAACTCCACCGGTCACCTCTCCTTTTCACATTTTACTTCATTGAACTATATTCATAAGATTTTTTTTAGTTTCTAATTAGTTTATTTTTATTAGTTACTCACTATTAGACTGTTTTGAACTATATTCATAAGAACTTTATTTAGTTTCTAGTTAGCTTATTACTTAATATTAGTTACAAACTATTAGATTGTAATTCATTTAGTCCTTGTTTAAGTAATAGAGATTGATAATTATGCCGATAAATGTTATGCAATATGTATTGGTTGGAAATGTTACTTGAATCGTTGAATATCTGTTATTTTCAGGACCATAACGTCATCGTCCCGAGGTAAAAAAACTGTCATTCCCACGTCGTAAAACGGAAGGGACACGGTGTGACCTCTTCAAGTGCCTCTGTCGAAATACGACACCCATTCCTACATTTTCCTCCCGGAACTCAGGAGGATCTTTTTCAGATACTACACGCAAGACCTCTCGGCGTAAGAATGTGTATCGATTGAACCGCCTTAGAGCAGGCCCAGCTAGCAGATGATGTTTGGGCCTTATTATTCATAGACCCGTGGGGACAATTTTTCGACATCATTGAGCCCACATACCTAGAGCTCACTCTAGAACTCTGCTCTAATTTCCACCTCCAGACGGTGATGACTAGCTTCGACGAATTTGGCACTATCCAATTCTGCCTCGGAGGTCTAGTCCATGAGATGAGTGTCCCATAGTTCGGAGCTGCTCTGGGACTCTGTACCAAAGAATTCATGAAGGATAACAAACTTGAAGACCTGCACCACCACATCCATAACTCCCCCTCGAGATGTTGGTACAATATAGCTCCCAACTCAGCCACTTATGACCCTAGTCACTCCAAGGCGACGGCTCTCACCCTATCCCTACTGTACGTACACGCTATTTTAGCTCATACACTGATAGGTTGGAGAGAGAGCACCGGCGTCGTCAACACTTACGACGCCTACTTCCTATGGTGCATGGCAAACAGGCACGTTTTTGACCTAGCCTATTTCATAGCTCGTGCCATTCAACATCAAATGGAGCAACATAGGAGAGGGGTCATATCTATGGGCCCATAGATCACACGCTTCGCTCGATATTTCGGGCTCCTCAACACCGCCGCTCAGATCTCCTCACTCACACTGATAGGTCAGACGTCCCCATAGGGCATCCAGACGATGCTACACATAAGGATAATCCAACATCGACATGGGACCGATCCTCCCCAATATCAGCTAGCACCTACCACTGAAGAGGAGGATCCTGAGGACACTATTGATGATGTCCCACACCCACATGAGGAACCACAACCGAGTTATCAACCAGTTCATGCGTCTGCTTCACTTTTAGACATCTCTGCACATCTCACTCAGTTTGAGCATTACTGTACTCAACAATTCAATGACACCGCTCGACGATTCGATGGCATTGAGGCGACTCTTTAGCAGATTTGTCATCACTTTCACATATCGCTGCCTCCACCAACTCGCGATCCAACCAATAATGAGGACTTTTCAGTCCTTTTTATTTTTAGTTCTATCTTTAATTTCAATTTTGTTTTTGTTTTTTTCTTTTATTTAATTTTGAAGTACTCTTTTATTATAATTTTCTAGTTCACACCTTTACTTTTTATTTTGTTCTAAACTTTTATTAGTGAAATTCCAATTTCTTTTCTCTCCGATTGTCTAATCTTCGAGTAAATTTCATCACAAAACCCCCTAAAAAGTTACTAATGACTGCAGCTTCAAAAAGTTCAATGTGCTACTAAGGAACTAGAATATTTTCACATACCTTCACATCTGCTTAGTTCATCATGCATTTCATCTACTCCATACGTACAAGTTTCATTCTCAAGGAATCTGACCAAAATTCAGGAAGTTTCACTTCTCTCCCTATCTTATGATTTTATTACTATATTGATATTACATATCTTTGTACATTGAGGGCAATGTACATTTTAAGTGTGGGGGTGAATATTTATTTCGAGAAAGTGCTTAACTTTCTGCATTATTCTCAAATCCTTGAATGATATCTTGTTTTTAAGTAATTTTCCCATATTATGATTAGAACGAAATTTCTTATGATTTATGATTTTTATTGATATGTTTTGAATTAAGTCATTGATAATTGTGAAGTGATGATTTAAACTTTAGGGGACTAGAGAATCAAGCATGATAAGTCCATTTTTAAAAATTAAAATTTTGTTAGGTTGTCTACCTGAATCTAATTTTTACGTTGAAGTTTGAAATTTACAAAGTTGATATAAAAAACCCATAATTTTTGTGAGATTTTGAGCCTTTTATAGCATACATTCATTCATGCTCACTTTTTGATTATGAGTGTGTCAACAGTGATTTGTTATTCTAGAACTTGCTTCGATTATACATGTCAAGACCACATCATTGAATTGATATACGGAGATGGTAAAGGCACTTAGGATTTAACCCACTTAATCCACTAAAAAAACCTACCTTCACAATTAACCCCTAGTGAACCCCTTTGATCCTGACAACCCTTTTATTGACTCAACCACTAATATTAACCCAAAACCCATCTTGTATTTGTTATCACCATTCCTTGACTCCCTTTTTGTTGAGATTTGATTTAGAACAGTTTCCTAACTATGTTCTATATTTCAGTTATTAAAGTTCTTTCTTACTATTGTTTTGATTTGCTCTTAATAAATAAATAAATAAATATCGATCGAAAAATCGAAGTATAGTCATTATTAGTTATAATTAAGTGAGCTTACATGTTTAAATTCCACATCTTGAAAAAAAAAGCTCATATTATTAGTTTTCAATTGATGTAATTATTCAGGATTAGTTCATTTTTCTTATTAGGTAAATTGTCAATTCAATCTCAATTTGAACCCTCTAATTCAACCTTTATCCACACCTTTAACCCAAGCCCCATTACAGCCATTTTTAAAGACCTTTTGATTTGTGTATCATCTCAATTTACAGTGGTGGAGATTTGATTTTCAGGCAAGCCTATGCGATTAGCTTTTCATGTTCGACTATTGAGTGCTTAATTTTGAACCTTAAACACTTTGAGTGATTTGAGGGAATCTTTAGTGACGATGTCAATTCTTGTCGATTTTGAATCAAAGGTAATTATTTAGGTAAGGGGAAACACCCATGTTTTCATACTATAAAAACTATGACTTTGATTGTTTGAATCTTTAGGACCCTTTGAGTTAAATTATCCATGTATAAATTAT
The DNA here is from genome assembly GCA_005393395.2 of Gossypium australe. NCBI lineage: Eukaryota > Viridiplantae > Streptophyta > Magnoliopsida > Malvales > Malvaceae > Gossypium > Gossypium australe. The sequence goes on from CM016615.1 coordinate 68,785,597, forward strand.
CTTTGAATTATGATGAAACATTATTGATGAATATTATGAATCAAGGAAGTTCATTTTAATTGTGAGTTGAGAATTTTGCTTGAGGACAAGCAAATGCTTAAGTGTGGGGGTATTTGATAAACCGTAATATATACATGTTTTAATACCACATTTAGCATACTTTTAGATGATTTAAGCCTTGAATTGTGGAATTTTGTGCTCTTAATCCTTGAATTTCATGTTTTATACTTAGGAAAGCACCGGAGGATGAAAAGAACGAGAAACAGGCCTAAAATAGAGTAAATGGGCCAAATCACAAAATCGACACGGCCTGGGCCCAAGACCACACAACTGTGCCTCCTTAGTAGACCCGAACACGGCATGGCCACTATCCACACGGCCATGTGCCATAGGGTGTGTCCCTGCCGTGACAAAGAAGAGTTTTACTCGGATTAGGGTACTTAAAGGCAAAGAAATCTATTCCAAAAGTCTATATAAACACCCTAGAGGCCAACCTTTAGGAGGCGTCTAGTTAGGCCGAAGAGCCGAGCCAGAGAGGCCAGAATTGTAGAATTTACTCGAAGAAAGCCAGTTGATTCTTCTCAAGAAGCCGGAGTTATACTCAAGACGGAAGATCTTTCCTTCAATTTCCTTCAGGGGGTTTTAGGGTTTTTTTTATGTTTTTTTTTATATTTTCTTCTGAGATGTATTCTTTTATAATTATGAACTAAACCTTTAAATACTTGAGGGGGATGAAATCTAAGACGGATCTTGTTATTGTTTTTTGAACTATATGAATTGTACTTGATTTGTTCTTAACTATGTGTTCTTAATTCTTGTTTTAATATTTCAGGATATTGACTCAAGTATTGATGTGCTTAGGCAGAGGAGGAATAGACCCTGTCTAAGAGTAGATCTAGCATAGTTAAGTGGAGTTGATCACAACCTTAGAGATTGGATGACGAAAATCTGCGGCATTAGGGTTAAACCTAATATGGGAGTCCATAGATCGAGTTAATGCAATTCTTGGGGTTTTAATTAGAAAGAGATTTCAATTAATCAACCTAGGGTTAGACGTTAGTAGCCTCGAAAGAGGTATTAATAAAAATTAGGGAATCCTACGGATCAAGTGAATAAATCGTCTGGTTCAGAGTTAAATAACAAGTGAAGTCTAGGTGGATTCTTCCTCGGGTATTGTCTTAATCAATTGGTTTTTCCCACAAGTATTTTCCCCAATCCATTCTCTTTGTCTTAGCATCTTTATCTTAATAGTTAGTTAATTTTAGATTAAATAAACAAATCACTTTTATTTTAGGCTAAATAATAAAAAGAAAGTTAGTATTAGTACTTTTGGTTCCTTTGGGTTCGACAATTCGATCTTGCCACTAAACTATACTATTGTTCGATAGGTTCGCTTGCCTCAATCGTTGTCACAGTTAGTTTCTAGGCTGGATCATTCTTTTTATAAATTTTTAAGACTTTGACATAACGATCAGTGCTCAGGTTGCCTCCCGAGAAGCGCTTGTTTAAAGTCCTAAGCTAGACTTACCTTGTATTCTTCTTTTTATGAAGGTTCACGGACCTGAAGCTCCTCTCTAATATCCCTAAAATCCTCACCATTATATAGTTTAAGTCGTTGACTGTTTACCTTGAATGTGCCGTAAGCCGGATGAGTTACCTAAATTGTGCCATAGGGAAAAATGGTTTTGATTACGAATGTCCCTGACCATCTTGATTTCAACTTTCCAGGGAACAATTTGAGCTTCAAATTGTATAGTAGAACAAGATCTCCAACTTCAAATTGCTTAGGTTGCTTCAAACGAGCATCATGGCGTCGCTTTGTTGCTTCTTTTTATAAACGTGAGTTCTCGTAGGCATTCGCTTGCCACTCATCTAGCTCATTCAACTGCATCAATCTTTTATCACCTAAAAGTTCAAGATCATAGTTTAAGAATTTTATAGCCCAAAATGCTTTGTGCTCTAATTCAAATGGTAGATGACAACTCTTCCCATAAACAAGTCTGTATGGGGATGTTCCTATGGGAGTTTTAAAAGTAGTTCTATAGGCCCACAAAGCGTCATCTACTTTTAATGCCTAATCTTTTCTGTTTGATTCTATAGTTTTCTCTAGAATACGCTTAAGCTCTCGATTAGCTACTTCAACTTGTCCATTGGTTTGAGGGTGATAAGGGGTAGCTATTCTGTGGTGCACTCCATATTTCTTTAAGATTTTATTAAATTGAGTATCACAAAAATGAGTACCCCTATCACTAATAATTGCTTTAGGTGTTCCAAATTGAGAGGAGTTTCTTAAGAAATCTCACTACCACTCTAGCATCATTAGTAGGTAAAGCTTGAGCTTCCACCCTTTTTGACATATAATCAACCGCTACTAAGATGTATTTATTCCCAAATGAGCTAGGGAATGACCCATAAAATCAATACCCCATACATCAAATATTTCACATGATAGCATATGCGTTTGAGGCATTTCATCGCGTTTAGAGATATTACATGTTCTCTGACATCTATCACACGGAGTAACATACCTGTTATCATCCTTGAACGAAGTGGGCCAATAAAAACCTGATTCGAGCATTTTATGTGCTGTACTAGTCCTACTGTAATGTCCTCCTGTTGGTCCTAAATGGTAATGTTTTTGGACTTTGCTTGCTTCTGCCTTTGTAACACATCTCCGAATTACTTGATCTGCACATATATGAAAAAGAAAAGGGTCCTCCCAAAAATAGGTTTTCACATCAGCAAAGAATCGTTTCTTTTGATGATGTGTCAACCCTTTTGGTAGGATGTTAATAGCCAAGTAATTCGTAATATATGCAAACCAAGGTACCTCGGAGTCGGATATAGACAAGAGTTGTTCTTTAGGGAATGAGTCAATTATCTCACTTTCATCGAGTTCTTTTATATGTGGACTTTTAAGTCTAGAAAGATGGTCTGCTACGAGATTTTCAGCTCCTTTCTTATCCTGAATTTCCAAATCAAATTCCTGTAAGAGTGAAATCCACCTTATGAGATGAGGTTTTGCATCAGATTTAGTTAAAAGATAACGAATAGCTAAATGGTCACTGCAAAGGATAGCTTTATATAATATCAAATACTGTCTAAATTTATCAAATGCAAAAACCGCAACTAGCAACTCTTTTTCTGTGGTTGTGTAATTTTCCTGTCGGCCATCAATGTCTTGCTAGCGTAATGAATCGGTTGAAAATGCTTGTTCTCTTCGCTGTACCAAAACTGCACGTACTACAAAATCACTCGCATCACACATTAGTTCAAAGGGCAAATTCCAATCAGGTGCAATTATAATCAGAGCATTTATTAATTTATTTTTGAGGGTATTAAATGCATCTAAACATTCCTGATTAAAATTGAAAGGCACATCTTTTTCTAGTAATTTAGTTAAAGGCTTAGCTATTTTAGAAAAGTTCTTAATAAATCTTCTATAAAATCCAGCATGTCCTAAAAAGCTTCTAATAGCCTTAACTGAACTAGAAGGAGGTAATTTTTCTATGGTTTCAATTTTTGCTTTATCAACCTCAATCCCTTTACTAGAAATTTTGTGACCTAACACAATCCCTTCTCGAACCATAAAGTGACACTTTCCCCAATTAAGCACAAGGTTCGTTTCCTCACATCTCATTAGAACTTGATTTAAATTTTTAAGGCAAAGGTGGAAAGCATTACCGAATACTGAAAAGTCATCCATAAATACCTCCATAATATCTTCCACAAGTTCATCAAAAATGGCTAGCATGCAGCGCTGAAAAGTAGTAGGAGCATTACATAATACAAAAGGCATTCTACGACAAGCAAACATACCATATGGACATGTAAATGTTGTCTTTTCTTGATCCTCAGGAGCTATTGGGATTTGGAAGTAGCTAGAAAGTCCGTCTAGGAAGCAATAGTACATATGCCCAAATAATCTTTCTAACATCTGATCAATGAAGGGTAAGGGAAAGTGACCTTTTCTCGTGGCATCGTTCAACTTCCTATAATCAATGAAAACTCTCCAACCTGTGACTGTTCTTGTTGGAATCAATTCATTCTTCTCGTTGCTAAAACAGTCACGCCTCCCTTCTTTGGAACAACCTGCACAGGACTTACCCAAGTACTGTCAGGAATAGGATAAATAACTCCAGCATCTAGAAGTTTAATTACCTCAGCTTTAACAACTTTCTTCATGTTAGGATTTAATCGTCTTTGAGGTTGCACGCATGGTTTATATTCATCTTCCATTAAAATTTTATGGGTGCAAAACGATGGGCATATCCCTTTAATGTCAGAAATCTTCCAAGCTATGACTCTTTTATGCTCCTTTAGTACATATAGTAACTCGTTTTTCTCATTGGGTTCCAATTCTGAAGAAATAATTATCAGTGGTGTAGAATTATCTTCGAGGAATGTATACTTTAAGTGATTTGGTGACTTTTTCAATTCCAATTTGAGAGGCTCTTCAATAGAGGGTTTTTGTTTTAGTTCGTTGTTTATTTCAATGCCCTCATACTTCTTTTGTCTTAGGGAAGAAGTATTAGAATTTAACTCAATTTTTTTCTCCCCATCTCATTGGTATCGTCATCTACCTCCTCACCTTGGGCAAGACACAATTCCAATGTGTCTTTATGTATGATTTCCTGAAAAGAATCTTGAATAGAATGATCAATAGCGTCGATAAAATAACATGAATCATCTTGCTCTCTAGAGTATCGCATAACATCATAAATTTTAAAAATAATTTCCTCGTCACCTACCCTGAGCACAAGTTTACCATCACCTACATCAATAACAGCCCTAGCAGTAGTTAAAAATAGGCGTCTTAAAATTAAAGGCACGTCAACGTCCTCATCCATGTTAAGCACAACAAAATCAAAAGGGAAAATAAATTTATCAACTTTTACCAAAACATCTTCAATAATTCCCCTAGAATATTTAACATATCTATCAGCTAATTGGATACTCATCCTAGTGGGTTTTGGTTCCCCAAGACCAAGCTGCTTGAACATTTTATAAGGCATTAAATTAATACTGGCACCTAAATCAGCTAATGCTTTCTCAATATTTAAACTTCCAATTAAACAGGGAATAGTGAAACTTCCTGGATCTTTCAATTTGATTGGTAGCTTATTTTGGAGAATAGCTGAACATTCCTCGTTAAGCTCCACGGTTGATAGCTCTTCAAACTTCCTTTTATTTGTTAAAAGCTTTTTTAAGAATTTTGCGTATGTCGGCATCTACGAAATAGCTTCAACAAAAGGTAAGTTAATATGTAATTGTTTAAAAAGTTCAAGAAATTTATCGAGTTGTGCGTCCATGCAGTCTTTCTTCAACTTTTTTGGATATGGGATTGGTGGTTTATACTCTTTAAGTACCGGTGTTACATTCTCGTTTACTTCTTCACCTTTTGCCTTATCAATTTCTTCTGGCATCTTCTTTTCAGTTTCAGCCAACACCTTCTCATTCCTTAGTGTAACTTCATTTACATGCTCTTTTGGGTTAGGTTCGGTGTTACTAGATAAACTACCATGTTGCCTTTTGGAAACTAACTTAGCCAGCTGTCCAATTTGATTCTCAAGCCCTTGAATCGATGCTTGTTGATTTTTCAATGCTATTTCGGTATTCTGAAAATGAGTCTCTGACACCGAAATAAACTTTGCTAGCATATCTTCAAGGTTCGGCTTTTTCTCTTGCTGGTAGGGTGGTTGGAACCCCATATGATTCAGCTGCTCATTCTCCATGCCAAGGTTGTAAGATGGATATTATGTATTACCAATTCCTCCTCCATTCATATTGCATTGCATCACTGGATGTACCTGCGAAGAACCACACAAACCATCAATCTTTTTATTTAAAAGCTCTACCTGGTTTGATAGCATGGTCACTGCGTCGAGGTTGAAAACACCGGCTGCCTTTGTTGGCTTCATCCTCACAACTTGCCATTGATAGTTATTCAGTGACATCTTTTCAATGAATTCGTAAGCAGTCTCAGGTGTTTTGTTGTTTAGTGTACCGCCGGTGGCTGCATCAATCAATTGCCTAGGTGAGGGATTCACACCATTGTAAAAGGTTTGAACCTGTAGCCATAATGGTAACCTATGGTGGAGGCATCTTCTCAGAAGATCCTTGTATCTCTCCCATGCATCGTAAAGTGTTTCTAAATCCATCTGCACAAAAGAAGAGATATCATTCCTCAACTTATCCATTTTAGCCGGTGGAAAATATTTAAGTAAAAATTTTTCAGTCATTTGTTCCCATGTAGTGATTGATTCTCGTTGTAACGAGTTCAACCACAGTTTAGCTTTGTTCCTCAATGAGAAGGGAAACAACCAAAGGCGAATGGCATCGTCAGAATTGCCATTTATTTTGAAAGTATCACAGAATTCTAGAAAATTTGCTAAATGAGTATTTGGGTCTTCGCCCTGCAAACCATCAAACTGAACAAACTATTGAATCATTTGAATAGTGTTAGGTTTTAGTTCAAAATTATTTGCAGTAATAGCAGGTCTAACAATACTCGATTTAGCCCCAGTTAAATTAGGCTTAGCATAGTCATACATAGTACGAGGAGCAAGATTTTCGGCAATCACCAGAGGAAGCGAATTATTATCAGTTATCTCCTCGGTAGTATTAGTATCGTGCTCTTGCTCTTCCTTTATGTATTGTAAACTTCACCTTATCTCCTTACGATTTCTGCAAACGGTACTTTCTATCTCACTGTCAAAAAGCAAGGGTCCTGATGGGTTCATTCTAGTCATAAACTAGAGATACCTGCCAGAAGCAAAGAAAGAGAAAAATTAGAAAAGCAACAATAATAAATTGCAATAAAATAAAAATGGCTAAAGAAATAAAAATTTAGTGTTCCTAATATCTTAGTCCTCGGCAATGGTGCCAAAAACTTGATCGGCTCGAAACTAACAAATATTCGACAAAGGCAAGCGCACCTATAGAACAGTAGTATAGTTGTGGTGAGTTCGGAATATCGTATCCTCAAGGACTAAAATTACTAGTATTAACTATCTTTTTATTATCTATCCTAATAATTAAAGGGATTTATTTTTAATCTAAAATTAACTAACTAATTGACTAACTAAATGACTATGAACGCGACAGGGAGTGAAAAGAATAATCGAATGAATAAAGACAATACCTAAGGAAGAATCCACCTAGACTTCACTTATTATTCTGACTCTGAATTAAATGATTTATTAAATGATTTATTCAATTGACTTGATCCGTAGAAATCCCTAAATTATGTTAATATCTCTTTCAAGACTAAAAACAACTGACTATAGGTTGATTAATTGAAATCTCTTTCTAATCAAAACCCCTATCGTCGCATTAACTCGATTTATGGATTCCCTTATTAGATTTGACTATAATTCGGCAGATTTATGTCATTCTATTTCTAGGACTGCAATCAACTCTGCTTAATTATGTTGGATACAGGGACTTTTGCTCTACTGAATAAGCACATTAAACTGGAATTAATATTCCTGAAAGCATTAAAACAAGGATTAAGAACACATAATTAAGAACAGGATCAAGTATTTATCACGTAATTTAGATTTATTAAATAATAAGATTCATCTAGGTTTCATCCTCCCTAGGAATTTAGGGAGTTTAGTTCATAACGTAAAAGGAAAACATCATAGAATTAAGAAAACAACAAGACATAAAGAACCCAAAAACTTCTAAATCTTCAATCTTGGGGTGAATCTGCCTTCTAGATGATTCTGACGGCTTCCTTTGAGTAATTTCTTCGATCTACTCTGCGTGCCCCCTTAGGTCTTCCTCTAATGTGTATTTATAGACTTTAGAAGGCTCAGAAACCCTAAAAATTGGCTTTTTCTGCGTGAAAACAAAGCAAGGTTCGACAGGGACACGGGCGTGTGATCAACCCGTGTAAGGAGGCCTAGGCCGTGTGGGAATTTTGTAATATCCCGAATTTATGGCTTATGCAATATTGCTTAATTATATGAAGTAGCATGCTTTTGTATGTTATGAATGTGTTTTGTGAATTCTGTGAACCTTAGAATGTAGGAAAGTGCCTTAGAAAATATTAAGATTTAAGTTTAAAGGAGGAAGCTAAGTCTGACAAGGCCTTAAGAAAATTGGTAAGGGAAATTTGACATAAAATTGGGCTTGTTAAAGTGGCTGCAACGCGCCACTTAAGGCCTAGTAAGTGACGCCATTAGCTGTGAGGAAGGGCTTGTGTTCGAACTGCAAGGGAAGCAAATAAAAGAATTTTATTTTGCTGCAAGGAGCAAAGGAGATGGACGGCACCAAGGCACTTAAGGGATGAGTTTAATCCTTTTTAAAATTTCGGCTAAGTAGGGGATAAATGATGATTTTATTTTTTAAAATTATTTTGAATGAGCAAAAAGAGAGAAAATAGGAGAAAAGGAAGGGATGAGATAGGGGGAAGGTGTTGGCCGGCCTAGGGACTCCTTTGAGGAGATTTACGGCCAAGTTTAGTAAGGGGGGATAGCCGAATTTCATTTAGCAAATTAGCCTCCCTTTTTCGTTTACTCTTTTCTCTCCAAAGTTTTTCTTTTCTTCTTCTTTTATTCTAGCCGAAATCTTCTTCTCCCTAAAGACCACCATTGCCGATTCTTCCTAAGTCCCATACTCTTCCACTGAAGCTGAATCCCCATTATCAATCTTTCTCTTTTCACTCTTGTTGAAGCCAATTTCTCAATAGGCCTCAAAAGCCGAAATCTGTCGAATACTCACTAAGCCTCAAGCCGGATCTCTCTGTGGTGTCAGGAAAAGGTGTAGCCGATTTCATCATTAAGGGTAAGGATCAACTGATGTTGTTTCTCTCTTTATAGTAGATTAATCGAAAATGGAATCTAACCCCATTGGGTGTGATTGGCCGAAACTATGAAGGAAGTTTCGGGATTTCCTTTGGTATCCGATTGCAAGGGGGAGATCTTCGGGATTTCTAATCTAAGGTAAGTAAAGTTTAGTGCTGGGCCGAAGGCCATTTATTAAGTTCATTAAGTGATTGGAAAGCAGATCTGACAAAGGTTATGCAGAGATCTCGACATCACCAAGAGCAAGGATCAATTTCGGGATTTAGATCGATAAGGTAAGTGTATGTGACATTCGACCAAGGCCATAGTTGATGTTTCGGATCTATTGCTTATTTGTTTAAAAGCCGAAACTAACCAGTTAAAGTGATTTAGTGTTAGCCGATTGTAAGGGGGAAACATCACAACGTTTTGGGATTTTATTGGTAATCAAATCGGCAGCAAGGTAAGAAGTTAGTTGCGTTAATCCTTCGGGATTTGGCTATTTAGCCGAATGGCTCATTGCTGACATGTTTAGGGTTGGCCGAATATAGGAACTAAGGATCTAGGACGCTAGATCGGGATTTTCGGGATTTCAGCGAAAGCATTAAGTAAATCAGGTGTGTACCCCACACTAATTCCTAATAGATTTACGGTTTAAGTTATTATATGTATGAATAAGAATGTGAAAGATATGGCTTAAGATACCATTCAATGGTATGGCATATTCAGGTACGTTATTCTCTGAAGCTATGTTAATAATGTTACGAATACCTGTTACGACACATATGTGAATATTGATAAGAATGTGGAATTAAGTATAGAGTATAGTCTTTGCATGATTTGTATGACATGGGGCATATGGGTGATATGTTAAGGGGAAGTGATCTGGTGGTTTTAAACCACAATATCTGAATGTGGTGACTTATGTCACGAAATCTGAATGTGGTGACTTACGTCACAAAATATTATTATCTGGTGGCTATGCCACGAATTTACAAGGGCGATGAGCATGTCGTCTGCAGCGACTACCTTCGATGGTGTGTAGCGGATGGAGGGTTGACTTAATAGTCCCCACGGTGTGATGGTAGGTACGGGTGATGTGTAGCGGATGGTTTCTAGGCTTGGGTTCGGGATTGCATCATTATATTTAAATGCCATATGTATATGTATGATTTGATATGCCATAAATTGCTAGGACTTAGTGTTGGTGGTTATACACTGAGTCTGTTTGACTCACCCCGTTGTGGGAATATTTTTCAGGTGACGCTCAGTGATGGACCGGGTCGGCAGGAATTTAGTGGTGGCCATGCTCAGCTCAGAAGTTATTTCGGACTATTTTATTTCTAAGTATTTTTGAATTTATTTCGAATTTTATTTGGATGTAATAAGGCCATTGCTATCAACTGTTTTATGCATGCGATTTTACTTGTTTTATTATGAAACGATTAATACTAAAGCAAGGTTAAATAATTTTTCTTAATAATAAATGTTAAATGTTTTGACACCTAAACACCAATAATTTTCAGTGCGAAGATAAACTCTAAAACAAATTCGGCAAGTCTTTTAACTTAAAAACGAGGTTTTAATTAATCCCTGATTTCAAAACTAACAAAGTTTTCAATTGATTCAATACAAATAAAACTTTCTCCAAAATCACCCAAAGTTTTCCAAAGTAACAAACTAGTTTTTAAACCGTTTTACTCGAGGAACATACCAGATCTGGTCAGGACTCGTGGGCCACGTTTGGGGTGTTTCAGTTTGGTATCAGAGCCCAGTTTTAAAACTCTCGGCCTTGGGTTTAAAGCCCACAACGTTTTCAAATCGAGCCCAAATAAGTTTTATGAAAATCTTTTTGGAATTGAGCAGGTTTTTCTGGCATGGCACCTAAGTCTTCGACCCGAAGTCCACCAGGTAAGTACCCCTATCTATTGTGTGATTTATAGTATGATTTGTAGAAGGGTAGAAATAGAACATAGATTAGTATATTAAGTACTTGAACTATAGGACTAGTTTACCCCAACAATTACATAAAACTTTAATGCCTAATTAAACAAACCTGTGACTAAGTCGCCGAGTTAGGGTGTGGCAACCATTGTGCGCATGTCTAGGATTGGTTTCGGTGGGAGCCTGGTATTTAAGCAGTCCTAGTGACTCACCTCCTCTCCACTCGAATCCTACCTGGTGCGTAGTGACGGTTCACCCTAACCAAGAGGATTTATTCACGGGCTAAACCCAATAACTAAAACCCGAAAGGGACTAGCCGTATTCTTATAAAAACCCTAGTTTTAAAATCCTCAAATTACCCTTTTGATTTGAAAAAAACTGTTCTCATAAAATTTTTCTGAAATATTCCCGATTTACAAAATTCCCAAATACCCCTAGATGTAAAATTACTAAAATGCCCCTAGTTTGGAAAAAGTTTTAATTACCATACTACCCTCAATTTTAATAAATTTTTCGTACTTTGGAAAAGTATCCAAAAACCCTATTTTGCGAAAACTCAAGATACCCTGGTTGGGAAAATTTACTAAATTGCCTCTGGTCTTCCAAAATTACCAAAATGACCCCAATTTACAAAATTTCTGCCATACCTTTAATTTGAGAAAATTTTCCAAAATATCCTAGAGTTCTAAAATTTCAAGGTGCCCTGATTTATTAAGATTTTCCAATGGACCTCGATTTATTACCAAAATACCCCTATAGGACAAATGACGAAAATACCCCTAGGATAGGAACAGACGAAAATGTTTGAAGAGTGAATGTGTATGGTAGGTACTACTGAATGGATGTGTTTCTGTGAATTAAGGTAGAAGACTTGAAACTTTGAATGATCGAAAGAACTACTATTAAGCTCTTTTCATAAAATTGTTCGCGGATAAACAGTGGAACAAATACTAATACATAAAATTTCTTAAATCAGATTAAAGCGCGATCGTAGACATGAGCTCTAGGGGACGTGGTCGTAATGTGCGAGGATGTGGTAGAGGAAGAATGACTGTGTCGGAACCCGTTAGATCGGGTCAAGGGTCTGAGAATGAGGTACCACCACCACCCCCACCACCAGCTGTTGGTGTTGAGCAGCAAGATCAGACAGGGGATGATGCTGTATTGCAGGCTGTGCTGCGAGTTCTAGAGATGGTGGCTGGAGCCGGTGGAAATATGGGAGCTCGAAAATCTGTACCCGAGCGACTCCGAGCCACTGGAGTTGAGGTGTTCCGTGGCGTATCTGGTGTGACACCCAGTACTGCTGAGTATTGGTTGGAGGCAACCGAACGAATTATGGATGAGTTGGATCTGACGGCTGAAGAGAAAGTGAAAGGAATGGTGTCGCTTCTTCGCGATGAGTCATATCAATGGTGGCTCACAGTTCGGGATGGTGCTACGGCTGAGGAACTCACGTGGTTCCGACACAGTCATTCTGCCTCGACCACGCCCACGAGTATTGCGACCACGTCCCCTAGAGCTCATGTCTCACGTCGCTTTTTAATCTGCTTAAGAAATCTTATGCATTAGAATCTTTCCACTTGTTGGTTAAAGAAGGAGTTTTATGTAAAAGAATCCCAAGTTGTTGTTTCATAATAATCACACAACCCTAAAGTCTCAGTCTCTAAAGAGATAGTTCTAGGGTCTAGAGTCCACATCTTATCACAATATAGCACACATTCACCTTCATATGTTTATCAAGTCAGAAGACTTACCTGGCAGACCTAGGTCGGACGATTCGAGTGCCAGGCTTCATAAAAACCCTTTTCCTGAAAAAAAATTTTCGACCCGCTAAAACTTTATGGGCCTCAAAACTTCATAGGCCGAGTGTAGAAACTGGGCTCTGATACCAATTTGTAACACCCTAAACCCGGCCCAAAACACTACAGCCGAATTTGGAATGCTATTGGAAAACTTTAGATTGAAATCAGCTAAGTGATGATAAAACTTGTAGCAATATTAGAGGTGGAATGAGAACAGGTGCTTAACCACTTCTCTAAAGATTAGGTTTTAAAACAGGATCCAATTTCTTAGAGAAACGTTTAACTTGGAAAAAAACAATTGACGTTCACAGGTATTTGAAAACATGTTCTTTTGAAAAACTTTGAAGGAGTCCGAGTTCTTACGAGTGTCTCAATTAGAAAACCTTAGTAAAGTTTTTAAGTTGTGAAAACATCATCATTGAAATTATTTGAAAATTTCTAATCCATGTTTAGTCTAGCATAAACCGAAATAAACCCAAAATATTTAAATGGCCTTATTACAATAAACAACCCAAATAAAAATGATACTAAAAATAAATGTTTCTAAACATAAAACTGTGTCTGCATGGCCATCTCGAATCCCATCCAAGCCCGGCCCAAACATCACGAATCACCTGCATTGTTTGGTAGAAATTGGGTGAGTCAACCGACTCAGTGTGTAATTAGTCCACAGATTTCCACGTATGGGCTTAGCCCAAAACCACACCAATCCACATATCAGATAATAATGCAAAATGCACCCCAACCCAGCCTAGGGTCCATCCTCTACACACCCCCGTATCCAGCCACCGCACACCAGGGGATTACTAAATCGACCTTCCAACCTCTACACACCAATTCGGCAATTAATGCCATCCACTGAGTGGTCGAGCCACTGGTCCATGTGATCAAATCACAATATAATCCACAACGTGATCGTAGTCAACGTCAATCCACGATGTAGCCCACAGCTAACATCAATCCACGATGAGGCACATAGCTGTCACCAACCACGATGTGGCACAAAGCCGACACCAACCATGATGAGGCACAGAGCCAGTCATCAATCCACGTGAGGCTCGTAGCCATCACTAAACCACGTACATAAATGTACACCCTGTCCTTCTTTCGAATATACAAATCCCGCCCCATGATTGTGCAACATACGATAATGATATGATAAAATAATGCATGAACAGGTTATATGCAAACAGCACATATTCACAGCAATAATCACAATCTCATCGGCATTTAACACTGACCTGATTATCGACATACCCATTAGGGTAACCAACTCACTATTGCCGCTGCGTTAGTCATCATACTTATAACACATACAATTATTTTTTTACATATTCGGGAAGTTGCGAAATAACCACACACCTGATAACCTGAAGTATCACACTCTCAATACCGACGCTGTCACTAACCGAGGCTACCGCTATCTGCCTACGTTCCTGTTCTGACGCTGGCCCACACCCCGGTGGCCAATCCCGTACAGCAGAGACCGATCGCTTCTTAAACTTAAGAGTAGGGGCGACCCCTTTTTCTCCTCGACTGGAACCCGCATCCATCGAACAACACTTAATCAGAACATTTGGTTAATCACTAATGCTATAGTCTAAATATACCAAATCTAAACTCACTGAATACCCTTACCGAAATGAACCTGAATCCCAAAGGCTTCTGCTTACTTTCCAACTTGTCGAAATCTCTATACACTCAAGTTAGATTCGGCTTCAACATATAAATACTTATGGAAATAGCCCTTGGCCGAATATTAACCCCTTACCTTGAGTAATCGGACCCAAGAGATCCTTAACACTCCCTTCCTTTGGCTACACACGAAAGAAACACAAAATCAAGGCCCTATTAAGGTTCGGCCATCCCTAAAAACCAAAGCCAACCATTTGGTTTCGGCACACCAAATGAAAAGAGATGGATAGATTGCTAAAGAGAATGATACTTACCACCAAACACGATTGGGATTAGGAAAAGATGGTCGACGGCCCTATCCTAAGAGGTTGCCAACCGAACAGTCAACTTTCGGCTTTGAACCCAAAGAGAAAGGTTTCGGCTAATGACAAGGAATGTTTCGGCTTTAAGGATTTGCGAAAAAGAAGAGAGAATGAGGGACTATAAGGTTCGACTATGGCTCTCAAATGGAGATGGGATACTCGGTCACCAAAAGAATAGGTAAAGAATTCAGGTTGAAAGAAAGAAAAAGAAGAATAGAAGAAGGCTAGAAGAATTCGGCAACACACCTTAAGTGCACAAAATGAATGAATGACTCACCTTTTACACTTTTTGACTGAGAACTTGGAGAAAATGAACAAGGTTGCACTCAAAAACCGAAAAGAAACCTACTTACTAAGAAGATTTCGGCACACACCCCCACAACACCCCAAAACCGAACATACACATCCCCCAGAGCCCCACATTCGGCCACTTCTTCCCTTCTCTCCCAATCCCACATTTTCCTCCTATTTTTCCTCTTCACCACTCATTCAAACTCATTTGAATGAGTCAACCTCCTCAAATAGCTCTCCACCTTCTATCCGAATTCCTTGACCAAGTCCACCCTCATCCTTGCCAGAGTTCAAATGCCGTCCAACTCTCCCTCTCCCTTGACCCAAAAAGCACCTCAAAATGCTATCTTCGCAGCTCGAACCTCCTCCCCCTTGACACTCCATGTAACGCCACCCTCTCCCCTTGCTCCTAGGCGTTACCTTGCCACTCCACTGCTCCCTTTCTTGTGTCATAAACCACACCTAATTTCTCTTAAGGCCTAGCTCCCCTAGCTCCCCCTCTACTCAGCTTAAACCAAAAATTTTCCCATGGCTCCTACCCAAGCCCAAGGTTTCCCGAAGCCCCCAAACACTTCCAAACAGCATACAGAGTACACTAACACACAAATACAAATTAAAATGCATGACCCCCAAATCCTAGATATTACACCTCGAGTGACACATATAACATATATCGTCAAAACGGTGTAATTGGGCCCAAAGGCCAATACTCGACCCAAGTGGGCCCACACACTCGTGTGGCCCACTAAGCCCAAAACTGCCTTTGGCCATGTGATCGCCATGGTCAGCTCATTATTTCCTATCCAACCAAAAAAATTACTCACGTAGGGCCCACGGGCCCACTCGGCCCATTCCAATCCATTTGGCCCCAAAAACGGCCTAAGCCCATGAGAACACTCACGATGGCCTTTACAAACTAACGCCCATGTTCGTGGGCTCGGTTCACCACACGTACAATAGCATGCTCGTGTGGCAACAATTGTCGTACTTTTAGCATTTCGACATTTCGGTATTTCGGCATTTGCCGATCTACGGTTTGGGAGGTATGTGTACACACCTTGTTCGAAACGCGTCGAAGTCCACGACCACAGACCTTGACTGACTGAGTGTAATTTTAGCCCACCCAAAATGCTGACAAAGATTGCTAACAACCTCATTGATGGTTATCTGCACATTAAGCGGATTCATTACTCATGTTGCTTAAACTTGTGGTTTGAATCCACATATATTGTCCTATGGAAAACGTAAATCCTAAAGTGAGAAAAAGGCATTCGGCCAATACCAACCCAAGCCAACATAATCTAGTTCGGATCAATCACAATGAACAGCATTACCTTCGGTCAGGAATGAGCAAAAAGGTTCCAATCGTATCTGCAGTGCTAGAGAACTCCTTCACTCCTCGAGGATTACTTTAACCCGAATGAACACCATAACCAAGAAAAAAAAGATAAGAATCCGCATTAGAGAAAAAGAGGAGCAAAGCCGAAAAACAGAGACATAGAGACTTACCGATCGATATTTAGCCAACAAAAATCGATTGATTGAAAGGAAAAAGAGGATAGGATCGAGAGAGAAAGAGAGGGAGAGTAGAAGAGAATCGGCAATGAAGGACTAGGGAAATGATTGATGGAGCTAAGTAATATTCGGTTATGAGGAAAATGTTTGGTTACACAAAACCGAATGTGAGTAAAGGCAAAGTACCAATAATATTCAAGAGGAAAAAAGTGAGGAAGAGAGAAGAAGTTGATCAAGCAAAGCACGAAAATGGAGAGCAAAAATACAACTTGGTGAAATCCCAAAATGAGAATGACCAATTCCCAATACCTAGCCGAATTTTACCCTAAAAGAACTCCCAAATTTCGTTCAGCCTTCAACACACTAAATTTCCCCCCAACACCCCTTCGCAACCGAAACACTAAGTGCCAGAGTTCGAACCCGGCAAGACTCTTCTCCAAATTCGAACTTGCTTGATTTTCTCCTTAATTTCCACCCATCCATCTCTTCAAATTTTGCTAACAACCATCCCATTCAAATCTATTAAAAATCTTGGTGTTTCGGTCAAACACAACAACCTCCCAAGGCCACCGGCAAGAATAATCCCTATTTGCACAAGCAGGGATTCGAACCTCAAACCAAATAGCACACTCCACACACCACTATCCACTAGACCAGTAGGCTCCTTGCATCATACTTTATCAAATTTTATTTATAACCATACTAACCAAAGATAGGGTTCACTTTAAACAAAAATTTTGCTAAAGCCCAAGTTTGAACCCAAGACTTCTCAGACACTCCCAAACACTCCTAAATCATTTAACCATTGAAGCAGACAGCCAATTGTGATAATTCTTGTACACATAAACTTTTATGTGTAGCCTCCTAGCGGCTCCCACACACAAGGCCCAATCCTACTAGGCCCAAATTTAGGGCGTTACAACTCTACCCCCTTAAAGAAATTTCGTCCTCGAAATTTCCAACTATCTAATAATCGCACAACACAGGTTACACCACTACGCTTCTGCTGCGCACTCTAATTATAATTGCAAATTAGGTAAATAGCACATTATGGGTAATGTACGTACCAATATTCGCATCTATAGCGTCTCCGTCCTCTCGACGACGTGCTACATAAACCAAAGCTGGCTGCCTCGCCTCCACAGGACCAGCACCTCTACCTAAAGCTCCACAACCCAGACTGTTTCCATTCCCGGCCTGGCCCCAGCCTCTAGGCGGTTGCTGACCACCCCTTGGTGGCTGTATATTACCCACTCTAGTAGCTTGCGCTTGAACTAGTCTTCATGGACAATCATTGATACTGTGCTCCATTGATCTTGTAACGCCCCAAATTTGGGCCTAGTAGAATTGGGCCTATCGAGCTTTGGGCTTTGGGTCTCAAAAAATTTTTAAGTGAGCGATAAAATGACAATTGGCATGTGGGCTTTGAGGGTGAATGAATTTGGTGTGTCTAGGGGCGTTGGAGATGTCCTGGGATCAAGTAAGGGTATAAGAAAAATTTTGGTTTAAGCCCCAAGGGAACTGTGACATCAGTTACTAGGCCTTTTAAATAAATGAAGAAGAAAAATGACACAAAAGAACTTGTGGTGTAGTGGCAAAGTGGCGCCACTTAGGGAGCAGGGAAGTGGCGTCATTAGCAGGCAAGGGAGTCCAAGGTTCGAGTAGTGGCATGGTAGTTTATTGGAGTGCTTATTTTGTAGATTGGACGGCCAGAGTTTGTGTTGGAATTGAACTCTTGCATTGGAGAGTTTGAATTGGTCTTATGAGATGGTTGTGGAGGAAATTTAGGATGAGATTAAGGAGTTATCAGGGAGAAAAGTTAGGAGTTGATAAGTGTGAAGAGTTGGTTCCGAATGGGACTTTGGGGAAAGGTAGTTTCAGATTTTGGCTATAAAAGGGATACCTAATTCCTTTGAGAGGTTCCTTGGGTTTTCCATTACTTTTCTTTTCTCCCCCTCATCCTGTTTCTTCCGTTGCAAAATTCTTCCATTACTGAAAGACCATCATTCCTTTTTGCCGAAATTCCTATTGGTGTCGCATTCTTCTTCTTTCTCTGAAAGCCAAATACTCCCTTATAATCGAATAGCCTTATCTTTTTGCCGATTCCTTGTTGTTTTTCCTCCATCACAAATTGATTGCTGTTATCTACTCTTAATCAAGTTTTAAAAGTCGGATCTCGTTCAGTAGTTATCTAGGCCGCAGGATCAAAGGTTGGATTTGGTAAGTACTTAGTCAACCTTCTTTAGTGTGTTTTGGTAAAAGCTGGAGGACTATCTAACTCTTTCTTGTCGTTAACCTTGTATTAACAAGGGTAGGGTTCAAAGATCGCAAGCGTGGTAAGAATCGCTAGCAAGTGGTAAGTGTACTCGTCTCAATTATGGATTAGTAAGTGGTCGAATGTAAGTGTGGCTTAATTTTGATAGTATATGTGTGGGTGTAGATCTAGGGGATATTCGTGAATAGTAGCTAAGGAAGGGCTACTAGAACTGGTGGCACACGGTAATGTTATGGTAAGGCTTCGGTTTTTGGGTAAATACTGTGGTTAAGTGTGTAATTGATTAGAGATTGGTATTAGTTGTAGGTTCAAAGCTGAGAATAGAGTAGCACATCGCATTAACCAGGTGTGTACACACATGACAAATCGGCAAAAGCTGAAATCCCGAAAAACTGGAATGCCGAAAAGCCAAAAGGCCGAAAGGTTGGCACAGGCAACCACACGAGCGTGCGAACATTCATGTGGGAACACTGATACGATTATCAGGGCCAAGAGAGTGATCTCATGGTCTCGGGCCACTATTTGTCCGACCGGGCCAGAAGGGGCTAAATGGGCTTGCCGAGCTCGTGGGCCCAAATCGCCAAGAGTTGATATGTTAACTTGAATGATGGATTGATATGGATGGTTGTATGATTTGATTATGATCAGGCCTAATGGGCTACATAAACATGATTGGGCTTAATGGGCTATATGGACATGATTGGACTTAGTGGGCCTTATGAGATTTTAGAAATGCATGCTAGGGTTTTAATGAACTCCAGGCCTAGTTCTGATAAATTTTAGCATAAAACTTAATTTAATAATCAAAAATGTCTGTGGACAAGTCGCTAGGTTAGAGCGTGGCAATGGACGTATGCATGTCTTGGATTGGATCTAGGGAGAGCTTGGTACTTAAGCGGTCCTAGTGACCTACATCCTCTTCTCTGGGATCCTACCTAGTGCATAGTGTCTGTTCACTTTAGCCGCAAGGACTTGTTGATGGGACAAAGTTCATAACTAAAACCCGAGATGAAAGAAATTATGAAAATACCCCTGTAGGGTAGAATTACGAAAATACCCATGTAGGTAGATTTGCAAAAATACCCCTGGGTAGTGAAATGACTAAAATACCCCTAGGTGCTTAATGTGTGAAAATGTGTATGTTGCATTCGTGAGATATATGTTGCACTTGGGTGGGTTTGATGATACGGAGGAAAATATGTTAGGATCGCATAGTCGCTTGACGACCGTGGATCCATCGGTGGCTTTAAGCCCATTATATGCTTAGCAGCCTTACTGCAACGTTTGAGTAGTGCCGCAGTTGGTGCTACCTTTAGAGTGTAGGGATAGGTGGGTTGATATTTATATCCCCACAGGAGTGTAGGGTTGGAAGGGAAATGTAGTGCAGGGCTAGATTTGGGATTAGAGTATTGTATTCATGTGATACTGATGTGATATGAGGCCATTGTGGGCTCAGGCTCAAGACCACCGATTTTGATAGGGCTTAGGCCCAATGTGATAATTGCATGTTGGTTGGATTACCAAGAGTCGTACACACTGAGTTTCAAAACTTACACCATTTTATTTAATGTTTCAGGTGGCTCTCAGTAGATGGCTCGATGTGGAAGAGGACTGAGAGGTGGCCACACTGCAAGCTACTTAGAAGTTCTCAATTAGTTTCGAATGACTTTATTTTAATTACTTTATTATCATTGGGATGTAATAAGGCCTTGTATCTCCAATATGACTTTACAATTGTGTTTTATTATTGTTTCAACTGCCTAATTATTAAACATAAATAAATTTCTAAAGTTTAACATGGTTTTCGAACTAACTATAACATATGGACATTTTCTTAAAACATGGGCTTTCATCATAACTTAACAAGTTGCAAGGATTTTGGGTTTCTAAATCTTAAACTTAAGTTTTTAACTATGCAAATTTCCTACGGAACATAAATTTAACCAAACAAAGTCGTTTTGGAATTATCCCTTTGATGTGACATCACTAGATTCGGCCATAACGTCCGGGCTGGGTCTGGGGGTGTTACAAATCCGCACCTCAAACAAGCTCCCATGCTTTTCCAACATTCCCTAAGATGACTCCTCCCACACTCAGCATAAGGTTGCAATCTATCAGTAGCAACAGGGGGCCCAGCTCTGACTGGCCCATCAACTCTGGCCCTTTTCCTGGGCCTCTGCTTGAAATCAGCGAGCTCTGCATCCCTTTTGTTTTTCCCTTTGTCTTTCTCACGATTCTGGCACTTTGCGCGCTTAACCTCCTCAGCAATCTTAGCTTTCTCTACTAACGCAGCAAAGTCCCACTCCCTTTGTAGAGCTATCAACACTCGGAGACTGTCTCTGAGGCCGTCCTCAAACCGAACACAATATTCGTACTCCATTGCCACAATTCCTTGAGCATACCTGCTAAGTCGCAAAAATTCTGCCTCGTACTCAGCCACAGACTTGTCACCTTGAACCAGATTCAGAAATTCTTTCCTACGTGCATCGACATAGCTAGCGCCCACATACTTTCCTTGATATGTGGACTTGAAGAATTCCCAGGTCAATCGATCAGACGGGGTTCCCTCTTTTACTGTAAGCCACCATTGGTAGGCTTCATCCCTCAGCAAGGACACGGCACCCTTCAACTTTTGTTTCAGCGTACAGTCGAGGTTGTCCAAAATTCTTTCGATGGCCTCCAACCAGTACTCCGCCACACTTAGGGCCACCCTAGAAACTCCCCTAAAGATCTCTGCTCCATTTGACTGAAGTCATTATGTAACTGACCCACGGCCCCCAATAACGGTATTAGGCCCAATAGACCCAGCAGCTCGGTCAAACAACCCTGTCTCAACCACCGGTGAATCCGATGATTCTCTCGCGTCGACATTGGGCATGTGGCCTGACGCCGAAGACCTAGCCCAAGCAATTCCACGGCTTCTGTCGTGGCCTCTTGTACCCCTTCTAGTGTTCATTATTGCACCGTGTAAAGTCTGTATTAGAAATTTTATGCAATTTAGCTTAGAATTCCAATAATTAAGCAAATGTTTTATGAAAGTAGCAGTTATGAGTTGTTTACGCAGTCGTAAACGCACTACAGTTTTAGTCTCCTATGGGCATCAGTTTTACTGTAACTAAGAGTCTCAATATAGTCTATCATTTAAAGTAAGTCCAGTAACTGTCCACAGTATATCAATTTAAAACAAATTTCAACATCAAGAAAAGTTTTCTTGGTCCGATGCCGGAGACTTGGTGTGCCACACAACACAATCCTTACTTCAAAAGTGCTTCAAAATCGTTTGTAAGAAATTTTGGAATCCCCAATGGCTAAAAGCCCATTTCATTGTCCATTTCACAACCTGTAACATCCCGAAATTGGGCCTAGTAGGATTGGGCAGATTGGGCCTTGGGCTTAGGAGTGTTTAAAATCTTTAAGAATATGAGAATGGTGTTTTTACAAATTGGATTTATTAGTTAAGTGGATTTGGAAGGTTACGAGGTTTCTATGAATTCTCGGGTTTAATTGGGCTTTAGGAAAAATTTGAGTATCATCTTGTTGATTGTGTTAGCTCGGATATGATTTTATTGTGTGATTAATATAGTCTTGTGAAGGCTTGGAATTAATCGGTTTAGAATAATTTTTAGTATGGAGAATTTAGTGAAGTGGATCAAGTGATTATGATGCTTAAGTTAATTTAAGTGTCTTAATTTAGCACTTGAGGAGTTAGTGGCATGGTGGAAATGGCGCATGAATGGTTGCTTGAGGGGAGTGGTTCGAATAGCATAGAGTGCATTTTGGAGACTTTATTTTTATGCATCTTTACATCAAGTGTCGGCCAAACTCTATATTTGGTATGGATGGATTTTCTTTCATTTTTGGATAGTAGACTAATGAAAAAAAGGCAAGTTATTAGTTAAGGTATGGAATCAAGGTGTTATGGAAGGATAAGGGGACATAAGGCTTGATGTATGGGTGATGTTTTGGAAATTTTTCATGGTCATTTTGACCATGAATGTGGACGGCTTAGGGGGCTAGGGCGTTGGCCGAATATTGTATGGGATTAGGGAGAAGATAGTTGGCCAAATTCTTGGCATTTTGTGCATCTTTTTTCCTTTTTCTCCAAAATCTTTTTCCTTAACCGAATTTTGTCATGGGCATTAGGTGAAAATTTTGTTTTGTTTTGGCTACCATCTTTGACCATATTGGTATCCCTTTTTCTTCTTTTCATCTCAAGCTTTTCTTTCTTTTTGGTACCGAAATATTATTACTTTTGAAGGCATTTTTCTTTCATTCTTTTTCTTATTTGACCGAACGTGCACCATTATCAAAAACTTTTTCTTTGTTCAAATTCTTTCATAACCGAAACCATTTAGTCTCTTTGATCAGTTCTTCTTTTCTTTCTATTTTGTTAAAGCCGAATCTATAACCTTGCTATTCTCTTCTAAAGCCGAAAGTTTCACTCCATTGACACCATTGAAACCGATTGCTTCTAAGCACCAAAAACCTATCTTCTTTCTTATTTGAATATATTTCTCTACTTCATCTGCCGAATTTTTTTTGGAGGTTTTTGACCAAATACATTTTGGTCATTCTTTTTCGGTAAGGATCTCTTCTAGGCTAATCTCTTTTTCTTTATCTCTCTTTGACTATCGAAAAGCAAGATTCTAATCCTCTTAGTTTCTTTGGCTGAATCTTGAAGGAAAGTTTCGGGGTTTCTCTGTAGCCGACGTTTAGGGGGAGATCATTCGGGATTTAAATATCCAAGGTAAGCAAGAGTAATATTCGGCCGAAGGCCATATTTGTCTATTAAGTTGACCGATTTTGATTATGATCTTTTAGGGGCAGTTCGATAGGGATAAGTATTTCATTGTTAATTCTTGCTAGCAAGAGCGTTGGTACCTGTAGTATCGTAATCACTATTATCAGGTGTGTAGCCTTACACTAAATTTCCGATAGATTAATAGTATTAATGTAAGTATCTGTTAATAAGAAATATGTATGGTAATGGTTGCGGGTACCATTTAGTGGTACATGATATTCAAGTACGTTAAACCCCTAATACTTCGTTAATAATGCTATAAGCATGAATATAAAATGTGTATGACTCCGTTATGATTTTTGGGGTATAATGCATAAAATCCAAATAATATGTATGTTGCATGGGCATATGGGTGATTTTGATAAAGGGGAAGTGTTCCGGTGGTTTTTACCACATTATCCGGTGACTTATGTCACAATATTATGTATCCGGTGACTTCGGTCACAATATTATGTATCCGGTGACTTCGGTCACATATTATGATTCCGGTGACTTTGTCACAATTATCTGGTGGCCATGCCACAATTTAAAAGGGCGATGTGCAGATGATTGCAGTGACTGCCTTCGATGGTGTGTAGCGGATGGAGGGTCGATTTAGTAATCCTCACGGTGTGATTGGCAGGTATAGGTGGTGTCTAGCGGATGGATATCTAGGTGGGCTCGGGATTACATTTCATTTATATGTATATGTGATTTAATCTGTCGATATCTGATTTGCTATATTATGGGCTTATGGCTAAATGTGATTTAAATGGGCCTTATTGCTATGATCGATTGGGTTTTTAGTGTACTGTTGCACATTGAGTCTGTTGACTCATCCCTCGTGGGATATCTTTTTCAGGTGATACTTAGCGTGATGGACCGGGTCAGCGAGAACTACGTGGTGGCCATTGCTCAACTCAGTATATGGGTTTTCTTTTAATTAAACTTACTATGTTTTCTTTTATTATTTCGGGATTTATTTTGGGTTATGTTTTTGTAATAAGGCCGCCATAAACTATTTTATTTATACGTTTTAAATTTTTATTCTGCTACGCTTAATTTCAATTAAATAATTAAATATTTTCGGTAACCGAACTAATCGTTTTGACACCTAAATACCTATAGTTTTCAACTTAATAAGTTCTAAATCCGGTTCTTCTTTTGATTTATAAAATCATAAAGATAATGTTTAAATAAGATACAAATTTAAATCACAACACGGTTTTCAACAAGAACGTACTTCAAATCTATTCTCTTACCACAAATTCACATGTTTTCCAAAACGACAAAACGAGTTTTTTCTCAAGAAGCATACCAGATCTGGTCGGGGCTTGTGGGCCGGGTTTGGGGTGTTTCACAATCCAAGCTTTGAAATTAGCTCTGATACCACTAAATGTAACACCCTTTACCCGGCCTAGAAGTTAGGCCCGAATCCGGCGTATCACATTGAAGTGTTTTTCGAAACCCAGGTTTCCATTGAGCAACCCTTCTTACAATTAAAACTTGTTGCCATTTAGCACCTCAGATTTTGTTTGCTTGTTTTTAAAACGTGGTTTATTAAAAGTCGTTCTCTTATAAAATGCTATTACTTTGAAAATCTTACTTGTTGCGGAAGCTTAATTTAAAACAGTTGCGGGAACGTGATATTTTGAAAAACAGTTATTGTTTTGGTGTTCTACTTCTAGCAATTATAAACCTATAAATAAGATTCCAAATTTAAAACCTAGAAATTAGAAAGGCCTTATTACAACCCAAAAATTAGTAGATAAGGTAATTAAAATCCAAAACAAGTTTAAATGTGTGGCCAGCTCCAAGCCCTCGCAGCTCCGAAACATCTATGTGTGGGGATTACTTGCACAGTTAAACAGTTGGGTGAGTTTGTGAAAACTCAGTGTGCACCCCAAATACAAACAGCAATCAATCAGCACAGTGTGGGCCTGGGCCCATCTCAGAAGCAGTGTCCAACTAGGCCTAAGCCCATTACAGAACAGATTCTCTGTGGGCCTTGGCCATAAACAGAACAGAATCAGAATAATCAAGCATGCAAAAACCCTAACCGTCCAGCCTCTACACACCAGCTCCTCCAACCGTACACACTATGTAGCATATAGTATCAACCCACCCATCCCTACACACCACATGATAGTACTGATGTGACACTAAACAGAATTTGCAGCAGAGCTGCTAGAACGGTAGGCTAATAGCTATCAGAAATATGCAGCAGTGCTGCCAGAACAGAATACTTCCTCCAATCACATAACCCAACCCCATGCAGCATAATATCACATGAATGCAACCATATCATAAATAGCATTCACTAACAATCATATAACATGGAGGGGCATTTTAGTCATTTTGCCTTTCAGAGGCATAACGGTCATTTTACCCTGTGGGGGTATTTCGGTCATTTTACAACCTTCTCGAAGGTCTACAGTCGCCTCAAGTGACACAGATAACATATATCGTCAAAACAATGTCATTGGGCCCAAAGCTCAATACTCGACCCAAGTAGGCCTACACGCTCGTGTGGCCTACTAAGCCCAAAACTGCCTTTGGCCATGTGATCGCCATGGCCGGCTCATTATGTCCTATCCAACCAAAAAAATTACTCGCGTAGGGCCCACAGGCCCACTCGGCCCACTTAGCCCATTCCAGTCCATTTGGCCCCAAAAACGGCCTAAGCCCATGAGAACGCTCGCGATGGCCTCTACAGACTAACGCCCATGTTCATGGGCTCGGTTCACTACACGCACAACCGTACTTTCAGCTTTTCGGCATTCCTGCATTTCAACATTTTCCGATCTACGGTTTGGGTGGTATGTGTACACACCTTGTTTACGAAACGTGTCGAAGTCCACGACCACAGACCTTGACTGACTGAGTGTGATTTCAGCCCACCCAAAATGCTGACAAAGATTGCTAACAACCTCCTTGATGGTTATCAGCACATTAAGCGGATTCATTACTCATGTTGCTTAAACTTGTGGTTTCAATCCACATATATTAGCCTATGGAAAACGCAAATCCTAAAGTGAGAAAAAGACATTCAGCCAATACCAACCCAAGCCAACATAATCTAGTTCAGATCAATCATAACGAACAGCATTACCTTCGGTCAAGAACAAGCAAAAAAGTTCCAATCGTATCTGCAGTGCTAGAGAACTCCTTCACTCCTCAACGATTACTTAAATCTGAATGAACACCATAAACAAGAAAAAAAAGATAAGAATCGGCATTGGAGAAAACGAGGAGCAAAGCTGAAAAATAGAGACATAGAGACTTACTGATCGATATTTAGCCAACAAAAATCGATTAAATAAAAGGGAAAAGAGGATAGGATCGAGAGAGAGAGGGAGAGTAGAAGAGAATCGGCAATGAAGGACTAGGGAAAATATTGATGGAGCAAAACAATATTTGGCTACAAGGGAGGAAAATGTTCGGTTACACAAAACTGAATTCAAGAGGAGAAAAGTGAGGGAGAGAGAAGAAGTTGATCGAGCAAAGCACGAAAATGGAGAGCAAAACCACAACTTCGCGAAATCCTGAAATGAGAATGACCAATTCCCAATACCTAGCCGAATTTTACCCCAAAAGAACTCCCCAATTTCGTTCAGCCTTCCATACTCTAAATTTCCCCCCAACACCCCTTCGCAACCAAAACACTAAGTGCCAGAGTTCAAACCCGGCAAGACTCTTCTCCAAATTTGAACTTGCTTGATTTTCTTATTAATTTCCTCCCATCCATCTCTTCAAATTCAGCTAACAACCATCCCATTCAAATCTATTCAAACTCTTGGTGTTTCAATCAAACACAACTTCCTCCCATGACCACCAGCAAAAATAATCCCCATTTGCACAGGCAGGGTTTCAGACCTCAAACCAAATAGCACACTCCACACGCCACTATCCACTAGACCAGCAGGCCCTTTGCGTCATACTTTACCAAATTTTATATATAACCCTACTAACCAAAGATATTGGTTTTATTCACTTAAAACAAAAATTTTGCTAAAGCCCAAGTTTTAACCCAAGACTTCTCAGACACTCCCAAACACTCCTAAATCACTTAACCACTGAAGCAGACAGTCAATTGTGACAATTCTTGCACACATAAACTTTTATGTGTATCCTCCTAGCGGCTCCCATGCACAAGGCCCAATCCTACTAGGCCCAAATTCAGGGCTATACAGAGAAACCCACATTCATTTCCAAAATGATTTCATTTCTTCATTGTAGAGAAAATCATAATCATTCTTTTGAATGTTTGTCATTTCTCTATTTCTATTCATTCTATTCATTTTGATTCAAACACACAATTCATTTCTAGTTTCAATGAGCTAGTGGATGGACTGATTGCACGTATGTAATTCGGACTCAAATGGTCTTAATTAAGTACTAGATATTTTCCTATTAATTATAAACTCATTTAGTCATGAATTCATTCCTTTATAGTATCGTGCCTGAGCTCTCCCTAACAACATACCATTACGAAAGCAACTATTCAGTGCTCGTCCAATGACCTTATCATAAGTGTGTTAACCTCATGGTATATCCTTGATCTCTTTAGGATAATATTCGTTCTCCCAATATGATCCTATTTTATCTTATGGTAACCATTCCATTTTTCTTCATGAAAAGTCAATCACTATTAAATAGTGATCAAGTTATCTATCATAAAGATGAACGACCCCTAACCATGTTTACGTTTCATCAACCACATAATGCTTATGAGAGGATATCATTTACCCATGTCTTGGGCTATGAATTCTATTATTTTCAATGATGTTACATATTGCAGAAGCCGTACACCCAACGTACCAACTTTTGGTTCCTTATCTATTTGAACTCAAGCTTTTACTTACATCAAAGTGTATGAGTTACACATACATAGTCCAACATCCACTCAGGATGTTGGTATGTCACATTATGAACGTCACAAGTCAATAAATCCATAAACAGATTCAAGATCTTTTCTTCTTAGATCTAGTCTAATGTACTGTTAATCATATCCATGGCTCTATCTTCTGGGAGTCATCTGCTCCAATGCCCAAGACAAAACATCTCCCCAATTAGAATTGATAGAATATATATTAGTTTTTCAATAAGTTTTCTCAATTTCAATTAGACTAAGGACATGTTTTAGTTTGTCTACTAATACAAGCTATCTTTCTGTATTACGATCCGGCCACGTAATATAGCTAAATATTAGTTAAACAATAAACAATCACTGAGAAACTTTTGCTTTCATTTTACTTTGCGTGCAAAAACTATGTGAGAACCATATACAAAGTATTAATGTATTTCGTGTATAGTTTTATTAACCAATATATTCAAAAATTTAAAAGTGTACTTAGACAAAAATACTACACTTAAGGCACCAAATACAACAAGTTAACCGATGATAATGTCCCTACATCATTCCCATTGAGTATAATGTAACTGACATATAGAACGAGAAAGAAAACCTTTCCATCCCTTAAATGTTTATAAACACAAGATTCATCTACATTTTTCTCAAATCAAAAAGTTTTGATTACTTGATCAAATCTTTGATTTCATGAGTGAGATGCTTGCTTAAGTCCATATATGGATCTAAGTAGTGTACAAACTTTATGCTTGTTTCCTTTAACTATATATCTGGTGGTTTGCATCATATAGATGCTTTCTTCAAGATAGTCGTTAAAAAATGTTGTCTTGACATCCATTTGCCAAATCTCATAATTGAGAGTCATCGCAATGGATAGCAGTATGTAGATTGAGTTGAGCATGAAAACCAGAGAGAAGGTTTCTTCGTAATCGATACCTTCTTTCTGAGTATAACTTTTTGCTACAATTCTTGTCCTTATAAGTTTCCACTTTTCCATTCACATTTCTTTCTCTCTTGTAGATCCACTTACACTCAAAAGTTTTATCCCTTCCGGTAAGTCTACAAGTTCCCACACTGAGTTGAAGTCTATTGAATCCATCTAAACTTTCATAGCTATTTCCCAAAGCTTGGAATTAGCGCCTTGCATCGTTTCATCATATGTGAGTGGGTCATCATCTTCCTTTTGCACTTCCTCTAGATTGGAAGAACTCAGGCCTACCAGGGACCCTCCCACTACGACGAAACACCCTATGCTGCTAATCGTTTGCAGATCTACTATTAGGAGTTGGTTTTAGAACCATTTCTATAAGGTTTTACATATTTCCTGAAAGTTCCTCGAGTACCTCTTTACTCCGAGGTTTGACATCATTCATGTAACTTTCTTTTAGGAAAGTAGCATGAGTTGAGACTATAACAGTTTGCTCTTTCAGGTTATAAAACATACCACCCTTTGTTCCCTCTGGATATCCTACAAACATGCACAAATCTATCTGTGATTCCAACTTCCTTACATCTTTATTCAATACGTGGGTGGGGCATCCCCAAATCCTTAAATGGTTTAGACTTGGCTTCCTACCATTCACAATTCATATGGATATTGCAAGCTGTTTGTACCGTATATCCCCAAAAAAAGATTGACAGCTCCGAATAACTTAACATTGAACGTACCAAGTCCAACAACATTCAATTCCTTCTCTCTGCATGCCATTTTATTGTGGATTACCTGACGCAATCAACTAGGATAAAATCTCATTTTCTATGAGGTACCCTAAGAACTCATCAGATAAATATTCCCCATTTGAATTAGATTGAAGTGTCTTTATGGGTAAACCTAATTGTTTCTCCATTTCCACATGAAACTCTTTCAATTTATCAAAGGTTTCACTCTTGTGGTGTATAAGGCATACATACTTATATCTAGAATAATCATCAATAAAGATTTTCGGGGACGGAAATTCCTTTAGGAGGGGAGAGTTGTAACAACTTATTTTCAATGAAATCAGAATAGTGGTTTCAGGACCACAAATCTGATGAGTAAATTTTTATTTTATTATTATTTTAATGTCTATGGTATATTAGTAAGGTCGTATTAAAATTTCATTAAGAAATTTTGATGTTTGCATGATTAATTAAGTGAAAAGAACTAAATAGTAAAAGTGGAGTTCTATTAGTTAAAACGGCTAAAAGGCTATGGAAATGAAACCTAATGAACTTAAATGGTAAATAGACCATTTTTAGGGGATTCTGGATGTGCATGACCAAGTATTAATGAAATTTTGATGTTAATTAAAAGTTAAAAAGGTAATTGTAAAATTATAAGCTAAATTAAATTAAACCAAATAGAATTCATCTTCTTCAATCTTTTTTCCACCGATTTTGAAGAGCAAAAAAAAAAAAAAACCATTTTTAGGTTTGAAGCGTTCGGTCAAGTCCCTTCCTTGCATGGTATGATTTTCAACCCCATTTTTAATGATTTCTATATTTTTGAGGCCGTTTTAGCTTAATCTTGCTAGCCCAGGGGTCAATTTGTAAAATTGTTAAAGATTGAGGGTTATGCCATGAATGTTCTTGTATGATTCTTGATGTTAATGGTAGATTATGAAGCCTTGTTAATAAATAAACAAGTTTTGTAAAGAGAGTTTTGAAAAAATTTGCATTTAGGGATTGATTTGTAAAAATGGTAAAAGTTCATGGCAAAATTTATGAAATGATGGTTTGTATGAGTTTTTATAAGTCCCTAATAGATTCAGTTAACTTGAATGAAGGATTAAAATGATTAGATTTCAATTTATGATCTTAAGGACTAAATTTTGAAAAGTTAAAATGTTAGGGGTAAAATAGTAATTTTGGACTAAATTGAATACTAGAGGTATTAAATGGATTCAAATTTGTCTATTTAGATCAAGATAGAACACGTATGGACCTAGATCGAGGCAAAGCAAAAACTTTAGAATAGCTCTTTTAACTTCTACGTCCTAGTTGTAAAGGTAAGTTCGTATGAACGGTTATCGTATTAATGTTGCTAATTTGAATGTTTATTATGTTATCTTACCGTAAATGGATTGATGTATAATCATACCAAAGCTATGATAATTTGACAGATGTTGAGTCACGGTTGAACCTTAGGAATTCGTAGGATACGAATGACATGTCATAGGGATTTCATGTTTTGGGTGCTGGTCTTGAATTTCCTACCGATGGCTGAGGTCTTGCATTTGTTGCGGATACTCCACAGCTCGTGTGAGCAATATCGTGTAGCTTACATTCTAACCCACAGCTCGTGTGAGCAGGCCAATTTCACAGCTAGTGTGACCAATGATGTAAATGAAAGGTTACGGTTATATGTTTAAGCATACTTCTTGTGAACTTTCTCGAGCATTCGGTGATATTCTAGATGGTTCAGCAGGCAAGAAAAGGGATTGGAATGGTAAGTTTTCAAATAGAAACATGCATATGCTCATGAAAAGGATGAATGAATCAAATGATGTATTTTCATATGGAAATGGCTTATCATATGTTTAATCCAAATGAGTTATGTATAAATGCACTAACTTGTGCATTAATGATGATGCATAGGCTTGCGCCTAGCTTGTGGTTTGGGTTATATTATATTTATACTTATTGATATATAATTGAAATGGTAAGTTATGTTTTATTTTCTACGAACTTTCTGAGCATTAAGTGCTTACATAGTTCCTTTCTTATGTTTTGTAGATTATTAAAGGCTTGATTAGTTTGAAAGCTCATCGGAGATCTATCACACTATCTAGCATAAATATCGGTAGTTTTTGAATGTTTTGGCCAAGGTTATAATGGCATGTATAGTTGGACTTTAATGATGTTTAGCTGAATGTTGATGGATGATTTGGTATGT
The DNA here is from genome assembly GCA_005393395.2 of Gossypium australe. NCBI lineage: Eukaryota > Viridiplantae > Streptophyta > Magnoliopsida > Malvales > Malvaceae > Gossypium > Gossypium australe. Next base: position 68,817,737 of record CM016615.1, read on the forward strand.
ATAAGTTGTGTAAGTTATCTTGGTTTTTATCATTTGATACCTTGTTGGATTGTGTCATTCTGGTTAACTTGTGATGCATGTTTGGAATGGCTGATATGGTATGTTTTGAATTGATATGATAATGGTCAATTTGTGGCATGTTGGGTAAGTTTTGAACTAGTAATTGATGATTTAAATGTTTCTGATTGTTCAGTAATGCCCTGTAACCCTAATCTTGCGACAGATACGGGTTAAAGTTGTTACATTTAGTGGTACCAGAGCTACAGTTTAGTCAGTTCTTAGACTAAACGTAGCATGTATGGAGTCTAAAAATACATGCCATTATATAACTTGTGATAGAGTGATAACTCCTGACTCAAATTGAACTATGTTTTCATATAGATAAGATGTCATCCAACCGAGCTGATTTTGGTAAAGTTGATAGTAATGCACAAACCTTCGTTCACAGAGTACCGTCCAGTGATAGTAGGCCCGTATTTGAGGGTCAGGGAGGAGAGGCTAAAGAAGCCTTCTTCTAGATGATGTCCAAGTGGTTTATTGATTTTGTGAGAATAAATCCTATGGCTCAACTACCTCCACTCCTACCCCTACCCGTACACCAGCCAGTCCTTGTAATTCCTCAGGGTTTGGAACCAATGTGAATAAGCTAGCCTCCAGTTTATAACATCCAAAAGTATGGGGCTGAAGAGTTTCGAGGCACAGCTGAAGATGATCCATAGAGAGCCAAGTTCTGGTTAGAAAACACTGTGAGAGTTTTTGATGAATTATCATGTACTCTAGTTTAATGTTTAAAATGTGCTATTTCTTTATTGAAAAACTCGGTATATCAGTGGTGGAACACATTAATCACGGTGCTACCGAGGGAGCGTGTAAATGGGAATTCTTCCAAATAGAATTCTGAATGAAATACATAAGACAGAGGTTCCTTGATAAGAAACACAAAGATTTTCTTGAGTTGAAATAGAGCCAAATAACGGTAGCTGAATATGAGAGGGAATTTGTGCAACTTAGTAAGTATGCCCAGGAATATGTACCAACAGAGGTTGCTATGTGCACTCAGTTTGAAGACAATGTAAATGAGGATATCAAACTGTGAGTTGGAATTCTAGAATTGAAAGAATTCGTAGTTCAAGTTGATTAAGCACACAAGGCTAAAAAACACAGCAAAGCAAAAAGAAAAGCAGATTTTGAGACTCGTGGTACGCGAAAATGACCTATGGGAAAATCATTCTCGTCTGCATCGAAGAAGTCAAAAGAATATCATAGTTGTTCATCAGCTTCGATGGGTTATTATGGGAGAGAAAGAGGAAAACAACATTCGAGCTCTATGGTAACTTTCCTGACTCCCCGCCCAAGGATCCTTATGTCATACCTTCCTTAGTTGACTTTTATGATCAGACCAGCCCTTAGCGGACTCCCCTTTTTCCTTACATAGTCTCGAAGGACTCGTTGTCAATTCTGTATTGGATTGACTTATAGTGAACCTCACCACTCTGGCAAACCTATTATCGTTCCACCCTATTGGTGCCTGTAACAGATCGAATTTGACCCTAATCGGAACGGTGGTTTCGGGACCACGAATCTGAGTCCGAGAAATATTTTAATATTATATTTTATGTTTATTATATGTGAATTAATGTGTGTGAAAGTCTCGTAGAAAAATTTTATCGTTTGTGTGTTTAATTTAGAAAAAAGGACTTAATAGCGTAAAAAGTTAAAGTAGCAAACTATAGTGAAAAATGCCTATTTGATGATGGCTTTTTAAAGTGGGGTCTTAAAAGAGTAAATAGTCCAATTTTAAACTTAGTGGGTGGATAAAGTCACCATTGCCCTTATTATATATGTTAGATTTATTTTATTAAAAGGGTTATATTAGTAATTTAGTATTAACTTATTATATGTTAAAATAAATAAAAGAAAAAAAATCATTATCATCTTGGTGGTTCTTGGCCGAATGTTGAAGAAGAAAAGGGGTTTCTTTCCTTTTAAATTTTTGGCACTTTAAAGCTTAAAATCAAGGTTAGTTTGATTTCAGTTTTTGTTAATTTTTACGTTTTTGTGATCGTTGCTTCGTTAATTACCCGACCCATGCTTGAATTTTTTAAAATCATGTGTATATGAGGTTCGGCCATTGATGTGTTCATATGGTTTATGATGTTTGATGATTTTAAATTAAATATATGTTAAAGATTAATATGTTTTGTCTTTGAATTTTTGGTAAATTTGAATATTTGGGCTAAATTGCAAAAAAAAAAAATTAGAGGGGCTTATTTGCGAAATAAGTGAAAGAAAGGAACTTGTATAGTCCTTGGGAGTATTCGGCCCTTAAGTAGTATTGAGAAATTTGGTGTATTTTGTGTTTTATGCAAATAGGATTAAATTGTGAAAATGTGAAATAGTAGGGGTAAAATGGTAAATTGCCTATTTATATGTTTAGGGACTAAATTGAGATGAAATGTACTTGAATGAGCTAAATTTTAATGTGTTTAGATCAAGAATAAAGAAAAACGGATTTGGATCGGGGGAAAACAAAGGTTCTTGAGTAGCCGGTTTACACGGTCCGTCGACAGTCGAGGTAAGTCCTTAAGCAAGTATACACCAAAGAATTATTTACGAACATAGTATATGATGATGTTTGAATATTCAAAGCATAAATATACATGTTGGCCGAATGTGGAGTATGAATTTGTAGTGAAATTAATTTGGTTAATACAATGTGAATATGTATGTTTGGATTAATAGGTGAAAGTAAAATGAAGAATATGAGATGGTTAATAGTTTAGTACTAAGTACTGTGTATCACAAAGTTGAATGTGTTGATATTCAGGCTTCGTGCCTAGCAGGCTTAGTGCCGGTGATATATTCGGACTTCGTGCCTAGAGGCTTAGTGCCGGTGACATATTCAGGCTTCGTGCCTAGCAGGCTTAATGCCGGTGATATATTCGGGCTTCGTGCCTAGCAGGCCTAGTGCTGGTGATATATTCGGGCTTCGTGCCTAGCAGGCTTAATGCCGGTGATACTTTAAAATGAAGGAACTATAAATTGCTCGAGGTGTAACATAGTGAATCTATTGAGTTAAAAACTCAGGTAAGCATAAGTCCTATTTGAATTCATCAGAAGTAAGGTAAGTTGTGATTAATGTTACTTGAGTTGAAATATTATGTTAAGAATGATGTTATGTGAATTTGAGCTTATAATCGACGTGTATGAATATAGAAATAATAGAATTGTTGGTGTGATAATGTAATGGATATGAATGTTGAATTTACATGATTATAAACATGCGATTCATGTAATATATGTACTTTGTGCTTTGATGAGTTGCAGGTTGGTGGAAGTGAAGTATAAGTAATTGAGTTAATATATTACTAGTATTCGGTCTTGTATCAATTGCATATCAAAGTATACATATACAATGTCCTACATTTATTGATTGAAATGTTAAGGTGCTTGATTAGTGAATTATCTTTTGCTTAAGACTTACTAAGCTAGTGAGCTTACTCTGTATGTGTTTGTATTTCTGTTTTATAGATCTTTGATTCAACTACGGGCTCAGGGGATCATCAAGAAAGTCGACCACACTATCACTCTCTTTGGTATATATATATATGTTTACTTTTTGAATCAAAGGCATGTATAGGCTGTATTTTGATAAGTAATGAATGATGTTCGGTTTTGTAAATGTATATATATGGCCTTGCGAATAAGGCTGTTACTTTGGGATTAAGCATCGTTTATATGTTTGATATAATGGTCTGTTTTAATCTTTGGTATAAGACGTATGCTTATAATGCTTGGAAGTTAAATGTAGTTGTATAGAAATGATCATATATATGTATAAGTATGCTTATTGTGTCGTGTGAATATTTCCACTTAGATTATTATGTGCTTGGTATAATTCAGAGATGATCATGAAAATGCATATACTAATGCTTTGGGTTGATCATTGAAGTTTTATATTGAGAACCAAATATATGGTCAATGGATTGGCTGTATTTATATATATATAATTTGAATTAGTCACATATCATGTGTGTTTGGTAGGTTATTCAATGATCTTGTATCCATGAATTAATAAGGTAAAAATGAATTGAAAATTATGGATTAACATGGCTTATGTTTTAGGGACATTGCGCATATTATGGTAGGATGATGTGTTTGTTTGGTCATGCTATACTGTCCGAGTGTCATAAGTGTGAATGATAAGCTATTTAAGTATCATGGACCTATCCTTTTTAATATGCATATTTGCAGAATGTATAAAATAATATGTTGATATTCGGTTAATGAGATGGATGTATCATATATGTTTGACATACGAAATTTGGGGTTGTTAGGTGGAAACTTGATTCGAAACTTGTATAGATTAGGAGTTATGATGTATTGCTTTATGGAACATAGTTTGTAAAGTAAGTCTTGTTCATTATTTGTGGATATGGAAAAACGTAAATATGCGTATTGGGTTTATTCCATAAATGACTGTGAAAAATTGTGTCTAGTTCGGTAACGCCTTATAACCCTAATTCGGCGACGGGTACATGTTAAGGGGTGTTACAGTGCCAGTGGGGGAGGATACTTCTAGTAATCTGCCCCTCACCTTAGACATTACTTGGGAACTCACCTATACCATAACTGAAGACCAGTCCACTCGTTGAACCAAAAGGCTATCACCCGTGCCACTATACAAGTCTTCAAACTCACTTGCTCGTCGGTGCTAAAATCGTGGTGATGTACCCGTGATATGTCTTCCTCAAAGAGGAATAGTCTTAACAAACATATTGTCCCCTAGATAGAATCCTTATCCTGACAGTGGAACTTCCATCCCTCCCACAAGATTTTCTTTTTGCGTACAACTTCATTGAGCACTTTCTAGTGGCTCTTGATTGTGGATCATTGGAGACCTCTCATCAGCACTGCTCACGTACGGGCCGTTCACAAGTCCCCGGTTCTTTCTTTGATTCTGACTGGGTCCTTCCCACCTGCCTATCAGCATTCATGTCAATTATCTAACAGACCTTTTATTTTCTTATTTTTCTTGCCCCTTTTTGACAGACTCCTCAAGTTCCACTAGTCGCCCTGAATATAGTACCTCTCACTTATCGTATTGGCAATTGGATCATTGGAACATCCTGGTTGACTACTCTACACTTTCTACTTTGGGTTACCACAGTCAAGTTGTGGTCTTACACCCTTTTTTTACCTTATTTTTCGCGTTTGTTTCCTAACAGACTCTATGGGTTGCCATAGTCGAGCTATGGTCATCTACCCTTCTTACTTTATTTCCCTTGTCCTAATAGACTTACCTCGTGTTTACTGTCTCGACGGAATCTATTTTTGTTTACTGTCCCAACAAACTATCTATGTTCTGTGTTTACTATCCCAATGGACTACCTCTATTATGTGTTTACTGTCCCAGTAGGCTATCTTTGTTTTGTGTTTACTGTCCCAACTGACTATATATATGGATTTCATAGAGTCTTTCATCCATGATTTTACTCATTATACCTGGCTTCAAAAGCATCTTTCATCTATGGTTTTACAACGTATACCTTATACCTTGTACCATGTTGTCATGGAATCTTTCATCCATAGTCTTACAATACATACGTTATACCAGACTGCCATAGCATCTTTTATCATATACCGTCGTCATGATGTCGCCTCGAAAGACCAGTCGATATCGTCGTTGTGGTAAATACCTTCCCATGATAATCATTTCCTTAATCCCTATCCCATTACCTCCTTTACAAACCTAACATTGATGCTTGAACAACGCAGTATTCCCTCCGCAAGGCCCAGAGCTTTGCTTGTAACGCCCCAAATTTTGGGCCTAGAAGTTTTGGGGTTTGAGCATACAGACAGTGAGGAGGCTGCACATATGTGTTTAGTCGTGTAATTTCGTGGCAGAATGGGCATGTTGGTCTGGTGGGTAAGTGGAGTGTTAGTGTACCTCTAGGTTCTGGGTTCGAGTCTTGGGGTGCGCATTTTGGGAGAGCCTTCTTACTTTGTTTTGTTTTTATTTAGTTAATAATTAAAATTATTTATTGTAACACCCCAAACCTGGCCTAGACATTATGGCCGAATCTGGTGTGTCACACTGAAGTGTTTTTCGAAAACCATGTTTTCAATGAAAACCTTTCTTGAAATTTCAAACTTCTTGACATTTCAAACTTGTACAAAACCTCAGTTTATGTTTATTTTATTTTCAATCAAGGTTTATTAAAAAGTTATTACCTTCAAAACCTTATTGTTTCGAAAGCTTAATTTAAAGCAAATGATTTACGAATGCGTGATATTTAAAAACTGAGATGCGGAAACGTAGTGTTAGAAAATAGTTATTGTTTTGGAAAACCGTGTTCTACATCTAGCAGATATAAATCACAATCAAATCAAAACCCATATTTAAAATCCAGAAATTATAAAGGCCTTATTACATAATTCAAAAGCCCAGAACAAAATTTAATAGTAAATTAATGCCAAATAAAAGAAAATAGAGGCAGTTGTGTGGCCCTCTCCGAGTCCCTCACAGCTCCGAACCGTCTAACGCTGGGAATTACCTAACTGGTTAAAAACGAGGTGAGTTTACGAAAACTCAGTGTGTAATCCCCTTATTAAAGAAACAGTCAGTATACAAAAATAGGATCAGTCTAGGCCTGAGCCCTTTAACAGTAACAGTATAGTGTGGGCCTTAGCCCATTACAGTAACGGTGGCAATTGGGCCTTAGCCCCCAGCAGCCTCGATTGGGCCTTAGCCCATATCCAATGTCACATATCACATCTATCTAAGCCTAAGCCCATCTCAATATCAGAATCTGTATATGCAATGCATAAATACCCATACCAACCTTGCATTCCGTCTCCTGTCCATCCCAACACTTCTGTGGGGATTAAATCGACCCACACATCCCGACACTCCTTATGTAGCACCGGTTGTGGCACTAACCAATATTGTAGCAAAGCTGCCAATCACATAATCGACTTAAAGCCATAGGTGGGTCCACAGTCGTCTCACACAACCCATGCGACCCTCACATATCAATCACTTTCTTCAATACAAGATCCCAACCCCATGCAGTATGTCGTGTATGCAGTATGCCACGCTCAGAATTAGTCATATCAATCACAGCTAAGTCAGTCAAATCATAGTCATACAATCATAGTCAAATTAGTCAAATCATAGCACAAGTCAATCATTTACCCTCGAGGGGCAAAATAGTCATTTACCCTACAAGGGCATTATGGTCATTTTACCCTTAAGGGACATTATGGTCATTTTACCCTATGGGGTATTACGATCAATTTACCCTATGGGGGTATTACGGTCAATTTACTCTACAGGGGCATTACGATCATTTTACCCTATGGGGGTATTACGTTCATTTTACCCTACATAGGTATTATGGTCATTTTACTCTTTAGGGGTATTTTAGTCATTTTATTCCATTTTGAAGGTCTACGGTTGCCTCGAGCAACACTGATAGCATATATAGGCAAAACAGTGTAATTGGCCCCAAAGCCTAATATTCGGCCCAAGTAGGCCCACACGCTCGTGTGGCCCATTTGGCCCAAATTCAGACACGGCTATGTGAACGCTATTGCCCAGTTCAATAATTGCCACTATTGTGGATTTATTTTGTGTGGGGCCCATTGAGCCCACGCAGCCGTCAAACGAGGCCCATAATGACCTGAGAGCACGAGAATGCTCGTGGTGGCCTCTACAGTCTATCGTCCATGATTGTGGGCTCGGTTTACCACTCGAGCGATCGTACGCTCGTGCGGCCTCAACTGTCGTAGTTTCGGTTTTTTAGTTTTTCGACTTTTTTCGAATCACAGAAGCGATAGTGTGATTACACACTTTACCGGCTTTTACGCCTATTACCATTTGCAGGGTACGATTACACACCTTTTTCATGAGAGCTAGCGAAACTCCTCTTGGCACCAACCTTGACCGAATGGAGTATGGCCAAATATATTTAGATTGTGCCTAGAATCAACTACACGTATCCTAGCGCTTAACTTAATAAAATATTGGGAGACAGTGTTCCGACAACTCGAGAACACTTGCACCTTTCACTCCTCGGTAATACCTGTTATAATAGTGAACTAGAGAAGGAACATACAAATGCCAACTGATTTCTCTGAAGTCTTGTAAAACCGAAACCAAAATACCAAGGAGTAGTTGGCTTAGTATTAAAGAGGGGAAAATGAATTCAAGGAACAAGAGAGATGTTAAGTTCGGCCAATACCAAGGGATATTGAGAGGAGAAGAAAGGTGAATAACGAGGCAAAGAATAATAGTGTAGTCGACTTTGATTGTGAGAGAAGAGGGACAAGGGTTCGACCTAATGAAGAATTAAGATCGAGAGTAGAGAGGCAAGGTTCGGCTTAAAGAAATAAGGAAATCAAATGCCCCAAAGGAATTTGATCACCAAGGTAGAGCACGAAATAGCAAAAGATGAGAAAGCAAAAAAATTCGGCACTTAGGAAAAACCAAGACTAGTTGTCACAACACCCAAAACTCAAAACTGGCACCACAATAATATCCCAAAATGCTCTCAAATTACCGAAAATGCACACAAAGGAGACCCCTAGCCGAATTTCAATACACAAGCTTCCCCAATCGGCTACAACTCTCCAAGTTTTGAATTCCTTGATTATCTCCACAAATCGTGATAAACCGTAATATGTTCATATTTTAATCCCACATTTAGCATACATTTGGGTGATTTATCCCCCGAATTGTGGAATTTGGTGCTCCTAATCCTTTAATTTCATGTTTTATACTTAGGGGAGCACCGGAGGATGGAAAGAACGAGAAACGGGCCAAAAATAGAGAGAATGGGCCAAAGTACGGAATGCACATGGCCTGGGCCCATGCCACACTGCCGTGCCTTGTTAGCAGACCCCACCATAGCTTGAATTCGATTCACACAGCCGTGCCACACGGGCGTGTCCCTGACGTGACCTGTTTTAATTCTATTCGGAATAGGGTAATTAGAGGCAAAGAAAGACATTTCAAAAGCCTATATAAACACCCTAGAGGCCAACCTTCAAAGGGGGGTTCGGGTAGGCCGAAGAGCCAAGCCAGAGAAGCTGAACTTTGGAATTTACTCAAAGAAAGCCAGTTGATTCATCTCAAGAAATCGGAATCATAATCAAGATAGAAGACCTTCCCTTCAATTTCCTTCAGGGGGTTTTAGGGTTTTTCTTATGTTTTGTTTTGTATTTTCTTCCGAGATGTATTCTTTTATAATTATGAAATAAACCCCTCAAGTACCTGAGGGGGATGAATGTAACACCCCTTGTAACACCCTAAAAATCTGAGTATCGATATATTGTATGTTTTGGTGTTTAGCTTATGAATAAAAATTTTCTTTTCTTCTTTTTCGTTATTCGGGTATAGAATAATTTTTAGTATTGAGAATTTATTGAAGTGGATCAAGTGACCCTGATACTTAAGTTAATTTAAGTGTCTAAAATTAGCATAAGATGAATAATTGGCAAGGTGGTGTTGGCGCATGAGTAATTGTATGAGGGGAGATGTTCGAATCCCTTGGATAGCAATTAGATGACTCTTATTTTTGCACTTGTATGGCAAGTGTCGGCCAAGCAATACTTATGGTAAGGATGGACTTTTTCATTTATGGAAAGTAGACTAAGGGAATAAGGTAAGTACTAACTTAAGGTATGGAATCAAGAAATTTTGGTATGATAAGGGGACATAAGGCATGAATCAAGGGCTTTGTTTTGGAAACTTTGAATGGTCAATTTGTCCATGAACATGGACGGTTTTGTGGTCCAAGGGGGGATGGCTGAATATTTTGGTAGCATAGGTAAGGATGGTAGCATGTTTGGTCATTTTTGGGGTTTCTTTTCACAAAGCTTTCTTCTCATTTTCTCTCCCTAAACCGAATGCAATTGGTGCATTGTGAGCATTCTTGTTTTCTTCTTTTGGTCTTTTTTTTTTTTGACCATTTGGCCTCAATTTTTGCCTAATCTCTCAAACTCTTCCTCTCTAGTGCCGAAATCACCATAGCACTAAGGCCATTTTTCATCTCTTTCTTTTCTACTCTTGGGCCGAATGCTCTTTTGCCCCAAACCCCTCCCTTTGTTTCTTTTACATCCTTGAAAACCTAAACACATTTTCTCTTTTCTACTTTTCTCCATGGCCAAATGTTGCTAGCATCATTTCCATCAAAATTGTTTTCTTAGCTGAACCATCTTCTCATCTCTCTTCATAATCATTCTTTCAAGCCAAGTGGTAAGAACCCTTTTCATTTCTTTATTTTCTAGCCGAATATGCATACTGTTTAGAGGATCTTTTGATCGAAAATAATACTGCTTATTCTTTTTTTAAACAATCCTATTCATCTTTATAGTGTCAAAGAAGGCCGAACTCGGGGTATTCATAATCTTCGTGAATCGTTAGAAAATTGAATCGAAGTGTTAATGTAAGGATTTCTATATTACTTGTTATATCGTTTTAGATTGACTACTTATCGATTTCGTTTTAGGGGACTCTATCGCTCGATTATTATTTTTTCCGTGAACGTAAGATTTTGGGGCAAACAAAATAGGTTCGAAAAGAGCAGTAAATAGTGTTTGGAAGAGGGGTCGTTCAGCTATACCCTCAAATTTCAAACGAAGGGCTGTGCCAGGAATTCGAGACATTCCATCGAGTTGTGGACCCTCTACCGGCGAAAATCGATTATTGGAAGTCGTACGTACCCCCGAGCCATTGTTTGTTCGTGGTTCTTCATCGAGTTATGAACCATCAATCGGACAGAAATCGCAAATAGTTGTTGTTCGAGATTCCGAGGGTAAGGATCTAGATCGCTTATCATTAGTATAGTTTTATAAGTATTAGTGTGCAAATCAAGCATGATAAATGTTTATCACCGAGCGGGAAAGTCTAGTTCTCACAGTAACCAGGTGTGTAACTTCACACTAATCTCTCGGGTTAGATACTAAACCGTAAGTATTGGGATAAAATCGTAAAGAGGGCAAAATCAGAAAAATACGTAGTAATTAACACTTTTGTGTAAATGCATGAAAAACTGCTAGATTGTTAAATTGGGCCGAAAAACTGCTAGATCGTTAAATTGGGTCGAAAAACTGCTAGATCGTTAAATTGGGCCGAAAAACTGCTAGATTGTTAAATTGGGCCGAAAAACTGCTAGATCGTTAAATTGGGCCGAAAAACTGCTAGATCGTTAAATTGGGCTAATTGCTATTTTGTCTTGTGGGCCATAATAAAAACTTGAAATATAGACTTACATGTATTATGGGTTTTCTGTTAAATTATCATATGGATATATATATTTATTGTTATGCATACATGTTAGCATGGGTTGGGATATTTGATGAATAGAAGAAAGGCCTGTTGCCAAAAATCTAGTTCGGTGGCTCTGCCACAAATTTTTAATGGCTTAATGCCTCTAGTTCGGTGACTTTGTCACAATCTAGTTCGGTGGTGCACCACAATATTATTTAAAACGGCATTATGCCTACGATTGGTGTGTTGGTGGGGTGGGTTGACTTGATCCCCACAGGTGTGTTGGTTGGTACGGGAGGTGTGTAGTGGATGGAAATTAGGTTTGGTTGGGAAATTTCATTTTACATGCATTTCATTTATTATATTGTTAAATCCGTAAATGGGCTCAAGCCCAAAATAATGTCTTGATGATCTGGCCCAAAGAATGCGGTAAGTGAGTTACACACTGAGTTCTGAGTAACTCACTCTGTTTAATTATCCATCTCAGGTAATGGCAATTGACGGAGGCTTGGGCCGAGGATGACTTCGTGGAGGCCATATTGCGGACATGGGTTTTATAAACTATGAACTTTTATTAAGTGATTTCTTTTAATTACTATTTTGGGTATGATGTAATAAGGCCTTTATTAATATTTTTATGGATTTTTATGTGTGGATGGATTTAATTTTGTTTTTAAGACACTTAATATGGGCTTATGTTAATTCTATAAGGTTTTCTTAAAAATTTGTTTTAAAACAGTTGAGATACTTTAACTATTCTTGATTTCAAATTCTTCTGAACTCTTTAAAAACTACTTAAAGGTTTTTGATAATTAAATACTAAATGATAAGATTTCAAACTAGTATTTCTCAATTCATCGATTTTAAATCATTTTTTCTTAATTTTTATTTACTTCACTTTCAAAAGGTTTTATAGAACTGTTTTACCTAAATCATTAGAGAATTGAATGGATGTCGATCTGTGTGACAAACCAAATCTCATCTTAACGCGTAGACCTAGTTTGGGGTGTTACATTTAATGGTATCAGAGCCAGTTTCAAAACTCTGCTGTGGTTGGGTTCAACAAATAACTTCCGTATGAAATTATTTTAATTATGTTTTAAAGTTAGTATGGCACCACAAGCATCCGGCACCAAGTCAAGTAAGTATTCATTACTGAATGATTATTATGATGATATGATCATAGGAACACTCTAGAACTTCTAGCTTTAGATGTTGAAAATCGTAGAGATTGAAACTATAGGATGTGTTGCGAAAAACAAATTTATCTCTTGAATCTCATAAAATATCGTTAATAAACACTGAAATAGTATTCTGATTCATAAAACTTGTAATCAGATTAAATCGAATTAGTCATTATGAGCACTAGAGGACGTGGTCGTGGACGCGGTAGACGTGGTCGTGGTAGAGGACGAGGTGTTAGAGGTGCAATTGAAGCGCCGGGTTATATGCCGGAAATGGATGCACCTGCGTCACTCGAGAGTGAGACGGGATCACATGATCATATGGAAGAAGATAATGTTTTGAAATGAGCAATGTTGCGAGTCCTTGAAAGGGTCGCTGGAACTAGAGCTGGGCCAACAGCTCGTGGGTCGATATCGGAACGACTCAAGTCAAGTGGTGCAGAAGTTTTTAGAGGTGTCTCCAGTGTAGCTCCAAATGTGGCAGAATATTGGCTCGAAGCTGTGGAGCGGATTATGGATGATCTGGAATGCACCTTCGAGCAGAAACTGAGAGGAGCCGTGTCCTTGCTAAGAGACGAGGCGTATCAATGGTGGCTTACTGTTCGAGAAGGCACCGAGGCTGCATTGATTACTTGGGAATTCTTTAAAGTTGCCTTTCAGGGGAAATATGTAGGAACAAGTTATGTGGATGCCCGAAGGAAGGAATTTTTGAATCTGATTCAAGGAAATAAGACGATGGCAGCGTATGAGGCTGAGTTTTTACGCTTGAGTCGCTATGCTCGAACAATAGTGCCAACGGATCATGAGCGTTCTGTACGCTTTGAGGATGGGTTGAATGATGAGTTGCGGGTTCTGATAGCCCCACAACAAGTTAGAACTTTTGCCACGCTTGTGGAGAAAGCCAAGATAGCCGAAGAGGCTAAGAGCTCAGAACGTCAAAATCGGGAAAGAGTTAGAGGCAACAGGGATATAAAGTATTTGGGTTCTTCAAAAAGGTTTCAGAAGAGGCCTCGGAATGATGAGCCAACTCAAGGTAGAGCACCTGTAGCTATTAATCAGAGTCGAGATTGTACTGAATGTGGGAAACGACATTCCGGAGAGTGCTGGAGGAAAACGGGTGCTTGTTATAAATGTGGTTCAATGGATCATCAATATAGGAATTGCCCTCGACGAATGGATACGACTCAGGAAGTTCCTATTACTGATGCACAGCCGGCAAGAGGAACTCAGCAGCCACCGAGAGGCCGTGGACCAGGTCGTGGTGGTAATGGGGTTGGACGTGGTCAAGGTGCACAGGGTCGAGGCAATGGTTCTAGAGGTAACACGGATGCAAGATAGCCAGGATTGGTCTATGCAGTTAGACGCCGCGAGGATTGCAATGCACCTGATGTAATAACTGGTACGTTCTTCATCTTTGATGTACCTGTTACTGCTTTGATAGATATTGGTTCTACCCACTCGTATGTTGCTAGCGCCATATCTGGAAACTTGAATTTAGAATCTGAAATTTTCGATAGTGAGATGATGGTAATTAGTCCTTTAGGACAGTCGGTAATTGTAAATAAACTGTTTAGAGACGTGCCCTTAGAAACTCAAGGAGAAATATTTTTGGCGAATTTGATGGAATTGCCTTTCGGCGAGTTCGATCTCATTCTGGGCATGGATTGGTTGGTTAAGCATCGGACGCATTTGGATTGTGCTGAAAAGCGGATGTCAATAAGAACTTCGGATGATAAGGAAGTAGTAATGATAGGCGAACGAAGGAATTACTTGGCAAATGTGGTATCTGCGTTTAAGGCAGTAAAGTTGGTGCGGAAAGGGTATGGAGCATTCCTAGCTTTTATTAGTGCTTTGGATGCCAAAGAGTTATCAATGGAAGATGTGAGAACGGTGAAGGAATTTCCAGATGTATTTCCCAAAGAACTTCTTGGTATACCTCCAGATCGGGAAGTAGAATTTGGTATTGAGCTTTTGCCCGGAACGGCTCCAGTGTCCATTGCTCCTTATAGAATGGCACCGAAGGACTTGGCGGAGCTTAAAGCTCAAATTCAAGAATTGCTGGATCGGGGTTTTATTCGACCGAGTGTGTCTCCGTAGGGACCACCAGTTTTGTTCGTTAAGAAGAAGGATGGGTCGATGCGTATGTGCATTGACTACAGGCAATTGAATAAATTGATGATCAAGAATAGGTATCCTTTGCCGAGAATTGATGACCTGTGTGACCAATTGAAAGGAGCTTCAGTTTTCTCCAAAATTGATTTGAGATCGGGTTATTACCAACTTAAGGTGAACGAAGCAGATATTCATAAGACGACATTCCAAACTCGTTATGGACATTATGAGTTTTTGGTGATGCCGTTTGGGTTGACCAATGCACTAGTCGCATTTATGGACATGATGAATCGGGTCTTTCAACCATATTTAGACCGGTTTGCGGTAGTGTTCATAGATGACATTTTGGTATATTTAAGGAATGAAGAGGAGCATGACGCGCATTTGCGTATAGTATTGCAGTTACTTCGTGATAAGCAACTTTATGCCAAATTCAGTAAACGTGAATTCTGGTTAAGGGAAGTGACTTTCTTGGGTCATGTGGTATCAGCCAAAGGAATAAGGGTGGATCCTCGGAAAATTGAGGCTGTACTGGATTGGAAACCACCAAAGTCGGTAGCTGAGATTTGGAGTTTCTTGGGTTTGGCTTGTTATTATAGACGCTTTGTTGAGGGGTTTTCGTTGATTGATGCACCCCTAACTAAACTATTGTGGAAGGGAGTATCGTATGTATGGACTGAAAAACATCAAGAGAGTTTTGAGAAATTGAAGAAGATTCTGACGGAAGCACCAGTTTTGATTCAGCCTGAGGTTGGAAAAGAATTTATCGTTTATTGTGATGTGTCTCACACGGGTTTGGGTTGTGTGCTGATGCAAAATGGAAAGGTGGTGGCTTATGCTTCTCATCAGCTGAGACCGCACGAAGTAAACTACCTTACGCATGACTTGGAGTTAGCTGCTGTAGTGTTTGCTATAAAGATTTGGAGGCACTATCTCTACGGTGAAAAGTCTATCATCTATACAGATCACAAGAGTCTTAAGTATCTTCTTACTCAGAAGGAGTTAAACTTGAGACAAAGAAGATGGGTAGAATTGTTAAAGGATTATGATTTCTCAATCGAGTATCATCTTGGAAAGGCTAATGTGGTAGCTGACGCGTTAAGTCGTAAGGTGGTATCTGATTTGAGAGCAATGTTTGCTCATTTGAGTTTGTATGAGGATGGTAGTCTGTTAGCAGACCTTCAGGTGAAGCCTCTATGGCTAGCACAAATCAAGGAAAAGCAGATATCATATAGAAAACTGGGACCCTTAATTCAGCAAGTTGAGAGTAGTGAAATAGAGGATTTTGGTATAAACACGAATGGAGTACTGTGTTTTTGTGGAAGAGGCCTGAGGACTCAGATTTGAGGCAAGTGATTCTACGGGAGGAGCATAATAGCCCTTATGCTATGCACCCCAGAGGAAATAAGATGTATCGAGATCTCCGTGAACGATTTTGGTGGCCAGGGTTGAAGCGTGAGATTTCTGAGTTTGTGGGAAAATGTTTGACTTGTCAACAAGTGATGGCGGAGCATCAATTGCCGTCAGGTTTATTACAACTGGTAAAGATTCCCCTTTGGAAATGGGAGCGGATAATAATGGATTTTGTTAGTGGGTTGCCTTTAACACCTACTAAGAAAAATTCCGTATGGGTAGTAGTTGATCGATTGACGAAGACTGCTCATTTTCTTCCAGTTCATACGGATTACTCATTACAGAAACTGGCTAAGCTGTATGTATCTGAAATCGTGAGGTTGCATGAGGTACCAGTGTCTATTATATCAGATAGGGATTCTAGATTTACATCACGATTTTGGAAAGCTCTGCATGAAGCTTTGGGAACAAAGTTAAACTTCAGTACGGCTTTTCATCATCAGTCAGATGGTCAGTCGGAAAGAGTAATTCAGATTTTGGAAGACATGTTAAGAGGTTGTGTAATTGACTTCAGAGGTAGTTGGGAGGATTTTCTACCGCTGGCAGAATTTGCGTATAACAATAGCTATCAGTCTAGCATTCAGATAGCACCCTACGAGGCATTGTAT
Source organism: Gossypium australe (assembly GCA_005393395.2). Lineage (NCBI taxonomy): Eukaryota > Viridiplantae > Streptophyta > Magnoliopsida > Malvales > Malvaceae > Gossypium > Gossypium australe. The sequence goes on from CM016615.1 coordinate 68,834,329, forward strand.
GGTCGTAAGTGTCGTACTCCTACTTGTTGGACTGAATTGGGCGAACGGCAGATGTTGGGTCCTGAGTTGATATCTGAGACGGAAGAAAAGGTAAAAGTTATTCGAGCACAGTTAAAGGAAGCTTCGGATAGACAGAAGTCGTATGCAGACCTGAAGCGTAAGGATATCGAGTTTACTGTGGGGGAACAGGTCTTTCTGAAGGTCTCACCTTGGAAGAAAATTTTCAGATTTGGAAAGAAGGGCAAGTTGAGCCCTAGGTTCATTGGACCATATCGTGTGATGAAGCGTGTTGGTCCAGTGGCCTATCAGATTGAATTACCTCCAGAGTTGAGTCAAATTCATAATGTTTTCCATGTTTCCATGCTGAGGTGCTATAGATCGGATCCGTCTCACATAGTACCGGTAGAAGAAGTGGAATTGAGATCAGATTTGTCTTTTAAGGAGGAACCAGTGGAAATTTTAGACTGAGATGTCAAAGTGCTAAGAAAGAAGACCGTGCCGTTGGTCAAGGTTTTATGGCGTAATCACGGACCGGAGGAAGCTACGTGGGAGCCTGAGGATGCAACTCGGCAACAATATCCTCACCTCTTTTAACCAGGTAAATTTTGAGGACGAAATTTTCTTTAAGGAGGGTAGAGTTGTAATACCCTAAAAATTCGAGTATCGATATATTGTATGTTTTGGTGTTTAGCTTATGAATAAAAATTTTCTTTTCTTCTTTTTCGTGTTTATTATAGCCTTGAAAAGGGCATAGAATTATTCGGGTATAGAATAATTTTTAGTATTGAGAATTTATTGAAGTGGATCAAGTGACCCTGATACTTAAGTTAATTTAAGTGTCTAAAATTAGCATAAGATGAGTAATTGGCAAGGTGGTGTTGGCGCATGAGTAATTGCATGAGGGGAGATGTTAGAATCCCTTGGATAGCAATTAGATGACTTTTATTTTTGCACTTGTTGGCAAGTGTCGGCCAAGCAATACTTATGGTAAGGATGGACTTTTTCATTTATGGAAAGTAGACTAAGGGAATAAGGTAAGTACTAACTTAAGGTATGGAATCAAGAAATTTTGGTATGATAAGGGGACATAAGGCATGAATCAAGAGCTTTGTTTTGGAAGCTTTGAATGGTCAATTTGTCCATGAACATGGACGGTTTTGTGGTCTAAGGGGGGATGGCTGAATATTCTGGTAGCATAGGTAAGATGGTAGCATGTTTGGTCATTTTTGGGGTTTCTTTTCACAAAACTTTCTTCTCATTTTCTCTCCCTAAACCGAATGCAATTGGTGCATTGTGAGCATTCTTGTTTTCTTCTTTTGGTCATTTTTTTTGACCACTTGGCCTCAATTTTTGCCTAATCTCTCAAGCTCTTCCTCTCTAGTGCCGAAATCACCATAGCACTAAGGCCATTTTTATCTCTTTCTTTTCTACTCTTGGGCCCAATGCTCTTTTGCCCCAAATCCCTCCCTTTGTTTCTTTTACATCCTTGAAAACCGAAACACATTTTCTCTTTTCTATTTTTCTCGATGGCCGAATGTTGCTAGCATCATTTCCATCAAAATTGTTTTCTTAGCCGAACCATCTTCTCACATATTTCTCTCTTCATAATCATTCTTTCAAGCCAAGTGGTAAGAACCCTTTTCATTTCTTTATTTTCTAGCCTAATATGCATACTGTTTAGAAGGTCTTTTGATCGAAAATAATACTGCTTATACTTTTCTTTAAACAATCCTATTCATCTTTATAGTGTCAAAGAAGGCCGAACTCGGGGTATTCATAATCTTCGTGACTCGTTAGAAAATTGAATCGAAGTGTTAAGGTAAGGATTTCTATATTACTTGTTATATCGTTTTAGATGGACTACTTATCAATTTCGTTTTAGGGGACTCTATCGCTCGATTATTATTTTTTCCGTGAACGTAAGATTTTGGGCAAACAAAATAGGTTCGAAAAGAGCGGTAAATAGTGTTTGGAAGAGGGGTGGTTCTGCTATACCCTCAAATTTCAAACGAAGGGCTGTGTCGAGAATCCGAGACTTTCCATCGGGTTGTGGACCCTCTGTCGGCAAAAATTGATTATTTGAAGTCGTACGTACCCCTGAGCCATTGTTTGTTCGTGGTTCTTCATCGGGTTATGAACCATCAATCGGACAGAAATCGCAAATAGTTGTTGTTCGAGATTCCAAGGGTAAGGATCTAGATCGCTTATCATTAGTATAGTTTTATAAGTATTAGTGTGCAAATCAAGCATGATAAATGTTTAGGTATCGCCGAGCGGGAAAGTCTAGTTCTCACAGTAACCAGGTGTGTAACTTCACACTAATCTCTCGGGTTAGATACTAAACCGTAAGTATTGGGATAAAATCGTAAAGAGGGCAAAATCAGAAAAATATGTAGTAATTAACACTTTTGTGTAAATGCATGAAAAATTGCTAGATTGTTAAATTGGGCCGAAAAACTGCTAGATCGTTAAATTGGGCCGAAAAACTGTTAGATCATTAAATTGGGCCGAAAAACTGCTAGATTGTTAAATTGGGCCGAAAAACTGCTAGATCGTTAAATTGGACCGAAAAACTCCTAGATCGTTAAATTGGGCTAATTGCTATTTTGTCTTGCGGGCCATAATAAAAACTTGAAATATAGACTTACATGTATTATGGGTTTTCTGTTAAATTATCATATGGATATATATATTTATTGTTATGCATACATGTTAGCATGGGTTGGGATATTTGATGAAGAGAAGAAAGGCCTGTTGCCAAAAATCTAGTTCGGTGGCTCTGCCACAAATTTTTAATGGCTTAATTCCTCTAGTTCGGTGGTGCACCACAATATTATTTAAAATGGCTTTATGCCTACGATTGGTGTGTTGGCGGGGTGGGTTGACTTGATCCCCACAGGTGTGTTGGTTGGTACGGGAGGTGTGTAGCGGATGGAAATTAGGTTTGGTTGGGAAATTTCATTTTACATGCATTTCATTTATTATATTGTTAAATCTGTAAATGGGCTCAAGCCCAAAATAATGTCTTGATGATCTGGCCCAAAGAATGCGGTAAGTGAGTTACACACTGAGTTTTGAGTAATTCACTCTGTTTAATTATCCATCTCAGGTAATGGCAATTGACGGAGGCTTGGGCCGAGGATGACTTCGTGGAGGCCATACTGCGGACATGGGTTTTATAAACTATGAACTTTTATTAAGCGATTTCTTTTAATTACTATTTTGGGTATGATGTAATAAGGCCTTTATTAATATTTTTATGGATTTTTATGTGTGGATGGATTTAATTTTGTTTTTAAGATACTTAATATGGGCTTATGTTATTTCTATAAGGTTTTCTTAAAAATTTGTTTTAAAACAGTTGAGATACTTTAACTATTCTTGATTTCAAATTCTTCTGAACTCTTTAAATCATCGATTTAAATCATTTTTTTAATTTTTATTTACTTCACTTTCAAAAGGTTTTATAGAACTGTTTTACCTAAATCATTAGAGAATTAAATGGATGTCGATCTGTGTGACAAACCAAATCTCATCTTAACGCGTAGACCTAGTTTGGGGTGTTACACCCCTTACCCGTATTCAACGCCAGAATAGGGTACGAGGCATTACCAAAACACATACAGTTGTAAACGTATTAAACTGAGTCATAAAATTTCATCCAAATTATACAAAATGAACTGCTAAATATTAAAGGCCAACATTTTAAGCCAAACCAATTATAACATATACAAATGACTAAGTCCCCTATACATGCCATAAACTTAAGAGGTTTGTATTCACTTTTACCCCACGATGATAGCTTGATAGTGTGATTACATCTCCGACGATCTCCAACTCGAGTTAGCATACAACCTTATAAGATATGGGAAATGACGGGAAGTAAGCTACAAAGCTTAGTAAGTATGTAAATAATAAGTGATTTATTAACAGGCTTTTATAAATCTTCACAATATGTTCTCAAGATAATACAATCATAATTGCACATAGTTCCACTTTTTATTCATGTTCATCTCAAGTTGTCTACTCGAGTCACAGTCACTAAATTATTTATATCTGGAGCTACAGAACTCCAAATTAAGATCCGATAATTTTTCCTGAAACTAGACTCAAATATCTTATTACCATAAAAGTTTCATAATTTTTGGTTTAGCCAATTAGTACAGTTTATTCTTCAAACTCTCCCATGCTCTACTGTCCAACAGTTCCAACAATTCTTTGCTAAAATTTAATTATCTTTTCATACAGAATTCAAATTATGTTCTACTTTATTTATTATAAAACTAGACTCAATAAGGAATCTAACCATATAAATTATGTCCCAAAATTAAATTTTTACAATTTTCAATGATTTTTCCAAGTTAGAACAGGGGATCTCGAAATCACTCTGAACCAGTCTCACAAAAATCTAAATATCTCAAAATATACAAATCCTTTGCTTTCTCTGTTTCTTTTATATGAAAATAGACTCAATAAGATTTAAATCAATATCTCATCAAACATATAATTAAAGTTTTGTTATTTATGGTGATTTTTCAAAATCACGTAACTGCTGCTATTTCACAATCTATTTTACTGAAAATTTTACTCTCCCATGTTTTCGTTATATTACTTCCATATATGCACACATAATACCAAGCATGTTCAATACTAGCCATAAAAATGAATAATCATCACCAATATTTACGAGTACTCATAATGGCGCTCACACCATATCACCCTTACCACAATTTCAATCACGTATCACATATCAAACACATTATGCACATATACACATAGTCACATGCACCCTTGCTCACACGTACATTTGCCACATTTCTCAATTGATCACATTCACTCTTGCACTTATTCATAACAAGATCGTACCGATCACCATTAGTAATTTATCTCATTGAACCCCTTCAGAAAACACCCGATACTCGGTGGTCTCAGTACATAGCTCCACCTACACATAACTCGGCTTTCTTGTGCACATGGTGAAGGTCTCTTATCACCCATGTGACCTAGACATTCCATCTCGTAGCTTTCTTGTCTACATGGTGTCCAACACTAGGAACCACTCATGTGACCTAGCTGCTCATAACCCGTAACTTTCTTGTACACATGGTATACACACAGCATTACACATGTGACCTAGTTACATATGAAATTATTATCCCGTAGCTTTCTTGCACACATAGTGAAAGTCCCTTATCATCCATGTGGCCTAGCTACATATCAAATTTTGTCATCTCGTAGCTTTCTTGTGCACACGGTGAAGGTCCCTTATCACTCGTGTGACCTATCTACATATTGTCCGTATCTCTCAATTTTCCGAAGGTTCAATCGAGAATTTCACATTCCATACATTTTCATATTATAGTTATCATCCAATGATTTCCATAATATCTAGCAAAATAATTACTGAACAAGTAAAATAAATACATTATTTACATATCAACTTTCCATTTCACATAGCAAAATAAATATTGAACAAGTAAAATAAATACATTATTTACATATCAACTTTCCATTTCACATAATAACCATAGTCATAGAAAACACCTTTAAGCACAACATTTCGACCCATTTTCCATGTCACCTATGTCACCTTTTATCATAAACATTATTATTAAATCAATTAACCAACATAATATACAAAACATGTAATTCAGAAAAATCAATTTAATACCACAATTTAGGTTTCAAACATACATTACGACATTATTGCATTAGTATTTACACACCAACTTACCTCGGATCCAGAAACGACAATTTATCAACTTTCTCGATTTTCGATTTTCCTCCCGTTCTAGGTTCAAATCTCATTTTTCAAGGTCTAAAACATCACATTTCACTTATTTAATTAATGTACTACTCAAAACAGTCCCTAACTCAAACTTTTGCAAAATTACAATTTTGCCCCTAAACTTTTACATATTTACACTTTTGCCCCAATACTCGAAAATTAAACTTCAGCCCTTATTCTTATGTTTTATAACATGCTGATCATTTTTCCCTTCTATGGAAGCATCAAATTCTTACTCTAACATACACTTATGGACATTAGGTATTTTTACCGATTATGTCGTTTTACTCGTTTTCACTTAAAATCGTTTAGTAAAAGTTGTTTAACATAATCTCAAGCTTCATATTGTACCATAAAACATCAAAATACACACTTTTAACCTATGGGTAATTTTCCAAAGATGAACCCTAGCACGAATTATTGGTAGCATAAGCTAAATCGAGCTACCAAGACTCCAAAACCGTAAATAACTTGAGAAACGGGGCTAGAACGGACTTACCATGAGCTTGGAAAGTTAAGTAAACCCTAGCCATGTCTTACCTTGGTAATTTTCGTCCATATGAAGAAGATGGACAAATTTTGCATTTTAATTTTGTTTTTAATTCATTTAATTTACAAAAGGACTAAAATGCCCTTACAAAAAAATATCTTATCTAAGATATACCATATCCATTTTTGTCCAACAATTTAACCAATGGGATAATTACCATTTAAGAACCTCTACTTTAAAACTTCATAGCAATTTGACACCTCTAACTTCTAGAACTCAAGTTTTGCACTTTTTACAATTTAGTCCTTTTGACTAAATTGAGTGGCCAAACGTCAACATTTTCGAACTAAATTTTCACGAAATCGTTCCGTGAAATTGTAGACCATAAAAATATAATAAAAATAAATTTTCTTACGTCAGATTTGTGGTCCCGAAACCACTGTTTCGACTAGGCCCTAATTCGGGATGTTACATTTCTCCCCCCTTTTAGGATTTTCGTCCTCGAAAAACTTACCAGAAGAGTGGTTTAGTATGTTTCTCTTAATGTCCAACATCACTAAATATTCTAGCAATAAAACTCATTCCAATCCGTTCACTAGTGCATCACTGAAAAAATCATAAACTCGTTACTCAATTCCAACTGAACTCAGAACTAGAGCTTCTGTTAATAATACCTTCAATTGCTTTAACTTTCTTAGTATACCCAGACCATTCAAACTTTCACAAATGTGATAACTTTTCCAATCAGAACAACTTTAACTTATAATAACATCATCCGATTAGAATAATCCAATAGGCATATCTCTGTATTATTCTTTCTAGAATATAATTTCTTCATTCAGACTATCCGTCTTCAAACTCGTGAATACACAAAATTTATTCTCTTAGTTGAGGCATGTTTAAATATATAACTCACAAGAAAATAACAGAGACCCTGATGATTCATCAAAGAAACCCAGCAGAAAAAAAAAAAGAAAAAAAACAATGCTTACCGACTCTGGACTTCCATCATAACAGAGATAATATATTTTCCGTATATATAAAACAAAACCATAATCAGTAGAAACATAAGAATAGTCTCACATAAATTTTTACCATCGACTTCATTCCAACATATTTAAATAGAATTCTGAAGAGATAAAGAAATACCAATCATAAACCGACCAGACCAACAGGGCATTCGTCTAACATCATAGTTAGCTTCTCACAGCGTAAGAACTCCATCAGAAATTGAGCAATCACACACATTTCGCTAGGGTTAAAAGAATAAATATAATACACAGAAAAGATCATCATATTCATTTCAACTGTAACTGTCACACACACAGTCATCTTTACTACTCAAATATCATTTCTTTGACTTATTCTGCCATCATGAACCTCGTATTGTTCCACTCACTAACAAAAATCAATTCAGGAAAAATTTCAGCAAACACATACTTTAGACATCATATCTGAATACGTCGATTAGCCGAGACTAACTACTCCTTTATCCATGACATTGCATAATCTTCCTTCCAAAATTGTTTCCACTTCCAAACTATTCTTATCTCTATATGCATTACTAAGTATTTCATCACTAAACTTTTTAGTTTCACATTTATGGACTTATTCCACGCGGTTCTCATGAATTTTCGTTATAAAACAACACTGGTAAGGGGGTGAGGTTTTAAAGCTTCTGACTTGGCTCTCATAAATACACACATATGACTTTGTATTCATCACCAACATCATATAATCACAATTACATATTTCACTTCAAGCTAATTAACATACATAGTCATGTTACACGAACTTTTTCGATTATCTTATTCAAACAAGTGTATATAAACACACATTCTGTCAAATTGAGTAAATTTACTTATCGTACTTAATCAAATATGTTGGGCACATAACATCATATGCATGCCAAACAAACATGGATGGGCTTATCACCATATAAACTTTCATTTCATTCCACTTCTCACATTTCTCAACTTGTGGTTATCTCATTTCGTACATTAACACATATATATCGTGAACTTCCATTCATCCTTTCCAAATTTCGACACATCATAAGCACATCTCAATCATTTCAATATCATTATCAGCATTATCGAAAAATAGCCCGGTTGGAAGTCATCTCTTTCTTAATAAAACAATTTCGTGAGAGTTGGGAGATATCACACTATCACGAGTAGTAATATGGCATGTATAGCCAGACTCACATACGCTATGTTAGTCCAAGAATCGACTAAACCATAGCTCTGATACACCTAAATGTAACACCCCTTACCCGTATTCAATGCCAGAATAGGGTACGAGGCATTACCAAAACACATACACTTGTAAACGTATTAAACTGAGTCATAAATTTCATCCAAATTATACAAAATGGACTGCTAAATATTAAAGGCCAACATTTTAAGCCAAACCAATTATAACATATACAAATGACTAAGTCCCCTATACATGCCCTAAACTTAAGAGGCTTGTATTCACTTTTACCCCACGATGATAGCTTGATAGTTTGATTACATCTCCCGCGATCTCCAACTCGAGTTAGCATACAACCCTATAAGATATGGGAAATGAAGGGAAGTAAGCTACAAAACTTAGTAAGTATATATGTAAATAATAAGTGATTTATTAACAGGCTTTTATAAATCTTCACAATATGTTCTCAAGATAATACAATCATAATTGCATTATGAGTAGACGGGTGTGCCAGATCCTATGCCTCATGACAACAAAGCAATAACTAACGAGGAACGATGACTTCAGATCGATGAACTAGACGAGTGGAAGACACATTTCAAGGAGAAATTAGGAATTCACGAAGCAGACCCAACGCCATTCTGTGGGACAAATAAATTTAATATCGGAGATCAAGTATTGTTAGATAAGACAGACCCTCGAATATCTCCTCCCGACCTTAATACAAAAGAAGAAATCCCTTTTAAGGTACTCAATGTCTTCCGATACAGAATAGTCGAGGTAAGTAATCCTATATTCGGCACTTTTAAAGTAAACGCTACTCGACTCAAACTATATACTGATAATAAAACTGATAGCATGAGAAAGGATTTTCAACTCCTCAAACCACCATGAATGTGCAAATGAGAGGTAAGTCTAGCTTAAGACTATAAATGAGCGCTTTTCGGGAGGTAACCCGAGCACTAACCCCATTAATTTGCATATTTTTTTATTCTATTGTTTTTATTTTCTTTCCATTTTTACTTTCAGCATCAACTGCAAACTAACCACACAGATTTCCATTCCACACGGCCTTGCACACGGTCGTGGCTGTAGCTGTGTGGACACCACAGATTTCTGTACTGATGTGACAGAGATAGTACAAAATAGGACGAAAATTATCTTCAAGCCACAGGCTCCGACTAAACACCACGGCCGTGCGATACATTCGTGGTTGACACTGTTTTATCAACACGGGCATGGCGACCTACACACAGGCGTGGGAGAAACGAACGTAGCTCAACACGGCCGTGCGATACGGCTATGTGACTCAACACGCCCAAGGTACACGGGCGTGGGGATGTATCAGATCTGAGATTTCTATTAAAAACACCCCTTCCCCCTTCTCACCTACTACCTATTTCCCTTCTTCCATACCCTTTACACTCCCTTCCCTTTTCATTTTCACCCTTCTTCATTCTCCAAACTCTTAGTCTACACCTTATCCATGTCAAAGAAATGGAAGGATCTTAGCACGGTCTTCCTCTACATAAGTTCATACCGGCCGCTTCATTAACTCGACAGGACAAGGACCTTTGAGTCCATTTCATTCTTCTCTTTCTTCTCTCTTCTCCTTTATTTTTTTCTTTATTTATCTTATGCTTAATTTTGTCTATTTTATTTTGTTTTCTTTGATTTAGATTCTAAAGGTTGTTAGGGAATCACCACACCATGCCTTAGAAATCACACCCACCTCGCGAACCATCTAACAATAAGGACTTTTCAGTCCATTAATCTTTCCTTTTAGTTTCATTTCACTTTTTACACTTTTTCTTTTTATTTCTCTTTTCGTTAAATATATAATTAGTATATTTTGAATTATTCTTATTATTTCTTGGCTAATTCTTCACGAGATTTCCAATTTCTTCATCTAGGGCAGAGATTGTCGACGGCCACCACACCACGACCACTGCCAGCTCAAGGAATCCATCCAAAATTTAGGACGTTTCACTTCTCCCCATCTCTTATGATTTCTTATATATCTTTGTACATTGAGGGCAATGTACATCTTAAGTGTGGGGGGTGAATTTTATTTTGAAAAGTTCCTAACTTTTTGCATTATTCTCAAATCCCTGAATTATATCTTGTTCTTAAGTAATTTTCTCATATTACTATTAGAATAAAATTTCCTTTGATTCATTATTTTTATCGATATATTTTGGATTAAGTCATTGATAATTGTGCAGTGATGATTTAACTTTAGGAGACTAGAGAATCAAGCATTATGAGTCTATTTTCAAAAAAAAAATTGAAATTTTTTAGGTTGTCTACCTGGATCTAATTATTACCTTGAAGTTTGAAATTTACAATGTTGATATCAAAAACCCATAATTTTTGTGAGATTTTGAGCCTTTTAGAGCATATATCCTTTCTTACTCACTCTATTGATTATGAGTGTGTCAACATTGAATTGTTATTCTAGAACTTGCTTCGATTATACATGTCCAGACCACATCATTGATTTGATATATAGAGATGATAAAGGCACATAGGATTTAACCCACTTACTCCACTAAAAACCTACCCTCACAATTAACCCCTAGTGAACCCCTTTGATCTTAACAAACCATTTATTAACTCACCCACTAATAATAACCCAAAACACATCTTGTATTTGTTATCACCATTTCTTGACTCCCTTTTTTTTTTGTCAAGGTTTGATTTTGAGCAGTTGCCTAACTATGATCTATATTTCAATTGTTAAAGTTCTTTCTTTTTACTTGATTTGTTCTTTAAAAAAATGTTGGAAAGTTATTCATTGCTATTTCTATGTTTGAGCTTAAGCAATTAATTCCACATTCTGAGAAGAAGCTCGTGTTATTAGTGTTACAAGTTTTCAATTGATGTAATTATTCAAGATTAGTTCATTTTTCTAGTTAGGTAATTTGTCAACTCAATCTTGATTCTAACACTTTAATTTAGCCTTTATCCACACCTTTAACCTAAGCCTCGTTACAACCCTTTTTAAAGACCTTTTGATCTGTGTATCATTTCATTTTATAGTGGTGGAGATTTGATTTTCATGCAAGCGTATGGGATTAACTTTTCACGTTGACTATTGAGTGCTTAGTTTTGAACCTTTATCACTTTGAGTGATTTGAGTGAATCTTTAGTGAGGATAACAACTTTTGTCGATTTTGAATTAAAGGTGATTAGTTAGGTAAGGGGAAACGCCTATATTTTCATGCTACAAAAACTATGACTTTGATTGTTTGAATCCTTAGGACCCTTCTACTTAAATTATCAATGCATAAATTATCTATGAATTATGATGAAACACTGTTGATGAGTATTATTAATTGAGGAAATTCATTTTAATTGTGAGTTGAGAATTTTGCATGAGGACAAGCAAATGCTTAAGTGTGGGGGTATTTGGTAAACCGTAATACGTTCATATTTTAATCCCACATTTAGCATACTTGTGGATGATTTATCCCCCGAATTGTGGAATTTGGTGCTCCTAATACTTTAATTTCATGTTTTATACTTAGGGGAGCACTGGAGGATGAAAAGAACAAGAAACGAGCCAAAAACTGAGTGAATGGACCAAAGTACGGAATGCACATGGCTTGGGCCCATGCCACACGATCGTGCCTCTATATCAGACCCGACCACGACTTGAATTCGATTTACACGGCCGTGGCACATAGGTGTGTCCCTGACGTGACCTGTTTTAATTCTATTCAGAATAGGGTACTTAGAGGCAAAGAAAGACATTCCAAAAGCCTATATAAACACCCTAGAGGAAAACCTTCAAAGGGGGGTTCGAGTAGGTTGAGGAGCCAAGCCAGAGAAGCCGAACTATGGGATTTACTCAAAGAAAGCCAGTTGATTCATCTCAAGAAACCGAAATCATACTCAAGACGGAAGATCTTCCCTTCAATTTCCTTCAGGGGGTTTTAGGGTTTTTCTTAAGTTTTGTTTTATATTTTCTTCTAAGATGTATTCTTTTATAATTATGAACTAAACCCCTAAAATTCCTGAGGGGGATGAAACTTAAGACGGATCTTGTTATTATTTTCTGAACTATATGATAAATACTTGATTTGTTCTTAACTATGTGCTCTTAATTCTTATTTTAATATTTCAGGATATTGATTCAAGTATTGATGCCCTTAGGCAGTGGACAAATATTCCCTGTTTAAGAGTAGACCTAGCATAGTTAAGCGGAGTTGATAGCAACCCTAGAGATAGGATGACGAAAAGTTGCCAGATTAGGGTCAAACCTAATATGGGAGTCCATAGATCGAGTTAATGCAATTCTGGAGGTTTTAATTAGAAAGAGATTTCAATTAATCAACCTAGGGTTAGACGTTAGTAGCCTCGAGAGAGGTATTAATATAAATTAGGGAATCCTACGGATCAAGTCAAGTGAATAAATCATTTGGTTCAAAGTTAAGTAACAAGTGAAGTCTAGTGGATTCTTCCTCGGGTATTGTCTTAATCAATTGATTTTTTCCCAAAAGTATTTCCCCAATTCCTTCTGTATCTTAGCATCTTCAGTTTAGTAGTTAGTTAATTTTAGATTAAATAGCAATTCCCTTAATTCTTAGGCTAAATAATAAAAAGAAAGTCAGTATTAGTACTTTTGGTTCCCTTGGGTTCGACAATCCCGGTCTTGCCACTAAACTATACTACTGTTTGATAGGTGCACTTGCCTTAAGTCATTGTCACAGTTAGTTTCTAGGCTCGATCATTTGTTATATAAATTTTAAGACTTCCTGACACGATCAAATCTCTCCATAATCCTCTCCATGATTTGTTCCTAAAATCCCTCCATGACCAATTCAAACTCCTCTCATCCATCGGACTTCCACTGCAACACAAACTGTAGCCGTACTAGCTGCAAAATAAAAGCCCGCTATACTGCGCCAACACTCAAACCTTAGACCACTAGTACACTCCACACGCCACTTTCCACCTTTACCAGCAGACTTCTTTTGTCCTGATTTCACAAAAAATATTTATAAGGCCTTCAAGCTAAGGCCAAGGTTCACTTAAGAGTAAAAACAAAAAGTTCTGCTAAAGCCCAGGTTTGAACCCAAGACTTCTCAAACACTCCCAACTTTTCCTAAACCGCTTAGCCACTAAAGCAAACAAGAAATTTGTATCATTTTCTTGCACACGTGAATATTTATGTGCAGTCTCCTAGCTGATCCCACGCTCAAGGCCCATTCCTTCTAGGCCCAAATTTGGGCTGTTACAATTCACCCCTCCTTAAAGAAATTTCATCCTCGAAATTTCCAATTGTTAGAATAGTCGCACAACACAGATTTCACCACCATTCTCCTGCTGCGCACTCTGGTTTCAAAACATTATTACAGCCTCTTGAACCATGTTCACCTGTATCTCTTGTGTCCATTGTCTATTCACGTTTTATCAGAAATAATAGTTTAATGCAGATCGAACTTTCACTACAGTTTCATTCCCCTATAGTTTCAGTTTGCTCTATATAGAGTGGTATAGTCTAATTTCTAAAGTAGTCACAGTATTTCCTAACTTATCGCATTTCAATTTCTAAACAGACAAAAGTATTCAGAAAACTTACGGATTCGGCGCCGGAGACTCGATATGCCACACTTTTAAGAAAAATGGTCAATACAACATTTCATAAGTTCAAATCTTTTCAAGCCTTATTGAAACAAAACTTTTAGAAATTCAATTTTAAAGACCCAACCCACAGCCGAGTTTTGTAACTAGACTCTGATACCACTAAATGTAACACCCCAAACTCGGCCTAGACGTGATGGCTGAATATGGCGTGTCACATTGAAGTGTTTTTCGAAAACCATGTTTTCATTGAAAACCCTTCTTGAAATTTCAAACTTCTTAACATTTAAAACTTGTACAAAACCTCAGTTTACATTTATTTATTTTCAATCGAGGTTTATTAAAAAGTTATTACCTTCAAAACCTTATTGTTGCGGAAGCTTAATTTAAAGCAAATGATTTACGAAAATGTGATATTTAAAAATTGAGTCGCAGAAGCGTAGTGTTAGAAAATAGTTATTGTTTTGGAAAACCGTGTTCTACTTCTAGCAGATATAAATCACAATCAAATCAAAACATAGATTTAAAATCCAGAAATTATAAAGGCCTTATTACATAATTCAAAAGCCCAGAACGAAATTTAATAGTAAATTAAAGCCAAATAAAAGAAAACAGGGGTAGTTGTGTGGCCCTCTCCGAGTCCCTTACAACTCCAAACCGTCTAACGCTGGGAATTACCTGAAAGGTTAAAAACGAGGTGAGTTTACGCAAAATCAGTGTGTAATCCCCTTATTAAAGAAATAGTCTGTATACAGAAACAGAATCAGTCTGGGCCTGAGCCCTTTAACAGTAACAGTATAGTGTGGGCCTTAGCCCATTATAGTAACGGTGGCAATTGGGCCTTAGCCCCCATCAGCCTTGGTTGGGCCTTAGCCCATATCAAATGTTACATATCACATCTATCTGGGCCTAAGCCCATCTAAATATCAGAATCTATATATGCAATGCAGAAATACCCATACCAACCCTGCACTCCGTCTCCTGTCCATCCCTACACTCCTATGGGGATTAAATCGACCCACCCATCCCTACACTTCTTATGTAGCACCGATTGTGGCACTAACCAATATTGCAGCAGAGCTACCAATCACATAATCGACTTAAAACCATCGGTGGGTCCACAGTCATCTCACTCGACCCGTACGACCCTCACATATCAATCACTTCCTCCAACACAAGATCCCAACCCCATGCAGTATGTCGTGTATGCAGTATGCCATGCTCGGAGTCAGTCATATCAATCAAAGCTGAGTCAATCAAATCATAGTCATACAATCACAATCAACTCAGTCAAATCATAGCACAAGTCAGTCGTTTACCCTCGAGGGACAAAATAGTCATTTACCCTACAAGGGCATTATGGTCATTTTACCCTATTGGGACATTACGGTCATTTTACCCTACAGGGACATTACAGTCATTTTACCCTATGAGGGTATTACGATCAATTTACCCTACAAGGACCTTACGATCATTTTACGCTATGGGGGTATTACGGTCAATTTACCCTATAGGGGCATTACGGTCATTTTACCCTATACGGGTATTACAGTCATTTTACCCTATGAGGGTAATATGATCATTTTACCCTGTGGGGGTATTACGATCATTTTACTCTTTAGTGGTATTTCAATCATTTTATTCCTTTCTGAAGGTCTATGGTCTCCTCGAGCGACCCCGATAGCATATATTGGCAAAGTGGTGTAATTGGGCCCAAAGCCCAATATTCGACCCTAGTGGGCCCACATGCTCGTATGGCCTATTTGGCCCAAATTTAGTTGCGACTACGTGAACATTATTACCGAGTTCAATAATTGCCACTATTGTAGATTTATTTCGTATGGGGCCCAGGAGCCCATTGAGCCCACACGACCCATTTCAGCCAAATGAGGCCCATAACGGCCTAAGACCACGGGAACGCTCATGGTGGCCTCTATAGTCTATCGTTCATGATTGTGGGCTAAGTTTACCACACGAGCGATTGCACGATCTGAGGCTTCAACTGTCGTAGTTTTGGCTGTTTGGTTTTTCGGCTTTTGCCGAATCACAGAAATGATAGTGTGATTACACACTTTACCGGCTCTTACGCCTATTACCATTTGCAGGGTACAGTTACACACCTTTTTCATGAGAGCTAGCAAAACTCCTCTTGGCACCAACCTTGACCGAATAGAGTATGGCCAAATATACTTAGATCGTGGCTAGAATCAACCACACAAATCCTGGCGCTTAACTTAATCAGATATTGGGAGACAGGGTTCAGACAACTCGAGAACACTTGCACCTTTCACTCATCAGTAATACCTGGAATAATAGTAAACTAGAGAAGGAACATAAAATGCCAACTGATTTCTCTGAAGTCTTGTAAAACTGAAACCAAAATACCAAGGAGTAGTTGGCTTAGTATTAAAGAGGGGAAAAGGAGTTCAAGGAACAAGAGAGACATTAAGTTCGGCCAATACTAAGAGATATTGAGAGGAGAAGAAAGGTGAATAAAAAGGAAAAGAATAATAGTGTAGTCGACTTTGATTGTGAGAGAAGAGGGACAAGGGTTCGGCCAAATGAAGGATTAAGATCGAGAGTAGAGAGACAAGGTTCGACTTAAAGAAATAAGCAAGGAAAATGCCCAAAAACAATTTGATCACCGAGGTAGAGCATGAAATCACAAAAGAGGAGAAAGCAAGAAAATTCCGCACTCAGGAAAAACCAAGACTAGTTGTCACTACACCCAAAACTCGAAACTGGCAATATAGTAATATCCCACAATGCTCTCAAATTACCGAAAATGCACACAAAGGAGACCCCTAGTCGTATTTGCATACACAAGCTTCCCTAATCGGCTACAACTCTCCAAGTTTTGAATTCCTTGTTTATCTCCACGAATCTCTCCATTATCCTCTCGATGATTTGTTCCTAAAATCCCTCCATGACCAATTCAAACTCCTCTCATCCATCAGACTTCCACTACAACACAAACTCTAGCCGTCCTAGCTGTAAAATAAAAGGCCCCTATGTTGTTCCAACACTCGAACCTCAAACCACTAGTACACTTCACACGCCACTTTACACCTTTACCAGCAGACTCCTTGTGTCATGATTTCACCAAAAATATTTAGAAGGCCTTCAAGCTAAGGCCAAGGTTCACTTAAGAGTAAAAATAAAAAGTTTTGCTAAAGCCCAGGTTTGAACCCAGGACTTCTCCAACACTCCCAACTCTTCCTAAATCACTTAGCCACTAAAGCAAACAAGCAATTTGTGTCATTTTCTTGGACACATAAATATTTATGTGCAGTCTCCTAGATGATCCCACGCTCAAGGTCCATTCATTCTAGGCCCTAATTTGGGGCGTTACATTTATAATTATTAAATTATGTGTTTTAAAATATAAGTTTGTTTTTATTTTATTTTTGGTTTTCCTTGTTTTCATGTTCTACTACATCTCTGCTCTTTTTGATTTTCTTTTTGCTTTTGGCAAAATTACTCAAAGATCAATTTTGGTTTTCGGTATCGGTGATGTCTGCTTAACTGTTGTCTTCATCATCGATTCAGGTGTGGGAATCAAACCTAAACTACATTATATTATATTTTCTTTTTTGCAAAGTTTACGTTCAGCTTTGCTTGACCGTAGGCTAAACAGTTGGTTTTGGGTTTTTAGTCGTTGGAAGTAATGGGAAATTGTCACTTTCGATACATGTTGATAGGGCAAAGGTTGGGGATGGATCTGGTGGTTGAAACGGTGGTTTGGGGGCTATTTTAGGGTGGTTTCATGACTACCTTGACGGCCACAGGAGCGTGTATTGACCTACATGACCGTGTGAAATTGGGCATTAGGGTTTTCAGGCCATACTGGTTGCCGCACGGCATGGCCACACAATCGTGTGGCTGATTTGGGGATTTTGTCAATTTTCACACGGTTGTGTCCCCTGGGCACACGAGCTTGTGGGTCAAGGAATTAGAGTTTCGGGGATTTGGAGTCACATGGCTTGGCCACATGGCTGTGTGGCTAATAAGGGGATTTAAGGATCCCACATCAGCATGTGTTTCAGAGCACACGGTCCTGTCTGGTGGCACACGGGTGTGTGAGACACTTACACATCCATGTCTTCTTTGCACTTAACTTTAGCGAAATTGGGCAAGGAGTTACACGGCTGTGTCCCTGCACCACACGGGTATGTGCTTCTGTCACATAGTCATGTGCTACCCTTCACACGGGAATTTGGACCCCCAGACAGCCTAGACTGCTCCATACGGACGGAGTACACGGGCGTGTGGCCCTATCTTGCCAGATTTTGGTTCTAGGTCAAATTAAGTGTAGTTGTGGCTCTTTGTGTTTCAACCCTTGGCTAAGCTTTAGTAAGGGTAATTATGACTCTGTTCCGACTTTGGTTTAGGTAAGATTTCTGATGGGTTACGTAACATGTTTGTTTCTGAACCTAGCTAACGGGGTGTGTGTGTGCAATATGCTTTTGTTTGATTGTTTGACTAGGTGTCACTGTTCTGTGAGGTTACATAGCCATTGAATCTGAATCTAGGTAATTGAGTATACTACTATCTGGATCTGACTGACTAGATGTGAATGATTGTCTGTAATCTTGTACTCTGATTTTGTTCATCAGTTTGCACATAAACATATGGATATAATGTGTTTGGGTAGGATTGTGAAGAGAAGGAAGACTGAAACTGAACTAAACTGGAAGCTGATCTGTTGGTTGTTAGCCCCTACTACCCAGAGGGCCGTGGGCATTCCCAATACCCTGAGGGTCGTGGACTATGCTGTTAGCGAGTTACCGCATTGCACCGTACAGCTCATACATCAGCCTTGCTGCGTGTACTTATCTGATCTGGTAGTTTAACTGCACTTTACTGGTATAGCGGTTTACTGCATTACACTGTACCGTATATACATCAACTTCGCTCCGTATCATCACTATCTAATCGGGCAGTTCATACTACATATCTGTATAGTGGTTTACTACATGGCACTGTACAGCTTACTGATATCCCCTAATACCCAGAGGGTCGTGGGCAGTCCCAATACCCTAAAGGTCATGGAAATTATTAGAGTACAGGGATAGATGGGCTTTACGAGGTCGTATATGGTGTTATTGGTTGGATGAGCTCAAAAAGCTCTCATGTGGAGTGATGGTGGACAGAGTGGTGTGTTGGTTGGTTGGATGGGTTTTATAACTCAATTGTATTCATAAGCATCTGTTTGACTGTTCTATGCGCTAGAATATCTGATTGTTCTATTTGAATAAAAAGAACTTTTGTGGTTCTACGTACATTGTAACTCCGATTGTATTTGACTAACTGGATAGAATTAGTGACTCTTTTGTAAACTGTGATTATTTGATTGAGACTTCTGTCTTGAAGTTACCTTCTGATTCTGTAAGTATGTTCTACTTTTGAACTGCTACGGGTTTTCTATTTTTGATTCTGTAGTAGTTGGTATTGAACTCACACGGAGCTCGAGTAGCTCACCCTCTCTTCTGTATCCCCTTCTCAAGTACATCTCGGGATTTTAGATGTTGGACTCAGTAGGCGAAGGTCTCGGACAGTTTCAATGCAATAGAATGCCAAATTTTATTTTCTATTACGGCTTTATTATTCAGTTAAATGTTGAACTGTAAGGTTTTATAAGGCTGTGGTACAATTTCCACTTTAGATTTTCATTCGTACATTAATTCTGGCTATTTATCATACTTAACGGTAACTTTATCGGAATGACTTTTAACAATTAAATGTTTTTGGTGTGTAAAGATATGAATGGTTTTCGTAAATGAAATTAAGGTCGACTGGTTTTGTAAAAATTTCCCAAGATCACTTCGGTGATCAATGTAGCATCCTGAATTGGGTCTAAACTTTTAGGTCGGGTATGGGGTGTTACATTACCTATAGTATCAGAGCCAGGTTTGCAAAAACTCGACCTGTGTTTCTACGTGAACGTGTGCGCAAGTAATTATTTTTGAAAAATAATTGGAAAACTGTACCTGAGGAAGTTGAAATGATTTGTGTTCTGGGAATGGTTTACGAAAGTGAAATGTCTGAGACTCCGATGCTGGTCCAAGTAAAAGTCAGAACTGTAAAATTAGAAATGTAGACTCTGTTATTAAAACTGTTTCTATGTTCTGATAATGTAGGCCTTCTAAGTTAGCCATACGCCAGATATGACTTCCGAAGGTGAGCGTGATCGCGAGGAGTCGTCTGCTCCTACAGAACGTGTGATTGTTTAGGAGTTGGAGGTTAATGTGAGTCTGCCATATTTGGGTGGGATAACCCGGAGCTTGGTACTGAGGCACTGACCCGGGTAGTGAGGGAAGTGCTAGAGGAAATGTTTGAGGCTAGGATAAAGGGAGTTAGTTAAATGCTTCAGGCTAGGTGCATGGACTGTGGGAAGAAGAAAGATCGCAGTTCTCTGAGGTTGGAGCCTCGTTCTGCGAAGCGTGTTAGGACGCATCCGAGTGATAGTAAAGGTGGTGCTAGTAGTGGTACAAGCATACTGTCTTGTGAGCATTATAAGAAGCGACATCAGGGTGACTGTTGGAGAAAGTTGGGAGCGTGTCTTAGATTTGGGTCTAAGGAGCACCGAATACGAGATTGCCCTTGGTGTTTTTGAGTCAGGTATGATGGTAAATGTTTCGATTTGTTGGTTGGAGTGTAGCAAGTTTGTGTAACAAATTTCTGTCTGCTTTAGTGATTAAGTGTTCTAGGTGTGTGTGTGAGGTATTGAGTACGAGATAAAGTGTGATAGTGTTTTGGGGATTAGAGTATGCAGCTGGAGCGTAGTGGTCTAGTTGTGATCTATGACTAGTCTGATAGTTGGAAATTTCAGGGACGAAATTTCTTTAAGGAGAGGTGAGTTGTAACGCCCTGAATTTTAGGCCTAGAAGTTTTGCGATTTGAGTATAGGGAGAGTGAGGAGGCTGGACATATGTGTTTAGTCATGCAATTTAGTGGCAGAATGGCTTGCTGGTCTGGTGGGTAAGTTGAGTGTTAGTGTACCTTTGGGTTTTGGGTTCAAGTCTTAGGGTGCGCGTTTTGGGAGAGCCTTCTTAATTTCTTTTGTTTTTATTTAGTTAATAATTATAATCATTTATAATTATTAAATTATGTATTTTAGGATATAAGTTTGTTTTTATTTTTTTTATTTTTTATTTTCCCTGTTTTCATGTTCTACTACTTCTCTGCTCTTTTTGCTTTTGGCAAAATTACTCAAAGATCGGTTTTGGTTTTTAGCATCAGGGATTTCTGCTTAATTGTCATCTTCTTCATCGTCGATTTAGGTGTGGGAATCAAACTTCTATTACACTGTATTATATTTTCTTTTTTGCAAATTTATGTTCGGCTTTGCTTGACAGTAGGCTAAACCATTGGTTTTGAGTTTTCAATCGTTGGAAGTAATAGGAAATTGTCACTTTTTGATATATGTTGATGGGGAAAAGGTTGGGGACAGATCTGGTGGCTGAAACAGTGGTTTTGGGGCTATTTTAAGGAGGTTTCAAGACCACCCCGACAGCCACATGGGAGTGTGTTGACCCACACAGCCGTATGAAATTGGGCATTAGGGTTTTCAGGCCATATTAGGTGCCTCATAGCCTGGCCACAAATCTGTGTGGCCGGTTTGGGGATTTTATCAATTTTCACACGGTCGTGTCCAAACTTATACTACACTGTATTATATTTTCTTTTTTGCAAAGTTTATGCTCGGCTTTGCTTGACCGTAGGCTAAACTGTTGGTTTTGGGTTTTGAGTCGTTGGAAGTAATGAAAAATTGTCACTTTTTGATACATGTTGATAGGGCAAAGGCTGGGGATGGGTCCGGTGGCTAAAATGGTGGTTTTGGGGCTATTTTCAGATGGTTTCGTGACCATCTCGATGGCCACACGGGCGTGTGTCGACCCGCACAGGTGTGTGAAATTGGGCATTAGGGTTTTCATGCCTTACTGGGTGCCACACAGCCTGGCCGCACAGCCGTGTTGCCGGTTTGGAGATTTTGTCGATTTTCACATGGTGATGTGTCTCTAACTAACTATGATCACAATAAAGACTACACCTATCGTTTAATAGTATAATTATGGTAAGACCGGTAATATCGTATCCACAAGGACCAAGAGTACTAGTAATTACTATCTTTTTATTATCTAGCCTAAGAATTGGAGTGATTTCTTTTAAAACTAAATTAATTAATAGCACGACAAAGAATGAATTAGGAAAATACTTTTAGACAACTTATATGATAAAGGCAATATCCAAGGAAGAATCCACCTAGACTTCACTTATTACTTTTGATTCATATGATTTATTCACTTGACTTAATCTGTAGAAATCCCTGGCTTATGTTAATATCTCTTTCGAGACTAAAAACAACTGACTCTAGGTTGATTAATTGAAATCTTTTTCTAATTAAAACCCTTATAGTCGCATTAACTAGATTTATGGATTCTCTTATTAGATTTGGCTCTAATCCGATAGATTTTCGTCGCCCTATTTCTAGGGTTGCAATCAACTCCGCTTAATTGTGTTGATCTACTCTTAAATAGAGAATTTTGCTCCTCTGAATAAGCATATTTGACTTGAATCAATAACCCAAATTATCAAAAACAAGAATAAGAACTCACAATTAAGAATAAGAACAAGTATTTATCTTATAAATCAAATAGTAATAAGATTTGTCTTAGGTTTCATCCCCTCAGGTATTTGAGAGGTTTAGTAAATACTGATAGAGGGAAACATCTTAAAATAAGGAAAACAACAAAACATAAGAAAACCCAAAAACTTGTAAAGAACTTGATGGGAGATCTTCAGTCTTGATGAAGATCCTTCTTCCAAGTTGCTCCCGATGGCCGTCTTCGAGTATTTTCTGCCTTCTACTCGGCATCCTCTTTTAGGTTGCGCCCTAGGGTGTTTATATAGGCTTTGGAATGCCTTTCTTGGCCCACAAGTAGCCTTTTTCAAATAGGATTAAACCTGGGTTCGGCAGGGACACGCCCGTGTGACACGCCCGTGCGTGATGACTTGGGCCATGCTCAATTATGCTCGTCACACATGGCCGTGTGGTCTACCCGTGCATGTGGGTCCAGGCCGTGTTGATTTTCGAGGTAGGCCCATTTTGTCCCTTTTTGGCCTGTTTCTCGTTCTTTTAGTCTCCTTAAGCTCTCCTGAGTGTAAAACATGAAATTAAAGGATTAGGAGCATCGAATTCATCAAATCTAATGAAAATTCATCCAAAAAATAAGCCAAGCATGGTGTAAAAAAATGTATAAATTATAGTTTATCAAATATCCCCACACTGAAGCATTTGCTTGTCCTCAAGCAAAATCCTCAACTCACAATTAAAATTAACTTTCTTAATTCATAATTCTCATCAATAATGTTTCATCATAATTCATAGATAATTTATACATTGATAATTTAACTGAAAGAGTCCTAAAGATTTAAACAATCTAAGTCATAAATTTTTATAGCACGAAAAACTTAGGTGTTTCCCCTTATCTAAATAATTACCTTTGATTCAAAACCGACAAGAATTGACATCCTCACTAACGATTCACTCAAATCACTCAAAGTGTTTAAGGTTCAAATTAAGCAATCAAAAGTCAAACATGAAAACTTATTACCATAAGCTTGCATTAAAATCAAATCTCCACCATTATAAAATGAGATGATACACAAATCAAAACGTCTTCAAAGGGTTGTAATGAGGCTTGGGTTAAAGGTGTGGATAAAGGCTAAAATAGAAGGTTAAAATCAAGATTGAATTGACAATTTACCTAACTAGAAAAAATGAACTAATACTGAATAATGGTATTGTTTGAAAACTTATCACTAATAACACGAGCTTCTTCTAAAGATGTGAAATTAACCATTTAAGCTCATAGCACTAATAATGAATATATTTCCAACTTTTTTTTAAATAAGGACACAATATAAGATGAATTTAACAACTGAATTAGGCAACTGATCAAATCAAATCTCGACAAAAGGGGAGCCAATTAAGTATGAGAAGCAAAAATTAGGTCTTGGGTTAATATTAATGGGTGAGTCAATAAACGGCTTATTAGGATCAAAGGGGTTTACTAGGGGCTAATTGTGAGGGTAGGCTTTTTATGGAGTGTGTGGGTTAGATCCTAGGTGCCTTTATCATCTCAGTATATCAAATCAAAAGTGTGGTCTCGACATGCATAATCGAAGCAAGTTCTAGAATAACAAATCAATATTGACACACTCATAATCGATAAAGTAAGCAAGAAAAATATATGCTCTAATGCTCAAAGACTCACAAAATTTATGGTTTTTGATGTCAACTTTTGCAAATTTCAGATTTCAAAGTAATATTTAAATTTAGGGAAACAACCTATACATTTTTAATTCTAAAAATAGACTTATCATGCTTGATTCTCTAATGTCATAAAGTTTAGACCATCAATGCATAATTACCTATGACTTAATCCAAAACATATCAATGAAAATCATAAGTCAATAAAAGTTTCATTCTAATAGTAATATGAGAAAATTAATTAAGAACAAGACGTAATTCTGGGATTTTCTAATAATACTATAATTAACCTCCCCATACTTAAGATGTACATT
Organism: Gossypium australe; assembly: GCA_005393395.2. Taxonomy (NCBI): domain Eukaryota; kingdom Viridiplantae; phylum Streptophyta; class Magnoliopsida; order Malvales; family Malvaceae; genus Gossypium; species Gossypium australe. Next base: position 68,858,982 of record CM016615.1, read on the forward strand.
GTCCTCAATGTACAAAGATAGATAATAGTAATATAGTAATAAAATCATAAGACAGGGAGAGAAGTGAAACTTCCTAAATTTTGGATGGAGTCAATGGAAAGAAACCTGATAAACTGGGCAGATGTGAAGCTAGGGGAGGATACTGCGGTGCTGTAGTCGTTCCTTAATAGCATCTTGAACCTTTTGAAATTGTCTTGTCGAGTCGATGAAGCAACCAGCATGAACTTATGGTACCTTAAGCTAAATCTAAATGGTATGAAGGATAAGAACAACATAATAAAGAAAAATGAAAATAAACAACGGAAAATAGATATGAATTCAAAAATAGAAGGTAAAAAGAGTGACCAACGGTGGCAAGGATGGTGGTTGGTGTGGTGGCGGTGAAAAAAAGGAATAAGGGAAAAGTGGAAAGGAAAAAGAAGGAAGAAAGACAATAGGAAAAGAAAAAGGAAAAAGGGGGTTTTCGGGCTGGGGAGGAAAGGAGAAAATGGAGTGAGGAGGCGGTGGCCGGAAAAGGGGTGCGATGGCTAGGGTTTGAGGGGGAGAAGGTTTGGGGAAGAAAGTGAATTGGAGAAGGGGGTTTAAATAGAGTTTGGGGCACATGGTCGTGGCCCACGCCCGTGTGCCCTGGGTGTGTTAGGTCATACGACTGTGTGATGCTTTGTTCGTTTCTCCCACGCCTATGTAAGGGTTTATATGCCCATGTTGCTTAATCAGTGTCGGCCACAAGCTACAGACACGGGCGTGTCGCACGCCCGTGTAGATTTCTCAGTTTCAACGACGGCTTAGGGACACGGGCGTGTCGCACGCTCGTGTTACTTTCTCAGTGTCGACCATGACCGTATCGCACGGACGTGGCATTTAGTCGAAGCCTGTGTTTTGGGGAAAATTTTTGTCCTGTTTTTGCACAATCTCTGCCATGCCCATGTACCAACCAGTGGTGGCCACATGGCCACGGCCACGCCCGTGTGTTAGACCGTGTGGGTAGGGAATCCTGTGCCTACTAATTTGGTTAGTTCTTAGTTAGATGCTAAAAATTGAAAATATAGATGTTAGTGAGGTTAGTGCTCGGCTTGCCTCCCGAGAAGTGCTCGTATAAAGTCTTAAGCCATCCCTAAGCTTGTCATGGAGTCGCTTTGGTTCATCGTGTTTTCTTGGTTTCTCCTTGGCATGTGTCCTCCACTCGTCTAGTTCATTGATCTGAAGCCTTCGTTCCTCATGAGTTATTTCATTGGTGGCACGAGAACTATGACGTGGCTCAATTGAGTATTTTCGAGGTGCTTCCTGAAAAGAGGGTTGAACCGAATGGTTATTAATAGAATTTATGTACTCACCTTTATTACTCGACATCCTAACCGAGTCACGAGCCTGAAGAGTGATCATTTCGTCACCTACACAAAGTGTGAGCTCAGTTGTACCAACATAAATTCTAGTTTTAGCAGTTGCTAAAAAGGGTTGTCCTAGGATTAAAGGAACGTTACTATCCTCATCCATATCTAAAACAACAAACTCTACTGGGAATATGAATTTATCAATTTTCACTAGTACATCCTCAATTATACCCCTAGGAACTCTAATGGTTTTATCAACCAATTAAATGCTCATCTTAGTTTGTTTGGGTTTCCCAAGACCTATCTGTTTAAACATTTTATAAGGCATAACATTGATACTTGCCCCTAAATCAGCTAAAGCATTATTAACAGATAAACCACCAATTAAGCAAGGAATCATAAAACTCCCTGGATCTTTTAATTTGCGGGGTAGTTTATTCTGTAGAATTGCTGAGCACACTGCATTTAGCTCCACATGCGATGCATCGTCTAACTTATATTTGTTTGTCAACATCTCTTTTATAAATTTTACTGAATTGGGCATCTGCAAAAGAGCTTCAACAAACGGTAAGTTAATATGTAATTTTTTAGAAGTTTAAGAAATTTACCGAATTGTTCATTTGTCCAGTCTTTCTTCGTTGCGTTGGGGTATGGCACACGAGGTTTATACTCTGTATTTACCAGTTTTGGTTTATCATGGCTAACCTCAACCTTACCTTTATCTACCAGGTTCTCTTGTCTTGGGTTGGGTTCGTCTAACCCTTCACTATCGTGAGCAGTGATGGCATGAAGTTGCTCCTTTGGGTTAGTTTCAGTATTGCTTGGCAAGCTACCTTGTGGTCGTTCAGAGATCAGTTTAGCAAGTTGTCCGATTTGGTTCTCAAGCCCTTGAATTGATGCTTGCTGATTTTTGAGTGTTGTTTCGGTATTTTGGAAACGAGTTTCTGACACCGCGATGAATTTTGTTAGCATCTCCTCGAGGTTCGGCTTCTTCTCTTGTGGGTAGGGTTGCTGTTGAAAGCCTGGAAGGGGTTATTGTCTCTAATTTCCTTGGCCACCCCTTGAGAAGTTGGGATGGTTCCTCAAACCTGGATTGTAAGTGTTACTATATGGATTATTCTGAGGTCGAGAATTATTACCCATATAGTTCATCTGTTCGCTTTCTATGCCAGGGTTGTAGGATGGATATTCTATATTGTTCATTCCTCCTCCATTCGTATCGCACTGCATCACTGGATGTACCTACGAAAATCCACACAAACCATCAATCTTTTTACTTAAAAGTTCTACCTGGTTTGATAGCATGGTCACTGCGTCGAGGTTGAAAACACCGGCTGCCTTTGTTGGCTTCGTCCTCATAACTTGCTACTGATAGTTATTCAGTGACATCTCTTTAATGAATTCGTAGGCAGCCTTAAGTGTTTTGCTGTTAAGTGTACCGTAGGCCGCTGCATCAATTAATTGCCTAGTTGAGGGGTTCACACCATTGTAAAAGGTTTGAACCTGTAGCCATAGAGGTAACCCATGGTGTGGGCACCTTCTCAGTAGACCATTGTATCTCTCCCATGCATCGTAAAGTGTTTCTAAATCCATCTGCACAAAAGAAGAAATATCATTCCTCAACTTAGCCGTTTTAGCCGGGAAAAAATATTTAAGTAAAAATTTTTCGGTCATTTGTTCCCATGTAGTGATTGATCCTCGTGGAAACAAGTTCAAACACTGTTTGGCTTTGTTCCTCAATGAAAAGGGAAACAACCAAAGGTGAACGACATCATCAGAAACGCCATTAATTTTGAAAGTATCGCAAAACTCCAGAAAATTTGCCAAGTGATTGTTTGGATCCTCATCCTGCAAACCATCAAACTGAACAAACTACTGAATCATCTGAATAGTGTTAGGTTTCAGTTCACAATTATTTGCAGCAACAGTAGGTCTAACAATACTTGATTCAGTTCTGTTAAATTAGGTTTAGCATAATAATACATAGTACGAGGAGCAGGATTTTCGGCAACAACCGGAGGTAGTGGCTTATTATCAGCCATCTCCTTGGTATTATTGGTTTCGTCCTCTTGCTTTTCTTTTATGTAATGTAGACTTCGTCTTATCTCCCTACGATTTCTGCTAGCGGTACCTTCTATATCACTATTAAAAAGCAAGGGTCCTGACGGGTTTCTTCTAGTCATAAACTAAAAGTTCTAGCCAGAAGCAAAGAAAGAAAAATTAGAAAAGTAGTAAAAAGTAAAATTAAATGGCAATAAAATAAAAATTGGCTAAATTAATAAAAATTTAGTGTTCCTAATATCTTAGTCCTCGATAACAGCGCCAAAAACTTGATGTGTCTCTAACTAACTATGATCACAATAAAGGCAAGCGCACCTATCATTTAATAGTATAGTTATGGTAAGACCGATAATATCGTATCCACAAGGACCAATAATACTAGTAATTACCATCTTTTTACTATCTAGCCTAAGAATTGGAGTGATTTCTTTTAAAACTAAATTAATTAAAAGCACGACAAAGAATGAATTAGGAAAATACTTTTAGACAAGTTATATGATAAAGGCAATACCCAATGAAGAATCCACCTAGACTTCACTTAGTACTTTTGATTCATATGATTTATTCACTTGACTTAATCCGTAGAAATCCCTGACTTATGTTAATATCTCTTTCGAGACTAAAAACAACTGACTCTAGGTTGATTAATTGAAATCTCTTTCTAATTAACCCCTATTGTCGCATTAAGTCCATCTATGGATTCCCTTATTAGATTTGACTCTAATCTGGCAGATTTTCATCGCCCTATTTCTAGGGTTCCAATCAACTCCTCTTAATTGCGCTGATCTACTCTTAAACAGGGACTTTTGCTCCTCTAAATAAGCACATTCGACTTGAATCAATAACCTGAATTATCAAAATAAGAATAAGAACTCACAATTAAAAACAAGAACAAGTATTTATCTTATAAATCAAATAGTAATAAGATCTGTCTTAGGTTTCATCCCCTCAGGTATTGGAGAGGTTTAGTTCATACTGACAGAGGGAAACATCTTAAAATAAAGAAAACAACAGAACATAAGAAAACCCAAAAACTTCTAAAGAACTTGATGGGAGATCTTCGGTCTTGATGAAGATCCTTCTTCCGAGCTGCTCCCGATGGCTGTCTTCGAGTATTTTCTGCCTTCTACTCGGCGTCCTCTTTTAGGTTAGTTGTATCTCTCAACAAAGAAGTGACACAATTAACACATTCATCAAGGGTACATGACAACTTATCAAATACTCGAATCGTATTCTCAAGCCAGAACTCGGCTCTCTTAGCATCATCATCAGTAGTAGCATGGAATTCTTCAGCCCCATATTTTCTAATCTTTTCAATTGGAGGTTTATTTAAACAAATCAAATCTATAACTTGGGGAGCTACAGGAACCTGCGGAGGCGGAGGTTGAGGAACAGCTAGATTTGCTCTAACATACTGAGTGAACCACTCATTCATTATTTGGTAGAAGGCTTGTTTAGCCTCTCCTTCCTGATCACTAGTAACCGGTCTAGAATTGGACGGTACTGTCGCTTGAGCAGGAGTAGGCACATTCCTTTCAACATCGTCAGATACGGCTCGTTACGGATCCATTTACTATATAGAAAACACATTTTATCTGTCCAGATTCATCACACTATCACAGTTCAAATATATGGCATGTATAGCTAGACTCTCACACGCTACGTTAGTCCTAGAATCGACTAAACCGTAGCTTTGGTACCAATAAATTGTAACACCCCTAACCCATATCCATCCCCAGACTAAGGTTAAGAGGCATTACCGAACATATCGGATCATATCACAAACATTTCACAAACATTCCATAGCGAAATATATACATAGAGTCATTTTAGAAGGTCTACGAGACCTTAAACATGCATTGGGAAGGGGTCGCAACTAAACCGAGCACATGCACATTTTTTTATTCGAAACTTAAACATTTTTCAAAGTTACAGAGGTCACACACCCATGTGGGCAGGCCGTGTGCCTCATACGGCTTAGACACACCCGCGTGTCCAGGCCGTGGCAAAACAGTGCATACATACTGACTTGTCCACATGGCCACAAGACACGCCCGTGTGTTAGGGCGTGTGAAAATTAGGGAGGCTACTGACTTGCTCACACGGCCAGTTACACGCCCGTGTGTCTAGCCCATGTGGCTTCCTGACTCGCTTCGAATTGCAACCTTGAGAGGCATGGTCGAGACACACGCCCGTATGGTCAACCGTGTGGGCAATTATAGGCCATTTGCAAGGCCAATTTGCCACCCAAAATTGGGTCATACCTACAAGCATTAAACAAGCATCAATTCATGTCTCAAAGGCAGCCAAAAACATACCAAATCATGCACAATTTGACTCGTAATAACATCATTCATTTCCATATACAAATCCTACTCAAACATACCAATTCAAAGTACCAACTTCACATAAAAAACATGTGATTCATACATCATATTAATCCATTTCAATTCATAGCATTTCTCAAATCAACCATGAAACTTACCAAAATTGACCATTTCTTTTGGCCATTCATGAGCATATCAAAATATACCAAATTTTGCATCACATAGCATGCAGTAAATTCACTCCATAATCACATTCATTATCAAGCCATATCACATGGCTATATTTACACATTTCAAAACATAATCAAGTTCTCTAGCCTATACATGCCATACTTCAATATGTACATTTTCAAAAGGTACCAAAATACAGTTCGATAGTGTGGTAATGATCCTCGACGATCCCCGAGCTCCCAGTAGCTTCGATAATCTATAAAACAATGCAAACACACATAAAGTAAGCTTTCAAAAGCTTAGTAAGCCATATACAAATGAACTTATCACATAGAACAATTATAAACCATTTCATTCACATGGTTTATGGCATAACACAATCACAAGTCATATTTCACTTATATCTCAATTAATCATGTTCACTTGCTCATAATCACATATCATGAAATGTAGCACACATATCAAATGAACACATATCAAATGATCATATACATACATACCTTTCATTACCAAATTTCATATACAAACATACGTACCAAAATTCAGATGCACATTTGTATGCTTATTCATTTCTCGGAATGCCTATTGAACCATTCGAAATCAAACAGGATACTCAGATAGCTCAGAAAGGTCGTACAATGCCAACATCCTAGACATGTCAACGTCCCTGAAACTATACTCATTTATCTTCTTACCATAAAATTTTCAGAATTTTTGGTATAGCCAATAAGTACAGTTTATTCATTAAAATTTCCCCCGTTTCACTCTTCGACTATTCTGACCTCTCTTCACTACGAATCAATTTTTTCCCCATACAGAATTCAGATGACCTTCTTGTTTTGTTCATTTGAAACTAGACTCATTAAGAATTTTAGGAATATAAATTATATCTCATAATTAGTTTTGTACAATTTTTAATTATTTTTCCAAGATAGAATAGGGGATCACAAAATCATTCTGAACCAGTCTCACAAACATTCAAATATCTCAAAATATACAAATCATTTGTTTGCTTTGTTTCTTTTATATGAAAATAGACTCAATAAGCTTTAAATAAATATCTCATCCAACTTATAATTAAATTTCTAATATTTTTGGTGATTTTTCAAATGTACGTCACTGCTACTGTCCAAAGCAGTTCTATTGTAATTTTTTGCTCTCTCTCACTATAGTTGTGTTAATCACTTGCCTATACCAGTCTTTTCAATTTCCGATTACATATCGGGCATACTGCTCATACATTATACATGCATATACCTACACTCATAACTATAAATTTACACATAATTTCACTTAATCGATTTTCCTGTTGAATGCTTCGGAATAATAACGGATACACGGTGGTTTCGCACACAGCCCACCTTTAAAATTGAAGCTCTCTTGTACACATAGTGGCATTCACTTAGTACCACTCATGTGACCTAGCTCAATTGTACACATAATTCTGGCTCTCTTGTACACATGGTGGCCTTCACTTAGTACCACTCATGTGACCTAGCCATCTCGTTGCTTTCTTGTCTACATGGTGTCCAACACTAGGAACCACTCATGCGACCTAGTGATAAACCGTAATAGTAACATATTTTAATCCCACATTTAGTATGCTTTTGGATGATTTAAGCTCGATTTATATAGAAAGGTGCTCCTAATCCTTTCTTTTCATGTCTTATACTCAGGAAAGCACCCGAGGATAAAAAGAACGAGAAACGGGCCCAAAACGGAGCAAATTAGGCCAAGGTGGAAATCGACACGGCCTGGACTTAAGCCCACACGGCCGTGCCTTGTTGATAATCTAGAACACGGCCTGACCCCCGATTTACACGGCCGTGCCTCATTAAAGAAATCCGAACATGGCCTAAAGACTAGTCACACGGGCGTGTGACACGGCCGTGTCCCTGTCGTGGCAATGAACAATTTCATTTGGATTTGGATACTTTGGGGCAAAGAAACACATTCCAAGAGCCTATATATACCCCCTAAGTTCATCCTTGAAGGGGGCAGTTAGCTAGGCCAAGGAGCCAAGCCGAGAAGGTTAGATTTGTGGGAATCACTCGAAGATAGCCAGTTGATCCATCCCAAGAAGCCGGAATTCTACTCAAGGCGGTGGATTTCTCCTTCAATTCCTTCAGGGAGTTTTAGGGATTTTTTATGTTTTGTTTTATCTTTTCTCTTGAGATTTTTTCTTTATCTGTTATGAACTAAATCCTTCAGATACCTGAATAGGATGAAACCTAGATGAATCTTGTTTTTAATTATGCAAGCTTAATCCAAATTTGATGTGCTTAGATGGAGGAGGAATAGACCTGCTTAAGAGAAGATCTAGCATAATTAAGCGGAGTTGATCGCACGCCTAGAGATAGGGTGACGAGATTTTGCTGGATTAGGGTGAAACCTAATATGGGAGTCCATAGATCGATTTACTACTATTCCAGGGGATTATTAAGTGAGAAAAAGATTTCCGTTAATTAACCTAGGGTTAGACGTTATTCGCCTCGAGAGAGGGTTTAATATACGTTAGGGAGTCTTACGGATCAAACTAAGTAAATGAATCGTATGGTTCAGGGTTAAATAACAAGTGAAGTCTAGGTGGATTCTTTCTGAGGGTATCGTCTTAATCAACTGAGTTTTTCCTAAAGTTATTTTCCCAATTCATCCTTTTTGTCTTTGTGTCTTTCGCTTAGTAATTAGTTTAGATTTTATTAAAGCAACTTCACTTATTTTAAGCTGAATAATAAAAAGAAGGTTAGTATTAGTACTTTTCGTTCATTTGGGTTCGATAATCCGGTCTTGCCTACGCTATACTACTGTTCGATAGGTACACTTGCCTTCAATCATTGTCAGAGTTAGTTTCCAGGTTTGATCATTCTCTTTATAAATTTTAAAACTCGACAGACATACAATCAAGTTTTTGGCGCCCTTGTCGGGGAACTAAAATATTAAGAAAACTCTATTTTTATTACTTTAGCCATTATTTTTAATTTTTGCAATTTACTTTTATTTTTTTAGAATAATCTAGGTTTTGCTAAATTTTCTTTCTTTTTTCGTAGGTACCTCTAGTTTATGACTAGAAGGAACCCGAGAGGACCTATAGTATATGACAGTGATATTGAAGCCACCGCTCGAAGAAATCACAGAGAAATCAAGCGAGCCCTAAATTACACAGAAGAAAATCAAGAAGACAGATCCAATCCTACTGAAGGGATGGGCGAGACTAATCCACAACCACATGATGTGGGAGAAAATAATGCTCCATGTACAATGTTTGATTATGCTAAACCACATTTAACAGGAGCAGAATCGAGTATTGTTAGGCCTGCTATAGCTGCTAATAATTTTGAATTAAAGCCTAACACAATACAAATGATTCAACAATTTTTCAATTTGATGGTTTGCTGGAAGAAGACCCAAACACTCATATAGCTAATTTCTTATAGTTCTGTGATACCTTCAAAATAAATGGCGTTTCTAATGATGCCATACGTCTTCAGTTATTTCCTTTTTCATTAAGGAATAAAGCCAAACAGTGGTTGAACTCGTTACCACGAGGGTCAATCACCACATGGGAGCAAATGACTGAAAAGTTTTTATTGAAATATTTCCCACCGGCCAAAACGGCCAAATTACAGAATGATATCTCTTCTTTTGTGCAGATGGATTTAGAGACATTATACGAAGCATAGGAGAGATACAAGGATCACTTGAGAAGGTGTCCACACCATGGTCTACCCTTGTGGCTACAAGTCCAAACTTTTTATAACGGTGTAAACCCCTCAACAAGGAAACTAATTGATTCAGCCGCCGATGGAACCCTACACAACAGAACTCCTGAAGCGACCTACGAGTTCATTGAAGAAATGTCACTGAATAATTATCACTGGCAAGTTACAAGGACTAAACCGACAAAATCAACCAGAGTTTACAACATCAATGCAGTAACCATGCTACCAACGCAGGTAGAGATGATGAATAAAAAGCTTGATAGTTTGTGTTCTTTGCAGGCACACCCAGTAATGCAGTATGACGCGAGTGGAACAGTGGCAAATCCTGAGTACCCACCCTACCAACCAGGCGCAGAGAGCAAACAGATGAACTATATAGGTAATAATTTCAGATCCAATAATAATCCTTATGGTAATACTTACAATCCAGGTTGAAGGAACCACCCAAATTTTTCATGGGGGTCAAGGAAATCAACGAAATCAAAGGCAACAACCTCCTCAAAATTTCCAAAATCAGCCATATTCCCAAGAGAAAAGGCCAAACCGCGATTTTGTTGTCTTAGACATGGATGAGGATAATTCAATCCCCTTTTAGGAAGACCTTTTCTAGCAACTGCTAAAACTAAAATTGATGTTGCCATAGGAGAACTCATACTTTGTGTAGGTGATGAATCAATTAGTCTTCAAGCTCTTGACTTGGCCAGGACAACAATCGATGCAGGTAAGAAAGACAATAGACAATTCAGTTGATAATCAATTTTTACAACCTTCATCGCAGGAAATACCACAAGGACACAAACCTGAGCTGAATCACGGACCTAATACCAACAAAGAGAATTTACATAAGGAACGAAGCCTTAAGGTCGACAAACTAGAGGAGCAGAAAACAAACTTTGAAGGGGAACCGAAACCACGTGAAGAGAAACCAAAGGAGCCCCTAGAGAAGATCGTAGGAACATCAAACCACTTCAAAATAGGGGACCAGGTATTGATCGACAAAGACGACCCTCGCGTCACCACTCCAAACCTGAAAGAAACTCCTCTGAAGGTACAAAATATCTTCCCATATGGAATAGTCGAGGTAAGCAATCCAACATCCGTCACTTTCAAGGTAAACGCTTCTCGACTTAAATTTTATCAAGAAATAAAACTGTGAGCACGAAGGAAGATATTCAAACATTTAAACCTCCCTGATTTTATTACAAGAAAGTCTAGCTTAAGACTATAAACGAGCGCTTCTCGGGAGGCAACCCGAGCACTAACCCTATTTTACTTTTGCATTTATTTTCAGTTTCTCGTATTTCCTCTTTCCTTTCCTAAACATCTAGTTTTAAACTAACAAAAAGTGTAGAATTCCAGACCACACGGTCTTACACACGGCAGTGTCCGTGACCGTGTGGGCCACCAGAATCCCCGTACTGACATAGTAGAGGCTGTGCGAATCAAATCTGAACTAATTTTGACGTCACGGATCCAACCACTACCCCACGGGCACTGACAAAGTGGCACGGCTGTGCCCCATGACCGTGTGAAGCTACTAACTGACCAATCACGGGTAGTGCCTCCCAACCGTGTCAACATACTGACTTCTCAAACACGGGCGTGACTGGCTGAAACATGGGCATGGTGAAACAACACGCATAGACACACGGCCGTGCGAGGAGGCCATGTGAATCGACACGCCCTCAGACCACGGGCATGGGAACGTACCAGATTTGAGCCTCTATTTAAACACCAACTCCCTCCCCATTTTCCTACTTTCTACCTCTTTTGTTATTTCTTCTTCTCAGATTAACCTCTCCATATTATTCTTCAAAACTCTTGAGCTACACCGAAGCCATGCCGAAGAAGCGGAAGAAGGCAAGCATAATATTCCCGAGGGAGACCCCAACACATAAGTTCATGCCGGCCGCTTCATTCCACCAACAAGCCAAGGGTCTTTGAGACCATTTAGTTTCTATTTTTCTTTTCTCTTTTGCTTTAATTTCCTTATCTTTACTTCTCTTCTACTCTATTTATTTTAATTTATTTTAGTTTTTTAGTGTCAGGTTCAAAAGGTTGTTAAGGAATCACGCCACTTCCTCCACCGACAGCACCTCCGCAGCCCTAAAGGTCACACCCACCTAGCGAACCATCCTACAATAAGGACTCTTCGGTCTATTCTTCTTTTCTTTTATTTTTATTTTCCTTCTTAGTCTCCTTCACTTTAGCTTGCTTTTCTTTAATTACATATTTATTTTATTTTAATTATGTCTTAATAAACCCTGGCTCATCCTTCAGGAACTTCCCAATTTCTTCATCTAACACAAAATCGTCATCCAGACCGACCCCTCCAAACATACACACCACGACCTCTACCATTCTCTAGGGACACCATCCAAAATTCAGGGAGTATTCTTTCCCCTTCTCTTTTGATTTATCCCGTAAATGTTATTATCTATCTTTGTACATTGAGGGCAATGTACATCTTAAGTGTGGGGGGTGAATATTTATTTAAAGAAAGGGCCTAACTTTCTGGATTATTCTCAAATCCGGCCTGACTTTCTTCATTTTTCTCAAATCCCTGAATTTAGTCTTGTCTTTAAGTAAATTTTTCATATTACTAATTAGGATGAAATTTCTAATGATTTATGATTTTTATTAATATGTTTTAAATTAAGTCTTAGTTAATTGTGCATTGATGATTAAATTAGAAGAATATTAGAGAATCAAGCATGATAAGTCTTTTTTTCAGAATTAAAATCTTTGCTAGATTGTTGAGCCGAATCTGAATATTATCTTGAAATTTGAAATTTACAAGGTTGATGTCAAAACACCCATAATTTTTGTGAGATTTTGAGCCTATTAGAGCATATATATTTTTTTTCATGCTCACTTTATTGATTATGAGTGTGTCAACTATGAACTATTATTCTAGAACTTGCCTCAATTATACATGTTGAGACCACACCTATGATTTGATACACTGAAATGATAAAGGCACCTAGGTTTTAACCCACTTACTCCACTAAAAAGCCTACCTTCATAATTAACCTGAAACACCCCATACCCGGCCCACAAGCCTTGACCGGATCTGGTATGTTCCCCGGTGTAAACCGTTTCAAATTCTTTTGTGACTTAGGAAAAACTTGGGTGTTTTGAAAGAAAGTTTGTTTTGGGTTGGGCTTGAGTTGAAAACGAGTTTATTTGAGGTGACAAAACATTTAGAGTTTATTTTAAATTTAATTGACTTAATCTTTAATAATTAAAAATGTCGTAACATAGTAAATTAAACAGCAAAAAAAATAGTTCACTATGGCCTTATTACATCAAATAATTCCCAAAAAATGAATTAAAGTGCTTAAATAAAATAAAATTCCAAATAATAAAATTTTCCTTGCTGTGCATGGCCACCTTTAAGCTCCTGCCGACCCGGTCTATTACTGATCATCACCTGGAAGAAAAAGTTCCCCAACGGGGTGAGTCAAACAAACTCAATGTGTACACAAACACTAAGTCTTAACATTTCAAGCATGCATTATCATATCACATACATATTCAAATAACAGGTAAAAATAATGATGCAACCCAAACCCAAACCTAGTTAGCCATCCGCTACACTTCCCCGTACCAACCTGTACACTGTGGGGACTACTAAGTCGACCCTCCTTCCGCTACACTCCATCGAAGGCAGTCGTTGCAGTCGACATGCTCATCGCCCTTATAAAATTCGTGGTCTTAGGTCACCACATTCAGATTTCGTGGTCTTAGGTCACCACATTTAGATTATTGCAGTCTTAGGTCACCGCATTCAGATTTCGTGGTCTTAGGTCACCACATTCAGATATCGTGGTCTTAGGCCACCACATTCACTTCCCCTTTTCATATAACCCGAATGCCCCATATCATACATATCATGCACATCATGCCTTAATTCACATTCTTATCACTTTTTCACATGTTACAAATAACATATATTCATAATCCTAGTAGGAGTAGGAAACGTACCCATTGCATGGTACTTTAGCCATATTTTCACATTCTTAATAACACATTTAATTTAAAACATAACCATGAACATATTAAAGCTTAGGGTAGGGTACACACCTGATTCGCTTAAGGTTTCCAATCCAAATCCCGAAAAGCTTGATCTAAGGCCTTAGATCTTAAATCTCTTGGTGTCGAATTGACTATAGTCAAATCCCAAAACTTCGCAGAGTTGTCCCCTTGCAATCGGCTAGGCACTAAAATCACTTAACTAATTAGTTTCGGCTTTTAAACGAAATAAGAAATAGATCTTCATACCAAAATAGGCCTTGGCCGAATGCTATAGACACTTGCCTTGTGGATTTTAAATCCCGAAACTCACCGAATAACTAGGGAACACGCGGCCTATGGTGTACCTTCGGGAAAAGAACTTCTCCTTCCTTGTAGTCGACACTTAGTAAATCCCGAAAGATCCTTTGTAGCTTCGGCCAAGAGATACAAATAGCATTAGAATCTTAATCTTGGTCTTGAAGAAAAGGAACATAATGATAATAATAGATCCTTACCCTTACTATAGGAATCAACAATCCTTGCTTGAGCCTTTAACAATATTCGGCTATGGCCTTGATGTGGATTACAATTTCGGCTTCTTGATAACAGTAGAGAATTTTGGTTTTTCAAAGAAAGAAGAGGAAGATATAAAACTTAGGAAAATTTGGCAAGACTAGGGGGATTCTGCTTTCGGCTTTGTGAAGAATTGAAAAGAGAAAGAAGAACAATGACAGAGAGAATTCGGCAGAGAGAAAAAGGAGAAGAAAATAATGCTGAATGGCCTCCCTTTTCCTTTTATAGCCGAATTTACTATGCTAGAGTCCCTTACTTGGCCACCACTCTTCTATTTTGATAGCTTTATCCCTTGAATTATCACTTAATAAAAGAATTTAATCCAACAATTATCTCTTGAAAATAATCTAAAATAAATCTATTATTTATCTCCTATTTAGCCGAAATTTAAAGAGAATAAAACTCCTCTTTTAAAAGCCTTGTGCCGTCCACCTCTCTACTCCTTGTAGCAAAATAAAATTTCTTTTATTCGCTTTCCATGTGACTCGAACTCAGGCCCACTTGCATAGCTTGTGACCTACCTGGGCCTTAAGTGGTGCCTCCTTGCCACTTTTCCAAGCCTGTTCTTGTGTCAAATTTCTTCTATTAATTCTCTTAAGGCCACCTTGCTTCGTGTCCCTCTCTTAAACTTAACATTTCTTAAGCATTTCCTTACATTTCCAAGTTTCCAAAAATTTTTGTTTGCCTCCTTTAAACTTGACATTTCCAAATCATTTCCTTACATTTCCAGGACATTTCCCTATATTTCCAAGACATTTCCCTAGATTTCCTTACATTTCCCTACATTTCCTTACATTTCCTTGATTCTAAAAATGCACACAACACATTCATAACACATAAGACCTGCCATTTCATATAATTAAATAAAAAATGCATAGGCCCATTTTCAGGATGTTACATAACCCCTAGCGAACCCCGTTGATCCTAACAACCCTTTTTATTGACTCACCAACTAATATTAACTCAAAACCCCTTTGTATTTGTTATCACCATTCCTTTTGACTACCCTTATATCGAGATTTGATTTGAGTAGTTACCTAATTATATTATTTTAGTAGTTCAATTTATCATTTATTATTAGTTTGTTCTTTAAAAAAAATTAAAGCATATTCAGTAGTAATACTATGGAAAGTGAGCTTATATAGTTAAAGTCAATATATCAAAAGAAAAAGCTCGTATTAGTTGGTTTATTACTTTTCAGTTGATGTAATTATTATTTCGGTAATTTTTAGGTGGGTACTTGTCAATTCAATCTCGATTCTAACCTTTTAATTCAACCTTTATCCACACCTTTAACCCTAGCCCCGTTACAACCCTAACAAATACCTTCTGATCTGTTTATCATCTAATATTACAGTGGTGGAGATTTGATTTTCAGGCAAGCCTATGGGATTAACTTTTCAGGTTGGACTTTTGCGAGCTTAATTTTGAACCTTAAACACCTCGAGTGATTTGAGTGAATCTTTAGTGAGGATGTCAATCCTTGTCGATTTTGAATCAAAGGTAATTATTTAGATAAGGGGAGACACCTACGTTTTTGTGCTACAAATGTATGACTTTGATTGTTTGAATCTTTAGGGCTCTTCGAGTTAGATCATCCATGTATAAATTATCTATGAATTATGAGGAGATATTGTTAATAGGAATTATGAATCATGGAAAGTTCATTTTAATTGTAAGTTGAGAATTTTGCTTGAGGACAAGCAAAAGCTTAAGTGTGGGGGTATTTGATAAACTGTAATAGTAACATATTTTAATCCCACATTTAGTATGCTTTTGGATGATTTAAGCCTCGATTTATATAAAAAGGTGCTCTTAATCCTTTCTTTTCATGTCTTATACTCAGGAAAGCACCCAAGGATAAAAAGAACGAGAAACGGGCCCAAAACGGAGCAAATTGGGCCAAGCTAGAAATTGACACGGCCTGTACTTAAGCCCACACGGCCGTGCTTTGTTGATCATCTAGAACACGGCCTGACCCCCGATTTATACAGTCGTGCCTCATTAAAGAAATCTGAACACGGCCCAAAGACTAGTCACACGGGCGTGTAACATGGCCGTGTCCCTATCGTGGCAATGAACAATTTCATTCAAATTTGGATACTTTGGGGCGAAGAAACACATTCCAAGAGCCTATATATACCCCTAAGTTCATCCTTGAAGGGGGCGATTAGCTAGGCCAAGGAGCCAAGCCGAGAAGGTCAGATTTGTGGGAATCACTCGAAGATAGCCAGTTGATCCATCCCATGAAGCCGAAATTCTACTCAAGGCGGTGGATTTCTCCTTCAATTCCTTTAGGGAGTTTTAGGGATTTCTTATGTTTTGTTTTATCTTTTCTCTTGAGATGTTTTCTTTATTTGTTATGAAGTAAATCCTTCAGATACCTGAAGGGGATGAAACCTAGATGAATCTTGTTATTATTTTCTCAATTATATGATAAATACTTAGTTTGTTCTTAATTATGCATGCTTAATCCCAATTTGATGTGCTTAGGTGGAGGAGGAATAGACCCTGCTTAAGAGAAGATCTAGCATAATTAAACGAATTTGATCGCACGCCTAGAGATAGGGTTACGAGATTTTGCCGGATTAGGGTGAAACCTAATATGGGAGTCCATAGATCGATTTACAACTATTCTAGGGGGTTATTAAGTGAGAAAGAGATTTCCGTTAATTAACCTAGGGTTAGACGTTATTCGCCTCGAGAGAGGGTTTAATATACGTTAGGGAGTCTTACGGATCAAACTAAGTAAATGAATCGTATGGTTCAGGGTTAAATAACAAGTGAAGTCTAGGTGGATTCTATCTGAGGGTATCGTCTCAATCAACTGAGTTTTTCCTAAAATTATTTTCCCAATCCATCCTTTTTGTCTTTGTGTCTTTGGATTAGTAATTAGTTTAGATTTTATTAAAGCAACTTCAGTTTTTTAGGCTAAATAATAAAAAGAAGGTTAGTATTAGTACTTTTAGTTCCTTTGGGTTCGATAATCCGGTCTTGCCTAAGCTATACTACTGTTCGATAGATACACTTGCCTTCAATCGTTGTCAGAGTTAGTTTCCAGGTTTGATTATTCTATTTATAAATTTTAGAACTCGACAAACATACGATCACCTGGTACTCATAACCCGTAGCTTTCTTGCACACATGGTGAAAGTCCCTTATCATCCATGTGGCCTAGCTACATATCAAATTTTTCCATCTCGTAGCTTTCTTGTGCACACGGTGAAGGTCCCTTATCACTCGTGTGACCTAGCTACATATTGTCCGTATCTCTCGTTTTTCCGAAGGTTCAAACGGGAAGTACTTCACTTTCTAATAGTTTATTTCATTCATTCAGTAGTCAATTTTGATTCAAAAATCAGTTACAATACATAAAATATGTTGAATTATAAAAACATTAATAAAAGTAATGAATTATTTACATACTACTTACCACGGTGCAAAATATGGCCAAATTTGCAATTTAGTCCTTAACCTTGCCTTTACCTCGTTCAAGGTTGATTCCACGTTCTTCTCGATTATGGAGCTTGGAAGCTTGAAAACCCTAGCTATAGTGTCCCCCCTTGAAGTTTCGGCCTAAGGAAGAAGATTACAACCTTTTCCGATCTTTTTCCCATTTAATTTCTTTTATTTGACATTTTACTAATACCCTTCATTAAAATTTTAGTTATTTCTACCTATGCATGTCCATTTTTGTCCATGAAAATATAATGGTCTAATTACCATTTAAGGACCCCTACATTAGATATACACTTCAATTTAATCCTTTAGCATCTAGAACTCTCATTTATCAACTTTTACAATTAAGCCCAAATAAGCAAATTAGACATGAAATTCATAAAATTTTCTATCGATACTCTAACACATGCATCCAATCAATCGGTAAATCATAAAAATTAATCAAAATAAACTTTTCTATCTCAGATTCGTGGTTTCGCAACCACTTTTCCGTTTAAACCCTATTTCGAGATGTTACATTTCTCCCCCTTTAGGGATTTTCGTCCCTGAAAATCTTACCTGTGAAGAGGTTTGGGTACTGTTTTCGCATAGCCTCTTCGGGCTCCCATATAGCCTCATCTACCCCATGTCTATTCCATAATACTTTCACAAGTGCAATACTTTTGTTCCTTAGTTGCTTGATCTCTCGAGCTAAAATCTTAACTGGTTCCTCTTTGTAAGTCATATCTGGCTGAATCTTAACCCCCGTCTGAGAAATCACATGTGACGGATCAGAATGGTAACGACGTAACATGGATACATGGAACACATTATGAATATTCTCTAGCTCAGTTGGCACTGCTAACTGATATGCTAATGGCCCAACTCTCTCAGTAACCTCGAACGGCCCAAAAAATCGTGGACTTAGTTTGCCTTTCTTGCCAAATCTGAGAACTTTCTTTCACGGAGATACTTTTAAAAACACTTTGTCACCAACTTGATACTCAATCTCTTTTCTCTTCAAATCTGCATATGACTTATGTCTATCTGAAGCTGCTTTCAAGCAATCTTTGAAGACTTTTACTTTTTCTTCTATTTCTTTAACTAAATTGACCCCATGAATGTGATTTTCCTTAAGCTCTGTCCAATATAAAGGTGTATGACATTTGCGTCCATACAAAGCCTCATAAGGTTCCATCTTCAAACTCGACTGATAACTATTATTGTAGGCAAACTCTACTAATGGTAAATACTTTTCCCAACTGCCTTGAAATTCTAGTACACAGCATCTAAGCATATCTTCAAGCACTTGAATTACTCTCTCTGATTGACCATCGGTCTGAGGATGAAAAACTGTACGAAAACTCAATTTTATGCCCAAAGCTTCTTGTAACTTCTTCCAAAACCGTGAAGTAAATCTCGGATCTCTGTCTGAAATGATCGATAACTGTACCCCATGTAGTTTGACAATCTCTGAGATATATAATTTGGCTAACTTATCAAGTGAATAATCCATACGAACTGGGATAAAATGAGTCGACTTCGTTAGCTTATCAATTACTACCCATACTACATCTTTCTTTCTCGGTGTCAACGGCAATCCTATCACAAAATCCATAGTAACTCGGTCCTATTTCCACTCAGGGACTAGCACAGGCTGCAATAAACCTGAAGGTACCTGATGTTCGGCCTTTACTTGCTGACAGATCAAGCATCTAGAAACAAACTCTGAAATATCTCTTTTCATTCCTACCCACTAGTACATTTTCTTCAAATCATTATACATCTTTGTACTACCTGGGTGAATAGACAAAGAACTACTATGTGCTTCTTGTAAGATCTTCTGAATAAGCTCGTCATTCTTCGGTACATATACTCTATCTCTGAATAACAAACATGTAACACCCCTAACCCATATCCGTCGCCGGACTAGGGTTACGAGGCATTACTGAACCAAACACAAATCAATGCACTTTTAAAAATCAAGCAAAACACTATTCATTTGGTAATTCAGAAACAAAGACCGAATAGGCACATAGTAATTATTCATTTATTTCATCTCTATAATCGACATTACATTCAATCATATATCATTTCTGAACATAGGCTTCACTTTCGCTTATAAACATTTCTCATTTCATTACCACATACGATTATACCATAAATATAAATATCAAACCAACTCATTTATCCCATAATTGCTTATGACATTCGGCAATGATCACCACGCATATGTATACCATCATAATCACACCTTAGCACTCATTTCCCATGATCGAATATGCCATATTACTCAATAGAAAATTTAGACTCCAAACTAGATCAACTCATGGCCAAATATTTTATTTTCAATAACTTGACTTACGGTACATGAATATAATTGTATATATGTCCATCCAAATAACGTATTATACTATATGCATTACTCAAAATCATAAACATGCATTTGTACATGCCACATATATTTGTTATCAAGGTATAAAATTTCCAAAAAAAATGCTTACCATAAAACCGTACTCACCTAAGCATTATAGTCAAGCTTGATAATTTTAACCAACACGTCACCTAGTAATAAGGCATTCATAATCTCATGAAACATACCTATCCAAATCAAGCTATATTCAACACTTAAATTGTAACATATCTAGATACATACCTCACAAGCATATGACTCAATATCATTTTCATATCAACTTCTTGATATTCAATACCTAACATATCCATAAATAAATAACTTATAACATTTTTCATGAGATCAACTCAATAGTACTATTTTATAACCAAAAGCATACCTAAGCATAACAAGTCTTCACAATAATCATCCAAAATAAAGTATCACATCTCTATATATCTATCTATCATATATATATTAATAAGATGCAACCCTAAACTATTAAGTTGTCCATTACATATCAAAATACATATATATATATGTATATGCTATTTCATATAATGCCTACCACATCTGAACACCAATGAAAATTTATAAGCATGAGCAACCCATATCATCGAAACACAAAAACAAAGTTCAACCAAGATAGATAGCCATTTTCGCATGGTTAAGAATATTTATACGATTACAAATCCTTAGTTCTACTGCTTAGTCTAACCTATACATGCCTTCGATTCAAAACTAAGATTAAATACCAAAAAGGGGGGTGATAGTGTGATTGACTTTTCCGACGATCCTCAGATGCCCGTAGCTTGATGGAAATCTATAAAACAGAACAAAGAGCACACACGAAATAAGCTAACTAGCTTAGCAAGTCTTAAGCGAATTTAACGAAAATAATTCAACTTGACACCTAAACTTTCCAAGTCAAATACTTGATATTACATCGAACTTTAACAAATCACACTTATGGTGTCACATTATCGAACTTCAATATCATCTTTAACTTGACATTTCTCATTATTCTATCTTTAACAAATAATTCATTAAATCAACTCAAGTTCAAATGATAATTATCCATTCCTTGCCAAATACTCAAATCATATGCACATCATTTTAAATGGAATCATATACAAAAGCATATATATATATATATATATATATATATGCTCATTCACTTTACATCTTATCGCTCCAAAAGTCCAACATGCACGAAATATCAATA
This sequence comes from Gossypium australe, assembly GCA_005393395.2. Lineage (NCBI taxonomy): Eukaryota > Viridiplantae > Streptophyta > Magnoliopsida > Malvales > Malvaceae > Gossypium > Gossypium australe. The sequence continues at coordinate 68,880,236 of CM016615.1, forward strand.
TGGGTTTCCAAACAACCAATCGAATATACAAACATAATCATATACCACATTTTCGTCCAACATCACACACATATACATATGTATATACATTTATAATTGAACGAATATATTTACTCGATTAAACAACTCACAGGTACTTACCCGTACAGTTCTGTAATTCAATTCATATGAATAATCTTAAGTTTGTCCTTTTTGCCAACATAACTCCACCAGTTTATATGCATAAGCTCGTATTTAGAAATCACCGGCATTTAGCCTGCTAGGCAATAAGCCCGAAACTCTTCACCGGTACAAGGCCTGCTAGGCTCAAAGCCCGATACATTTCACCGGCACTAGGCCTGCTAGGCATTTAGCCCGATACATTTCACCGGCACTAGGCCTGCTAGGCATTTAGCCCGAATATCAACACATTTAATATTTCAAATACACAATGCTTAATAATGAAATCACAACATCTTATATTCTTTATACTACATTCACTTATCGAACCGAACTTACCTATTCACATTGCATTAAACAAAATAGTTTCACTTCAATACCATACACTCACATTCGGCTATATCATGTATTTATGCTTTAAATATCCAAAATTCATCATTCACTAAGTTCATAAATAAATTAATTGACATTAGAACGCTTAGGGACTTACCTCGGCTGTCGATAGACCGTGCAAATCGGCTATTCGAGAACCTTTGTCTTTCCTCGATCCAAATCCGTTTTTCTTTGTTCTTGATCTAAACACATTAAAATTCAGCTCACTCAAGTATGTTTCATTTCAATTTAGTCCCAAAACACATAAATGGGCAAATTACCATTTTACCCCCACTATTTCACAATTTTGCAATTTAGTCCTATTTGCATAAAACTCAAAATACACAAAATTTTACTAATTAACTCAAAGGCCGAATATTCAATAGGGCTATACATGTCCATATTTTCCATTTATTTTGCAAATAAGTCCCTACTAATATTTATTTTTACAAATTAGCCCTAAATACCAAACTTCACCAAAATTCCTAATACAAAACTTGTAATTCCTTAACATATATTTAATCTAAAACCATCAAATATCAAAACCACTTAAACATGTTAATGGCCGAATCCTATGTACATACAAAATTCAAAAATTCAAGCATGGGTCGGGTAATATACGAAGCAACGATCACAAAAACATAAAAATTATCAAAAACCGAAAACCAACCATACCTTAATCAAGCTTTCTAATTGCCAAATTTAAAGCTTTCCCTACCCCTTTTCTTTAGCTAAGAATCGGCCATGAGAAAATGAAGATGATAGTGGCATTATTTTATGTTTTATTTAACATATAATAACATTATTTGTAATTTACTAATATAACCTTATTATAATTATTAAACTAACATATATCATAAGGTTAGTGTGGTCCATTACCGTCCACTACCATGGTTTATGGGCTAATTGCCCCTTTAGGACATCCACTTAAAAAGCCACAATCAAATTGGTACATTTTACTTTAGCATGCAACTTTTACCTTTTTTGCGATTTAGTCCTTTTTCTAAATTAAACACACAAACGATAAAATTTTTCTACAAAACTTTCACACACATCAATTCACATATAATAAACATAAAATATAATATAAAAAATATTCTCGGACTCAGATTCATGGTCCCGAAACCACCGTTCCGATTATGGTCAAATTCGGTCTGTCACAACTCTCCCTCCTAAAGATTTTCGTCCCCGAAAATCTTACCGTTAAACAACGTCAGATATTGTTGCCTCATTGAATCTTCAGGCTCCCACGTAGCCTCTTCAACTCCGTGTCGATTCCATAAAACTTTCACTAACGGTATTCTCTTGTTTCTTAACTCTTTCATTTCCCGAGCTAAGATACGAATCGGTTCTATCATCGGATCGGAATCTGATTTGTACTTACGAAGCATCAAAACGTGAAATACATCATGTATCCTTTCTAACTCAGAGGGCAACTTTAATCTATAAGCAACAGGCCCAATACGTTCATTGATTTCATAAGGTCCAATGAATCTCAGACTCAACTTGCCTTTCCGACCAAATCGGAGTACTTTCTTCCACGGGGAAACTTTTAAGAATACTCGATCTCCGACCTAAAATTCAATATCTTTACGTTTCAAATCAGCATAGGACTTTTGTCAATTTGATGCAGCTTTCAAATTATCTTTGATTATGGCCACTTTCTGTTCAGTTTCTTTGATCAAATAGACCCCGTGTATCTTGTTCTCACTGAGTTCAGTCCAATATAATGGTGTTCGACACTTACGACCGTATAAAGCTTCATAGGGTGGCATTTTGATGCTGGATTGAAAGTTATTATTAGAAGCAAATTCAATCAAAGGTAGGTATCGTTCCCACGTACCTTCAAACTCGAGAACGCAACATCTCAACATGTCCTCAAGTATCTAAATAGTTCGCTCAGACTGACCGTCTGTCTGCGGATGAAAGGCTGTACTAAAATGAAGTTTAGTACCTAAAGCATCTTGCAACTTCTTCCAAAATCGCGATGTGAATCTCGGGTCTCTGTCTGAAACAATGGAACTCGGTACACCATGCAATCTCACAATCTGTGATACGTACAATTCAGCAAGTTTATCGAGTGAATAATCTGTACGAACTGGCACAAAATGAGCTGATTTAGTCAGTTTATCAACTATAACCCAGACGGCATCTTTCTTACTCGGTGTCATAGGAAGACCGGATACAAAATCCATTGTGATTCTATCCCATTTCCATTCAGTATCATGATTGGCTGAAGTAGTCCGGATGGCACTTGATGCTCAGCTTTTACTTGCTGACAAACTAAGCATTTCGAAACAAATTCAGATATATCCCGCTTCATGCTCGGCCACCAATAGAACTGTTTCAAATCATTGTACATCTTTGTGCTACCCGGATGTATCGACATTTGACTATTATGAGCTTCATCCAATATCATTTGAATCAAGTCAGCATTTCTTGGTACACACAAACGGCCTTTATAGTTCAAACAGTCATTTCTATCAATTCGAAATTCTGACTTTGTATCATTTTCACATTGTGCTCGTCTAGAAGTTATATCTTTGTCAACTTTCTGTGTGTCACTAATTTGCTGAATAAACAACAGTCTAGCATTCATCTCAGCTATGATCGAACCATCTCTGGACATAACCATATGTGCGTTCAACGCACGAAGAGCAAACAACGATTTTCTACTTGATGCATCCGCAACAACGTTAGCTTTTCCCGGATGATAGTCAATTACTAATTCGTAATCTTTTAGCAATTCTAACCATCTGTGCTGTCTTAAGTTTAGGTCTTTCTGAGTCATCAAATACTTCAAACTTTTGTGATCCGAATAAACATGGCATTTCTCGCCAAATAAATAATGACGCCAAATCTTCAGTGCGAACACAATGGCTGCAAGTTCCAAATCATGCGTGCGGTAATTTCTTTCATGCGGCTTCAATTGTCTCGATGCGTAGGCTACTACTCTGCCTTCCTGCATCAATACGCAGCCTAAACCATTTAAGGAAGCATCAGAATACATAACAAATTCCTTACCTGACTCAGGCTGAGCTAACACTGGAGCTTCCGTCAAAAGGGCTTTCAACTGATCGAAACTCTTCTGACAATTTGCCGACCACTCGAACTTTACATCTTTCTGTAGTAGCTTTGTCAAAGGTGTAGCTATCACAGAAAAACCTTTCACAAACCGTCTGTAGTAGCCCGCAAGTCCCAGAAAACTTCGAACCTCAAAAACATTCTTCGGTGGTTTCCAATCAAGTATAGCCGAAATTTTGTTCGGATCGACTCGAATACCTGATGCTGAAACAACATGTCCTAAAAAGCTAACCTCTTTCATCCAGAACTCACACTTACTAAACTTCGTATACAACTGTTGATCTCTCAAAGTTTGTAGTACAAACCTCAAATGCTCGGCATGCTCGGTTTCATTTTTGGAGTAGATCAGTATATCATCAATAAACACTACTACAAACCGATCCAAAAACTATCTGAAAACTCGATTCATTAGATCCATAAAAACAGCAGGTGTATTAGTGAGTCCAAAAGGCATAACCAGAAACTCAAAATGTCCCTACCTCGTCCGGAATGCAGTCTTTGGCACATCTGTATCTCTGACTCGCAACTGATAATAGCCCGATCTCAAATCTATCTTCGAAAATACGGATGCCCCTTTCAATTGATCAAACAAGTCATCAATTCGAGGTAACGGGTACTTATTCTTTATAGTTACCTTATTCAGTTGCCGATAATCAATGCACATTTGCATCGTTCCACCTTTCTTTTTCACAAAAAGAACTGGTGCACCCCACGGAGAAAAGCTCGGTCGTGCAAAGCCCCTATCTGTTAACTCTTGCAACTGTGCTTTCAACTCTTTCAACTCGGTAGGTGCCATCAGATACGGAGCTATCGAAATCAGAGTCGTCCCCGGTACTAGTTCAATACCAAACTCAATCTCTCGCACTGGTGGTAAACCCGGTAATTCTTCAGGAAACACATCTGAGTATTCACACACAACCGATACAGATTCAAATTGTTTCTCAGACACTTTATTATCCAACACATAGGCCAAATAAGCTTCACACCCTTTTCTCACATACTTTCGGGCTAACATCAAGGATATTACTGTAGGCAATCCATTCGAATTATTGGATTCAACCCGAATGATCTCACCAGTTTGGCAACTCAAATCAATGATCTTTCTTTTACAATTCACCACTGCATCATACAAAGTTAGCCAATCCATTCCCAGGATTATATCAAACTCGTCGAAGGGCAACAACATTAACTTAGCTGGGAAACAAGAATCTCGAATCATCAACGGGAAACTTTTACACACCTTATCCACAAGTACACAGCGACCCAAAGGGTTGGACACACTGATCACAAACTCAGTAGATTCAACAGGTAGAGTCTTACTGGATGCCAAAGTTTCACACACATATGAATGAGTCGAACCAGGATCAATCAATGCAATCACAGTAGTATCATAAAGTGAGAAAGTACCAGTAATAACGTCTGGGGACGAAGCATCCTCTCTAGCTCGTACAGCATAAGCTCTAGCTGGTGCTCTAGCCTCGGATCGAACTGCAGTGTTCTTCGTTCCTCTCTGACTACCACCTACATTGTCTGAATGTCTGGGTGGCCTGCCTCGCGCTGACGTGTTGCTCGACTTAATGTTCTGAACTGTATTCTGCTTAACTAACATCGGACATTCTCTAATAAAATGATCTGACGATCCACATTTAAAACAAGACCGATCATGGAATCTACAACTCCCGGAATGCCATTTCCCATAGTGCTTGCATTCAATTCGATTCTGTGGAACGTTACCAACACTGGCCATCGAGGTAGCTCGGGAACCCACTGGAGGTCGATCACGTCTAGGTAAATCTGAAGTAGCTTTATGTCGGCTGAAGTCATCTCTAAACTTCTTAGATGTGGAATGGAAATTCTTACCCGACGATCTCTTACGAGTGTCTCTAGCTTCTGTCTCAGCCTTTCTTTTCTCCTTCCTGAGCTCTTCCGCTTTGCAAGCTCATTTGACTAATGTCACAAACTCTTTGATTTCAAGAATGCCAACAAGCAACTTTATATCTTCATTCAAACTGTCTCCGAACCTCTTGCACATAATGGCTTCAGTTGATACACACTCTCGGGCATATCGGCTCAATCTGACAAATTTTCTCTCATATTCGGTCACGGTCATTTGCCCTTATTTTAGTTCAAGAAATTCTTTATGTTTCTGGTCGATGAACCTCTGACTGATATATTTCTTGCGGAATTTATTCTGGAAGAAATCCCACGTCACTCTTTCTTTCGAAACCACTGATACTAGTGTATTCCACCAGTGATATGTAGTGTCCCGTAGTAAAGATATAGCACACTTCAGGCATTCTTCTGGAGTACAAGATAGCTCATCGAGTACCCAAATAGTGTTATCAAGCCACATTTCGGCTCGTTCTGCATCATCATCATCATTGGCCCTGAATTCTTCGGCCCCAAATTTCCTGATTTTATCAACTAGAGGCCTACTAGATCTCATCGGATCTATCATCGGAGGTGCTGAAGGTATCGGAGGTGGATTATTCGGGGGTGGAGGTTGGTGTACAGTCGGGTTAGTCTGAATAAACTGGGTAAACCACTCGTTCATCATCTGATAGAAGGCTTGTTTAGCCTCCCCCTCGTGGCTACCCGAAACTGGTCTAGAGTCTACCGGCACTGATCCGTGTGCACGGTCAGGCGCTACACTCTCAACATCATCCGCTACGGCTCTTTCAGGATCAGTGTCCATTTACTATATAAAACACAATTCAGAATGTCAGAAATCACCACACTATTGATATTTGATAAACGCATGTATAGCTAGACTCACACGCGCTACGGTAGTCCTAGAATCGACGAAACCGTAGGCTTTGATACCAATAAAATGTAACACCCCTAACCCATATCCGTCGCTGGACTAGGGTTACGAGGTATTACTGAACCAAACACAAATCAATGCACTTTTAAAAAATCAAGCAAAACACTATTCATTTGGTAATTCAGAAACAAAGACCGAATAGGCACATAGTAATTATTTATTTATTTCATCTCTATAATCGACATTACATTCAATCATATATCATTTCTGAACATAGGCATCACTTTCACTTATAAACATTTCTCATTTCATTACCACATACGATTATACCATAAATATAAATATCAAACCAACTCATTTATCCCATAATTGCTTATCACATTCGGCAATGATCACCACGCATATGTATACCATCATAATCACACCTTAGCACTCATTTCCCATGATCGAATATGCCATATTACTCAATAGAAAATTTAGACTCCAAACTAGATCAACTCATGGCCAAATATTTTATTTTCAATAACTTGACTTACGGTACATGAATATAATTGTATATATGTCCATCCAAATAACGTATTATACTATATGCATTACTCAAAATCATAAACATGCATTTGTACATGCCACATATATTTGTTATCAAGGTATAAAATTTCCAAAAAAAAAAAAAATGCTTACCATAAAACCGTACTCACCTAAGCATTATAGTCAAGCTTGATAATTTTAACCAACACGTCACCTAGTAATAAGGCATTCATAATCTCATGAAACATACCTATCCAAATCAAGCTATATTCAACACTTAAATTGTAACATATCTAGATACATACCTCACAAGCATATGACTCAATATCATTTTCATATCAACTTCTTGATATTCAATACCTAACATATCCATAAATAAATAACTTATAACATTTTTCATGAGATCAACTCAATAGTACTATTTTATAACCAAAAGCATACCTAAGCATAGCAAGTCTTCACAATAATCATCCAAAATAAAGTAGTCACATCTCTATATATCTATCTATCATATATATATTAATAAGATGCAACCCTAAACTATTAAGTTGTCCATTACGTATCAAAATACATATATATGTATATGCTATTTCATATAATGCCTACCACATCTGAACACCAATGAAAATTTATAAGCATGAGCAACCCATATCATCGAAACACAAAAACAAAGTTCAACCAAGATAGATAGCCATTTTCGCATGGCTAAGAATATTTACACGATTACAAATCCTTAGTTCTACTGCTTAGTCTAACCTATACATGTCTTCGATTCAAAACTAAGATTAAATACCAAAAAGGGGGGTGATAGTGTGATTGACTTTTCCGACGATCCTCAGATGCCCGTAGCTTGATGGAAATCTATAAAACAGAACAAAGAGCACACATGAAATAAGCTAACTAGCTTAGAAAGTCTTAAGCGAATTTAATGAAAATAATTCAACTTGACACCTAAACTTTCCAAGTCAAATACTTGATATTACATCGAACTTTAACAAATCACACATATGGTATCACATTATCGAACTTCAATATCATCTTTAACTTGATATTTCTCATTATTCTATCTTTAACAAATAATTCATTAAATCAACTCAAGTTCAAATGATAATTATCCATTCCTTGCCAAATACTCAAATCATAAGCACATCATTTTAAATGGAATCATATACAAAAGCATATATATATATATATATATATATATATGCTCATTCACTTTACATCTTATCGCTCTAAAAGTCCAACATGCACGAAATATCAATATGGGTTTCCAAACAACCAATCGAATATACAAACATAATCATATACCACATTTTCGTCCAACATCACACACATATACATATGTATATACATTTATAATTGAACGAATATATTTACTCGATTAAACAACTCACAGGTACTTACCCGTACAGCTCTGTAATTCAATTCATATGAATAATCTTAAGTTTGTCCTTTTTGCCAACATAACTCCACCAGTTTATATGCATAAGCTCGTATTTAGAAATCACCGGCATTTAGCCTGCTAGGCAATAAGCCCGAAACTATTCACCTGCACAAGGCCTGCTAGGCTCAAAGCCCGATACATTTCACCGGCACTAGGCCTGCTAGGCATTTAGCCCGATACATTTCACCGGCACTAGGCCTGCTAGGCATTTAGCCCGATATTTTCCACCGGCACAAGGCCTGCTAGGCTCAAAGCCCGAATATCAACACATTTAATATTTCAAATACACAATGCTTAATAATGAAATCACAACATCTTATATTCTTTATACTACTTTCACTTATCGAACCGAACTTACCTATTCACATTGCATTAAACAAAATAGTTTCACTTCAATACCATACACTCATATTCGGCTATATCATGTATTTATGCTTTAAATATCCAAAATTCATCATTCACTAAGTTCATAAATAAATTAATTGACATTAGAACGCTTAGGGACTTACCTCGGCTGTCGATAGACCGTGCAAATCGACTATTCGAGAACCTTCGTCTTTCCTCGATCCAAATCCGTTTTTCTTTGTTCTTGATCTAAACACATTAAAATTCAGCTCCCTCAAGTACGTTTCATTTCAATTTAATCCCAAAACACATAAATGGGTAAATTACCATTTTACCCCCACTATTTCACAATTTTCCAATTTAGTCCTATTTGCATAAAACTCAAAATACACAAAATTTTACTAATTAACTCAAGGGCCGAATATTCAATAGGGCTATACATGTCCATATTTTCCATTTATTTTGCAAATAAGTCCCTACTAATATTTATTTTTACAAATTAGCCCTAAATACCAAATTTCACCAAAATTCCTAATACAAAACTTGTAATTCCTTAACATATATTTAATCTAAAACCATCAAATATCAAAACCACTTAAACATGTTAATGGCCGAATCCTATATACATACAAATTTCAAAAATTCAAGCATGGGTCGGGTAATATACGAAGCAACGATCACAAAAACATAAAAATTATCAAAAACCGAAAACCAACCATACCTTAATCAAGCTTTCTAATTGCCAAAATTTAAAGCTTTCCCTACCCCTTTTCTTTAGCTAAGAATCGGCCATGAGAAAATGAAGATGATAGTGGCATTATTTTATGTTTTATTTAACATATAATAACATTATTTGTAATTTACTAATATAACCTTATTATAATTATTAAACTAACATATATCATAAGGTTAGTGTGGTCCATTGCCGTCCACTACCATGGTTTATGGGCTAATTGCCCCTTTAGGACATCCACTTAAAAAGCCACAATCAAATTGGTACATTTTACTTTAGCATGCAACTTTTACCTTTTTCGCGATTTAGTCCTTTTTCTAAATTAAACACACAAATGATAAAATTTTTCTACAAAACTTTCACACACATCAATTCACATATAATAAACATAAAATATAACATAAAAAATATTCTCGGACTCGAATTCGTGGTCCCGAAACCACCGTTCTGATTAGGGTCAAATTCGGTTTGTCACAAAACAACCATCAGAACCGATCTGAAAATCAGACTCTACACCTGACTCACACTGAGCTCTTTTAGCTTGCGACTCACTGTCATCTTTCTAAGCTTCATGGATTTCTTCAAGAAAAATCAGTTTAGCTCTCAACTCAGCTATAATGAAACCGTCATCTGATAAAGCCAAGCTAGTATTCAAAGCTCTCAATGAAAATAAAAATTTTCCACTCAAAGCATCAGCAACAATATTTGTTTTACCCGGGTGATAATCGATCACTAGCTCATAATCTTTAATCAACTCTAACCATCTTCTTTGCCTCAGATTCAAGTCTTTCTGAGTCATCAAGTATTTTAAACTTTTATGATCAGTGAATATTCGGCACTTCTAGCCATACAACTGATGTCTCCAAATTTTCAAAGCAAATACAATGGCAGCTAGCTCTGATTCATGCATCAGGTAATTTTTCTCATGTGGCTTTAGCTGTCTAGAGGCATAAGCAATTAGTTTACCTTCCTGCATAAGTACACAACCCAATCCATTCAAGGATGCATCACTATAAATCACAAACTCTTTACCTGGTTCCGGTTGTACTAAGACAGGAGCTTCAGTCAACAATGCCTTTAACTTGTCAAAACTCTGTTGACACTTCTCAGTCCATTCAAACTTGACATCTTTCTGTAGTAATTTCGTCAATGGGTAGCTATCATAGAAAATCCCTCTACAAATCGTCTGTAATAACCAGCTAATCCTAAAAAACTTCTAACCTCAGATACATTCCTAGGAGGCTTCCACTCAACAATGGCTGAGATCTTGCTCGGGTCAACTCTAATACCTTCACCTAAACCAATGTGTCCAAGGAATCCGACTTCTCGGTGGCATACAACTGATTATCTCTCAAAGTCTGTAAGATAGTTCTCAAATGCTCTACATGCTCAGTCTCATCATGAGAATAAATCAAGATATCATCAAAGAACACGACTACAAACTTCCAAGTAAGGTTTGAGAATTCGGTTCATTAAGTCCATGAAAATGGCAGGAGCATTAGTCAAGCCAAATGGCATCATAAGAAACTCATAATGACCATACCTAGTCCAGAAAGCAGTCTCCGGAACATGTGACTCTTTAACTCGTAACTGGTAGTATCCGGATCTCAAATCTATCTTAGAGAACACAATGGCTCCCTTCAATTGATCAAATAAGTCATCAATTCTAGGCAGTGGATACCTGTTTTTATTGTTACCTTGTTAAGTTGCCGATAATCTATGCACAATCTCAATGAACCGTCTTTCTTTTTCACAAATAGGACTGGTGCACTCCAGGGTGAACAACTAGGTCTTACAAAGCCTTTATTCGTTAATTCCTGCAACTGAGCTTTCAATTCTTTAAATTCTAATGGGGCCATTCTATATGGAGCAATAGAGATGGGTGTGGTACCTAGAATCAACTCAATACCAAACTCAACTTCTCTAACAGGAGGCAAACCTGGTAATTCTTCTGGAAATGCATCTGGATACTCGCATACCATTGGCACTAACTCAATTTTCAGCTCTGGATCTTTAGTGTTTAACACAAAACCAAGATAAGCTTCATTCCCTTTTCTCAAACATTTCTGAGCAGACATAATAGAAATCATAGCAAATGAACTATCTGACTCATCTGAGTTAACCCGAAGAATTTTACTAGTTTCACATTTCAGCTCAATGAATTTCTTCCCACAATTCACTATCACATCATGTGCAGTTAGCCAATCCATACCAAGAATCACATCAAACTCGTCAAATGGCAATAGCATGAGATCGGCCGAAAAAGAATGACCTCTAATCATTAAAGGGCAATTTCTACATACTTTATCTATTAACACATGCTTGCTTAATGGATTCGATACTTTAATCACAAATTCTGTAGATTCTATAGGCATACTTACACTAGGCATCAATTTCAAACAAACATAAGAATGGGTCGAACCTGGATCAATCAAAGCAACAACATTAATATCATGTAGAGAAAATGTACCCGTAATTACATCGGGGGAGAATGCCTCTTCACGAGCTCGGATGGCATATGTCCTGGAAGGTGCTCTAGCTTCTAATCTCGTAGTTGGGTCTTTTATCAAACTTTTACTGCTAGCTCCACTTTCAGTATTTCTTAAGGATCTACCTCTATTAGCAGTGTTAGTCTGTCTAGCACTCTGAAATTTTTCTTCCTTAGCTTTCTTCGGACAATCTTTAATAAAATGCTCGCGAGAACCACACCTGAAACAAGCTCGACCAGTTCCCTAACACTCACCGAAATGTTGCCTACCACAATGCTGACACTCGGGTTTACTAGACTTCACATTGCCCACACTTGCCACAGAAGTAGCTTGAGTTTTATAGCCCAAATACGATTTCCCACGGTCTCGAAGTGAATACTCAACTGAAGCTGTCCTTCGAGGAATTATCTCTCTGGGTCTTTTTGACTGGGTTTGGAACGACTTACTCATCGGTCTCTTTCTTGCATCTCGGGCCTTAATAGTAGCTTTCCTTCTTTCTTTGTTTAATTCCTCAGCTTTAAGAGCTTGGTCACCAATACCACAAATTCTTTCAGTTCCCGAATTCCCACAAACACTTTAATGTCCTCATTAAGCCCATCCTCAAATCTCTTGCATATGATAATCTGGGTGGACACGCACTCCTGGGCATATTTGCTGAGTCTAACAAATTCACATTCCTACTCTGCCACAGACATCTTACCCTGCTTCAATTCAAGGAACTCTTTCCGTTTCTAATCACTAAACCGCTGACATATGTATTTCTTTCTAAATTCTTCCTCGAAGAAGTCCCAAGTAATCCTTTCTTTTGGCACCACTGCTACTAAATTCTTCCACCAATGGTAGGCCGAATCTCTCAGAAGTGATACATCACATTTTAAACTCTCTTCCTGTGTACACGAGAGCTCATCAAACACACGGATAGAGTTTTCGAGCCAAAACTCCACTTTCTCAGGATCATCATCAATATTTGCTCCAAACTCTTCTGCTCCTTGCTTCCTAATTTTCTCAATCGGAGGCTTGTTAATTCTTACCAAATCCATGCCTTGGGGAGCTACGGAACCGTCGGAGGTATGGGAGGGGGTGGGGGAGGTTGAGCATTCGGATTTGCTTGTATAAACTCAGTATACCAATTACTCATCATTTGGAGGAAGGCTTCCCGAGCCCTCTCCCCCTGTCCAAGCGTCTCAGATCTATCTTCTACTGGCGCGGTCCCTTGCGCAGGAGCCGGCGCGTTACTTTCAGCATCGTCAGCAGCAGCTCGGTCGGAATCCACTTACTATATAAAAAACTTTAAATTGTCAGGAGTCATCACACTATCACAGTATATTTATGGCATGTATAGCTAGACTTTTACACACGCTATGTTAGTCCGAGAACTGACTAAACCATAACTCTGATACCACTAAATGTAATGCCCCTCACCCGGGTCCGTGGCCGGAACAGGGTACGAGGCATTACCAAAAATGATCCAAGAAATTTCACAAAATTTAAAATGTGAAATCCGTATAAATTAAAACTTTTCCATACATAGTCATCACACTCTCATTCGACCAATTCAAGCATTATCATAAACATATAACTTGATTAATATTGAACATTATCAATACCCATAAACAAAATAAACCATAAAATTTTTAAAGGCCAATATTTTAGCCTAATTCGTGACTACAAGTAACAAACAATTAAGCCTTCTATACATGCCATAATTCCCAAAATATTGTTTTCAAATACCAAAAGAGGTTGATAGTGTGGATGGATCTCCGACGATCACTAAATCCCGAGCTAGCTTAGTGACATTATAGGATAAGGAAAAGAAAAGAGAGTAAGCATATAGCATAGTGAGTAAGTATAAATAATAATAATGGATTTAACATGCTTACAAAATAACACAATCATATCTACATTCAAATGTACTATTTATTCAAGTTCGAAGCATGCTGTCTATTCGAGTCACAGTCACTAAATTATTTTTATTTGGAGCTACGAAACCTCAAATTAAGGTCTGTTAATTTTCCCTGAAACTAGATTCATTTATCTTCTTACTATAAAATTTTCAGAATTTTTGGTTCAGCCAATAAGTACAGTTTATTCATTAAAATTTCCCCTATTTTGCTATTTGACTATTCTGACCTCTCTTCACTACGAATCAATTTTCTCCTCTTACAAAATTCCTAAAACCTTTTGTTTAGTTCATTTGAAACTAGACTCATTCAGGATTTCAGAAATATAAATTATATCTCATAATTATTTTTTTACAATTTTTAATGAGTTTTTCAAGATAGAACATTGGATCACATAATCATTCTGAACTAGTCTCACAACAATTCAAATATCTCAAAATATACAAATCATTTGTTTTCTATGTTTCTTTTTTATGAAAGTAGACTCAATAAGCTTTAAATAAATATATCATCCAACTTATAATTAAATTTCTACTATTTTTGGTGATTTTTCAAATTCACATCGCTGCTACTATCAAAGCAGTTCAATTGTAAATTTTTGCCCTCTCTCACTTTAGTTGTGTTCATCACTTGCCTATACCAATCTTTTCAATTTTCGATTACATATCGAGCATATTGCTCATACGTTATACATGCATATACCCACACTCATAACTACAAATTTATACATAATTTCACTTAATCGATTTTCCCGTTAAACTCTTCGGAATAATAACGGATACACGGTGGTTTCCCATACAGCCCACCTTTGAAATTGAAGCGCTCTTGTACACATAGTGGCCTTCACTTAGTATCACTCATGTGACCTAGTCATCTCGTAGCTTTCTTGTCTACATGGCGTCCAACACTAGGAACCACTCATGCGACCTAGCTACTCATAACCCGTAGCTTTCTTGCACACATGGTGAATATCCCTTATCATCTATGTGTCCTAGCTACATATCAAATTTTGCCATCTTGTAGCTTTCTTGTGCACACGGTGAAGGTCCCTTACCAAACGTGTGACCTAGCTACATATTGTCTGTATCTCTCAGTTTTCTGAAGGGTCAAACGGGAAGTACTTCACTTTCTAATAATTTATTTCATTCCTTCAATAGTTAATTTTGATTCAAAAATCAGTTACAATACATAAAATATGCTGAATTATAAAAACGTCATAAAGAGTAATGAATTATTTACATACCACTTACCTCGTTGCAAAATATGACCAAATTTGCAATTTAGTCCTTAACCTTGCCTTTTCCTCGTTCAAGGTCGATTCCACGTTCTTCTCGATTATGGAGCTTGGAAGCTTGAAAACCCTAGCTATGGAGTCCCCCCTTGAAGTTTCGGGCTAAGGAAGAAGATGACAACCTTTTTCCATTTTTTCCCATTTAATTTCTTTTATTTGACATTTTACTAAAATACCCTTCATTAAAATTTTAGTTATTTCTACCTATGCATGTCCATTTTTGTCCATGAAAATATAATGGTCTAATTACCATTTAAGGACCCCTACTTCAGATATACACTTCAATTTAATCCTTTAGTGTAACACCCTTAACCCGTATCCGTCATCAGATTTGGGTTAATGAGGTATTATCAAGCAATACTCAATTAAGAACAAACATTCAGATTAGACATTCATTTCTTCCATGCTTCATAAGTGAACCACACTAATACACTTAACCTATTCAAATTTCTAACCTTAGTACTCTTAAGTTCAAATCAATCATATATTAAAAATCATGCTTGATACAATCATATAACATTTCATATCATATATTGAGCCTATATCAATTACATAAATATATTGCATAAGCAAGACATACTATTTCTATTTCCAAGAAATCACATATCAATTATTCAATATATGCCTGCATATAAGAAAACGAACTAAACAAATTTTCTCTTTATAATAATAAGTCAATCACATATGAAATTATAGTAACATACACATGATCGAACATACTAATGAAACTTATATATATATATATATATATATATAATGCGCATAGTTACCATAAAATCAAAAGCCATATTTAAAACATTAAAACACAGACAATATCTTACTGTACACCTAAATCACATATATATATATATATATATTAGTATACATGAACTTCATGTCACATTCTTTTAACTATCCACTACAACTAACCAGAGCATACTTAAAACATATCCATCATTTACTCTTTTTGATTTATACCTGAAAGAATTATGAAACACATTTACTACTCACCATTTTACAACCGAACATAAATAATCAATATACTCAAATACCTAATCAACTCAATGAATTATTAAATCCATAAATACCGCACATATCATATACATATATCAACTCATTCACCACATTATTTGTAATATCCCGGGATAGGGGTTATTTTGTTATGGCTTTGTTTGCATGTGAATGGCTTGCAATGTTGTTGTTTGTGTGGTTTCGGGGCTTAGTTGTAGGCTAGGAGTAAGCCTGAGTAGGTGGGAAAATTTTAGTTTTAAGCTTAATGGGGGAGGAGCTGAAGGAGCTGGGGTTTATATATTTTAATTGGTGAATTTTTAGCACAAAAGATGAGCTAGCAAAGTGGCAAAGCATGCGCCACTTGGAGCTGGTGTGTTTGGCGTCAATTGCAGGAGTGTGAGGTCCTGAGTTCAAGCTGCAAAATGCCCACATTTTGCTTCCATTTTGACGGCATGGAGGGGAGGAGTTGTAGGCAGTTCAAACTCTGCCTAAGACCAAGTCAAGTGCTGAGGTGGGTGGAGAGCAAATTGTGGAGGTGGACTTGTTCAAAGTAATTTGAATGGAAGGCTTGGAGTGTTTGGGGGAGTGGTGGCCGATTCTTTGGAGAGATTGTGGGGGAGTGGACGGCTTGGTGTGGGGGGAGTGGTAGTGGCGAAATTCATTTGGGGAATTTTTTTTTTTTCGGTCAAAAATCTTTAGAAGCAAACTTCTTCTCTTGTCATACCAAAGCCGAAATTGTCCAAGAAAGTTCCTTCATTCTTCCTTCTTGAAACCGAAACCGTGGCTTGCCAAAATTTGTCTTGTGTTCTTAGTTTTCATTGCTAGCCGAAAGTTCACTTGAAGACACATTTTGGGTTGCTTCTTTACATTGCTATTAGCCGAACCTAGCATCCCACTTGCATTTCTTTTTCTCTTTAACCTGAACCGAAAGTTTTCCTTCTTCCATTTCTTTCTTTCTCAAACCGAAGGTGCATTCCCATTTATCTTCATTTCTTTCTTCTCTAAACTCTAACCGATTTTTCTTCAATTGGTCTCTTTCCATTTTTTTGTGTGCCGTAACCTCCATTTCTTCCCACCTCTACTTCTTCGTTCTTTTTCATCCAAAGCCGAAAGTAGGAGTGTTAAACCCCTAGGGCCGAATCTTTTTCTTCTTCTTGTTCAAAGTGGTGACCGAATCTCTCCCTTCTCCTAGTGTTTTGTTGGCCGAATATTGGTTGGTGTGGGTAAGTGCTTGCCCGAATGGCCATTTCTCTCTTCTCTAGTACTATGTCGATTTCGGTTTGATTAAAGCCTATGTTGGTTGTGGTTGAAAGGAGTTAATCATCTGTTTAATCATCTCGTATAGGGTCTTTGGATATTGGAAGTAATCAAGAGGAGTCTTCCTACTCTGTTAACCGTGTGGTAAGTGATGGTAAGGGCTGGTTCTATTAGTTAATTCTTTTGTCTCGTTAAGCCAAGTTATTAAAGGTGTGACTGTTGTCGTGTTAGGGGTGGCCGATTGTTGGTTCCGGATTTGGTAGGAAACCAAATCAAGTTAAGGTAAGGGACCAAAGTTAAACCCTGTTGGTTTAATGAGTTGTGGTCGAATGGTATGGTACTAATCCCTTGTTTGGCCGATTATAGGATCAAGGTTGTCGAGGTGATCGAGGGATTTAGACGGGTTCTTTGGGATTAAGACCTTCGTTATTTCAGGTGTGTAAACTAACACACTGATTTCTTAGTAATATGTTAATAACCTGTGTTGTAATAAGTAAACAGTGATTGTTATGATACTCGATAGGGTATGTTCACGGATTCGGGTAAGTCCGTAGCATTTGGAGTTCTATTGTTGATACCTCTAATGTTATGATCCATGATATATGTGTTATAAGATGCAATGTTGGGCATGTTATCATGAATTACATGATTTGCATATTGTACATGAGTCAGTATGACATGTATGGGTAATATGAGAGGAGGAGTATGATATCCGTGTCTTTGGGACACCAGAGGTTTGGCACCTCCAGTGGTTTGGTACCACAGATGATATTTTGTGACTTTGGGTCACCAGAGGTTTGGCACCTCAGCGTCTCGTCCCAGTGGCTTAGCACCACAGTGGGTTGGCCCCATAGCTGATTATACGGGATTGACGCCAGTGATTTGGTATCACACGATGGGTTGGCCCATCATCGGATTTGTGACTGCGGTCACCAGTGATTTGGTATCACACTTGTGTCTTTGGGACACCAGAGGTTTGGCACCTCATTGCGACTCGTCCCTGTGGTTAACACCACCGTGGGTTGGCCCCACTTGAGAGATACGGGATTGTCGCTAGTGATTTGGTATCACACGATGGGTTGGCCCCATCATTGGATTATTCGTGACTTTGGGTCACCAGTGGTTTGGCACCACATTGATGGATATCGTGACTTTGGGTCACCAATGGTTTGGCACCACCAGTGGTTTGGTACCACACGGGGTAGAAAAGGTGTATGGATGGTTAGGAACGGGTGCATTAATTGTATTGCTTTGCATGAGTGTGTTAGCATGTTATTATCGGGAGGGGGATTTATACACTGAGTCTGCGACTCACCCTCTCCTTTGACATTTCAGGTGACACTTAGACGCGGACATGGAGCCGGGATGGACTCGAGGTGCTCATGCCATGCTTAATAAGGATTTGCTCAGACTTTTATAAAATTTGGTACTTTAGTTTATTTACTACTATTTGGTTTTACTTTGGATTGTAAACGGCCTTTAAAATTATGTTTTTCTATGTTTATGCTTAAAGTGGATTTTAATATTAATTGGGTTAAAATTTGCTAAAACTTGGAAAGACAACGATTCAAAACTACAAAGCGATATGTTTTAAATTATACCATCGGGTATCACACATGGTTTGGGATAAAGAGAGCTCAAATGTTTTCTAACTTAAACTCGATTTCTTCTAAGTCAAAATGTTTTAGTAACAATATTAAACAACTTGGGGTTTTTAAAGTGAGATAAACCTGTCTTAACTTCATAATCGATTAAGTTTTCGAAATTTCTGAGTTTTCAAACAAAACATCAGTTTTCAAACAATCATGCCCAAGATTTCTACAAGTACGAAATTTATCAAAGGGTTTTATCAAACTTTTAACGGAAACCTACCTTCGCCAAAATTCGATTTTCCCTGTAACATACCAGATTCGGCCGTGGTGTGTTGGCCGGGTTTGGGGTGTTACATTATTTACGAAACATAACAACCACATACTACATATAATAAAGCCATAGCTGAATTGATAAAATCATCACATTAACACTTGATCAAGAACTCATAAAGCCGAGCCTAATCCTAATGATCCAAGTAAAGCCATTTTCGCATGGCTAATATATACAAGAATTCATAGCTCAAAACATAGTCTAGCCTATACATGCCTTTAGTTCGAAATCTAGACTTTAAAGGTACCAAAATAGTCAATAGTGGATGTCTTCGTTGACGATCCCCTGAGCTTGTAGCTTGATCAAAATCTATAAAACAGAACAATGAACACATAGAGTAAGCTTACTAGCTTAGTAAGTCTTATGCAACTGTTTTAAATCAAGTGATCTTTCAATCATTTCAATAACATACATAATATCATAAAATCTAAAACTTAATACTTATTTGGTCAATAATACTGAATGCTAATACCTCTTTAGCTCAATCATCATCACTATTTTACCTTTAACTTCAATTATTATCACATCATATTGTTCAAATATAAATTAATAACTCATCTCCAACTACTCATATTTTCGATACACATAATTCAATAGGATCACATATAAATGTATATTCAAATAAGTATATACTTTACACTTAGTAATTTCGCATAAAGAAAATATATTCACTTATATATATATATATATCCATTCCATTTTTCTTATTCGTATACATGGCATCAAAGTAATCCAACATGGCCACATAAACATAAACTTAATACGAATATACAAGATCAATTAGTATCATTCGCGTCGACAACTTAACACACATATACTTACCTTATAGACCAAACATCGAAGATCAATTAATAATTGGTAGGCACTTACCTGTATGGCCGAACTTACATATATAACTTGTAATATCAACTTACTTCCTCGATGATTACATAGCTGGAAGAGTTTGTCTTGTGACTTGAAATTTGATCACTGGTTTAAAACCTGCTAGGCGTAAGCCTGAATTTCTCACCGGCACTAAGCCTGCTAGACCCGAGGTCTGAAATTAAATCACTGGCATTTAGCCTGCTAGGCAATAAGCCTGATAAACTTCACCGGCACAAGGCCTGCTAGGCTCGAAGCCCGAATATTCATATTAATGAGCCATCTCATTCACATCACATACTACCAATATCACATATATCACACATAATTCAATACCATTTTCACATATTATTAATATCACATATATCACAAATAATTCAATATCACTTTCACATAATACTAATATCACTTGTATCACACATAATTCAATATCACTTTCACATA